>CM077577.1:12931060-14131060 GCA_039657325.1 Stephania cephalantha
TCTTTATAATTGTCCGATTAAAGACAACATTTGATTGTGTCAAATTTTCATGCTCTTAATCTTGAATTCTATGGTAATCTAAAGTCAAAGGACTAAATGATATACCTATCATGAGTAACACCTATGACGTAATTCATGTGGTGTTCTCATAGCTGGTCAGTCCAGTACCTTGTTCTCTAACAAGTACTCATGACCTCGATTTGTATCTCTATATGCATGATCATCACATGACAATCAATAAAGATTTACATTAGTCTTAATTCATTATAGTTCCTAGTATAATGACCGATTAGGGACATTTATGATATTTGAACAAATACCCATAGATCTTATTATAAGATAAACATGTAATCACTTATAATAAGATAGCAAACGAAAACCTCGATTTTATTAACTAAAATTATATGATATATAATATTCGTAGATTGATGTAGGGCGCATGCCCCAACATATCCCATCTGCACTAGGGCCAATCATTCATGTATCAATATCTAATGACCTAACTTGACCATCATGTTTCGCTTATGGAAGAGCCTTTGTCAAAGGATCTGCAACATTGTCTTATGTAGGAATTATGCAAGTTTTCACATCTCCCTCTCAATGATTCTCGAATGAGATGAAAACATCTAAGTATATGTTTGAATAGGTGGTGTGATCTTGGTTCCTTGGCCTATGCTATCGCCCCATTATTGTCACAATACAAGCAAACGAGATAAGCTATACTCAGAACTACACCAAGTTCAAAGATGAAATTTTTTTAATCCAAACTGCCTCCTTAGTTGCATCAAAAACTGCAATATACTCAACTTTTGTTGTAGAATCTACCACAGTTTCTTGTTTTGAACTTTTCCAGATTACTGCGCCTCCATTCAAAGTAAGCATTTATCCAGATTGCGATTTGAAGTCATCTATATCAGTTTGAAAACTTACATCTATGTAACCATTTACAACAAGCTCGTCTTCCAAACTTCTATAGATCAAGAAAATTTCTTTAGTCCTTCTCAAATACTTAAGAGTGTTCTTTATTACTATTTAGTGACTCTCACCAGGATCTAACTGATATATTTTTGTTGCGCTCAAAGCATATGGTACATCGGGTCGAGTGTATAGCATGGCATACATAATAGATCCAATAGCCGATGCATATGTAATTGTATTCATACGTTCTCACTCATCATTAGTCTTAGGACATTGAGTCTTGCTAAGACTTATGCCATGAGACTTTGGCAATGACTCTCTTTAAGAGCTTGCATATTGAACCTATTTAGTACCTTATCTATATAAACACTTTAACTTAGACCGATCAACCTCTTAAATCTATCCCTCTATATCTTGAGCTCAAGAATATCGTCTGCATCACCTAAGTCTTTCATCAAGAAACACTTCCCTAACTGAGATTTAACATACTACAAGGTTGGGATGTCATTTCCAATAAGTAATATATCATCAACATACAGTACCAGAAAAACAAACCACTGACCTTCTTGTATACACAAGGCTCGTCTTCATTCTTAATGAAACCAAATTCCTTAATTGCTTCATCAATACGAAGATTCTAGCTCCAAAAATCTTGTTTTAATCCATAAATGGATCTTTAAAGCTTGCACACCTTCCTAGAATTCGCATGATGAACAAACCCTTTAGGGGGTATCATATACATGTCCTCAAGTAACTTTACATTTAGAAAATTTATTTTGACATCCATTTTCCATATCTCATAGTCATAATATGTGGCTATGGCAATTAGAATCCTAATGGATTTAAGCATGGCTACGGAGAAAAAATCTTGTCATAATCAACACCTTGAGTCTGCTTGAAACCTTTTGCTACTAGCCGTACTTTATAAGTATGCACATTGCCATCCATGTAAGTTTTCTTCTTGAAAACCCATTTACACCCAATGGTCTTACCACCTTCAGGTAAATCAACCAGGTTCCAAACTTGGTTATCGTACATGGATTGCATCTCAAAATTCATGGAACTAAGCCATTTATTTGACTCATGGCTAGACACATCCTCCTAATAAGTAGTAGGCTCATTTTGATCCATAAGAAATACCTCACTACTATCAGTAACAAGAAATCCATATCTCTCAGGCTCATGTCATATCCTATCGGACCAACGTTGGCCTTTTTATACCTGTGGAGGCTCAACTAGTTCAGAACTTTGTTGATCTCCCATTAGCAGTGCAGTGTTTATTTGTGGTTCTCGAAATTTCTCACAACTTAATTTATTCCTATTGTTGTATTTTGAAATAAACTCTTTTTCCATAAAGATACCATTTCGAGCAACAAACACTTTGTTGTAGGTGGGATTATAAAAGTAGTATCCTCTAGTTTTTGTATGATAACCAACAAATACACACTTAGTAGATTTGGCTGATAAGTTTTTTGAGATTTATCGTTGTATAAAAACCTCACAGCCCCAAATCTTAAGTAAAAACAAACTTGGTCTTTTCCTAAACCACATCTCATATGGTGTTTTATCAACCACTTTAGAAGGAACACGATTAAGTATAAATGCAGCAGTTCCTAAGGTATAACCCCTAAAGGGAATATGAAGATTTGCATGACTTATTATAGATTGAACCATATCCAATAAAGTTCGATTTCTCTTCTCAGAAACATTGTGGAGTTGCTGAAGGAGTTAACTGTGAGACAATCCCACAGTTTCTAAG
This sequence comes from Stephania cephalantha, assembly GCA_039657325.1. NCBI lineage: Eukaryota > Viridiplantae > Streptophyta > Magnoliopsida > Ranunculales > Menispermaceae > Stephania > Stephania cephalantha. The sequence goes on from CM077577.1 coordinate 12,933,738, forward strand.
ATGATCATGAAACTCTTGGCTCAAATATTCACCAGCTCGATCTTATTGAAGTGCTTTAATAGTTTACCAAAGTTGATTTCGCACTTCATTTTGAATGGTTCGAAACATCTCAAGAGATTCACCTTTATATTTCATGAGATACACGTAGTCATATCTGCTGAAATAATCGATGAAAGTAATGAAGTACCAATAACAACATCTAGCCATTGTGTTTATAGGACCACATACATTAGTATATATTAGACCCAATAAATCACTTGCCTTTTCATTGTGTCTAGCAAAGGGACTCTTTGCCATCTTGCCTAGTAAACAAAATACACATGTTTCATATTATTCTAAATCAAATAAATCTAAAAGTCCATCTTTATGGAGTTTAGAAAGGCATTTCTTATTTGTGTGGTTAAGCCGACAATGCTAAAGGTAGGTTTCATTCAAATAACTTGTCTTGAATCTCTTTATATTTACTTTAAGAACATGAGTATCTATAAACCTTTTCAACAACAACACAACAACAACACCAACAACAACACAGCCTCAGTCCCAAATTAATTAGGGTATCTACATGAATCGAACTTTTCCATTGTGTTCGATTAAGTGCAATTGATGGTGAGCTTTCCAAACCATTCAAATCCATCCTAATTAATGCATCCCATGTTAACTTTGATCTACCCCTACCTCGTCGAATTTCTACAGTTTCTATTGAGTTAAGTTTTCTAGTGGGAGCATTTGTAGGTTGTCTTTGCAAGTGACCAAACCACCACAGCCGCCCTTCCCTAATCTTTGTATCAATTGGTGCTAATCTTACTTGTCTTTGAATATCTATATTTCTTATTCTATCTTTACGAGTTTTACCACACATCCACCAAAGCATCTTCATTTCTGCTACGCTCATTTTATGTAATTGTTGTTGCTTTACCGCCGAACATTCACTACCATAGAGCATAGCTGGCCAAATTGCGGTCCTATAAAATTTTCCTTTTAACTTAGTAGGAACATTTCGATCTCAAATCACCCTTGTTGCACTCCGCTATTTCTTCCATCTAGCTTGAATTCTATGTGTGACATCATTCTCAATATTACCATCATTTTGTATGATTGATCCTAGGTATCTAAAGTGGTTCACCTTAGGAACTTCTACTTCCCCAAATTTTACCACTCCATCATCTCGATGTCTAGTGTTTCTAAACTCACATTGCATGAGTTTAGAAACACTAGACTTTACGAGAAATGAAACATTTATTATTTGCAATAATGAAATAAAAATCATCTAAATCTAAACATGAAACTGAAATGATGTTTCTGCTCAAGCCAGGGACATAATAACAATTATTTAAAACTAAAACAAGTCTACTTGATAAAATCAACTCATAGTATCCTACAGCCAACGCAAAAACTTTTGCTCCATTTTCAACTCGTAAGATGACTTCTCCTTTCTTTAACTTTCTACTTCTGGTGAGACCCTAAATATTAATACAAATGTGAGATCCACATCTAGTATCCAATACCCAGGAATCACTAGTAGACAAGTTAACTTCAATAACGTAAATAACTGAAGAATTAGTCGCACTACTCTTCTTTTTTTCTTTTGATCTTCAAGATGGAGCTTGCAATTTCTGAACTAATGCCCAGGTGCATGACAGAAATGACATTTTACTTCTGAGATTGTAAAGTAGAAACAACTTTAGGCTCGACTTATTCCACATGCTTTGTGACTGGCACAATAGCCTTGGCAACTATAGCCTTCATTTGGCATTTTTCTTCATAGCCTTTCCTTTCTGACCCATCAATGTGACAGCCCGATTCCCTAAACTGAGTACCGCTCAGTCTAATCTCGTCATTAAGCCCTAATTCATGCCATGAAGGACATAACAACGTATTAGTCAGCCTTTTCATCTTATTCACCTTGTTATACAAATTCAACAAATGTATTATTCATTTCTAGTTAATTATGATTTTTAGAGTTAATTAAGAATTCATTATCATAACCTTAGTTTTCAATGGAAGACTTAATAAAATAAGCGGAAGCATTTATAAAAATACCTACTATGGAAACTAGGTAAACAGACGGTCATATCAACCAACCAAAGTAATATATAAAATAGTAAGAAAGTATAGTCTCCCCATCCAATATATAACCTAAAGTTATACAAAAGACGTAAGCAATAGATACACAAAATGATCACCTATAAAAATAACAGAAACTATCCTCTGATGGCTCAAAACTAATTGTCGATCTTCTCCTTCCCTGGTCTGCTACTCAAAGATCTGCACCCACCGTCATTAAAAGGACGGTGAGTACAGTAAAGTAGAAAATAATATTGAGATATATTTATCCACATTTCCAAAAATACAACAAGTATATGAAAGTATAACAATAGCAACTAAAGCAGTAAAAGAATCATGATATAAGATATTTTGATTATACAACATGAAACTGACACTCGGCTAAACAGTAATGATCTAAGGCCGGTTGACTGTGAAATTACATCACATCAACTCTGTTCCACTATTTAGGCCGTAGATATACTCATGATTTCTCATTTTACAAACAAACATAAATATATATACACTTTTCGACAACTTTGAGTCCCATACCTCGTGTGCTGTATAAGCTAGTACGTGTGCCACGTTAATCTCTCTTATATAATGGTTCTAGATTCAAGATCTACTTTCACAACTTAAGAAATGACACGATTTAGGAATCCATAATTGAGTAGCTAAAACGAATCAAGGAATAAGCTTTACAAACAAAAAAACATTCACCTAATAGCATGTTGTACTAGTTGATCAACACTCTTAATAACCAAGAATGACATAGCACATGATTAGGAGTCAACAACTACCATTTAAACATAAACCAATGCCATAATAACAAACTCATATAATGAGACAACAACAAAGTCATGGCATCATGAGTACAAAATGCATGTTAGTCCAAATGACTGTTAATAAGAAGCATAATGGAAAAGAAATGGAGATAAATATCTCAATCAGTTTACTTATAAACCACGCCAAGTTTTTAAGCTAATCTGACCTCCCGACACCTCCAAACACGTACCTAAACCTTCAAGACTCTTTCTTAGGTTCCCGGTATCATTAGATATGTTTTAGAGTATTTTCAGATGGTCTTATATAGGTTTAGGTTAAGTTAAGGGTTTTTAAAGTCTTAACCAACACTACATAAATTATGTTGTCCAGAGCACGTAGCACGCTAGGTACCATGTCTAGCGTGCTAGAGACCCTATCGCGCTATTCATACTCATTAGTGCACTATACGCAAATAGCGCGTTAATGAGTATACCTAGTGCATTATGCGCATGAAATCTTAGAGATTCTGCAATTTGAATTTTTGCTTTTTCTCTTCCAAATGGACATCTCCATCATCTTGGATCCCTGCTCTCCTCCACCAGAGACCCAATACATCCGCCATAGTAACAACATCAGCATACACTTCATAAATGCTAATCAAACCATCAATATATGCATGCATCTGTAATAAAACTCAAGAACACACCTAACACTTTGATTAATCATAACTTAACCAATTTAACTCAAGATTTTTAAAAAAATTTATACCAAATTTAATGGTTTATCGCAAGGAATAAAAATATGTAAGCAAAATTTAAAAACGATTTTATTTACCCTCTAAAATCACACAAAAAATTAGAACTAAACTAATACCTCTAATTTTACCAAAACGTTTACAAAATGTTGTGTACACTAACTTACCTAGTTGTAGATCTTCTCTAACTTGATTATCTCCTTCAATCCTCTAAAACTTCTTCAACAAGTTTGCTGATCTTCTTCTCCAGAATTCTTTCCCCCATTTTGATCAAGTTACAAATGATTTACATGTTAACCATTCAATCCTATTTATATATAAGATTGAATAGTAACGCTTGGTCTTAATGCATATACCCATCTCGAGGCTATTCTAATGGCTTACATCTTGTTCTAAATTCCATTAACTTCTAGTAACTCATCCTTACTAACAACATATTTAACTTAATTTGATTTATGATGTATCCACACGTATCTCGATGAACATTTATGGCTATTGTTTTATTTTTCTAACTTATGTTACATTTATATACAACAAACTATAGGCACATTGGTTTAACTATTTAAAGCCACATTAACTTAAATTAAACTTAATACATCACTCTCTAGTTCGATCCCACGCCGACACACATCTCGAGGCACATCCGCGCTCATGTCTCGACATCTATATACTTGTAGTAGTGACTTAACAAGTCTACACATATACATTACAATAGGAATACACCACATCAAATCTAACATTTTCTCGGTCCTCACACCGAGCATTAAAACTTTACATGAACTCTCGGACATGTCATGGGTCAATAACCCTAATCAGGGACTAATTTATTATTAGTAAATTCTGGGCCGTTACAATCAATACATTGGCAGTAGGTTTCTTAACATTCTACTCAGTGGTTTTAAGCATCAAATACAACTTCAAGATAGATTTCTCCATGTTATTCATGTTATAAATCCTCATAATTTATGAAAAACTATTAGGCAATGAATTAAAGATCAAATCTGTAGCCAACTCTTACTTACGGGAAATCCAAGTCTGTCAAGATGGTCACTATAACCCTTTATTTTAGAATATTAAGACTAATTGACGCACCCTTAGCCATTATGCAAGAATGAAGGTTTTTGATTGTCTCGAACCTTTCTTGCCTAGCCTGCTGTTGGAACATTTCCTTCAGCATCGTAGCCATGTCATAAGCTTCCATGTATTCCACATCCTTCTGAAGTTCAGGAACTATGGTTGCCAACATAATGCATGCATCATTAGTCGAGTCGTTGACATGCTTAGTATGTGGATGTTTCACTACTCTTGAAGCATTGGCTGGTGGTTCCTAAGGAATATGATCATCCAGGACATACAACTTGCGTTCATGCTTAAGAATAATTCTCAAGTTTCTGAACCACTCAAGAATAGTTCGTCCTAAATAACTTATCATTCTAAAAAATGGATCGCGGTGACAAGGGATTAGTGTGATTTGAAGAGGACATAGATCTACAACAAAGATTATAAAAAAACTCATAGGAATAGACTCCTACTAAATTAACAACCCTCCTAAAAACACTATATTAATTTAAGGTACTAAAATTCATGTTTCACCTAATTCCAAGACAACTAAGGCATGACACTTTGAATTAGGTTATTTAGGTAGGTACCTATGACCAATTACATCAGATATACATTTTAGATGTTTTTATGAGCTTACGACATCTTATGTCTTAGCATGTTTTATCTCATCTCGTGCCTAAAGCTCGAAACTGTTTTGATAGCATTATCAAGTCTAACCAATTCGAGCAATAGAGTAACCGTTACTCAACTTTCCTCACCAAGATAACAGACTACACTCTATGGAGGCAGACTCATATAGTTGTGATTGAAGCCTTGACAATTGTTTGAGAATGGATGACACTTAACTTAAAATTTGAAAGAGAGATTTTTATTAATTTTAGTGATTACAATTTAAACGGGATGAATATCATATATTACAATGCATGCACAATCACTAAATAAGCTAGGATATTTTATTAATATTGACTATTATACGAGTTTTCTTGCGCTACGAATAGTTAGCTGCGATCTCGCTGGCCGATCAGTGGGCAACTCGCCCATTTTTTTAAAACAACAAATTCCAGCTTCGAATATTGAAAATCGCCTAAAATCTCTCATTATTTTAGTCAATCCAATTGACCAAACTACCACTTATTGTAATTTCAAAAAACGTTAATTAAAATATTTTTAATTAACTCGGGTCCACCTCTAGCTTAATATCTTATCCTAGTCTAATTAGAATTTAAGATAATTTGAATCCTTAACCATTACGAATTTGTTATATATCTCACATATCTTATAAGATTTGTAATTCTTATCCAAATAAAAGTTTATCTCCTATCTAATAGGAATATACTAAAATATAACTATAATGCGATATATGATCAAAATCAATTTTGATATTATTCATACAAAACGAGCAATTAAATCAAGAAATAAAATATTAATCATACATTCAACACTAGAATCATATTAAATTAATCATATTAACCTAAACACGACTTTTACCATGTGAATATACGAAATTCGCATCATTCAATATTAAAACATATGTTAATCAAAATATTCTAAATATAAATTCTATCAATGAATCAAATCATGCATATGCATCAAATACATGAATTAACAACATGCTCTAAAACCAATTCTTGATAACAATTATCACATAACCTATATGTACATCATATATATACATTGATCAAGATAATTTCCTAAGCCCCATAGCCCATGTTTTGCACAAGCTAGTGGTGAGATCCTGACATCACTAGAATCTAGTGACCATGTATGCCGCGCCTATCTCTATCATATAATGGTTTTAGATACAAGAACTACTTTCACAACTAAAGAAATGACACGATTTAGGAATCCATAATGGAGTAACAAAAACAAAGCAATAAGGTTTACAACACAAAAGATCATTCACCTAATAGCATATTGTAGTACTTGATCAACACTCTAAACAACCACGAATTACATAGCACATGATTAAGACTCAATGAATAACATTTAAACATAAACTAATGTCATGATAACAAACTCATATGATAAGACAACAATAAAGTAATGGCATCAAGAGTACAAAAGGCACATCAGTCCAAATGACTATAAATAAGAAGCATAATGGAAACGAAATGGAGAGAAATATCTCGATAAGTTTACTTATAAACCACGTTAAGTTCCTAAGATAATCCGATCTCCCGACACCTCCAAACGCGTACCCGAACCTTCAACACTCTTCCCTAGGTCCCTGGTATCCTTAGATATGTTTTAGAGTGTTTTAAGATGGTCTTATATAGGTTTAGGTTAAGTTAAGTTTTAAAGTCTTAACCAACACTGCAAAAATTATGTTGTCCAGAGCCCCTAGCACGTTGGGTACCATGTCTAGCGCGCGAGAGACCCCTATCGCGCTATTCATACTCATTAGTGCACTATGCGCGGGAAATCCTAGAAATTACGCACTTTGAATTTCTGTGTTTTCTCCACCAAATGGTCATCTCCATCGCCTTGGATCCCTGTTCTCTTCTACCAGAGACCCAATAAATTCTCCATAGTAACAACATTAGCATACACTTCATAAATGCTCATCAAACTTTCAATATATGCATGCATTTTTAATAAAACTCAAGAACACACCTAACACTTCAATTGATCATAACTTAGCCAAGTTAACTCTGAATTTCAGACTTCTTTATAGCAAATTTAATGGCTTTTTGCAAGGAATCCAAATATGTAAACGAATATTGAAAATGATTTCATTTACTCTCTGAAATCATACAAAAACCAGAATATAAGTAACACCTCTAATTTTATAAAATGTTTACGAAATAATTGTGTACACTAACTTACCTAGTTGTAGATCTTCTCTAACTTCATTATCTCCTTCAAAACCTTTAAAAATTCTTCAAAAAGTTTGTTGATCTTCTTTTGCAGAATTCTTTCCCTATTTTGATCAAGTCACAAATGATTGGCATGTTAACCATTCAATCATATATATACATATATATATATATATATCTAGATAAGATTGAATAGGAATCCTTGATCTTAGTGCATACACCCATCTCGAGGCTAATCTAGTAGCTTACATCTTGAACTCAATTCCATTAACTTCCACTAACTCATCCTTATTACCGCCTTATTTAACTTAATTTTCCTTATCATGTATTCACACGTATCTCAAGGAACATCTATGGATATTATTTTATTTTTCTAACTTATGTTACATTTATATACAACAAACGATAGGCACATTGATTTAACTATTTAAAGCCACATTTACTTAAATTAGACTTAACACATCATTCTCTACCTTGGTCTCATGTCAACACGCATCTCGAATCACATCTCTGCTCACGTCTCGACATCTATATACTAGTAGGAGTGACTTAATAAGTCTACACTTATACATTATACTAGGAATATACCACATGAAAAGCAACATATTTCTTGATCCTTATACCGAGCATTAGGACTGTGTACCCACTCTAGGCTATGTCACGAGTCGATAACCCTAATTAGGGACTAATTTATTATTAGTAAATTCTGGGTCGTTACAATCGACACATTGGCAGTGGGATTCTGGACATTCTGCTCGGTAGTTTTAAGCATCAAATACAACTATGAGATAGATTTCTCCATGTTATTCATGTTATAGTTCATCACAAATTATGAAAAATTATTAGGCAATAAATCAAATTTGTAGCCAACTCTTGCTTATGGGAAATTCAAGTCTATCAAGATGGTTACTATAACCTTTCATTTTTAGAACATGAGGACTAACTAACACACCCTTAGCCATTATGCAAAAATGAAGGTCCTTGACTGTCTCGAATCTTTCTTACCTAGCCTGGTATTGGGACATTTCCTTCAGCATCGTAGCCATGTCATAAGCTTCCATATGTTCTAGTCCTTCTAAAGTTCTAGAACCATAGTTTCCAACATAATGCATGCATCATCAGTTGAGTCGTTGACATGCTTAGTATGTGCATCCTTCACTGTTTTTGAAGCATTGGCTGGTGGTTCCTTAAGAATAGGATAATCCAGGACATACAACTTGCGTTCATGCTTAAGAACAATTCTCAAGTTTTTGAACCAGTTGAGAATAGTTTGTCCCGGATAACTTATCGTTCTCAAGGATGGATCGTAGTGACAAAGGATTAGTGTGATTTGAAGAGGTGATAGATCTACAATAAAGATTACGCAAAAGTTCATTTTAGTATAAAGGAATAAACTCCCACTAAATTAGCAACCTTTCTAAAAATACTATGTTAATTTAAGGGACTAAAATCCACATTTCACCTAATTCCAAGACAGCTAAGTCATGACACTTTGAATTAGGTTATTTAGGTGGTACCTATGTCAAATTACATCATATGTAACTTTTAATTATTTTATGAGATTATGACATCTTATGTCTTAGCATGTTTTATCTCATCTTGTGCCTAAAGCCTAAAATTGTTTTGATAGCTTTATTAAGTCTAACCATTTCAAACAATAGAGTAACCGTTACTCAACTTGCCTCACCAAGATAACACAATACACTCTAGAGAGGCAGACCCAAATTGAAGTGATTGAATCCTTGACAAGTGTTTGAGAATGGATGACACTTACAATTTGAAGATGCATTTTTATTTATTTTAGTGATTAGAATTTAAACAAAATAAATATCATACATTACAATGCATGTACAATCACTAAACAAGTTAGGAAATTTTATTAATATTGACTATTATGCGAATTTTCTCGCACTATGAAGAGTTGGCGGCAGTCCCACTGGCTAGTTAGCAAGTAACGCCCCTTTTTTAGACAACAAATGACATCTCCGAAAATTAAAAATCGCCTAAAATTTATCTTTATTTTAGTCAATCCTTTTGACCAAACTACCCCTTATTTAAATTCCAAAAAATGTTAATTGAAACGTTTTTAATTAACTCGCGCCCACCTCTAACTTAATATCTTATCCTAATCCAATTAGAATTTAAGATACTTTGAATCCTTATCCATTACGAATATGTTATATATCTCACCTATCTTATAGGATTTGTAATTCTTATCCGATTAAAAGTTTATCTCCTATCTAATAAGAATATACTAACACATAACCACAATGAGATATATAATTAAAATCAATTTCGATTCTTATTCATACAAAACGAGCAATTGAATCAAGAAATGAAATATTAATCATGCATTCAATACTACAATCATATTAAATTAATCATATTAACTTAAACATGACTTCTATGTGAACATACCAAACTCGCATCGTTTAATATTAAAATATATGTTAATCGAAGTATTCTAAACATGAATTTGATCATTGAATCAACTCATACGTATGTATCAAATATATGATTTAACGACATGCTTTAAAACTAATTCTTGATAACAATTATCACAGAACCTAGATTTACAATATATATACATTAATCAAGATCATGTTTTCACATACATACACACACACACACACATATTTGTCGATAACCCCGGGTCCCCGACCCCATGTGCCACACAAGCTAGTGGTGAGATCCCAACATCCCCAGAATCTAGTGACGTCGTATGCCACGCCTATCTCTATCATATAATGGTTCTAGATATAAGAAATACTTTCACAACTTAAGAAATGACATTATTTAGGAATCCATAATGGAGTAGCTAAAACATAGCAAGGAATAAGATTTACAACACAAAAGATCATTCACCTAATTGCATGCTACACTACTTGATCAACATTTTAAACAATCAAAACCATTTTGGAACATAAGTCATACGCTGTCTCTAGTAAGTCAATTTGACCCAAGTAGCATGAACATCAAATCGATACAACCTAATGAATAACATATATCATATTTTTTGTCATGCGATATCTTTTGACTAAACATAAGGCATGAAAAGTTACCCTTGATGTTCAATCGTACTAGTCTTGATCTTTAAGTAGACTGAAAACATCCAAGTGACATTGATCATATCAATTCACTTGGACTTGGCCATTTAACAGTCTAACATATCGAGGGATCCACTGATATCTCTCTATACGAGAGGAAAAAATTTCATCTTCATTACACACCTTCAAATATTATTCACATGGTAACCAATTATAATCTTTATAATCGTCTGGTTAAAACAACGTTTGGTGGTGCCTAATTATCATGCTCCTAATATTGAAGTCTATAGTAATCTAAATTTGAAGGACTAAATGATATACCTATCATGAGTAACACCTATGACTTAATCTGTGTGGTGTTTTTATAGCGAGTCGGTCCACTACCTTATTCCCTAACAAGTACAAATGATCTTGATTCGTATCCCTATACGCACGATCATCACATGACCATCAATCAAGATTCACACTAGTCTTAATTCATTATAGTTCCAAATATAATGACCGACCAAGGACATTTATGATATTTCAACAAATACCCATGGATCTTATCATAAGGTAAACATGCAATCACTTACAATAAAATAGCAAATGAAAAACTTCTATTTTATTAACTAAAATTATAAGATAAATAATGTTTGTAGATTGACCTGCTGCACATGCTCCAACATAAAGCACATGAAGAAAGCGAGTGTAAGGAAAGTGTATAAGATTTGGCAACATTTTATGATTGCCTCATTATACCAGACGACTTTTAAGGGTGAGACAAACAAATCCAAGGCGGCTTGTTTATATGAAATTACAAATATTGGGAGGATCAATGTTGGGGAAATTATTTATAAGAACTTTAAGGATGTGCAGACTAGAGTGAGACTTATCCAAGCTGGAAAATTTGATATAAAAGCCCAAGCAATAATTGGTGAGGAGTTTATGTTGACCTTGAAATCACCTACTAGATATAAGGACTTTAAGGATGAGAGAGAGATCGCGAAGAGGGATAGACTTGATGTCGAACTGTTAGCCAAGGAAGCCGAAGATCAAGTAGCAACAGAAACAACAACAACGAAGTTTGCCCAAGAGATGAGGAATGAAGGATTTGGAGAGGAGGAGGATAACCAACAAGGATTTGTTGAGGGCTACGAGTTTGTAGACCCTTTGATAGGAGAGCAGGACTTGGATGGTTCTAAAATCTTTTCACCTCCTCTACCACCACAAGCACTAATACCACTACCTGTGGATTTGACCCCATGACAATAGAGATTGTGAATTTTTTAGATGAGGAGATAGTATAAAGAGGATATGGCTCAATATCATGAAGTCTTTTTGAGATATGAGCAAGACACACATAGAAGGATTCAGGACAGGCTTAATAGACAGAGGTTCTTCATGTTATTTGCAGATCTTCATAGGGACATAGCTAAATATGAGAGGAGTAGAAGGTTGAGACCTACTAATAGGTCTATTTTATTTCCAACAATCCAAACTATATGTTTGATCATGAAGTGGTGCAGAACAAAAAAGTGGAGCGTCATTTGACACTGTCCTATGCTGGAAATGATGATGATGATGATGATGATGTTAATGATGATGCATAGTCCTAGAGTCTGAGTCTTAGGATTTCTCTAGATCTTGGGGAGATGAATGATACATTAAATACTATTATTTTTAATTTGGGATATTTTGACATTTTAGAAGTTTTTTAAACTTTATTTTTATGTAGTGTTATGTTTAAGTTTATGCACTTATCAAGTTATATTATATATGTTTGTGTGTTTAATGTTTTTATGTTTTAGGCTTATTTTTAAACCTTGAGGACAAAGTTTGGTTTAAGTTAGGGGGCATCAACACTATGGAAAGTGGTAAGAAAAGATGAATTAAGAATAAACACTAGAGGTATGATTGTAAAATTTTACTTTTGAAGCAGTTAAAGAGGAAAGGATGGTAGTTTATGTTGTCTAATTCTATTTCATTTACTTATTAGTTAAATATGTATAAGTAGTATAGATTAGGTTATATATAGTAGTATATTAACAAATAAAGTAATTCATTTGCAAAGTTCATCCCTTTAATTGAGTATGAGTAAGAATACAAGTATCTAGTTGATATGAAACTCAAAAGAATGTTATATGTTTTAAAGAAAATAAGAATTATAGCAAACAACAGTACGCTGTCATAATTAGTGACTTTGAGTTAGGGAAGACAATGAAATTGAAACCAAAGCAAGAATAATACCAAAACACTTCTCGTGGAAAAAGTTAGATCTCTAAGGAATTCTATAATAAGTATGAGTCTTACTTGATTATAATATAAATAAAGACTTAATACTAAAAGGGGAAGAGATATGCATGATGTTTAATAGAAAGTTGGAATTAAAACGTGCTTAATAAAAATGAAAGTGAGAAGTGCTAACAAAGTCTTAAATAAAAAATTAGAGAGTCACACAAGTTCTACAGGAAAAAGAGCAGAGAATTTGATGGTTGGAAAAAGTAAGAAAAATGGAATCTAAAGAAAAAGGAGCAGAAACTGTACAACTAAAAAAAATATAAGGAGAAGAGAAAAGAGATATATAGAAAGAAATAAAGAAAAGTGAAAGTCAAATGAAAAGATTTAGCTCGAGTACAAGTAACTTAGTTGAGTTAAGTTTTCTTTCCAACTAAATGAAGTCCTATGGACTCTTGAAGTATTAAAGTCCACAAAAATAGTATGATCTATGCTTATTTGTGAATTCTTGAGCTTAATAAGAAATCATGAGATTTTACACTTGCTACTTGGTGAAATAAACTTACAAGTAGTGATGGTCTTGGTTGTGAACTACTTGAACTATTTGAATTAAAGGATACTCCATGAACTATGTAAAATGAGTAAAGACTATAAGTAGTATTAGTATGCATACTTAGTAGAATATACTTGTACCCAAGATGTGCAAAATCCTAAGTTTGTGGGTATTTGTTAAATATTTAATTAGACTTATATCTAGGACTAATTTAGTAGTATAATTGGTATAAATATCTCGGAATGAGCTATAATTAATGGTATTTATGTGTTTTCAGGTTTACAAGGCATAAAAGAGACAAATGAGTGATTTCATTATGAAATGAGGAGAAAAAGCATAAAACCATACTTACCGCCATGGCAAACGCATGTGACATTGTGGGTTAACACACAAGGCGACGGGCAGTTATACAAAGGGCGCCGAGTCTACTGAAAGGAGAAAACACACTTACAAGGTTGATGTTCTGGTAGTGCTGTCACTTTACACATGGAGCGTGGATCACTTACGAATAGCAACGGGACAGAAAAATAGAAAGTTTTGAAGTTCTAATTCATTTGGAATTGTTAATTAGGGTTTCTAATTGTATTCTTATGAGTCTTATGAGTATAAATAGCAATTAGAACATGGTAAACAAAGGGAACCTCTATTGATTTTGATATATTAAGAGAGATTATCATAGTTTTACTTTAGATTTGAGTATTGAGAAGAGTTTTGAATGAGACACATTGAAGACTCCAATTGTGGCGAGTCGTTATTATTTTTTGATTTAATTAAAGTTTATTTGATTTAATCATTAATTACAATGGATACCATGAATTGTGTGTTTTTGATGATAATGAGTGAGTAGTCTATTTATCTTAGGGATCAATGGATCCTATAGTATGAATACTATAAAAAAGGAAGTAAGAATTGATTATAATATTTAGAAATGCAATGATTAGAATTTGTGTTTGATTCTACACGTAATCCTATGAACATCTTGATCACGTGTTTGTTGATAAGGGGTTTTAGGAGCTACCATGACCATTGGAGCTTTTAATCAGGATATGAACAACACAATCATAAAATATACAACATCGATAGATAATTGTTCATGAGGGAGACATGGATAATAAACTTAAGTATTTATGAGTCTAAAGATTTGGTACTTAATGCTATGTGAGACATACGTTATTCACACTGATAGGTGGACTTCTAGTTTGCACATTATGATTTTTTCACCACGACAGAGGGTTGAAGTGAATATTAATGAAATTTGTCTATTCTAATTATGCATAGCACACACATAAGAAAGATAAAGGAAATATGATATGGGAAGCATAGCAATTCATTACTTAAGTGTAGTTATGAACTAAGAGTTTTCTCAATATAAGAATACAAGTTAATTTACATTTATTTTATAGAATAAAGTAGTTTGGTTTAAATCAAAACAAAAGAGATCTTCTTAACAATATAGTGAACTTAACTAAGTGCGTTTGTCCATATAAATCTTTCCCTGAGGAACAATGTCCATAATCAACTTTGTTGATCACATTACTACAATTAAGCCGTTATACTTGCGGTTACGATTATAGTTCATCAAATTTGATCCCGGATATTTCCACAGAGGTGGAAACCTGGACGCTGTCGAGAAATGGTTGATTGCGCAAAAGAGGGTACACAAGCTATCGCTGGTACACAAGCTATTGCGGGTTCACGAGAGCATACAAGCTAAGATATCAAGGTATATGCTTAGAGGAGATGTTGTCGTGTGGTGGACAACAAACATAGACACTCATCCATATACGATCACATGAGCCGAGTCTCGACTAATTTTCTATGATTAAAACATTCCGATCAAGATCCAGCTGAGGCAGAGAGATGAGTTTCTGGCTTTGGGACGGGGCAGTCGATAAGTGCTACAGTTTATGGACGGATACCAATATTTCTTATAGTTTGCCACGAACGTCGCGAGCACCGAGAGACTATAGATTTATTACTTCATCCGAGGGTTGATTGAGGACATCACTAGAGCCATTGTTTTCACTGAAGCTTAGACGCCACAGGAGATATATGATAGAGCGCTCGCATATGTGACACATCTGATGCAGAGGGGTGACATGTGTTCAACTACTGAGGCTAATAGGTAGACTGAACATAACTCAGGGCAGATGAAACAGAGATATCAATACGACATAAATGACCGATAATATGGTCAAGGCCATAGGGACGATGATCAGACAGCCATAAGTTAAGTTGTACCAGCACTACCAGTGCCACCGCAGGTAGACTCATAGGTCAGTGTGTAACGACCTATTAAATTAAACTCGTGATTAATGTCAATCCAAATCCAAATTAACCCGAGTTTGGCTTGTCGTTAAGCTTGGCGTACCTCGATTAGCGTGTATGTTAGTTTGTGTGATGGTTTATGTTTGTTTGGAATGTTTAATAAGTTTTATAGGTTGTACTATAAAAGAGAGTTTATATGCAAGCCTATAATCGAGAAATATGCAAATAAACAATAAATAGCTAATACACCAAGTGCGACGAGAGGGTCGTGAAATGAATGTGCACACCTGAGAATACTCGTAGGCATGTCTAGTGAATTTATTGGCAATAAAATACAAAAGGTATATATATTTAGATATATTAGATATACAAATATATATTGAAACTATAAGTTTAGTTCAAATTATATGGATCGTCGGATCGCCTCGAAATAAGCGTAAGTGTTGATGGTGTTAACATCTGTGTCACTTTAGGGGTGTCATGTGTATCTCGAGAAAAATCCATATATTTAACTAAAGCCTTCATGTTTATCTCATTGATCGATTGAGAGAGCAGCTGAGGGTTTGATGTTTTGATCTTGAGTAATCAATCAAAGGAGTGAATTCGATATGAATAGAAGAGCTTAAACAACTGGAAATCAAATATCATCACTATGTTGGTAAGTTTGGTTTCGATATTTTTGAAGTTCAATTCGATATTGGGTGATTATATCTCTGTAAATTGTTGTGTTTGATTATTGGAAATGGATTATTACCTCACAAGAGGTCTTCCTGGTGTATTTGAGAATGTTAATTGTGGTTTTGATGATTAGTGGATGAAACAGTAGCTGGTGCCATGTTTACTGTTGAGACAATAAAGGGTGGAGCGCGTTTTACTAGCAGATGAGCGTGCTCTCGTCATAAGTTGAGGTGAACTTAGCTAATGGAACGCACTCCACCAATTGAGCGAGCGCGCTCCCACCCCAAAAAATAGCAACTCTGCAGTAAATTGGTAAGAATTTCTTGAGGTCTTAGGGACTAATTTAGCAGTTCTAAACATAGAGTATTAGACTTTTATTGATCACAAATGGCTTGTGATAGGAACTGGATCATCGGGAAAGCGTGAATGACCCAGAACATTGAGGAATTTCTTAACGGAAACCTTAACCGAAGTAAGTATGGATTCGCTTATTTATCAATGTAGCCTGGCTCTGTTAGTATATGTAGTTCATGTAGTTTATAGAATAAATGGGGAGTCTATGTACACCGTGATGGTTTTAATAAATTGAAAATGGTGTTTAATGTGATTCACGAGAATAAGTTCCTAGAACTAAGACCAGGTTATATAGGAGATGGGTTACCTTCTCGACCTATATGTAACTTCCTATTTAGTTTAATAGGTTGCGTGGACTACATACTCACTAGAGTGTTTCGGATAGAACCATTGGACATTAATAGATTGACTAGACAGCACATCGTCGGCCAATGTGTTGGTCTAGTAATAGCATTAATGGTGTTAGTGGGTAATCGACCCTAGTTTTATAAAAAATGGGAATCACAGTGTAATAATCATTAACAGTTTGATGTGCATCTATTACTTATTGAATTATATGTTTTTCATAATCCCGTTAGTTAACATTAGTACATATTGTTATTGCATAATGTTCTTAATTATTATATGGAATGTTGATAGCTTTGTGAATCCTTACTTATTGAGCAAGTGGGAGCGCTTACCCCAAATTTAACATTTCATATTCTCGGGCTAACACTTCAGTAAAGGGGAAAAAGAAGATTTAGGAGTCATAATATATTCTTAACGATGTAATGAGTCTTCATGTATATATATAAACTGTTAGAGTTATTTTGTTGTATATAACAGGGTTGAGAGGTTTATAAACGAGGTTTTGGGATTTGATAAAATATGTATTTATGTATATCGTTTATTTATCAAAAAAGTTTAATTTTTGCTGTTTTTTAATTATTTATTAGATATCGATATACTAGTTGAGTTTATCAATTATAGACGGAGAGGCTGCTGGCTCTTGTTAAGTTTAGCTGGGTTACAAGGGCTTAATTAAGATTTCAAGGTGAGTATCGCCCTAATCAGGATAGGGTATGCTACGGCTTGGTATCAGAGCCTCAGGTTTTTCACTTTTAAATTAAGTGGTAACTTTGATACAGCTTGGTATCAAAGATAAGGCTCTGACTTTGTTTTCATTTTTCGAATTGTTTTCGTTATAAGTGATAGCATATTCCTTTGTAAAAGAACCTAAGTTTATTGATTCTAAGAGTATGAATAAGCTTAGGGTATGATAAATAGTTTTCATCATGTTTTGGGGGGAAAATGAAAATGAAAACATTATACGTTATTTTCTGCACATATTATTATTTACTGTATAAATATGATTTCATTATATTCTCATAATGTTACCCTAATGATTTTTTGACTTCGTAATCTAATGACGGATCAGGGAGGGGGTTCGCAGAGGCTTGAATCTCAGGGTAACAAGGAGACTGAAGAGCAATGGAAACCTAAAATGGAGCAGTAAATGAGGAAACTTATAGAGTCTCAAGCAAAACTTATGGCTATGTTGATGGCTGAGATGGACCACTAGTACAGCGACTTGAGGCAAACATGGAACCAGTCACATGGTTAGTAGAGCTAAGGGAGGAGCTGAGACAGTGGCAGCTTCAGCTCAACCAGTATTAGCACATATTCAGGTGTCGAAGACAGCTACCATAGTGCTAGTGGATTCTAAGAAGACTGCATTTCTCTGAACCCATAAGGAATTTATGAAATACGATATTATGAGGTTTAATGGAACAATAGAGGAAGGCGTAGCTGAGACCTAGATATTGGAGATGGAGTAACAATTTGCTACTATAGATGTTAAGGACTGATTTAAGGTTAAACTGGTCATATTTTTGCTGATTCATTTTGCATGGAAGTGGTGGGATTCCTTAGAGAGAGACGGGAAGACTATCACTACTTGGCCACAGTTTAGGACCATGTTTTACAAGCACTATTTCCCAAAATCAGTCAAGAATAGGAGGAAGCCTGAGTTTATTCAGCTGAAATAGGGAGCCATGTCTGTACAAGAATATGAGCAAAGGTTCATAGAGTTGAGTAAATTCGCTCTAGAGATGGTGGAGTTAGAGGAGAAAAAATAGATTTATTTTTTGGTGGGCTGAATTATGAGATTTGATTTGTGATTTCCTCTCTTCTTCGTAATAGTTATGCTTTTATATTTAAGATTGCGATGGAGGTGGAAGCAACTATTTTAGCCAGAACTTCTGGAGTAGTACTTACGCCATCACAAGTACCACAGTTTCCAAAGAGTAAGAGAATCCATGAATTTGCTTCTTTTAAGCCAAATAAGAGGAAGAGGAGTGTAGCTAGAGCAGCTACACAATCAGGGTCTGCAGTGACGACATTTGTTAGTGCACTAGTTCCACCAGTTTCTCAAGCTTCGGTAGCCAAACCATATTTTCCACCACCTCAGTAAAGAGGTAAAGGTAAAAGCAGAGCACAATCATCACAAAAATTGAGTGGATTTAGGTAGGTTCCTCGGGCTAGTGGTTTTTCTCAAAGGGCTTCCATAATATGTTATCTGTGTAGGCAGACGGTGCATCATATATAATGTTCTATGCTACAAGCCACATCAGTAGGCAGTACAACACCACCTGTACGAGGTCAGACTCATGTGGTGGCTGAGGCAGATCTATAGGTTAATAAGAGGTTTATGGAAGGTATATTAAACATTTGTGGTTGAGATATGCATGTTTTGATTGATGATGGTTCTACAGTTTCCTTTATTGCTGGTGTAATAGTTGATGAGTTGAAATTGAGACCTGTTAGAGCCAATACGTAGTTGATTTTGAGCGCAGCAGTGAGTGAGAAGGTTTATCCTAACCTGCTCTGTGAGGGATGTGTAGTCGAAATTGGTTAGAATGAACTTCCAATTGATATGAGGGTAATGAAGTTCTTGGAATTTGATGCTTTATTAGGGATGGATTGGTTATCACCATACCATGCCAGTATTAATTGTTTTCATAAGTGGTAATTTTTTAGATCCCTAATCTTTCTAAAATTATAGTCTATATATGCTATAACCTTTCACGATTTGCAACTCGTGGAAGGGAAGCTACTCCTCAAGATTCAAAAGTTATGGCGAGAGTTGTCACATTTGGAGAGTCTGGTCAGGAACTTAAAATTAGTAAGATACCTATGGTTTGTGAGTTTCCAAAAGTCTTTCCATCTGCCTTGCCTGGACTTCCACCACCACGTGTCATTGACTTCATCATTGATCTTATTCCTGGTACCAAACCTATATTTATTCCTTCATATCATATGGAACCGAAAGAATTACGTGAGTCATAGACTCAGCTTGAGGAGTTATTATAGAAGGGGTTTATCTATCCTAGTATGTCACTAAGGGGAGCACCAGTTTATTTTGTGAAGAAAAAGGATGGAACCTTACATATGTGCATTGATTATAAATAGCTAAATCGGGTGACTATCCAGAAAAAAATACCCATTGCCTAGGATTGATGATTTGTTTGATCAGTTGAAGAGTATTAGATATTTCTCAAAGATTGATTTGAGGTCTGGTTATCATCAACTGAGGATTAAGGATGAGGATATCTCGGAGATAGCTTTCAGTACTCGCTACGGGCACTTCAAGTTTACAATTATGTTGTTTAGGCTCACTAATGTTCATGCTATGTTTATGAAGTTAATATATAGGGTGTTACAACCTTATCTTAACTAGTTCATCATCGTATTTATCGATGATGTTTTGATCTATTCAAAGACTTAACAAGAGCATTCGCACCATCTGAGAGTTACATTATAGACTTTGAAGGATAATTAGCTATATGCCAAGTTTAGTAAGTGTGAATTCTAGTCTTCAGAGGTCAAGTTTCTTGGACCTGTGGTTAATACAGAAGGTATATCTGTTGATCCAAGGCAATTAAGGATTAGCCTACTCTTACCATAGTATCAGATGTTCAGAGCTTTCTAGGTTAACGGGTTATTACAGACTATTTGTTGAGTCTTTCTCTCGTATTACTCAGTTAATGACTCGATTAACACAGAAAGATGTAGACTTCTTTTGGTCTAATGAGTGCAAGACTGCCTTCAAAGTTTGAAGGATAGTTTGACTACGATGCCTATTCTTACATTATCAAAATTGGTGAAAGAACTAGTGATTTATACAGATGCTTCTCATTCAAGTTTGGGTTGTGTGCTAATGTAGGAAGGCAGGGTTGTAGCTTATGCTTCAAGAAAACTCAAGGTTCATGAAAGAAATTATCTAGTTCATGATCTTGAGCTAGCTGCAGTTTTTTTTGCCTAGAAGATTTGGAGGCACTACTTGTACGGTGAGAGATTTATAGTATTTTCAGATCATAACAGTGTGAAATATTTGTTTACTTAAAGTGAGTTGAATATGAGGCAACATAGATGGCTTGAGTTTCTCAAGGATTATGATTTCACTCTAGAGTACCATTCGGACAAGGAAAATATGGTTACTGATGCCTTAAGTAGAAGAAGAACAAGTAGAGAGAATGTAGCTACTGTCAGAGCTTATAAGCTTAAACTTCTTAAGGAAGCTTCAGTGATGATGATACATGAAAGTCCGGCTGGCACATCATCAGCTTAGAGCGCTAATTAGAGAGCTACTAATTTTTTCTTCAGTGCTCAAATTTGGGCTAAACAAGAGATGATTCAGCAGGTGATTTATTGTCGAAAAACTAATCATAATTATATAGCACGTAAGAGGTTAGCAGCTAGTGTAGATAATCCTGATTGGTCGGTTTATGATGATGGTGCGTTACGATTTAGGGATAGATTGTAGATTCTAGCTCAGGATCCGTTGAGGAATGAGTTGTTATGGGAATCTCATATAACTCTTTACTCTCTTCATCAAGGTAACACTAAGATGGATATGAGGCATATTTACTGGTGGGGTGGGATGAAGACTGATATTTCCGAGTTTGTAAAGTGATGTGAGGTACGTCAAAAAGTTAAGGCTAAGCATAGGAAGCTAGGATGCTTATTGCATTCTCTACCAATTCTTGAGTAGAAATGGGAACATATATCGATAGATTTTGTTTTCGGTCTACCTCTGAGTCAGCGTAAGCACGATGTAGTATGGGTTGCAGTTGACAGATTGATGAACGTTTCTTGCAAGTTTCCATGCGAGATCCTCTTGACCGATTATGTGAGGTATATGTATGTGAGGTAATGAGATTTCATAGGGTTTAGTGTCGATTACTTTGGATAGAGATCCGAGATTCACGTATAGACTATGGAGTGAATTGTAGAGATAGCTTGGAACTGTTCTTAACCTTAGTATGTCATACCATCCGTAGACTGATGGATAGATTGAGCGGGTGATATTGGTGCTAGAGGATATGCTCCAAGCTTATGTCTTGGAGTTTTGTGGTAACTAGGAGAAATAAATTCCTCTGTGTGAGTTCTCTTATAATAATAGTTATCAGGCTAGTATTAGAATGGCTTCTTTTGGAGCTTTGTATGGTTGGCCTTGTCGTTCACCTGCGCGATGGGCAGAGGTTAGAGATATTATTTTGTTATGGTCAGAGTTGATTCAGGACTACATAGAGAAAATTTAGTAGATTCGCCAGAGTTTAATTACGACACAGCTAAGACATAAGAGATATGCCGATAAACATCATAGGTTTTTGGACTTTTCAAAGGACGATCTTATCCTATTAAAAGTTTCACCTATGAAAGGATTATATAGGTTTGGATTATGAGGTAAATTAACTCCAAGGTACATTGGGCCGTTCAGAGTATATGAAAGGATTGGTCATATTGCTTACAGGTTGGAGTTACCTTCTCAGCTAACCAAAGTTCGTAATGTCTTCCATGTGTATATGCTTCACAAAACGGAGACTCAGTTCACTCCAAGGATTGATTTGAATGAATTTGATCTTCGAAAAGACTTATCTTACAATGATGAGTCGATTTAGATACTTGATCGTAAGATTCAGAGGCTGAGAACCAAAGAGATTCCTTTGGTTAAGGTGAAATGGTAGTTTCACGGAGATTAGGAACAAACCTGGAAGCGAGAATCATAAATAAAGGAGCAGATTCCATTTCTCTTCGAAATTATAGGCATTTTTTACGTTTACTTTAATTTTAAGGACAAAATTGCTTTAAACTGGGGAGACTGTAACGACCCGATACCTTAAGCTGGTGATTAGTGTCAATCCAAATCCAAAATAACCTGAGTAAGGCTCATGGTTAAGCCCGACGTACTCGATTAGCATGTGCGTGGGTTAGTGTGATGGTTTGTATTTGTTTGGAATGTTTAATGAATTTTATAAGTTGTAATATAAAAGAGAATATAATTACTTTTAGTAGTGGTCATAACAAGAAAAATAGATAGAAAAATATGTAGAGACTGCAAAGTAATACCTGGTGAAGCACTTACTACCCAACATAAGTTAATAGTACTTGATATTAAGCTAACACGACGACATAATATAAATAAAAGAGTTAGCGACCCTAGAATAAAGTGGTGGAACCTAAAACATAGTAAACAAGTAGAGTTTAGAGAAAAACTACTAAAGGAAAATGTTTGGAATCTTGACTTAGATGCTAATACAATGCGGCTAGAAATGAGTAGTTGCATAAGGAGAGTGTGATCAAACTTATTAGGTATATCTAAAGGCTTGGGACCACCAAAGAAGGAAACATGGTGGTGGAACGAGGATGTCCAACGAGCAATTAAGACTAAAAGAGAAATGTATAGGAAAATACCTAAGTGTCAAGATGAAGATGTGTACAATCAATATAGATAAGCTAGAAAATAAGCTAAAAAAGTAGTTAGTCAAGCTAAAACAAATTTCATGGAAGATCTATATACAAGGTTAGGTAATAGAGATGGCGAAAAATATATATATAGGCTAGCCAAATTAAGAGATAAAAAGAAATAAGACATAAGTCATGTAAGATGTATTAAGGATGAAAATCAAAATGTTTTAACGCGCGAGGAGGATATTAAGGAGAGATGGAGAAGTTACTTCGATAGTTTATTTAATGATGGCCAAGTTGATACTATCATAGATGAAAACCCACACCAAGAAAGAAATGTAAACTATACACGCAATATTAGAATTGTAGAAGTTAAAGAGGCATTGAAAAGAATGAAAATAAGGAAAGCATATGGCCCAGATGAAATACCCATAGAGGTTTGGAAATGTTTAGGAGAAATTGGATTGACTCGGTTAACAAAACTTTTCAATAAAATTTAAAAATCAAAACGAATGCCAATGGATTGGAGAAGAAGCACGCTTGTGCCAATCTTAAAAAACAAATGAGACATTCAAAGTTGCTCAAATTACTGGGAATTAAACTTATGAGTCACACTATGAAACTTTGGGAGCTGATAATTGACAATAGGCTAAGGAGAGAAATAACAATATCAGATAACCAATTTGGTTTCATACCTGGGAGGTCAATTATGGAGGCGATTTTCCTTGTAAGACGATTGTTAGAAAAATATAGGGAAAATAAAAAAGATCTTCATATGGTATTCATAAATTTAGAAAAAACATATGATGGTTCCTAGAGATGTTCTTTGGTGGGTTGTAGAAAGAAAAAGAGTGCATGCTAGATACATAGACACTATGAAGGATATGTATGATGGAGTATTAACGAGTATAAAGACATTTGGAGGAGCTACAAAAGAATTCCCATTACGATAGGACTACATCAAGGATCGGCTTTAAGCCCATATCTATTTACTTTAGTTATGGATGAACTAACTAGACATATTCAAGAGGATATACCATGGTGTATGCTATTTGCATATGATATTGTCTTAGTGGATGAAACTAAAGATGGAGTGAATAGGAAATTAGAACTCTGGAGGTATACATTAGAATCTAAAGGCTTTAAGTTGAGTAGGACGAAAATCGAATACATGCACTGTGAGTTTAGAAACACTAGACATCGAGATGACGGAGTGGTAAAATTAGGGGAAGTAGAAGTTTCTAAGGTAAACCACTTTAGATACCTAGGATCAATCATACAAAATGATGGTAACATTGAGAATGATGTTACACATAGAATTCAAGCTGGATGGAAGAAATGGCGGAGTGCAACAGGGGTGATTTGTGATCGAAATGTTCCTACTAAGTTAAAAGGAAAATTTTATAGGACCGTAATTTGGCCAGCTATGCTCTATGGAAGTGAATGTTGGGCGGTAAAGCAACAACAATTACATAAAATGAACGTAGCATAAATGAGGATGATTAGGTGGATGTGTGGTAAAACTCGTAAAGATAGAATAAAAAATATAGAAATTCAAAGTCAAGTATGAGTAGCACCAATTGATACAAAGATTAGGGAATGGAGGTTGCGGTGGTTTGGTCACCTGCAAAGAAGATGACGCCTACAAATGCCCCAACTAGAAAACTTGACTCAATAAAAACTGTAGAAATTCGACGAGGTAGGGGCATACCAAAGTTAACATGGGATGCATTAATTATGAGGGATTTGAATGGTTTGAAAAGCTCACCATCAATTGCACTTAATCGAGCACAATGGAAAAGTTTGATCCATGTAGCCGACCCCGGTTAATTAGGGACTGAGGCTATGTTGTTGTTGTTGTTGTTGTTGTAATATAAAAGAGAATTTATATACAAGCCTATATTAAAAAAATACGTAAATAATACTACCAAAAAATACATAAATAAACAATAAATAGCTGGTACACTAAGTGCTATGAGGGGGTAGTGAAATGAATATACAAACTCGAGAATACTTGTAAGCACGTCCATTGAATTTATTGGCGAGAAAATACACGAGGTATATATATATATATATATATATATATATATATATATATATATATAATATATATATTGAAACTATAAGTTTAGTTTGAATTATATGGATCGTCGGATCGCATCGAGATGAGCATACATGTTGATGGTGTCAACATGTGTGTCACTTTAGGGGTGTCATATTAGCACATCAATCATTCGATCAACCTCGAGATAGCGCGATGCATATCTCGAGAAAAATCCATATATTTAACTAAAACCTTCATGTTTATCTTCATTGATCGATCGAGAGAGAAAGTGAGAGAGTGCAGTTGAGGGTTTGATGTTTTGATCTTGAGGAATCAATCAAAGGAGTGAGTTTAACGTGAATTGAGGAGCTTAAACAACTGAAAATTGGAGATCATTACTATTGATAAGTTTGGTTTTGGGGATTTTAAAGTTCAATTCGATATTGGGTGATGACATCTCTGTGAATTGTTGTGTTTGATTATTGGAAATTGATTGTTACATCACAAGAGGTCCTCCTGGTGTATTTGGGGAATGTTAATTGTGGTTTTAATGATTTATAAATGGAACAGTGGCTGCTACCTGTTTATTGTCGAGATAGTACAAGGTGGAGCGCGTTCCCTTTATCAGTTGAGATGAACTCAGCTAATGGAGCGCACTCCACTAATTGAGGGAGCGCGCTCCCACCCCAGAAAACAACAACTCTGTTGTGAATTGGTTAGAATTTCCTTAGGTCTTAGGGACTGATTTAGGGGTTCTAAACATAGAGTATTAAACTTATATTGATTAAAAATGGTTTGTGATAGGAGTTTGATAATCAGGAAAGTGTGAATGACCCAAAAAGTTAGGGAATTTCTTAACGGAAACCTTAATCGAGGTAAGTATGGATTTGCTTATTTATCAATGTTGCCTGACTCTCTTAGTATATGTAGTTCATGTAGTTTATGGACTGAATGGGGATACTATGTACACTGCGATGGTTTTAATAAATGGAAAATGGTGTTTAATGTGATTCATGAGAGTAAGTTCCTGGAATTGAGATCAGGTTATATAGGAGATGGTTTACCTTCCTGGCCTATATGTAACTTCCTAATCAGTGTGATAGGTTGCGTGGATTACATACTCACTAGAGGGTTTTGAATAGAACCATTGGACATTAATGGATTGACTAGATAGCACATCGGCCAATATGTTAGTCTAGCAATTGCATTAATGGTGTCAGTAGGTAATCGACCCTAGTTGTATAAAAAATGAGAATCACAGTGTAATAGTCATTGACGATTTGATGTGCATCCGTTACATATTGAATTATATGCTTTTCATAATCCCGTTAGTTAACATTAGTGCATATTGTTATTGCATAATATTCTTGATTATTATATGGAATGTTAATGGCTTTGTGAATCCTTACCGAGCAAGTTGGAGCACTCACCCTAAATTTAACATTTCAGGTTCTTAGGCTAACGCTTGAGCAAAGGGGAAAGAGAAGATTTAGGAGTCTCAATATATTCTCTACGATGTAATGAGTCTTCCTGTAGATATATACATTTTTGAGTTATTTTGTTGTATATAACAGGGTTATGAGGTTTATAAATGAGGTTTTGGGTTTTGATAAACTTTATATTTATGTATATCATTTAATTATCGAAAAAGTTTTAATTTTTCGCTATGTATATTTTGAATTATTTATTCAATATCGATATACAGGTTGAGTTTATCAGATATAGACAGAGATGCTGCTGGTTCTAGTTAAGTCTGGCTCTGTTACCGAGGCTTTATCTGGGTTTCAGGTCGAGTATCGCCCTAATCAGGGTAAGGGATGCTACATAGTGAGTCAGTAGGCTTTATTAGGATTTCAGGCTGAGTATCCCCAACTCCTCAATTTGGTCTACTCCAACACCATAGACCCATTCTCAACTTTTGGGAAATCCAAAAAACACTACTAACAACAACCAAAACAACAATTTTAATCAATATCCAAAGAATTCATAAGATCGTGCATTCATTCCCATTTCGGGCCAATTTCATAAATTCTAATACAAATTAATTCAATTTCCATGTTTTGTAGTTGTGTTAGACTTAAATACACCTAAGAATCATTTGACAACAGAAGCATAAGTTTAAAAATCTGTTTGGATCAAAAACTTAAGTTTGTGATCTCATTTGCAATAATTTGATGAATAAAGTGGTGGAGAGATCATTACTTTAACTCGTGATCACTCCCTTGAATCTCCTAGCGCCTTAATTACTTTAATTGTTCAGCTCTTCCCTCTTTGAATTCCTGATTTTGCATGTATTTTTATGTTGGTTTTGAAACCAAATTCCACTAAGCCCTCATTTTATATTGTGTTATGATTTAGTGTGCCTACGTATCTCGAGGAAAATCATATGGTTTGTTTTGAGCTGTCCTACACAACATTATGACTCCAATGTGACTCTCATCTTGCCTTGTTTTTTCAATCTAGAACCATCACTAAGTCGATCAAAGGTTTAAATAAATTCCTATCCAAACTATAAGACATCCATTTATTTCATCAATTTAACTCACCTAGGCATATAATTACTTATAGTTACTGTGTTTAGTCACATATTTAACATATTTGCGGTCTCACTAACCCCCGACTACCCGATACTCGATGCTCGTCACGTTGTGTGCCATGTTTTACTTTATTTAGATAACTAACTCAGGCAATGGTTCAATTATCCAATATGTACTATAGTTAGCTTAGTCTAGCATCCTCAGGCAACTCATACCCGATACCCGCGTCAACACGCTTCCCAATGTAACTACCAGTCATACCGACTCCTATCCAATAGCCGCGTCAACACGTTTCCCAATGTAACTACCACTCACGCCAACTCCTATCCAATACCGACGTCAACATGTTTCCTAATGTAACTACCCGTTACACCAACTCGCCTGATAGCAACATATACACATGCCATGCAATACAACAAATAATGATTTTAAACACCACATTATACACAACCATCATCCATCAATAGCATATTTCCTCGATTCTCAAGTTCGAGTTAATCGAGTTGTCCACGTAAGCCCGAATTATAGCTGTTAATCCCCGAGATTAACGGTAATCCTAGTTTAATTAATTTGGGTCGTTACAGGCAAGATAGTCATTTATCACACCATAACCATTTCATTTTTAAATGGGAACGAAATAGGGTTGAAACCAAAACCCCATCTCACTCCATCTCTTCTCCCATCTCGCCATTTCGATTCATCGTCTTCAATTTTCCTTTACCTTGTAAACAATTAACTCCATGCTTCTCCCTCAAATTTATGTCTCTCTTTCTCTCCATTGTCTCTTTCCACTCTCGACGCAAACTCTGCTCGTCCTCTCTCACATTTGATTAGTGAACACGATGGACATGGCGGTGAAGGTGAGCAGTGGAAATCGACCACCAGTGAGGTGAGTTTCAATTTATATTTTGAATGATTGAGGAAGTGACACGTGTCGAGTGTGTACAATAGCTTCCCATATTTTACTATTATATATTTGTAGTAGTAGGGATATCGTCTTCACATGGACTTTTCAAACTTCAAAGGAAAGTTTTTTTTTGATTTTTTATTAATTTAATTAATCTAATTAAATGAGAATTATTATACTAAATAACTAAAATCTATAACTACTAACTCAATTAAACAAATTAACTAACCTAATTCAAACAATTTAACGCAAACTAAATTAAAAAATACTCAAATTCAATATAAATATAAATATCTTAACAAACATCTAAAGAAACCCCTACTAAATAGTGTAATATACTTGGATTGCTTTCAAACACTAAAACATAACATCACTTCATACTATAGTTATAATTATAACACAAAATCTTGGAATCATTAAATCATAATTCATAATAGGTTGATAGCTTTTAGTCAACCATCGATTTTCCTAAATTCAATGGAAAAATCACATTCTTATCATTGTAAATATATCCATTGGATAAAATGCAAAACCATAGAAATATGATAGCATTAACACTCAATGAAAATCATGCCAAATCTAAGCTAATATTAACCAAAGCCGCATAATAAACCACTTAGAACATAATCACCTAGAATATTCACTCGGGAAAAGCCTTATAGATTAATACTAGTTACTACTTCTATAATTGTTGTCAATAACTATAGATATAGATTCAGAATCAATACCACAATATACATTTGCAACTACGCATGCAATATTAATCTTCATTAGTGGTAATATGCAAAAACAATTTGTTAAATTTGTGATTGACGTGTATGAATATATTTAAAGCATTAAGTTCATGATTCCTTAATTATAACTATCTAGCAATCCAAAGCATATACATGTCTAAGTTTTATTTAGATTGATACACTACTCACTCATACTTGAAATAAACAATGGAAATATATAATTAAAAGACATAATGAATAAATTTATAAATACCTCTTAAAATAAATCAAAGCTCCAATGTAGCTTCAAACATCAACTAAAACCAAATAAAATACATAGAATAGGTTTAAGAAAAAATGATAGAGAATAATAGAGAGAATTATTTCAAAGCTTTCTGGTTTTATTTATAGTCTCCCTAAGTATACATATCCTAGATAAACTCAAATTCTTCATATTAATTTAAAAAACCCATAACTGACCTCAGTGATTTGTCAGCGATTCCTAATTTGTACACAAATCATTGATTCACTCATTAGATTTGGCTATTTGTGCTCTACCGATTCAACTAGCAATTTCAAGTATATTCTTCAATTCGCGGTGGATTCGCTGAGACTTTTCTGCTTTCGATTTAGGTGGCGATTCCTAGTGTAAATACAAATCGCTGGCTAATGGCTTTACTTCTTTCTAGTTGACTGTTTTGCTTTTCTTCCACTTTTTCTTCCAAATTTTTATTTTTCTTATTTAAATCCGGAAATCACAAAAAAAGAGAATACCTAGTGTAATATCATCATTTATATATAAAATCAACTTAAATTACACTATAAAACATGTCTAATTATTAACTTATTAAATACCCCCAAACTCAGCACTTTGATGTCCCGAGCAAAAAAATACTTTAAATCATGTTCTCTTTTCATTCTTTATAAACTAATCTCAATCTAATTCATCTTAACTATAAATAATATAAATTTTAAAATAGAAGTGATTTTCAAATGGAAACATATTACCCATAAGTAAATGAAAGTTATATGATAGAATATAATTATGACGAAATGAAACATCACTTTATGATAACTCAACCACCTGATGCAACACCCTTTAAAATTCATTACCAAGGCTAGTACACAATATAGGTTTTTTCAATCTCCACGAATAAGTATCAAGATTATGTTAACTAGTATAGAATCTCAAAACACAAAAAATCACTAGATTAATTTAAATTTTTTAAAATACTTTATAGTAGTACCACAATCATAATCAATAGGAATTTTGCCTAGACACCAATGAATATATCATTTAAAACATGTTAGATTAAGAAATACTTCATTCAACTCTAGCTTCAAGTATTCAAGTTAAATCTTTTCTTCGAAGAGTTTAAGAACGTCCATCTTTTCCATCTCTCATTTTCTTTTCAACTTCATTCTAGTTATTCCTTCCTATTATATTTCTTTTGCTTTTGATTTTGAGTCTCTGCTCTATTTTCTATTGACATTCTCACATTTTCCCACTACAGATGCTCCATTTCCTTTGGTATCTATATGACTCTCTATATTTATTTTTGTAAACTCTTGTTCACACTTCTCACTATCCACTAAAGTTGAATAAAACATTCTTTCTAACTTATACAATTTCATTGGTTTCCAACCCATTTCTTCTTTCAATTGTGGCATAATAACTTTCTATATCTATATTATAAAAATACTTGATCCATAGCTTTTGTATCACAAGATTCTTAGAAATATGTCTTGTTCATCTTGCACGATTGTTTCAATCTTCTATCCATTATCATGACTAACACAATGTATTCAATTTAGTGTCAACATCAAGTAGTAAAGTTCATCAAAAAGGGTAAAAAAATTGATTCCTTCTATCATAAAATTCGCTTAGATAATAAAAATATTACATTCATTCAAAAAAACCTATTTCATACTCATTATCATTATCATTCTTTTTCTTAACTAAAAATAAAATAAAATGAAATTCTTACTTACTTGAATTCGGAAGAATTTTGAAAAATTTCATCAACTTACTTGAATATCGGATTTAAAGTTTGAACTTTTCGAATCAATTTTGAGCTTATCTTCTACCTTTCTTATCTTTCTTGCTTTCCTTGCTATCATTGCCATACTTCACCTAAAATACCTCCAAACTCATTCCAAACCTTGTCCTAAAATTTTAAAAATGAATTCAGGTTTCCAACAAAATAAATAAACCACGTGAAGTATAAAGGAATTGATATAATCATAAATTAGACAATCAATAGAAGAATAAACTTAATTTAGAATTGGCATAGGACAAAGTGCATAACAATTATATGAATAAACATCACCATTATATATAAAATGTGTCAAATCTTACATCAAAGCACTTAAGAAAATGTATCGCATAGTAAACCATCACCATAAATAAAAAGTATCACCATTAATCACAAAATATATCACCGATACCGGAGTTACATAGAAGACCTCACATAATACTACTCAGAGACAAAGAAGATAAATAGAATAAAAAAATCAATGTCATCGTTCAGAAGTCGGGTCGGCATCGTCCTCCACTAGATCAATCTTCTAGGATTGGTAACTCACAACGAGGTCGTGGAGGTGGTACTCCTGACCTGGCAGTGTTGAAACATTAAGTTTATTGCTTAATAGTAGCCTCATCTATCTTGATGGTATAGGAAACTCTGCACCTCCTTGATGTCTATGTCTCCTAGATATTGTTCACTCCATCATGTAGATGCTCCTTACTAAGGCCATCGGGTTCTCGAACACCAATTCTTGATTACGCAGAGTTGTCATCTGATTGCGCATAATTGTACCCATGAAGCCTTACTCTGATTGTTCCATGTATAGTCCGTCATAATCCATAGCAGGCTGCTCCTCATTTGGATCATTTCTAGCTTTCGACATTTCCTCCAAAACTCTCCTCTTATCATCTCTGATTTTCCTTCTCTCCTATGTCTCTCTTCTAGCTATTGCGTCTTCTCTTTTTCATCCTCTGTGTCTCCATAACCATTTACTCTTCTATATCTCTTTATCACTTCATCCGTAATGGTGTCTCTGGTAGAACGCCTAAATCAAGCCCTACCATGTTCACCTGATCCGCTCTACAAAAAGTCGTGATCATTAAAGGGAAAGGTAGTCCATCGTTCTATTCGTGGTGATGGCACTCCTAATCGACTCATAAATAATCTTGCAAACATCCAAATATCCTAATCCCATGACAATATGATAAAGTAGGGCGGCCTTGTAGTTCACTATCTCATAATACTGTAGGCACAGTTGGAAGTTGGCGTTAATGAAATAACACCAAGCTTTAGTGATTTTCCTAAACAATTTGGTGGTTGTGTGCATCGGTTACCTCTTTGTATAAAAAATAAATCCATCACCATGGATTGCCTCTAAACCTCCCATAATTGTCTCGGTGGGGTAGTGGTACTTAATAGCATATTCGGGGTTATGGTACTCATCATTTTAATTTTGGTGAAAATTCAGTAAACCAAAATACGGATTTATTCTTGCAGCGGAATAATCCATTGTCCTTCCTCGAACTTGTGATTTGGTCTTACTCACACTTCAATATGCATTTGCGAAAAACTCTCGCACCAGAATATCGAATCCCCTCTCACTAGGGACATCCTCTAGGTCTAAGTTGTTATAGTCCCTAGCCAATAATCCCTAGTTTCTGACCTCAAGGACATCTAGGATCCTAGGCATGTATTTCAATTCGTTCTTCACATTAGATCCCCTCTCCGGGATCAACTTCATATCCTTCACTTAATCATTCTTAAATTTTTCATAGGCCTTCTCATTGACAAAGTTCTCTTTCCTAAATACATAATTTCTCGCCCCTGTCAGTATCTACTCCTCCAATTCTTTCACTTCCTCCCCTTCCTTTACATAGTTATCCTCAGTATTATAGCGAAATGATCAATGTGTGGTAGGTTCTCTTTGTGGTCTAATTGTATGTTAAAAAAGATTGACGCGGCTCGATTTGTGAAACATTGGATTTAGTCTTTATTTTTTCGACTAACTTCCCATTCCCTGAACCTCTACCCTTTCCACCTCCAGCCATTTAGACAAATACAAGTAAAAGAATGAACATGTAAAACCTTTTAAAACCAAATTTGTCGAAAAAGTGCTTAGTAAAACTCAACTTATCTATCTAAAAGGAGAAATTCGTTGGAAATGTCATTTATAAATTGAGAGTTTGAAATTTATATCAAAGTTATCGATAAAACATAATTGAGAAAAATAATTGTTTGTATGTAATTCAAATCAATTGAGACATACACAAAACACCCCCAAACTCATTTGAGACTTAGTCTCAAATTACCTTGCGTATAAAATTCGGTTCATTTGCTATTATACTAAAAATATCTCAAAAATTCAAAAGCAATAAACAAATCATCACACCACTCCCATACTAGTATAGTAAGAGAAAACATTCGATATTGAAACCAATTTACAGTAGAAATTTTGAAATTTATCTTCTAACCTAATAAAAATCCAAAAGTGATGAAAAATCAAAAATTTAATCAATAAGCGGTCAGGGTTTTCATTGATTACCTTCTTGAAAGTGATTCTTAAGTTTGGAACTCAAAACTTTTCTCTAGAACACTCCTCCAAGCACCATATTTGAACTCTCTTACTTAAGCCCTGGGTGGCTCTACACTCTTAAAACTTACCGAATTTTGGGTTTAATGTGTGAAGATTAAGGTGGGAATCAATTATACACACTAAAATCAAGCTTTGGAATGTTGAATTTTGTTAAAAATTGGTCTATTGATTGAATGGTTGCAATGGTTTGTGAGTGTGAAATGGATAAATGTGGCAATCTTTGGGTTTTTATATTTAAAAACTCGAGTTCGTTCTCAGCGAATCAGGGTTTAAGTGGATTCATTGAGAAATTGCTGGCAAATATGCTCAAAATGAGCCTTAATGGGTCAGCGATTTCAGCGAATCCAAGTTATAAGTTCGAATCGGTGCCAAGTCTCTGACTTATAATTACACTGAAAACTCTGCACACTGCTACCAATTTTCTCGGTGAATTTCAGTACAAACTAGAATCGCTGAGAAATCACTAGCCTATTTTTATTATTTTTCCAATTAAATTGATTTCCCATATATTTATCACATATATATCCAATAAAAAGATAGAATTATTCAAAATTATCAGAATTTACCTATGATATGTATTAAATAATAATATCATTACTATAAAAAGCCAACTAATATAAA
Source organism: Stephania cephalantha (assembly GCA_039657325.1). Classification (NCBI taxonomy): domain Eukaryota; kingdom Viridiplantae; phylum Streptophyta; class Magnoliopsida; order Ranunculales; family Menispermaceae; genus Stephania; species Stephania cephalantha. Next base: position 12,968,466 of record CM077577.1, read on the forward strand.
ACTAATGCGTAAAAATAATATAATACAAAAATAAATTAGCTCGATCAACCCCCCTTTACATGAAATCATTTCGAAATTTAATTCCTAAAATATCCCCATTATAAGAGTCAAGATTTGAGAGAATATAAAAATGACTAACTAGTCATAATACTAAAATTGAAAATAAAGATAGAGTATGGGTTACCTCCCATAGAGCGCTTTTGTTTACTATCTTTGCTCGATTGAACCACGCAGTTCTAAACTGATTTTATAAACTTAAATGTAGGATTATCCACTCTAGTGCCATTTCAGAAAGTGATTGCTCGGCCATGTACCCTAAAAGTGATTGTCTTGTTCAGAGTATCCATGATAGCTTGCGAAGTGGCTAAAAAAGGTCGTCCTAAGATTAATGGAGGATCTTCGTTGATGAAGTGTGACATAACCAAAAAATCGATGGGAATAATGTACTTGTCAATTTGAACTAGTACATTAGTAACCACACCTATTGGTTTTACTAAATAACCATTTGGTAGAGTAACTTTTTCAGAACAAGCATCCAATTCCAGTTGAGTTTGAAGAAAGAAGTGAATTGGCATGCAATTTGCTTTAGAACCCATATCACAAATAGCTTTAAAATACCAAGCCCATTTAACTTTTATGTATATATCTCCTGGATCATCGAGCTTGACAATTTCTGGATTTTTATTTTTTTCTTCTTATTCTTTATAGATTTAAATTCCTCCATATTGTTATCATTCTCAACATTGTTCGGTTGCTTAACCCTCCATTCTCGGGTTATTGTCTTTTGATTCGAAGTGTCTTTAGCTTGCTTATTCTTGATCATATCATTTTCGTCTTCCATTGTTATTGCATTAATAACATATACTTTAGCTTCATGATGATTTAATTCTAAATATTCATTATTATTAATTTGTTCACTATCGAATTCATGAGAATTTCCATAGACATCTTCATCGTTGAAATGGAAACAGACAATCTAGTTTTCAAGTTCTATAGACAATGTTTCGTCAAAGATATCTAACTTTGTTTTAGTTGTTTTTAGAAGTGGTCTTCCTAAAAGTATAGGGGGAGACTTAGATGATAATGCGTCTCCCATTCCCATGACATAGAAGTCAACTAGAAATACTAAGTCTTTTACTTTTACTAAGACATCTTCTAGTAAACCATAAGGTTTAACAATGATGTTGTCAGCTAAAGTAAGATTAATAATGTATTGGTCAACGAACTTATTTTTCAATTACTCGTATAGTTTAAGTGACAACATTTATTGATGCTCCAAGATCACACATAGCAAAATCTATTAAAGAAGTCCCTATTGTAATAGAGATTCCAAACATTCATGGATCAGAACATTTCTCATGTATTTTCTTTTTAATTAAAGTAGACATTTTTTGTCCTAAATTTTCTTTATATTCTTCTAAAAATTTATTATTTAATTCAGAGAATTCTTACAAAACTTCGTCATAATTAGAAAATTGCATAATTGATTCCATCAATGGTTTATTGATTTCTATTTTCTAACGCTTCAAGAATGTTTTCATTGTTTTCTTACTCCCTAGCATCAGCTAATCGTTGTGGAATGGTAGAATATGAATACATATCTTCATTCAAATTATCAAAAAATTTATCATTTTTAACCTTATCAATTAATTCAAACATTTGTAAAGATTTTTCTTATGCTTCAACTCTGGCTAAATACCCAGGGTATAGTCTTTTAGGAAAATGTGTATATTTCAATTGTACAGCCATCCATTCTTTAGTAGGAATGATATTAGCCAATATTTCTTCTTCTTCTTCTTTACTAGTCTTATGAACTTTCTTTTTATTATTATATTTAAGTGTTTTTCCAGTTGTAGGTTTGTCTTTATTATTACTAAATACAACATTAACTTGTGTTTGATTAGTTGGAGCAACATTGGCTTGAGTAGCTGTTTTAGCTTGATTACTTTGTTGAGTACTTAACCTATTTATTTGTAAAATCATTTGACTTAACTGATTTTTCAGTTCATTAATAGTAGTATCAGTCTTAATCTAATTTTAAGAAATCTGTGTAAAGTTTTGATTACTTTGGTTCATAGAATTATGTAAGATTTGCTCCAAATTTGGATTCATAAGTTGAGTATTTGTTGAGGTTGTTGATTAGGTGCAGATTGCATCTGAGCCCTTGGTCTACAAGTATTGTAGTTTCAATTTTTGAATACCATAATTGAGTTTTGGGTTCGATCTTCTAGGATAATAAGTATTATTATTATATTAATTTCTGGGGGGACCAAAAACTTGATTCATCATTGCATTAACCTCTTTAGTATTTTCTTCATAAAGAGTAGGACACGCATCCGTGGGATGTGTAACCTCATTACAGAATCCACAAGCCTTAACTTGATTAGATCTATCATTAACTAACAGCTTAACCATCTTAGATAGTTAATCAATTTTATCATCAGACACATTATTTCTTCTATTATCAACTTCATAAAGTTTCTTTCTTGAGGATTCAACCTTTTCACCATATTGCTTGGATTGTTTTGTCATTTTATTAATTGCTTCTTTTGTTAAAGTAGGTGTTGTCTCAAATAAAGATCCGCCACATATTGTGTCTAATAACCTTTGTTCAAAGTGATTAAGTCCTTCATAAAAATATTCTAATAAAGCTCTTTGTGTATATCCATGTTATGGACAAGAAATTTATCTTTGGAATCTATCCCAAAATTCATTAATGTTTTCATCATATTTCATCTTTGCAACTGTGATTTGCTTTCTATAGGAACTAATCTTTCTAGCAGACATATATTCATCTAGGAAAGCTTTTTACATTTGAGTCCATGTAGTTATTGAATCTTGTGGGAGATAAAACAACTAATCTTGTGCTTAATTTTTCAGTTCAAAAGGAAAAGCATTAAGTTTGAGTTGTTTTAAAGTACCTTCTTTCATTTTCATCTAATTAACTTTATGTTGATATTCCCTCATGAATTTATGTGGGTCTTCATTGTCTTTACCATAGACGTTAGGTAAAGCACTAATAAATTCAAATCTAAGTTCAAATTCAGGAAATCCGTCGAGGTATGCTATGCACATAGGCTCATATATTGTAATATTTTGATTTGCTTGTCTAAAAATGAGTTCTCTATTATTGTTATTATTGTAGATAATTTTGTTATCATTATTATTATTAATGACATTGTCATTAATATCATTACTGTTATCATCCATCCTATTAGCTAAATTTTCCCTAAGTTGTTATTGTCTTAAACTTTGATTAAAAGTTCTATCTATTTCAGGATCAAACAGATGTAAAGATCCTATTGAATTAACATGAAGAAGTGTGTAGACAATACAACATCTACAATCCTTAGAAGTTGTTTAAAAATCCTCGGCAACGGCACCAAGAATTGACACGTGTCGAGCGTGCACAATAGTTTTATTGTAGTAGTGGTAAATGAGATATCGTCTCCATAGAGATTTTTCAAACTTCAAAGGAAAGTATTTTTTATTGTTTTTATTAATTTAGTTAATATAATTAAACGAGAGTTAAAATATTAAATAACTAAAATCTCTAACTACTAACTTAATTAACCAAATTAACTAACCTAATTTAAACAATTTAACGTAAACTAAATCAAATAATACTCAAATTCAATATAAATATAAATATTTTAGCAAACAATCTAAACAAACCCCCACTAAACAATGTAATATACTTGGATTGTTTTCAAACACTAGAACATAACATCACTTTATACCATAGTTATAATTATAACACATGGAAACTTAGAATCATTAAATCTAAATTCATAATAGGTTGATAGCCTTTAGCCAGCCACCAATTTTCATTAATTCAATGAAAAAATCACATTCTTATCAGTGTAAATCTATCCATTGGATAAAACGCAACACCATATAAATACAATAACATTAACACTCAATGAGAATGATGCCTAATCTAAGGCAATATTAACCGAAGCTGTATAATCAACAACTTAGAACACAATCACCTAGAACATCCACTCGGAAAAAGCCCTATAGATTAATCCTAGTTACTACTTCTATAATTGTTGTCAATAACTATAAACATAGATTCAGAATCAAAATATCATAATACACATTTGCAATTATGCCTGCAATATTAATCTTCATTAGTTGTAATATGCAAAAACAACTTGTTAAATTTGTGATTGACATGTATGAGTAGATTTAAAGCATTAAGTTCATAATTCCTTAATTATAATTATCAGCAATCCAATGTATATACATGTCTAAGGTTTGTTTAGATTGATAGATTAGTCACTCATGCTAGAAATAAACAATGCAAGTATATAATTAAAAGACATAATGAATAAATTTATAAATACTTGTTAAAATAAATCAAAGCTCCGATGTAGCTTCAAACATCAACTAAAACTAAATAAAATATGTAGAATAGCTTTAAGAAAAGCAATAGAGAATAATGGAGAGAATTATTTTGAAGCTCTCTGATCTTATTTATAATCTCCTTAAGTATACAAATCCTAGATAAACTCAAATTCTTCATATTAATCTAAGAAACTCGTAACCAACCTCAACGATTTGTCAGAGATTACTAAGTTGTACACAAATCTCTGAGTCAATCACTAGATTTGGCTATCTGTGCTTCATCGATTCAGCAGGCAATTTCTAATATATTCTTCAATTCACTGTGGATTCGCTAACACTTTCCTGCTACCGATTTAGGTGGCGATTCCTAGTGTAAATACAAATCACTTGCTAATCACTGGACTTCTTCTCCTGTTGATTGTTTTGCTCTTCTTCATCTTTTTCTCCCATTTCTTTATTTTTCTTTTTTAAATTCTGAAATCACAAAAATAAAATAATACCTAGTGTAATATCATCATTTATATATAAAATCAAACTAAATTACGCTATAAAACATGTTTAATTATTGACTTGTCAGGAAGGTGTTAATTGGATGTTATTGTGGAGTTGTGTTGTTGTTGTTGTTTGTCTTAGTGAAGTTAGAGGATATGTTGATGACGATGAAAAATGGGGAATTGTAGTTGTTTTGATGTCGTTGTTGGTGTTGTTAGTTTTTAATATGGATTCGAGGTTGAAGATGAGATGATTTGATAAGGGAGTGGTGGTTTTGAGGAAATAATGGTGTGATATGGTTTCGGTAGGGAAAAGAGAGATTGATAAAGATGTGATGATGAATAAGAGTTGCATAGTAGTTGTGGGGACCTCAGAGAGCACCCTGTAACAATTGAGAATTTTTTAAACTTGATTAGGCAGCTAATTAAGTATTTTCGAATTTAATATGGGATTTATGTATCTGAGGTGATGCCTACGTGTTACAGATCATAGATCATAAATTTTAATATTATTTTTATGTCGCATGCCTATTTGATGTATTATACATTATTTCGACGTGAGATAAGGTTAAGTGGAGTGTATACGCAATGTCCGTGATTTTCAAAACGCATTGGAGAATTTTCTCCAATTCTTGGTAATTTTTGGGTACTTTTTCGAATTTAATTTAGATAAGCGAAGAGATAATCATAAAATTAAATAAAATAATTAATAAATTGGTGGGTGCCTAGTGAAACGCGGGGTCGAGGGTGACACGCGTGTGATGTACAATAGTGTGCACACCCGAGGTTGGTTGTTGGCGCGCGTGGCGAATTTGTAGATGCGAATATATAGGTGTATATATATCAATCAATCCTATAATTTGAATTAAAATAAAAATATACCTTGGATTTAACTCGAGATACACGTAGCATGAGTATCGAGGAAGAGAAATGGTTAAACGTTTCTGTTTGTGATGATTTTTCCACACCTCAAGATAGGTGTTGTCCAATCTCGATGAGAATCAAGTAGTGTATGGTTTTTTAATAAAACCATTTGATCTGCCTCGAGATACGTGATATGTGTCTTGAGGAGATCAAAATAATTGATTTCACAGTGAATCAGTTATTGGTTGTGATTATCTTGTTAATAGCCACAAGACTTACCTCGAGATACGTAGTACATATCTCAAGGAAGATCAAAAGGAATACATAAGTGAATCATTAGATTTGCCTCGAGATTTCTGCGATACAAATCTCAAGAGAATATTAATATCTATCCATAAAGTCATACACTGCTTCATTCAATTGTTTTAAGCCAAATATTGGCCTTGAGATACGTAGTACATATCTCGGGAAAGATCATATTTAATTATGAAAAAAGATCATTAGATTTATCTCGAGATTCACGTTATGTGAATCTCGAGAAAATCAAATATAAATTTTCAAACAAAACAGAACCATCTCACTTTCAATTGAACCAGAGAAGAAGAAAAAAAATTGAAAAATGAAATTGATTGAGGGGAGACCGAGAGGAAGAGTAAGAAAGATGGAATCGAAGTTGTCGATTGATGGAGAGGAAGGCTCAACTCGGATCGAGGAAGTCGATGAGGGTGAGTTGTGTTGGTGTCACTGTTGGATTGGTGTTGTCCGTTGTTGATGGGTTGTTGGGTTGTTGATTGTTGTTTTTGTTGTGTTGATGATGTTGGTGTTGTTGTTGTTGGCAATGATGGAGAGGTCTCCTCCAGCCTAAACCTAACCAAAAATGGAAAAAAAAGAGATGAGGGAAGAATAAGGGGTCTAATCCCCAGACCGGATCGAACCGAGTCCGGTTCAGCTGAACCGATTCGCTTCGATTCAGGGATCAAACCACCCTTAAAAAAATGTTTCTAAAAGTAGGGAAAAAATTAAATAAAATGCTAAAAATTAGGATAAATTATTAAAAATGGGGTTTTTGGAAAAATTAATTAAATTAGTAGATTTTTATGAAAAATGAGGATTTTGAGATTTTATCGAGAATTTATACTGGGTATTTTTCTCGTAGTGCGGGCTACGGTACTATAAAATATTCGAAATTTAGAAAATTGTTTAAAATTCTAGTCAAGGTTAGTTTTTTATTCTGAACCACAATTTGGAGTAAAAATTGGGATCCGGACATTCGAATAGTCGATTTCGAGGGATTCCGGGGTTTCGGGTCGAGTAGGAATGATAAATATATAAAAAATAGAAAAAATTATATTTAAGCCTGGACAACGTAATTTCGATGTTGAACAATAATTTGAGTCAAAAATGAAATCCAGGCATCAGATAATTTATTTTGAAAGTAATTTAGCGGTTTCGGGACGCGATAAGGTCAATTAAAATGCAAATAATTGGAAAAATGGTGAAGTTGTTGTGGAGGCTTACAGGACGTATTAATGAATTGTAGGACCGCAATTGGAGCCCCGTGTGGACTAGTTTACCGACTTGAAGCGCAAAGGAGTTGCGATATCGCATTTGTAAGGTTAAGTAAATCCTACAGTAATCTTTACATTGTATGATTATAATTTCGTATAAATTGCATTGATCCTTGATATTGCATTTTGTTGTACATGCATACACGATTTGGGAGGATAAAGCAATTCGAGTCTCCTTATAGTGTAGACTATGTCGTTGTTATAGAACACTATATTATGCTTGAGGGGCTAGAGTCACTGATACTTTGCATCACCTGGTTATCATGAGATCACGTTGAACCAGATCATACTCCTATAGTATAAAGGAACGAGACTCGTTTGATTATTCTCCCCTCGCATGAGTTCTTATTATTGTTTACTTACCACTTTCAGAGAACGTTGTTTGATTGTGGTCAGATAACAAAAGGGGGATGGATTCACTGTTGTATTTATATTTTTTGGATTATATTCTTCGTTTAATCTCTTAGATTATTATGCATTTTATCACTACAGGTGTATTGAATATTGTGGGATTTACTTATCTGACATTATCAAGTTTTTATAATTGGATAATGGCAGGTCTTAGGGGCAACAAGGGAAAAAGAAAGCTTTTCAATTGTATGTGAAATGCTTAGTTCTTTTCTCTCTTTATATATATTATTTTTTAATATTATATATTGTAAAAATGGGGTTTTAGGTTCGAGTGTGACTAGGATTTCCTTTGAAATGGTTGGAATGGTTTTTGGACGAGTTGAGATAATTTTTGAATTAAAGTAATGTTAGTTTATAGTCTCAATACTTTGAATCACGTTAAAATGAATATATAATTTAGCTTATGCAATATATATTATTATAGGTGGATTGTGAGTCCTTTGGCATTTCCACCAAAGTTGAGCAGGTTTTATTGAAGATTTTTGAAAGCCGAGTATTCCGTTGTAGGCTTAGAAATAAGGGGGTGATGTCGAAAATTTTTACGGAACTTTGAGGTTTAAGATTCATTTAGAAACTTTTGTGGTTGATAATATTTTATAATTGATGATTATAATATTTTTAATATTAATTGTTTATTGATGGATAGGCGAAAGCTGCTAGATTATCAAGCGATTAAGGTAATCAAGGTCGGTCTGATGCCTTAATTAGGTGGGGTCTGACAATGTTGGTATCAGAGCCTAGGTTTGGCTCAATTGAGGATAAAACTTTAGTTGAAAAGTAAATGATGAATGGGCGCGATTAGTTGGGAAGCAACGCAATGGAACAGGGTTAAGAAGTTTAAAGACTTTATTATTGTGTTATATTTGTGTTGTATTTATGTATTATAGCTAGGTATGCGATAGGAAGTTTATTCTCCTTGTTTGTTTGATACTTAACTCATAAGATATGACGAGTAAGACTAGAAATGAATAATTAAAAGAGAGAATAGACTTATGAAACAAAACTTAGCGTAATTGCATATGAAATAGACTTGTGAAGTCTGAATTACAGAGGTGTTGTAAGTGGTTCGGTACTGATAAAACTGATGAAAGTGTTAGTTATGAAAACAATAAGAAATTGGTTGAAATGGAAGTCCAAATGATTCATGTACGTAAGTACTGAACATAGATTTCTCAGAGATCGAAAGTATCAAACCTTTAGTACCGGTTGCATGGTTAACTCAGGAAGATCTATTCTATAAAATATTGGTTTAATTCATAACTAATTGAGGATAGCTTCTTGAAACAGTCTAAACAAGGAAAAAATGAGACATTTAGTTATCAAAAACGTAAAATAGAAATTGATTAGACAAATTGAATCTTGATTTGAAAATCACAATGAGATTGTGATCGGATCAGTCAAGTTGTCTAAGTCAGTTTCTAAGAAAATAAAATACTTTCAAGAATTATCTCATTTTCGAAACAAAACGTCAAGTGAAAAATGGAATAGAACCCTATTTTTAAGCAATCAATCGACTTCTATATAAAAGTAATGAAAATTTTGATTGTTTATTACTCAAGTTACTTATATATAAGTGACGTTGGGTATAGTGGTTTTATAAATCGAATAAAGAACTGATAAATGAATGAAAATACACGAGTTAGAAGTAATCTTTGTTAACACCGAATTAGGTGTTGTTACAAAACAAAGATTAACGAGAAATTTAACTTGAAAATGAAAAATGTGGTGATAAGATCAACATGTTAAAAGTTAAGGTGTTGCGGAAATGGTCCAATAATAGCATGGATTAGCTATAAAACATCAATACAAGTGATTGTGTTTTGAGATTCAAAGTACCATATAGTCACTTTTAATCAAATTAAGTAATGATGTCTACCACTACGACTTAAAATATACCAATGAAGAGATAGACGTACTGAGTTGTATAGGATGTCAGTATGAACTTCTATATTACGAGAATTTCCATTGATAAGACTTAAAGGACTGGAATAGCACCCTTTAAGAATTTGATTAGTCCTTAAGTTAATCAGAGTTTGAAAATTCAAATTCTTCAATCTCTTTAATTGAACAATAATGGAAAGGTGAATTCATCAAAAGTAATTTGATGAATAGTAAGATACAAAGTCATTTTACATACTCTCTTGAAAAGTACGAAATTTTTTTGAGAAAAAAAAAGTCGAGATATTTGAGAATAATGGAAATAATGTAAGGCAATAATAAAATGTTTAACTATTTGAGTCGCAAGGTTTCTCTGTTTTTAATTAAGATTAGCTGAGGGATTGATTCATTAAATGATAATAAGAAGTCGCACCATCCTTAGCTATATTTTTTAAAAGAGAAGATATATAAATTGTCTTTCTAAATCAAGATTAAGGAGTTGTGATTGGTCTGGTTGTTGAGCGAAAGTCATGGTAAGTTCATAAAGGGACAAAAATTGAGATCAATGTGAGAATAACCAAGATTAACAAAAACTGAATGGAATAGACTCAATGTATAAAATAAAATGAGATGTTGAGATGACTTGTGACTGCTGGAAGTGACACAAACACACTCCTTTAGTCAAGGTAAGGCACTTGAGTAGTTGTTCATGACCAAAAGTCTAAGCAACTCCGTTTCATAATCACGATTCATTCACAGCGTAAAAGATCGGTGTGACGCTTCCATCCATCTTTGAATAATCAAATAAATTGGTGACAGTCAATATAAAAGAGTATATGAAGTTTTTTCAGAGTCAATTGGATGTTGAAGGGTAGGCAACTAAATGGTCAATATATTCTCACATTAGTATGAAAATAAAAATTTATGGTTAACGCTTCCCAATCTAATTAGAATATCAAACTATAAGTTTGATGGAACGTAATATATCTTCACAAAGATCTTACAAGGAGTTAGACTTCGAATGTTGAAAGTTTTGAACCAAAGTAGTGTACAACTAATATCTGTGGATATGTTGTACATTGGTTGAGTTGTAGTGCTACACCACCTGATTAGTCAGTGGTGAATTTTAAAGCACTAGTTATTATAAATTGGAGATGATGTAAGATGTTTGTATATTGATGAAAATATAAGTAAAATGAAGAGAAATGCGTTATTTATAGCTCAGTTAGTAAGTTTTATCTCTATTAGGGTGGAAATATTGATATCAGGTAAGGATAATTGTCTCTATTCAGGTAATGAGAGAAGTTGGTAAACAGTTAGTGATTAAGACATTAGTTTGTAGGATATATCAGTAAAGTGAAAGCAATAAGGTTCTTGATGAACTCATCGTTAGTGAATGATTTGACGAATGTAGAAAAGATAATTTTCTAACCAATTGAAGAAGTTAAGTGAATTGGCTAACGAGTTCAAATTGGTTCTTACTTTCTAGTCCACAATCTAAATAATATTGTGAGTAGATAATTAGAAAATGAGTGAGAGTCTCACAATGTGTCGGGTTTCTATTTCTGATCGAATTGGGAATTCGAGATCACTTCTCATTGGATGACAAATGTGTTATGAGATCTATAGTCATGGGATGACTTGTGTAATTCCAGGTTTCTAGTAGGGAACGTTGGAATGGTGATGGATCAGATAGACACGCAACTCTACTTAGTATTTAATGTTGTGCTCAAATACTATTTCCATCAATATGTGATTTTAGACTGATGATAATCTAAGATTTAGTCGACTGATAATTCAAATAAAAAAGGATGATAAGTGATAAGGAAGTAAACTGAGATGTGTACTAGAGTTTAGGTGGACATGGAAAGAATTATTAGCAGTTTGTGGAATAGTATTCAGATTAGAATGAGAATTGTGTTATGAAAAGCAAGATAGGCTTGGTCTTGCTATGTATTGATACTTGAATGGGATTCAAGGTATGAGATGAGAAATGAAGTAAGTTTATCGGATATTCCACAAAGTTGATTGTTTAACTAGTCAGAAGTTCACAAATTGTCAAGATCGGCGAAGTAATGGAGATAACTTTTTATTAAACCAAAATGTTGAAAAACGACAAGTTAAATTGATTATGATCTCTACCACCGAGTTGTTGAATACAACGACAGTGATTGGGCCCACATAACGGTTCACCTTGGAAAGGGTTTTTATTGTTTTGATTTGAAAGAGTTGTATATAAAGGATTTTTTCATATCTTTTTTGGTTTAGTAACCTGTAAGTTTAAATTTCAAGGACGAAGTTTTTGATTAGTTGGGAAGATTGTAACATCCGATAATTTTACAAACTTGATTAGGCGGCTAATTAAGTATTTTTGGATTTAATTAAGGACGTAAGTATCCGAGGTGAGACCCAGAGATCATAAATTTAATATTATTTTTGTATTTCATATGACTATTTAATGTATTAGACACTATTTTGACACAAAATAGGGTTAAGTGGAGTTTATACGCGATGTCCGTGAGTTCCGGAGCACGTTGGGAATCTTTCCCGATTTTTGGTAATTTTTAGGTATTTTTCAGATTTACTTTGGATATAAACCGAAGAGATAATCACAAAATTAAATAAAATAATTAATAAATTAGTGGGTGTCTAGTGACATGCGGGGTCAAGGGTGACATGCGTGGGATGTACAATAGTGTGCACGCCTGAGGTTGGTTGTTGGCTCGCATGGCGAATTTATAGAACCGAATATATAGGTGTATCTATATATCTATCAATCCTATAGTTTGAATTAAAATAAAAATATACCTTAGATTCGCCTCGAGATACGCGTAGTGTGAGTGTCGAGGAAAAGAAATGGTTGAAAGTTACAGTTGGTGATGATTTGTACACACTTCGAGATGTGTGTTGTCCAGTCTTGAGGAGAATCAAGTGGTGTATGAATTTTTTAATAAACCATTTGATTTGCCTCAAGATATGCAATACATATCTCAAGGAGATCAAAATAATTGATTTCACAGTAAGTCAGTTATACGTATCTCGAGGTAAATCAATATAATTGATTTCATAGTGAATTGATAGTGGTTATGATTATCTTGTTGATAGCCACAAGATTTACCTCAAGATACGTAGTACATATCTCGAGGAAGATCAAAAGAAATATATAAGTAATCATTAGATTTGCTTCGAGATTAGAAAATCATAATATATACCCACAAATTCTTACACCGCCTCATTCAATTATTTTGAGCCAAAGATTGGCCTCGAGATACGTAGTACGTATCTCGAATATCAAATTTAATTATGAAAAAAATCATTAGATTTATCTTGACACTCACATGATGCGAATCTCGAGAAAATAAAATATAACTTTTCAAACAAAACAGAACCATCCCACTTTAAACCGAACCAGAGAAGAAGAAAAAAATCTAAAAAATGAAATCGATTAAAGGGAGATCGAGAGGAAGAGTAAGAAAGATGGAATCGAAGCAGTCGATTTATTGAGAGGAAGGCTCGACTCGGACTAAGGAAGTCGATGAGGGTAAGTTGTATTGTTGTCACTATTGGATTGGTGTTGTTCGTTGTTGATGGGTTGCTGGGTTGTTTATTGTTGTTTCTGTTGTGTTGATGATGTTGGTGTTGTTGTTGTTGACAATGATGGAGAGGTCTCCTCCTGCCTAAACCCAACCAAAAATCAAAAACAAAAAAGGGAACTGTTGAACGCAGATATGAGGGAAGAAGAAAGAGTTCGATCCCCAGATCGGGCCGAACCGAGTTCGGTGCAGCTGAACTGGTCAGGTTTGGTTAAGGGGATCAAACCACCCTTAAAAAATGTTTCTAAAAATAGGAAAGAAATTAAATAAAATGCTAAAAATTAGGATATTTTATGAGAAATGGGATTTTTGGACAAATTAATTAAAATAGTGGATTTTTATGAAAAACGAGGATTTTGAGATTTTTTCGAGAATTTAGACCGGGTATTTTTCTCGTAGTGCTTGCTACGCTACCCGAAAATGTTCGAAATTTGGAAAATTATTTATAAGCCTAGTCAAGGGTAATTTTCAATTTTGAATCACAATTTGGAGTAAAAATTGAGATCCTAACATTCAAAGAGTTGATTGGAGGGATTTCGGGGTTTTCGAGTCGAATAGGACCAATACAACAACAACGACAACATAGCATCAGTCCCAAATTAACTGGGGTCGGCTACATAGATCAAACTTTTCCATTGTGCTCGATTAAGTGCAATTGATGGTGAGCTTTTCAAACTTTTTGAATATGACCAATAAATATATAAAAACTTAGAAAAATTTATATTTAAGCCTAGTCGATGTAATTTTCGATGCCGAACAAATTTGAGTCGAAAATGAAATCCGGGCATCGAATAAATTATTTTGAAACTAATTTAGGGGTTTCGGGACGCGATTGGGTCAATTAAATTGCAAATAATTGGAAAAATAGTGAAGTTGTTGTGGAGGCTTACAGGACGTATTAGTGAATTGTAGAACCACGATTGGAGTCCCGTGTGGACTAGTCTACCAACTCAGAGCGCAATGGAGTTGTGATATCGCGTTTGTAAAGTTAAGTGAATCCTACAGTAACATTTACATTGTACGATTATAATTTCGTATAAATTGCATCGACCCATGATATTGCATTTTTGTTGTACATGCATACACGGTTTGAGAGGATAAGGCGATTCAAGTCTCATTATAGGGTAGACTATACCGTGGTTATAGAACACTATATTATGTTTGAGGGGCTAGAGTCATTGATACTTTGCATCACGTGATTATCATGAGATCACGTTGAACCAGATCATACTCTCATAGTCTAGAGGAACAAGACTCGTTTGATTGTTCTCCCTGCGCATGAATCCTTATTATTGTTTACTTAACACTTTCGGAGAACGTTATCTAATTGTGGTAGGATAACAAAAATGGGATGGATTCACGGTTGTATTTAAATTCCTTAGATTATAGTCTTCGTTTAATCTCTTGGATTATTATGCATTTGATTATTACCGGTATACTGGATAGTGTGGGATTTACTTATCTGATATTATCGAGTTTTTATGATTGGATAATGATAGGTCTTAGCGGCGATAAGGGAAAGGGAAAGCTTTCCAACTGTATGTGACATGCTTAGTTCTTTACTCTCTTTATATATTATTTTTGAATATAATATATTGTATAAATGGGGTTTTGGGTTCGAGTGTGATTAAGATTTCCTTTGAAATAGTTGGAATGGTTGTTGAGATAACTTTTGAGTTAAATTAATGTTAGTTTAAAGTTTTGATACTTTAAATCAAGTTAGAATGAATATACAATTTAGTTGATTTAATATATGTTGTTATAAGTGGATTGTGAGTCCTTCGGCATTTCTACCAAAGCTGAGCAGGTTTTGTTAAAAAATTTTGAACGCCGGGTATTCCGGTGTAGGTTTAGAAATATAGGAGGTGCTGTCGAAAAAATTTTACGAAACTTTGAGGACTTTCTAATTAATTTAAATGAACTTTGTGGTTTAAGATTCACTTAGAATCTTTAGTAGTGGTTGATAATATTTCATAATTGATGATTATAAGATCTTAATATTAATTGTTTATTGATGGAGAGGTGAAGGCTGATAGATTATCAATGGATTAAGGTAATCTAGGTCGGTCAGCTGCCCTAATTAGGTGGGGTCTTACAGACTCTGGGTAGTGCAAGTACACTGCCCAGGGTGTCCCTATCATGGCGAGGCAGGGCCTTGCCATGACTTGGCCTCCCCATGTCGTGCCCATACTAAGACATGGATAGGCATGCCTTACAGTGCAGGGCATTGCCCTTGCCAAACCCAAGATCCTTTGGATGATCATGGACTGCCTTGGCCCAGGGCAGCGACCCTAATGATTAGGCCAGGCCAAGGCTGAGCCTAGGCTCAGCCTATGTCGGCCGCACTCAGGGAAAGAGAATTCGAATAAAATGGTAAGAAATTTTGAAAATTTGGGAAAGTTGGTTCAATGAGAGGAATTGATTTGTTTATAGCCAAAATCTAGTAAGGTAATAAGATAAATGACATTGTTGTTGAGGTAATGAGGTGATGTACATTGTTTTGTGGTCCAATTAAATTGAACGACCTTGTATTTTTTGAAATGAGTCAAATTAAAGACTCATTAAGGTTTCTAAATCGAAAGTTTGAAATGGAATAGCCTACACTTGCAAATTGAGTCTAAATGCTAATTTGGGAATTCATAGACAAGTTTTAGGTTATCGTAAAAATAAATAGATAGTTAAGACCTATTTTAAGTCTAATGAGTGATTTAGATTTAGGTTCACAGATTCGTACAAGCGAATCTCAAGAAAATGGTATTGATCCTACGTAAGTTGGTTAGGAGGTGTTGGGTTTACGAATAGCCACACGATCAACCTCGAGATATGTGTTACGTATCTCGAGAAAGATCAAAATAAGAAGTGAAACATTAGATCCGCCTTGAGATTCATGCAACACAAATTTCAAGAAAACTCATTATTTATCATCTTCAACAAACCGCCTCCTCAGTAAGAAAAATTGAAATCGATATATAGAGAGAGATGAGAGAAATCGGGAAAGAGAGAACTCGAGAGATCGAGGAAGTGACGATGATAATGGGTAAGTGATTGTTGATGTTAATAGTTATGTTGTTGTTGATGTCGTTGTTGGTTGTTGGTGTCGATGAGGGACGGTCGGAGCAACTATTTTGCAGTTCGTCCGAAGAGGGAGACGACTCAAAGGAGTCGTCTCCCTTCCTAAATCGAGCTGGGGTTGGATCTCCAACCCCAGTTCAAAAATAAATAAATAAATAAATAAATAAAAATAGAGAGATTTAGTTTACAGAGGCTGGACGATGAGGAAGAAGAGCTGGCCCTGAACCGAGCTTGGTTCGGCTTGGTCCGAACTTGGTTCAGCTCGGTTCAGGCCCAAATCCCATTTTTCCAAAATAAAAAAGAAGAGAAAAATACTAGAAAATGGAGGAAAAACTCCTGGGAAATTAGGAAAATCTTGAAAAATAATATTTTGATAAAATAAATAGAAATTAATGAATTTTTATTAAAACGAAGAATTCGAGATTTATGCGAGACTTTATACTGGGTTTTTACCTCGAGAATTGTGAAATGGTTACATTGACCTAAAATTTGATAAATTGGTTCTGGATTCAAATGGGACCAGTTTAAGGGTTCTAATTAAACAATATTGGACCCAAATTAATGACAATTGGTGTAATTTAGATTTTTGATCAATGGGGAAAGGTATACGGATCTCAAAAGTCGTGTAAATAACTAAAAGTTAGGATAGCTCGGCACAGGTAAATGGGATTCATACTCTTATCAATTATGCATCATAAAGTAGTTATATTTGGTGCACGTAGTTTTATAGACTGAGGACATGGGGCAATGTACCATGACTTGAATGTGTTATTAAACTGCTTTTGTGAAAAATTATCCAAAAAGAGGTACGGCGTGCGCTTCGACTTAGGAACGAAAAAGATTAGGAGTTTATAGTGTTCTCTCCGGTGAAGTGATTTCCCTATTATTTATTTATTATATTGAATTAATATTTTGTAAACAGGGTTGGGATATGATTTTACGACCGAGGTTTATGTTTGTTTTTTGTATATCATATGTTTTATCGAAAAAGTTTTAATTCCACTACGTTTTCAATTATTTATTCGACATACGATATATTATTTGTGTGATTATCATGTATGAAGGACGGCTGTACTATTATTCTAATTGAGTCCGACTGGTGTACCAGAGTTTAATTAGGGTTTCAGGCCGAGTATTGCCTTAATTGGGATAGGGGATGCAACAGTTGGTATCAGAGCCTCGCTTTCGATACAATTATGATATTATGATATTAGAATTTAAGTTTTCATAACATGAGAGTATTCGACCTAATAATCAAGTTATGGATTAACTTAGTGCATGCTAAACAATTTTTATCGATGTTTTGGGGGTATAATTAAATATAAAAGATTGAGACATGTTATGTGTTGTGATGTATTGTATCTATGCAATAGATGTAACTGTAATGTCTTCCTTATACGTTATCCTGAAGGTCTTATCTCGCATCTTTATCTCCGAATCCAATGAATCGATGGTGAGGGTTCTTGGAGAACCTGGATTTCTGGGATATTATAATAAAGGAAGATAATATAAATATTATAAGATGGTTTGTATCCATCAATATTTCAAGAGTTGAGATAACATTAAGGTTTAGGGTTTGTAGACCAAAATCCCAATGATGTTTGAAACAAGGAAAAACATCAGAAATATTATGACGACAAAAAGTAAACTCTTCTCCTATTGAACAGTCTCTAATGGTCTTTATTCTCACTGATATTATTAGATTGATAGTGGTCAGTGTAGAAGGATCTATTTGACCTAGACTTTGAGACATATATTAGGAGAATGAATGTTAATAAAGAAGTGATTTTTAATATAACTCAAAGGTGACGATTCGCTTTGAGTAAAAAATAAACTAGAATTGAGACTAGCTAAACAAGATTAAAGGTCATTCAATGAAAAAGTTGATTAGTGTTGTTGTGGTTTAACCGTACTCACTAATAGGGTTATTTTAATTGCGAAATTACATTAAAAAGTGAATACTCATAGCGAGAGATGAGAGGTGAAGGACTATGAAAAAAGAAATTTGTGTTGTTAGTCAACTCTATCTTATATGTTGGACTTCTTTCACTTTATGGTAAATTCATATAAAAATTAAAATTGAAAACTTGAATAGTTGAGTTCGAATATGGCAGTGAGCTAGTGAGACATCCTAGTCTGATCTTTTAGACCACAATAATCTAAATATGGGAGAATGAGTTATCAGTGAATCAGAGGATTTAAGAATCCTAAGAATACTTTACGTTACTGAGAATGAATAGATAATCAGTGTATCAAGAAATTGGTACTAACTGCTACTACAAAAAATTGGGTAAATATATAAATTCCTACGAATGATGATTCATATAAATGAGTTATCACTTAAGATTCAAATGGTTTTAACTTGTTATAGAAATTTAGTAGATTCTTAATGAAAACTCAAGCTTGGCGAATGAAAATTGTGACTCTAAAAATTTCAAGATATTTGTTTATCATATTCTTTTAGAATTTTGTAACAATTTGCTATTAAATTCATCAATTACTAGATTATGATGTCAAACCAATTATCAATTCCATTTTTACTTAGTGCAATATGGAAATTGTATGAGTTCGAGAACTCAATTTGAGTGATGAGTTAGTTTTAAGAAAATCAAGGATGAATAGTCATTGCCAATATCGACAACTCATATGATTTATTACATGAAACTAGTTATTCTGAAAGTTTGGTTGAGGTTTGGTTTTCATTAAATTCAATATCAGAATTAGAACTATGTGAAAATGAAGTCAGGCAATGGCTTGTTTATGTTAAAAATCATGGTGAAACCATGAAAACTCACTAGAACTCATACTATATTCATAAATGAAAAACATATAGTTGTTGAACTCTATCAGAACAAGATTATCATTGTGTTATCGATGATAATATAAAAGGATTGAAGACTTAGCAAAGACACAAGCAATATCGTAGAGTTATGTGAAATTTGACGATAAATTGGATTATACCAAAAATTGCTAGTGCAAGTACTAAGCTTCAAATGTAAGTCACTCAGACTTGTGTTGAATATGAATTGCGAGTCAATGGACTAGACTAAGATGTAGAAAATTAGAAGAATTGACTTATATTCAACACAGAATTAGAAAAGTATTGTAATCTTGGAATGATCGAATGATACAAGCAAGGTATACAAAGATTTGTGTATTGTTGTGTTATATGTTCAATTAACCTAAAAAGGAAATTGAAATGTAGATGGACTACAATAATTACTTGATTATACCTAGATTATAAAAAAAAATTATAAACTTATTCTAATACCTTTATTCAGGTAGTTGTGTGTTGACACCAAGGCAAGAGATTGTAGTTTATATTATTATATAGTTCAAGGAAGTTTGAGAAGAACTATTGCGAAAAGACTGTTTTAGTTGTTGTACCAAAAAATTTAAGGCATCACTTGTAGAATAAAAGTTGGAAATGGATTTCAAACGATGAACGGAATGAATGGCAATGATAAGTCCTAGAGTTGAGACTTGGGATTATAAAATATAGGTGTAGATTCCAACTTATTTGTGAATGCATTCAACTAAATAAGTTGCGCAAGTTCATTCGTTCATCGTAGAGTTTGAAATACAGATTTAACCAAGTGAAAGATATTTGGAGTAACTTTTAGTTGTCCCTAAGAGCAGAGAATCTTAGAAGAAACACTAGAAGTTGAATGAGAAGTATGAAAACCAAAGAGTTGGTGCAATGGAATTTGAAAATCTTCAAGCTATAAGACTTTGAAGAATATAGTTATCAGAGTGAAAGAAATTAGAGGTGAAGTGAGTAACCTAAATTATTGAATATAATGAATTCACTCTGAGAAATCACCCACACAAAGTGATTGATGTGATCAACATTTTGAATAGAGAAAAGAACAGGAAGTGTAATTATAATAAGAACTTCTCAGTACTATTTCTTGAGAAAAATGTGTAATAATGATGACGGAATAAATTCCTGCATAGGCATATCATCAACTAAGTGGTTGGAATTAATAATTATAAATCGATTATTTGAAGCTCAGATTGGAGCTGAGCCAAGAGTATGATTAATTGGGTGATATGGTGATTAAAAAGTCTAATGAGACTCACTTGATACGCCAGGATTTGACAATTAAGAGTTAATATTGTGATTAGACTATCTAATGAGATTGTGTAATACATTAGATTCTGAAATGAAATTCTAGTTCATGAAGGATTCTAGGCAAGAATTACTTCAATGACCTTATGGATATCTTTATATTGGCTATATAGGCAATGTCATATCGTACTAAGGTATACGAGAAGATTATGGATTGTCTGAGGTGATGAATATGGTGTTAAATTCATAAAGAGATATGAGGTTCATCTAGTCGATTGAAAATCGGATAGTAAAAACATGAAGGGTTAAGTAAATTCTTGTCGGACTTTGGCGTCAGCACAATATAATGGAAGTTGTAGTTGATAGATTGACCAAAGTTTGCAGATTCTTGTTAGTGAGGTTATGTTATTCTTTTGACGGATTGATCAAATATATGTATTTGGACATGTGAGATCATATTATGTTTCAATCTTTGATTCTCCGGCCGGAGATTCGAGACTTGCTTCCAGCGGTGGAAGAAGTTATTATAGCTGAAAATCATTCTCAATCTCATTATAGAATATTTTCTTTGTGTTAACAAAGAGACCGAGCTGCTAATTCTTGTTCTTAAGAATAAATATTTTAAGCTTGTGTCTCATAATGTTTAACCACTAAAAGAAAACATATTCATTTGTGTCAGCTCTCTGATAACAAAGGTAATCAGGTGAATTATATTATCGAATGATAATGATAGATATACTCAATCTTGTTTATAGTGAAATATAAAACTAAGATTGAGAGTATAGCTTTTGCAGAAAATGAAATAATAAAAAGCTACACAAAGAGGGTATAGCAGACTAGGTAATATATAACTAAGACTTGGTTATGATAAAGATGTTGAGGAGTCAAGCATCATAAATTGTTAGAGAATTCGAAAGAAAAATTCATTGTGCTTCTGAAAGTCTCATCTATTAAAGGGCTTTGTAGATTCGAAATACAGCAAAGTAGTCTTAAAATGAAAAGATGACTTAGGAATGGGAGTTATACATAGAAGAACAATATCCATATCTCTTCGAAATTATTGGTAACTTGTATGTTTCCTTTAATTTCGAGGACGAAATTGTCTTAAATTAAGGAGACTATAACGACCCATTACCTTAAGCAAGTGATTAATGTTAATCTGATTTCTAATTAACTTGAGTTAGGCTCGTGGTTGAGCCCGACTTATCTCGATTAGCGTGTGTATGGATTTACGTGTCATTTGGTGTTTGTTTGATGTCTATTAGTATTTATTGAAATTAATTTGATTTATTGGCCTATAATTGAATAATCGATAAATTATGGGACGCCTAATACCATGCGTGGGTCATGGGTGACGCACACGAGTCGTAGGGTACGTATTATGCACGCCCGAGTGTACTCGTTGGCGTGGACGGCGAAATTATAAATGCATGAATATATATGCATATATATATTTATATACAATTTTATATATAAATATATATTGCAAATAAATAAATAATTAATAATTGATAGGAGCCTAGTGACACGTGTGGGACATATTATAGTGTGCATGCCCGACGGTCGTCGTTGGCGCGCGCGACGAATTTATGGGCGCAAAAATACATAGGTGAATATATATTTGTATATATATAGTTATATATAAATATATATAAATAAATCCTAAAGTTTTAATAAAATAAAAGTATACATTAGATTCACCTTGAGATATGTGTAGCGTGAGATTCGAGAATGAATATGTGGAACATTGGATTTTGGAGAGATTTTTCCATGCCTCATGATGCATGCAACCAAATCTTAAAAAAAATCAATGATCCTTTAGTTCTTATTCCCTTATATCATTCTCAAGATTCGTGTATGCAAATCTCTAGAAAATGGTATTGATCCTATGTTAATCGGTTAGGAGGTGTTGGGTTTGTGAATAGCCACATGATCAACCTCGAGATATGTGTTACGTATCTCGAGAAAGATCAAAATAAGAAGTGAAACACTAGATCTGCCTTGAGTGTGCAACACGAATCTCGAGAAAACTCCTTATTTATCATCTTCAACAAACCGCCTCCTCTTTTAAAAAAAATGAAATCGAGAGATAGAGAGAGAGGAGAGAAATCGGGAGAGAGAACTCGAGAGATCGAGAAAGGGACGATAATGATGGGTTAGTGGTTGTTGTTGTCGATGGTTGTATTGTTGTTGAGTTTGTTGTTGGTTGTTGGTGCCGAGGAGGGAGGCTCGGAACAACTATTTTGCAGTTCGTCTGAGGAAGGAGACAACTCAAGGGAGTCGTCTCCCTTTCCCGAATCAAGCAAGGGTTGGATCTCCAACCCTAGTTCAAAAATAAATAAATAAAAACAAAGAGATTTAGTTTGAAAGGGCTGAACAATGAGGAAAAAGGGTTGGCCTTGAACCGGGCCTGGTTTGGCTGGGTTTAGCTGAACCCGGTTCGGCCCGGTTTAGGCCCCAAACCTCATTTTCCAGAATAAAAAAAAAAAAGAAAAATGCTGGAAAATAGAGGAAAAATTCCATAAAATAAGGAAAATCTAGAAAAATAATATTTTGATTAAATAAATAGAAATCAATAAATTTCTATTAAAAATGAAGAATTTGAGATATGTGCGAGACTTTATACTTAAGTTTTTACCTCGAAAAACGTAAAATGGTTACATTGACCTAAAATTTGATAAATTGGTTTCGGATTCAAATGGGACTAGTTTAAAGGTTCTAATTAAACAATATTGGACCAAAATTAATGAAAATTAGTGTAATTTAGGTTTTTGATCGATGGAGAAAGGTGTATGGATCTCGAAAGTTGTGTAAATCAGAAAAGTTAGGAATGCTCGGCACAAATAAGTGGGACTCGTACTCTTATCGATTATTCATCATAAAGTAGTTATATTTAGTGCACGTAGTTTTATGGACTGGGGAAATGGGGCAATTAACCATGATTTGAATGTGTTATTAAACTTATTTTGTGAGAAATTATCCGGAAAGAGGTATGACAGGTGATTCGGACCGGAGTGACAATGAAGATGATTGGTTAGTTATCGACACCTTCCCTTCAGCAACCTTGAGGTACCTGATTGTTGCTTTCCTATTGTTTTATATTGAAAAGTGAACTTGGAGAGGGAATGGGGGAATTTGACTAAGGTTGATGATTGAAGTATTGGGAGGCCAACCAATACCCTTCCCTCAGATTCATGACGCAAACCAATTGCTACTTTTCATTTAGGAGTAAGTAGCTAAGCTGCACCTAGATACACCACGTAAATCATACGTCGGCCAACGTGTGAGGTTTTGTGGGTTGTAATTCAGGGTGACAAAAGTTTACAACTCTAGTTTTGAATGCAAAAACAATTAAAAAAATATACAAGTCATAGGTACAGTTGCAATTGAGCATTAAATTTGCATTTCGTTATGTATTGTTTATATTATTTTCAATGACTCAATAGATATGCTTTGATTTCATATTGTTATTCATTGATTCTTTGATATTTAGATGATAGTTGATATGGTTACAAGCATCACTTACTGAGCAAGTTGGAGTGCTCATTCCCCAATTAACATTTCAGGTCATTGACGTGCACTTCGACTCAGGAACAGAGAAGATTAGGAGTCTATAGTCTTCTCTACGGTGAAGTGATTTCCCTATTGTTTGAATATTATACTAATTTAATATTTTGTAAACATGGTTGGGATATGATTTTACGATCGGGGTTTATGTCAATTTTTGTATATCGTATGTTTTATCAAAAAAATTTAAGACCGCTGCATTTTCAATTATTTATTCAATATACGATATACTTTTTGTGTGATTATAATGTATGAAGGACGGTTGTATTGTTACTCTAATTGAGTCTGATTGGTGTACCGGGGCTTAATTAGGGTTTCAAGCCGGGGTATCGCCTTAATTGGGATAAGGAATGCGACACTGCTCGTGCGCCTAGGATCATCTACGGCTAGTGATCGTGGATAGGAGGTTGTCACATTGTTCGAGGTAGATCTGAGGATGGGAGGAGACGCAAGGTGATGAGAGAATGAATGAATGCAAATGGGGAGGTGGTGGGCTTGGCTTGTTCAATCAATTACATTATCCTCATCCGATCTTGTTGGTGTCAGGAGTCTCGAGGCTTGATCTGTGGCTCCTGGAGTTGTTGTGTTGCTGACTATGTCATGTTTATGCATCACTTCAATGCTTCCCTGCTCTTATGATCTACTACACAAAGCGTGTCTCGAGGCATAGATTAAGGGCTCCTAAACCACCCCATCAATAGTTTGTGTACTTAGCCAAATTTCTTGTAATTTCTTGAACTTTAGGCACTCCAATCATTTGGCACATTAGCCAATCATCTTCATAGCTTAACATGTGCCCAAACGATTGCTTCGAGAAGCGTGCCAATGCGCTTTTCGAGAACACCAAAAACACTCCAAAAGAGCCTTGCTTTTATTCTTTTTTATCAAACATAGCCTAAAACACAAAACAAACAATAATAAGTATTTATTAACTAAAATTGGAGACTTTGGCGCATTAAAACAAAATAAACACACACAAATAGGGTATAAAATGAACTCAACAAATACCCTTAAACTTATTGTTTTGCTCATTTCGAGTAAATATTATTAAACTAGAATATACACAACTAATGCAAACTAAACTAAACTCCTAATTAATGCAAACCTATGGACTCTAAATACAATTATAAACACAAAAAGTTCATTGAAAACACAACTAAATACAAACTAAATGAACCTTGGCCCAAATTTTAACAAAAGTGTGAATCCTTTGGTTTCACTAGATACCAAATCGTCACAAAACTCAAGAGACTTGGGAGACTAGAAGTTGTCAAGAACTTAGGCCCGACCTCATCAAATATCACACTTTCGAAACTAAAACTCAGTCAAAAGCCAAGGCTATCAGTTAATCATGAATTTTATTAGCCTATACACTCAATCCACAAGTTTACGATCACTTTATTAGGCATCAAAAATACAAGAACTCCCATAGGCAAGACTACAACTCATACTCTCCACTAATGAAGACTTAACACATGCAAGACTCAAAAAGGACTTTTATTTTGGTTGTAATGGGGCTTGGCTTAGCTAACAATAAAAATGGATATACATGGATTCAAAAATTGTTGAAAAATACTAGCATAGACCATACATACACAACATGGAGCTAAAACAAAGTGGATAACAAAAAAAAAAATTGAACTTTCATGCATGAATCATTTTTTTCTTTTCTTCACCACCTCCTTTATTTTCAAGTGATTTTTTTTGCACATTATTTTTTTCACAACTTTTGGAGTGGTTGACACTTACAAACAATAAACAACCTCTAAACATGGGCTTTTCTTACAATGAATCACATAAGCTCTCTTTTTCAAACATTTGGTCTAAACTAGGCTTCCCAACAACTAGGTAACATGGATATAAAGGCTAAATGGTTTTATTGGGTTTCATGATAGGTACATAACAAAAACATGGTGGAATAGGCTCAAACATGGCTAACTAATAGATGGTAGGTGGGCTATGAGGCTATTTATTTAACACAAACACGACCTAAAATCATTCTCCTACACATGCTTCGGTCTTTAGAATTTTGTCTCAAGTAGAGTGCAACCTCGTTCTAGGACCCTAGAGATATAACTTATTCTACTTGCTCAATTCTTACTTTATTCTCACTTTGATGTCAAGCACATGATCTATCCCTCGTAGTAGACCCTACTGCATTACACTAATCATACCGGGTCAAGGACACGACAAAGTGCAGTCCCTTACATCATCCTAAGTCCACATCTCAAAGGCATGCATAAACAAAATCCACAATCAATAAGCAGTAAATCTAAGTTTGGGTGACTCTATATGCAACGAAATTATTCTTAAGACTCTAAATGCATGGAACAAAGCATATTTTTTCTCAAAAACTTGTTTCTTATTGGAATAGAAAAAACTACATGTAAAGATATTATGGACAAAATAAATGAATGCATGAATGAATGAATGAATGAATGAATGAATGAATGAATGAATGAGATGACAAAAAAAATGAGATGAATAAGCAAGAAACAAGTGATAGACAAGGAGATGAAATGAGCAAGATTGGAAGAAAGTTACACCACTATTACCATCCATAGCAAGCATTGACTCATTAAAAAAATTAAAATGATTATACCTATCAAGCTTGCATTCCCAAACCATTCAAACCATCATTCCACAAACCTACATATCCCCCCAAACTTAGTCCAAGCCTTGTCCTCCAAGTTTAAAACAAAGTCGGGGTGAAACAAACCATAAACAACAAAGGAAGGTCAAAGAGAACAAGTGATATACGATGGAACGGAAAGTAAGAGTGAACAAGCTAACTACAATGCAACAAAGTCTCCAAAACTAGTTAAATGACAAAAATAAGTCTTATTTATATGATTTTTTTGTTTTATTTTTTCCTCAACTATCTAGAGGACTTTTGGGACAAGTTAAACCCACCACATGATAAGAGCAAGGACTAATGAACAAATGAATTGACTTAAAGAATCTCAACCAAATCTCAAAATATCAAGAATCATAAAAAAATAAGTCAATTTCTCAATAAGAATGCTCAAATCAAGTTGAAAAGCAACCGCATAGCACACAACTAAGGAAAATAGCCACAAGAGACTGCAAGTGTTACAATCACATCAAGTATGATCATTTGAAGCTCAAGAAAAAAATTTATGCATGCAATTCCAAAAAAGCCGCATTAAATCCCATTCGCATAGGCAACAAATCCACAAAATTTTCCAAACTCATAGAAGCATCATTCACACACATGAATTTATTAACTATCAATTTTCAAGTAGAATGTGTGAAATGAGCATGAGTTTCAACAAAGACAAATGTGTGATGGGGTAACGCCTTGCATGGCATTATTCATCTTATTGAAACAAGGGAATAAGATCCGTAGGAGTAGTGAATCGCACATGCTAATTTACAGTATACCTGACGGATGTGCACTTAGATAGTCTCACACTCAATCAAGCTCTTTCCAATCCATAGAAACTCTCACCATTTATTTGGGGTTCTCTCTCTCTCTCGTTTCCAATACTCACAAAACATCATAAGTTCCTACAAAAATCAAAGACAATTGATATCGTGAGTTTATTTATTAAGTAAGGACAAAACTAAAGTGAAATGCGCGAAATGAAAGATAAAATTGAGTTACCTACCAAAAAGCGCCTTTCTTTTAAGTCTTTTGCTAGACTTAGCATATTCATCACATGATGCCTTCCAATAAAGAGTGTTCAAGAATGATCTCTCCTCTAGCCTTGGGCATTGAGATAGGCACACCCTCCTTCAGAATTAGGAGCTCAATTGGGACCTCTAACGCAAAAGATTCGGTCGAGTCTTGAAAATCCAACACAAAGGTTTCGGTGGTGTTGAAAGTCTTCAATTGCTCCTTTTCTTCCACCTTCATATCAAAATAAACAAACGATTGTGGGAGGGTGGGTGGGTTCACCAACATAAAGGGTTGGTCTTCCTTGCTCTCTTGTTGTGGCTCCTCCAGCCTTTCAAAAGTGACTTTGATTTCTTTCTCGGCCTCTTCTTGAACTCGTGCAATGCAAGTGAACGACTCTTGAGGAGAAACTTCAAATTTTTCTTCAATTGAAAACTCATTCTCCTCAACATTCTTCAAAGAAAATTTACCCAAGGTATCCACTGACATTTGTTGCGTGGGAAACTCTCCATCAAAGCTCGAGTTCTCAAGTTTAGTATTAACTTGATTAATTCGAGTTCCCGTATTTTGATACCATGACTTCATCTCTTCATCAAACCATCGACACTCTTGTTTAATCATTTGATCCAATTGTTCATCGCTGAGATGCAATTCATGCTCACTAGCCATAATTAGCCTCAGCATAAGCCTTAAAGATGGTTATAATTGCACATCAAAGGGACCACTGCCAATGCGGTATGAACTGGCAGCCATTATGGAGTACTTTCCTGCAAATATGTTAGAGACAAGGGACTAGATAGTAAAAATAAAAGAAAACCAAAGAAAAGATTAGAACATATCCCTGGCAACAGCGCCAAAAATTAATGTGTATCGAACGTGTCAATAATAAATTCAAACTTGAATTGCTACCAATTGTTAACTACAATTGGTTTGCAGTAGGGGTAAGCACAAGTATCGATCCACATAGATTGGTAATCTAAAATTTGGTCAAAGACAGGGTTTAAGAAGATAGAATTAACTAACTAACTAATTAACTAATTAAACTAACGAGAGAGCAAACAATAAACTAACTACAATGACAAGAAAATAATGAAATAACTAATCTAATTACATGAAAGAAAATATATAACATAAAACAAGTTAAGTAAATTCCTAGGTTGGGAAAATCAAGTTCAACTCAACATCAAGGATTTGGTCATCGTAACTACAAAGGATCATTTAATTTAGTTTCAATAGACAAGCTATAGAACTTCGGAGAGCACCTAACACTCCTCAGTTTCCTAATTTTGGTAAGAGACTCTCTAACAAGTGAATAACACTAGGTACATCAACAATCAGATTAGGCACACTTGCCACATTAAGATTCGTGATACCACTAGCCTTAGACAACAAGTCACGAAGCATGCTCGATTTAGCTTAGACCCTCTTGTTATGCGAGATAGACCAAAAGGGAGGAAGCCAATTGGGTTGTCCGCTTACTACTTGGGGTTCAATGCTCCACACAATTACGGATGCAAAGCAATCAAACTAACAATAGATTCAAATAAAAGAGAATACATTTGCAACTACACAATCAATTATCCAAATCATTATAATCAAACAAAAATAAGAGTGATACTAAAACATAAACTAGATTTGAAATTAAAGTGGGTAGAACCTCACAAATTCCATGGTGATGTTGAGCTTCCCTTGAAAAATCTCAATCCTAAGCCACGAGGCTTAGTGCCTCATAGCCTTAAAATCTACAAAACAAAGCTAAATAAAGTAGAAAATAGAGAGTTATTACAAAAAGGAAGAGAGGGAAAGATAAAAGGTGACTAATGAATAGTTAAAATGGGGGAGAGAGAGTATGTGTTGTGTAACAATCGAAAATCATGGGGAAGAGCCTCTGATTTTTATTTTCTGGCCTCTTCCCCAATCTGTGCTAGAGAGGAGATGATCTCTCAATAAATGGGGGGTCAAAACCTTTATTTTCCATGAGATTATCATTTTTTCCCTTTGTTTCACACAAATTTGGTGAGAAATTTAACGAAGTACGTGCATCGAGGAAGACTTATGGTGTTTGAACGCTAGAGAGTGAAACGTTGAGTTGTTTGAGGTAGATCTAGGCCTCCAAGAGAATCGCACGGGCGAGTGTGGAGCACGAACGTGTGAGTAAGGGGCTGATGAGTGTGCCTAGGCCAATCGATGGTGGTTGATCATTATTGGTGGATGATGCGCGGTTCGAGGCAAGATCGGAGGGGCAGCAAAGATGCACGGAAGGCATGATCGTGAGGGGTGTCCTGGCGAGTGCGTCGAGGCACATCTATGTGGCTACTGAACAATATTGGGATGTCGATGCCTCATTCGAGGCATGATCAAAGGTCAATAGAGTCGCGTCGTGATGAGGATAGAGAGCGATGGGGAGTGAAATAGAGACTGCTTATGTGCCTAAGATCATCTACTGCTAGTGATTGTAGATATAAGGTTGTTACGTCATTCGAGGTAGATCTAAATATAGGAGGAGATGCACGGTGATGAAAGAATGAGTGAATGCAAATGGGGAGGTGGTGGGCCAGGCTTGTTCAATCAATTATATTATCCTCATCCGATTTTGATGGTGTCACGAGTCTCGAGGCTTGATCTGTGGCTCCTGGAGTTGTTGTGTTGCTGAGTGTGTCACGTTTATACGTCACTTCAATGCTTCCCTGCTCTTATGATCTACTACACAAAGCGTGTCTTGAGGCATAGACTAAGGGCTCCTAAACCACCTCATCAGTAGTTTGCGTACTTAGCCAAATTTCTTGTAATTTCTTGAACTTTAGGCACTCCAATCCTTTGGCACATCAACCAATCATTGCCATAGCTTAACGTGGGACAAAGCGACTGCCTCAGGATGCATGCCAATGCGCTTTTTGAGGAGAACACCAAAACCACTCCAAAAGAGCCCCGCTTTTATTCTTTTTTATCAAACATAGTCTAAAACATAAAACAACAATAATAAGCATTTATTAACTAAAATTGGAGACTTTGGCGCATTAAAATAAAATAAACACACACAAAATAAGGTACAAAATGAACTCAACATGGGGTTACTATAGCTGATGGGTAATCGACCCTAGTGTTATAAAATGGGAAAAAATAAGAGTGTAATAGCGATTGACTGTATGACTTGCATAAATTTATCATTGGATTATATCATTTTCATATACCCTGGTAGCTATGATTGGTTCATATTGCTATTGCATTTCATTCTTGAATATTATATGGATTGTCAATAGTTATGCGAATCCGTACTTATTGACACTACAAAAAAACAGCAGATCAGAAACGAAAATTTCCGTCTCTGATTTGCATAAATTTCGTCTCTAATCCAAATCTGCAACGGAACAGAGACGGAATTTATTCCGTCTCTAAAATCGTCGACGCTGATTCAATCAGCAACGGAAATGTGTTTCCGTTTCTGATTAGAGACGGATTAGAGACGGAATTTAGAAACGGAACAGAGACGGAACAGAAATGGAAATTTTTCTAAATGGTACAATTGTAATTGCATTCCGTCTCTGATCCGTTGCTAATCAGAGACGGATCAGAGACGGAATGCATTATTTATTCCGTCTTAGCTGATCCGTGGCTATCTCGATCAGTGGCTAATCGAGACTAACAGAGACGGAATACATTAATTAATCTCGATCCGTTGCTAATCGAGACGGAACAGAGACGGAATCAAAAAATTTCGTCTCTGATCCGTTGCTAATCAGAGACGAAACAGAGACGGAATCAAAAAATTACGTCTCTGATCCGTTGCTAATCGAGACGATTCATGCATTCCGTCTCTGATCCGTCTCTGATTAGCAACGGATCAGAGACGAAATTTTTTGATTCCGTCTCTGTTTCGTCTCTGATTAGCAACGGATCAGAGACGGAATTAATGTATTCCGTCTCTGTTCCGTTGCTAATCAGAGACGGAACAGAGACGGAATTCATGCATTCCGTCTCTGATCCGTTGCTGATTCATCGAAAATTAGAGACGAAATAGCAATGGAATCTCTGAATTCCATTGCTAATCCGTCTCAATTCCGCTTTTTTTAGTTTTCAAACCTAAGCTTAATCCAATTGGTTCTCCATAACCTCTAAACCTGAAAATACAACCATATGACATGTTCCATCGCCTGGCACCCCCTCCAACAACTCCTTGGGGTGCTAACATCCCCCAAAAAAGCAGAATTTGACATACATACACAAATCAACAATATATATCAACAACAAATATTCAAATGAGAAAAAACATAAAATTCGATATTAAAAAAGATTTATATATTCACGAAACGTAGTCAAGTATAATAAATGTTTAATATACCTAAGTATCCATAAAAAAAACTACAATTCTCATTGTTTTACAACAACCATAAAAATACCTAAGTATCATAAAGTTGCTCATTCCTCGTTGTGCTAGCACCTGGGATGTGCTAGCATCAGGATCTACGTATCTTCTCTTCTTTCTCCATAACGACCTAAGACTGTAGACACATCCTTTGGGACACTCACCCGCCACCTTGTAGTACACCGCCTCATCATCCACCGACTGGTCCGGTGTAGTCTGGGTCAGCTCGTGACGTCTCCTTTGGTGCTAGCTTTGCATGGATCAACAATATTTTGTTAACAATATAATAGTAGCATTAAGGTGAGAAGGCGAAAAAAATATTCAAATTATGTTACCACAACGGATGATAAAGTGTGCAAGTTAAATAATTTACTCAAAAATGCTAATTAGTGCCATCAATCCTGTTCAATTGTTTGGGTTTCTACTACCATTACAATAACTTTGCCCGTCCACATTTTGATTAAGATAAGAATGTTTTTGAGTATAACATTTTTCCTCATCAACTGATCATTGTGTTGGGGAATTCCCCATCGCAAAATGCAATTTACATGGAGATCTAAACTATATGAATTTTCCCAACCTTGGCAGTCACATAAGACCAGGAAGCACAACTAACAATGGACTTCAATAAACAGATTTGGTCACTACCAACTACAAACCCCTCATGCTCTTCCTAGCAACAAATTCCCTGAATGTAAATTGAAAAGATAGCAAGACATTCAGAATGTGCGAAAGCTCCTTACTACACAGTGAAGTTTGATGAAAGAGAGCATGTTATTGACACTCCATTTGCATAAGAACATAAACCTAATGGAGGTAGGTACTAGATCAGACAACAAACTAATGAATTTTTTTTTTGAAAATGAAGAAAAAGCATAAAAGAAAAAGCATAAAAGAAAGCCAAAGAAAAGGCAAAAAAAGATGGTTTGCCGAAAATTCCTCACGACTTCAAACAAAAAAAAAAAACTGAAAAGTAGAAAAAAAAAAAAAAAAAAAAACCTTGTTATGTTCAAGAGATTCTATGGCATCTTGTAAACAAGTAAGGATTCCTTCACTAGCGATTTTCTTCACGTCACTTGTGTCTGGCTGTCAATGCGCAATACAACATATTTTAAATTTATAAAAGGATATTTCTCATTAATCATATAAGCAGTAGAAGAAAGTTCTAAAGCTAAAAAAGCGGTATACAATTCAATCACTAAGTAAGCCCAAGCGAACATGTTTATAAATAAGAGTGAGATTTTAGCTTACCCTCTCTTCTTGACTTTCCAGCCACGCTATTGTTTCCTTCAAATCATCAATGGCCCACTTTTTTACCTTGGCAGGAGAAAGGTCTTCCTCAGCAGGTTCACTCTGCTTGATATGGAGCACGAAAGCGAATATCAAAAAAAAAAAAAGATGAAGTGCATAAAGTTGGTCCGATAACTAAATAATAAACCAACATTTTCCTTGCCATGAAAAAATCTCAGATTGTTTTACAGTAACAAATGATAGAAGTGAAGTTTATTTCATCTTCAATGTTTCATGAATTGTTTTCGTATGGAATAGAAATGAAGAGGTTAGGAAGAAGCAACCTCTGAAGAAGCAACAATACTTGGCTTCTGTTTTATGTCCTTTTTAACTGGCTTCTGTGGCTTGTTCAATGGAGTGGTTTCTTGATCTGCAAAGATGAATCGGGTGACATAAAAAATCGAAATTAACAAATTGATACCGAAAATTGCTTCGTATTCCATCATGACAAAATATAATGACACGACATGCTTTGAACCCTTCATAAAGTCCAAATGAAGCGGAAAGGAACAAGGTTTACAAATTTTCGGTTTAATTGGTCTCTCGCGAATAAATATAAATGTTGTTTGAACTCACAATTCGGTGCTCCAGTTTATCATCCATCAATGCAGGATTTCTTAATAATAAACTAGGACACGGTGAGAAAAATCTTCGTAGCAAACCGCCCAAAGGAATACGTCAAGAAATACTTTGAAGCTACTTGAACAGCAATCTTCTAAGGTGAAGAATATTTCTCATGGGTGGGAAACTGGCAAATAAAGGTTACATAATGTGTCGTGCCCTCTTGAAGTCCTATCATGTACCTCCTATTTAAACTAGGTTTTTTCTTCATTACAAAGTACATATTTGCACTTTGAATTGGCAGACTAAATAATGTTTACATAGTATTACGATGACAACAGTAATAATGGAAATGCGCGCATCAGAAAATCTAGAAGAATTGTCCCTAAAACTGCTGAAATTCAATAATAAGAAACGTAGCCTTTTGCATCAACTATGATAGAATCATAAAAATATTACCTCTGCGCCACGGTTTTCCTACATGCATAAGATACGGTTCAATCGCAACAAGCTTCTTCTCTTGGTAACATTCAACAATCCATTCCTACAAACAACAAGGCGAAAAAAAAAAGATTTCAGCAAATGTGTCAACAAGAACATTCAATTTCGTAATCGAACAACATTACAAGATGAAAATCGACGAACTCAAGTACATCCCTAGTAGAATTAAATGGATAAAGATCCCGTATTTTAAAACTCACAAAGCCTTCCGAATCCTATTCAAAAATAAATCCATTCCTGAATTTTATCTTCTAAACACGGAACATGATAAAATCATCAGATTTTTAGGGCTTTCTCGGTATCACTACTGCTTACTCCTCGTGACCTGGCTTATGTAGATTAGTACTCGCGCTAAAGAAAAATAAGATCGAGAGATTCTCACTAAAATTACAATAGTTCCATAGCCTCAGGCCCAATACACAAATGTGAAATAACCAGTGTTCAAATAACCAGTGTGATCCAAATAACCAAATACACAAATCCCATAACAAATCAAGCACGAATACCAAATACACAAATCCCACAAAATCACATGGATTTGATATATTAAGGATCATATATAGGTCAAAGGAAAGTATGGCCAATGGCCTAATAAGAGAAGGATGTCCCAACCATGAGCAGCAATACCATTGAGAAATACCAAATTACATTTTCACATGTCCATCTTAGACTCAACCATATGAATGGATACTGTAATGATTTCATTTTCTATTAAACAAGGCATATACATTGTATTTAGATAGAAAAAAGGTAAGAGAAAAATAGAAATGCATTTAGCTTTATTCTAACATCAAATGAGCTATTTGTACTTATTAAATGAAGAAAAGTTTACTACCTGGTAATTAGCTTTGAAGCGCCCAAGCAAACGACAATACTCATGGTAATTATCATGATCAGCAAGGCCTGAATAACATTATGCAACAGGGTAATACAAGAGGTTACCATCTGGATCCATGAGTTTGCACTTCAACATATGGAAGTCAGGGGACTACACAAAAGGTTCAGGAAATCCTGAGCTAACTCCCACAATAAAAAAAGACTAAATAACAGCTTGGATATTTTGCTGATGATTGAGTGACAACGAAAATACTAGTAGAAGTATTGAACCCAACGTAAAGCTAGGGGTGATCAAATTTAAAACTAATTTTCTTGAAGAATTCAACAACTTGCCACCGGGCCCTTAGCAAATGAGATTAGCAACCCCAAGTGCATCTTGGAAAACACTTATAGATCACTAACTTTGTATCCTTCAACAAAGATAACCCCGAGACCTTTATCAAGTAGCTTTGAAATTTGAAACAAATTGTTCATACATTCTTTGGTGATTCCTAACAGTCAATCATCTATTCTTGTGCACCTTCACTAGACCTTGTGTTTGTCTTAGACTCTTACAGTCTTACTTCCTCTCTGACCTATTTTTCCACAAATTCCAGTTTCAAATAAGAATCCTACTAATCTCTATTGGGACATTATTGTAATATAATGGCGTAGTAAACCATTTTGTACTGCAAAGCTTGTAAAGTTTAATAAATGTTCCAAATTTCTAAGTATGCACAAAAACTACCAATCCTATTGTTTAACAACCACCAAAAAAAACTTCCAATCCTCTAAATATGCACAAAAAGGCCTTATACAATCTATAGCAACAGTGTCAGGACATCACATTTACATGAAATTCAACCAATGTGTTTGCGCGTGCACGTGCACATGTCTATATATACGTCATTTTTGGAAACTTCTACAACAAATGGTATGAAATGGAATTTGATCATGGCATCATGCAAGTATATGTATACAAATACCAATTTCAAAAGAAACAAAAATAATAACACAATACAAATAAAACTGCGCAACGCTTGGGAGGATAGATTGAAAGAGATATTGATAAATATGCATCAAGATACAAATGAGAACCATGGAGATACATCAAATTCATTAATTTATTGAATGGATCATTTGATCCTTTTGATTAATTCAAGTAAGAAGTGTTGATAAAGAAAAAAGCGAGCTATATCCATGGACTAGGCTCATGAAGATACTACACTTTGAATGAGCTATGACATGTTTTCATATTGTAAAATTAAATATTGTTGCTATATAGCATAAAAAAATGTTTGAGTGAAAGAAGGTACATTGATTAAGAGCCGTCTTTGAAGACCGATATGAATGAATCCTCCCAAGCGATTGTTTCCAATAGAGCCAACTCTAGCACTTAAGTTAGCCACAACAAAAAATCTCGTTCATCTCCAGTGCCTTCCCGAGCCTTAAGAAGGGGCCACATGTGCTACGATAGTCATGTAGCAAGTTCAATTAGACAATTGAAACTCAAGATAATAGGCGAGAAATTACCAGTTCCCAATTACAAAAGTGCGAGAGCCGAAACCAAAACCTAGACAAGACACTCCACCATGGGAAGACAAAATTAGAAAGCAGATGTTCATAAAGGAGGCCAATAAAACAATATATTAGTCCGGAAGACGCATACACAAATGGAATTCCCGTACCTTAATCACCATAATAGGACCGATCGCATTGACCTCATATGCATGAAGCAAAGATGACTTATGTACTTTATTCAAAGTTGTTTCGAATAAATATAAAAAACGAAAAAAAAAATCGAAAAGGACAAAAGCAATTTGGTCAATAAGAAATGGGAAGAAATATAGTTGCAATCCATGCAATGCAAGAAGAAAAAACTAATTACCATTCGGCAATCATAGACAACCAATAGAGTCATAGTTTTCGTGAATAATTTTTATGTCGAAAAAGCCGAAACCATAGAAAAATCGGTAAGCATGTGACTTTGAGTCGACTTGAGAAAGTGATCCTTTGTGGCCCTTAAATGCATAAATTGTCGCACCCCAACCGGATTACATTAACCTTCATCTGGGTCCCAAACATTTCCATCAAGGCATCAACCAACAGAATGTGAAGAGGCTACAAAGTTGTAAATGCTTAAAAATGAGACTTAATAGCAAGCGAAAAACTCATAAAGCATGCCGTGGTTAATGAATTAAAACTCAAGATAATGTAAAAGGTTGATAGTTAGCACAATATTGTAACTGAATCACATTTAGACAATGCAGACGATGAACTATGAATATATTTCTACTTTAGTATGAAAATGGTAGAAAAGTGATTGACAATTGGTCCAAGCAAGAGAATAAAAGAATATTATTCAGCAGAAACAAGAAACAAGAAAAACCAGAGACCTGGTTGCAGTTTGTTGGGCAGTGAAAGCACGCCAAATTCATTGATGAGGAGATTTATAGAGCCATAACTTTCCCTAACAGACAAGGCTGATGCCTGCAGATACAATATTCAAACATTAGCATAAGTTAAAAAGTTAAATTCTTAGAATTTTTAAATCCATGCATTACAGTTAAGGAGAAATGAAAATTCAAAATTGAAGAACAGGATCATTCAAATGACCAACAAACTTGCCATTATTAAAAGCTAGTAATACTTCATAATTTATAGAAAATTCAAAATTGAAGAACAAAATATCCACCATGAAGGTGAACATATTGAAAATTACTTGAACATGTGTCATTTGAATAATGAATTAACTGCTTCAACAAGAGGGTAAATATACCAGATTCACCAATAACGATCTGCAAACAAGAGAAATTTTATAGCATGCTGCAAAACTGTAGATGGTGCATATTTTAGGAAAACTTCAGTTTTCTTCTTCTTTGAAATCCAGAAAAACTTTAGTTAAACAAAGGGGATTTTACAAACTGCTTTCAATGAATTTTTTCTTCCAAGTAAAGAGCAATTTCATTCTAAAATTTCCCCTTTTATTAATAAGGCAATAAAAAAAACTTACGTGCATTTTTTTATGATAATGTTTTCTGTGTGCAATGCAACTATTATTGCGCTGAAAATTTTCGTAATACGCTTCCTATCTTCAATGGTTCATGAATTATGATATGATGCATATGGAAAATAAGTCGCCAGGTGCTCTTTCCTTTCTTGTTGGTGCGTTTATGTGTGTTGAGTATCCAAACAAGTGGCAATGTGCTTAGGAGACAGGCTTTTAAATTGAGATTTGGCTTTATCTTTGTAGACTCACATTTTTGTAGTTGGCTTCCTAGCATATTTCCCATTGTTTTATTTAAAAGTCTTTGAGTGATTTGTGACTTTATAGCTTTTACTTGCCGATAAGGGATGCTCATTGCCATTTTCAAATAATGGTTTATTCTGTTAACAATGTTTACCAAATGATAAGGGAAATCTCATTTCCTAGCATATCATGTTGCATATATCCATTTGTAATTCATGGTTTGAGTTTGCGATTCTTTACCTCTTCCTATCCTGAATAGTTAATTAAACTTCGGAAATGACTTGCAGATCAAACTAGGGTCTGTCAAATTGGCCAAGAAATATATGAAGAGGGTAGCCATGGAACTTCAAATCCGAGAAGAGCATCGGAGAAGGACCCTTCATTGGAGTATATGCTATTTCGGGGGGAGTGAGATTTGTCTTCAAAATACATCAGGTAACAACAAACTAGTACTTTCTTTTAGCAACTAGAGGCAGCATGGAGCAGACAATTAAGTAAATAAATTGTAACCTCCACTGCAGTAGCATTGTTTTATCATTTTTGTAGATAAATTGTAACCTACATAGTATCAAAATCTGAACTAATAAACCTATCATTCAATCCAAATTGAGTTTTATCATTTTTGTTTTCTCAATCCAGTCCTATATAGTATCAAAATCTGAACTAATAAACCTATCATTCAATCCAAATTGTAACACCCATTCAAAAATAAAAAACAAAAAAAAGACTAACAGCTTAGGGTTTTACCTTGACTAGTTCGGCGACGGCTTAGGGTGGGGCGTAGGTCGGCGACAGCTTAGGGCTTCGAGGCTCCAATCTCCCAGCGCCGGGCGACGGTAGAGCCGACGGCCTCGTCGCAGCCGCAATCGCAGCGACGCCAGAGATTTAGGGTTTGGGAGAGAGATTTCGGTGAGAGAGAGCGGTGAGAGATAGAAAGCTGGGAAACGTCGGTCCGAGAGCGGTGAGAGAGGGAGAGAACGTCCTCGACGAGCGAGAGCGAGCGGTGAGCGGAGCGGTGAGCACAGAGCGACCGAGAGCGAGAGCGGTGAGACAGAGAGAGCGGTGAGCGAGATGACCGATGAGAGAGCGGTGACCGCGAGAGCAGAGAGCGGACGGTGACGGTGACCATGGACCTGAGAGAGCAGAGAGCCGATTAGAGGCGGTTAGCGGTGAGAGAGAGAGACCAGAGCGCAAGCAGAGAGACGAAAGAGAGTTGAGAGAGACGAAAGACGAAAGAGAGTTGAGAGAGAGAGTTGAGAGAAGACGTTTTTTTTTTTTTTTTGGACGATCGATTTTTGGGGGGCCTAGATCGAAGCACGCATGAATCTCGAGATTTGATGAACGGTTATAAAAAAAGAAAATTTTGGTGGGAATGTTGGCGCCATTATTTAGAGACGGAATTTAATTCCGTCTCTATTTCCGTCTCTATTTCCGTCTCTGATCTCTCTCTATTCCGTCTCTGAATCAGTCCGTCTCAATTCCGTCTCTAACCACTTTTTCTTAGCAACGGAACTTAATTTCGTTGCTAATTCCGTTTCTAAATATCATTTTTCTTGTAGTGTGAGCAAGTTGGAGCACTCACTCTTGTTAATATTTTGGGAATATTGACGAACGGTACAATTACTAGACAGAGAAGGTTTAAGAGTCTTGGTCTTCTCTTCGATGTAATGATTCTTCCTTTGTTTATATATTTGTATTGAATTACAATTCCGTAATATTACAAAGAGTGGGAGGATTTGTTTAGCCGACATTTATTTTAGTTTAATCTGGTTTTGTATATCGTGTATTTTAAAGAGAACAGTTTTTTTTTCCGCTGTGTTTATTTTTCTTACGTCGATATTCAATATAAAATTATATTTATCAGGTAGCTGTTGGCTCTAGTTAATTCTGGCTGGTGTATTGGGACTTAATTAGGGTTTCAGGTCAAACAATTCCTTAATTGGGATAAGGTTCGTTACAATTAGGCTAAGTCAGGACGTAGTGAAACGGGTCTTGACAACATCTCCAATGGTAAATGTGGATTGTGGATGTGGATTAATGTCATGTCGATGTCCATCATAAGTGACTTAAATAGACATTGAAGTTCAAAAATGTTCTCTAATGGTCAATGTGGATTACATTTTTTATTTGAAATACTTATTGTTTTCTATATATTTTGGAAAGAATTGCTGACATGGCTAGGGATTGCACTGTCTAGAAGTCAACATTCGAAATTGACATGTCTATTCCTTACATGTCGCGTCTTCTCGACATTTAAAATGCACATTCCGATTTGAGAGGTTTTTTCACCTCTGTGTCTATGTAGTCCTAAGTGGCACATATTGAGATCCAATACAAATCCCATCGGAGATGCTCTTAGAGCATCCACAATAGTTGAACTCATTTCGGAGTTTGTGGAGTGTCATATCACCATTCCACTACATTCTCCTCTACTACACTTCTCTCTCACTATCATTAAACTTTTCACTACACACTTTATATGACCCACAATCACATCACATAATATTTTTAAAAAACTACATTTTACAAAATTCACGCATAGGGCTCGCCAACGGCCCGCTGAATCGCAAAAAATCATTACGAGTAAGCGAGCACTCCGTACAACGCGTACAATGGACTGCGAGTAAGCGCGCACTACGTACGGCACGTGTAATCGATGGGCGAGGTGGAGTGATGCTCTTAGACACACTTTAAAATGGAAAATGCTGGAGTAACATTGTTTGGACACTGAGATGCGGCACCGAGTCGATGTGTCGCCTAGCTGGCGCTGGCCCGCGGGACCCACCTCTCATGCTCTTCGTCAAATGAGCAAAACAACTTTTCAACAAAAATAAAAAAATTCAGTCGATTGTACTGACACTGACGCGGGTACGACTTTACAGTTGAATGACCACTTATTGCAGCTAAAATTTTGAAATTCCCTCCAAAATTTTGAAAGCTCCTAATACCCCTCATTTCTCTCCCTCATTTTTGATAGCTCATTAAAACCCTAAAGAGATTAACATCTCCCCTATTTTACCATTTTTACAAAGATTCGGGATTCTTTTGGTTTATATTTTTTGGGTTTTACCTACACAGCCGGACGAATCGACTGTGTCGTCCTCGTCTGGTTCAATTTTTTGTCTCTTTCATGGCCAGCAAAGGAATCTTAATGCTTTTGATGCGATAAAGAGGACCACCATCAAATCCCTTGGCTATGCTAGCCCGTGCAAAAATTCTTCTGAACTCAAGTTGGTAAGTCAGTCAACAATTCATCTTTTCCTTGTTATGTATGGAGTGTTTTCCTTGTTTTATGGTTGGGTTTTAAGGCTAATTCTATTTTTTAGAGCCTTCTTGTTCTTCATCTGGGTAGAGCCCTATACAATACATTGAGAAATGGGTTTTTTGGGTAATTAGGGTCGATGAAGTGCATGGGATCAAAGAGAAGGCATAGCTCAAATGGAGGCCTAAGAACACGAAAGTGATAGAAATAGGGCTAATCGACTGCGAGACATATAGCAACGGTAACTGCCCAATTTTCACCATGTTGTGGCAAGTCGATTTCCTATACTTGGTTTTGAGTTGATGTTTCCTTTTATTTTTTAGGGTTGTAAGTTGAATCCTAAACCTTAAAATGGTTTAAACCTTAAAAGGGGCTTGTATGTTTGAGATCTCGAATTGAAAGTCTATGGTTCAATGTTTGTGTGATGTATGTGAAAAGAATTCCTATGTGAAACCACTCTATATTGATGTCTGAGATTGGATTTAAGTTGTTGTTGTAGGTTGTGTGGTGGCTTTGTTAGGTATAGGTTTTGCATTGTTGGGGCTTCTATCTATCTTTTCAAGTTGTGACATTATTGGTTAAAGTTTTTGTTCGTTAGGGGTTTATGGTATGTTCTATTGATTTTCGTGATGCTGGAAACACTCAACCTTTTTAATCTGCAAGTCTTTAAAATGGGTTGTTAATTTTGGATGTGCAAGATATGTCAATAACAAAATGATGGACGATGTTGGGGTTGCGGGACGAAGGGCCACTTTGAAGAAAATTTTCCATCGCAGGAGCATTGCCCTATGTGCTCGGTAGGGTTCATAATGAATAGGTGCGTCAAGAAAGAAAGGGTCGCCAATTTTGTGTTGTAGTACTTGGAAACAATGCCTACTCACTCAAGAAGCAATAGGGACACGGATGCTCAAAGTCAAATCAAATGTCAATTGGAGCAAGGTAGCAGTTTCTTATGGGAAGGTAGACATTTAACTGGGAGTGAATTGGAATGTGATGGAATGAATGATCTTGTGTTAGAATTCAGCGGGTTATTCACGGAACGTGTGACTGTAGCCGGTGGGATGGAGATCATATCGGAAACAATAACTATGTTAAACAAAGGGGGATGATCATTGTATCATTTGCATTTTGAATGGTTATGCATTGTATGTGTGGAAGCTGCCAATG
Source organism: Stephania cephalantha (assembly GCA_039657325.1). Taxonomy (NCBI): domain Eukaryota; kingdom Viridiplantae; phylum Streptophyta; class Magnoliopsida; order Ranunculales; family Menispermaceae; genus Stephania; species Stephania cephalantha. Next base: position 13,011,182 of record CM077577.1, read on the forward strand.
AAAGAATGGTTGAAATTGAAATGTTTGTTTCATGTTGTGACGTTGGTGTAGGATGACAATACTGGGCAATGAATGTTTTGAATGGTTATTTGATATCTTTTTTTGTTGTCTCTTATTATGTTTTCTCTTATGATAATTTGAAGGGGAGGAACGACCACGAATATATTGGTATCAATTTATAAATGATAATTAGCTGACATACTTGCGATGTAGCCGATAAATAACACTGTAATTCATGCCTACTCAACAAAAATGGAAAGTTGCAAATCACTCAATGACACATTCTACCACATTAAACAACATTCACATGATGATAAACCTAGTAAAAAACCAACATCCACATTATAAAGGCCACGAGCTGGCCAAAAGTATTGAAAAAGGACACGAAGTCCCCAACAGTACCAAAACACCAAAACCATAATCAAAGTTAATACATGTCCAAAATAAGTTGATTAAGATACTAGAGTAAAGTAGTTCATATCCTAAAAAACTCCCATGAATCCACCTTGCTCACTTCTCGCCTCCCTCGCTTGTTGGCTGCTCAATGGTTAGCAATGCATTCCAGCCATTTACATGCACCCTAAGTTACCCGACTGCCCTCGTGATGTCGGACCCGTGCTGTGAAATGTGCCGCTCCATTGCCCTAACATGATCTTCCATCAAGCGGTATTGGTGCACCAGTTTCATAGATAGCCTATCCTCCATCTTTTCCATACTATTAGCAAACAACTTTCCAACTTCTTCGTTGTTTATGCTCCACTCGCCTCAAGTCGTTGTGGACAACTCCTTCTCATCTGTTGGGCAACCAACTTGAACTCCTCAAGATCCTCCTCCAAAAACTCGTGGTGAGTAACCAACATGGTGGACACATTCTTCAAGGCCTTGTTGTTCTCCAAGAATAGCACCTTAACTTCCTGCAGTCCTTCCTCTAAAGCCTTCATCCTGTGTAACAACTGTGAAAAATCAAATTGTGCTGAGATTCTTTCGATGTTTGAGACCTGAAGTCGGCCATGTGGGCACATCGGGTAAGATTAACATCATATCGCTAAAGAAATGTGGTCGCATTTGCATCTATCTCTTTTTAGACGCCCTTCTTTCTTTCGTACGCACGTTTGACGTCTTTCCTCCAACGGTTCATGACGTATTGTGCTGGGATTTGCATGATTCCTCGTTCTTGAAACGTGCATAGAACATGGCAATAAAGTATGCCTCAAAACTCAAATGATCTGCATATACAATGCACCTCCTAAGTGGCCTACTCGTACACAACATTGTACATCTTCAGAATCAGGTTCTCACATCCAGACAACCTTACAAGATGTCGCACATCGTAGAAGGTATATGTTTCCTCACGGTTAAGTTATTTTGCCCTGCAATCCAAAACCATCAACAGCTCCACTTAGAATTTTGCAAATATGTTGCCTGAATATATTTTCTGCATTTTGAAGCTCATATGGTACATTGCAAGTTAAGGAACGCATCTTGTGAAACGAGATGAAGTGCAACCATCTCCGCCTCACACTTATTTTCCAAGCCTTTTCATATTGATTGATGAATAGCTTTAACGAGGTCTTGGAACCACCGTATTCATCAAAAAATGGTTCATCCCTTCACTCCGCTGTGTCGTCAACATCCCAACCCAACAAAACTTATTCACACATACAGACACCCATTTCTCCCTCATGTTGCAGATGGTCTCCAACCAGTCGCTAAAGCTTTCACCAAGGGAAAACTCTGTGAACAATTTACTAAATGCAGCTTCAAATTCATCTTCGGTAAGTGTATCATAAATTACCCGTTTCAAACTTGAGATGATTCGCTCCTTATCATGGACACCTTCTTCATAATGTGTCATAGACATAGGTGATGCCTAGCATTAGGGAATACTTTGGCAATGGATGGTCAATCGATGGGCATCGGTCGATAATGATTGCTTTTGGCTCATTCCCCATACAATCAAGCCATGTTTGGAATAGCCACTCGTAGCTTTCTTTGCTCTCATCGGCCAATAACGCACAACCCAACAAAATAGATTGCTCGTGATGGTTCACACAAATGAAGGAAGCAAATGGCATGTCGTACTTATTAGTTAAATAGGTTGTGTCAAAGGACACCACATTCCCAAAATACTGATAAGCAAATCTACACCAACTATTGGCATAAAATACATGTCCTAGCTCGTTATGTTCATCGAGGGCCATCAAATGAAAAAAATTGGGATTCTATTTTTGCTTTTTCAAGAAGTGTTGCAAAATAGCCTCTGCATCGCCAGCGCCAAGCCTAAGCCTTCGTGCATACTCAATGTGGTTCCTTACGTCCCTCTCATTAAATGTCAAATTCTCAATCCCTCCAACACGCACGGACTCGTCCATAAAAGACTTGCAAACTGAGATCCATGCACTATCTTTCAATTTAATCCTAATTTTAGTTGAAGTTGAAATGACCTTGTTGCATTGAAAAAACCTCGACTTTGATGAGATGACTGGATGATTATTCTCTAAAAACGTTTTGGTAAGGTGCCACTTATTGTTTGTGAACAACCTAGCTGTCACTTGAGTAGAACAGCCACACCTTTAAGTTAGGCCTGCTCTTTTATATACTCCCTTTGATTTCTTATGCCCTTCCTTAGCGCACGTAAAAACATACTTCCAAACCAAGCCATCCTTCCTCTTATCCGTTGATTGAACTTTGATTGTGAATCCAATACTTTTGTCATATGCCTTAAAGAAAATCTTAACATCGTCAGAGGTGTCGAACACCATCCCTACCTCAGGAGCAATTGGAGTTTCAGAAGCATTTACTTCTTCATCACCATCTACATTACTAGTGGCCTTACCAATATCCCTAGCTGGTCCCCCTATCTCAACCGATTCCTCTGCAACATCTGATCCCCCTACATCAGCTGATCCTTTTGGCTCAGCTGAACCACTTAGCTCAGCTGATTTGCAGCCACTACTGCCCCTATTATGACAACTTAAATCAACTACAACTTTCATAAGCTTGTTCAAATCAAAATTGAGATCCATAAATTCACCTAAATATCAAGAAAACAAGTGTTCAAATATGCCATATTGAGATTATGTTGTGTTTAAAGTCGTTAAGAGCAATGAGATTTTGTTACACCTAAAACCACAATCTAATTAGGGTTAACAAACCATAAGTTTGTACAAAATATCTTAAAACCATAGAAAACATAATCAGCCCTAAAACCCTACTAAAATGCAATAAACCAACAAAAATGTTATATAATCAAGCCAATTAAGCTTTAGAGGGCAAAAACGGGTTTAGCCCACATAACAAAGTTGAGCCCCAAGTGCACGCAACCTCATTCCATGAAGCCTTAGAAGGTTCACAATCAAAACCAAAAAACAACCAAAATACTCCATACATGAAAAGGAAAAGAAGATTCATTGACTGACTTACCAACTTGATTTCAGAAGAATCTTTGCACGGGCTAGCATAACCAGGGGATTTAATGGTGGTCCTATTTATCGCATCAAAAGCATCAAGATTCCATCGCTGGCCATGGAAAAGACAAAAAATCAAACCAGATGAAGACAACACAGTCGATTCGTCCGCTTCGTCCGGCTGTGCAAGTAAAACTAAAAAAATCGACCAAAAGATGCCCTAATCTATGTAAAAATGGTAAAACAGGGGAGATGTTAATCCCTTTAGGATTTTAATGAGCAATCGAAAATGAGGGAGAGAAATGAGGGGTATTAGGGGCTCTCGAATTTATGAAGGAAATTTTAAAATTATAGCCACAGTAAAAGGTCATTCAATTGTACAGCCGTACCCGCGTCAGTAAGGTTGCAAGTGGGGCGGGGAATCCCCGTTCCCCGCAGTGCCCTGCCCCGATGGGGCAAGAAATCCCCGTTTTTTGCTCCCTGCGGGGCGGGGCACGGGGCAAGGCGAGGACGGTAATTATTCTTGCCCCGCGGGGATTCCCCGCCCCGCATCCCTTGCATAGAATTCTCCATTTTTTATGTTTTTACAAAAAAATTATATAATTTTTTTACTTAAAACATATGTAATATATAGAATGAAACTCAAGATCTCCAATAATAAAATTTATTTTTACCATTAAATTAATTCTATAATATATATATTATATCATAAAGATATATAAAATTATATTTAGAACATCATTGAAATATATTTGCCATACTAGATTTGGAAATCTTATATATTTAATTAAGTATGATAACTTGTAACTCAATCAACAAAACAAATCCACATTAATCCTTCAATTTGAGAAAAATAGTTTCTTAAAAAAATCGAGAAAGTAGTATTTAAGTGCCAAAATGATCAAGGAATGAAAATCAAAATATATATTTTTTACAAAATTGATGGGGCACCGCCGGGATTCCCCACCCCCCGGGGTGGGGCGTGGGGCGACAAAGTTTGCCCCTGAAAAAATTTGCGAGAATAAATCCCCGTCCCACACCCGCGGGGATGGGGACGGTAATTACGATCCCTGCCTCGCCCTGCCCCACTTGCAACCCTACGCGTCAGTGTCACTCAGCACAGCCGACTGACTTTTTTTATTTTCATTGGAAAATTATTTTGCTCATATGACAAAGAGCAGGAGAGGTGGGCCCCGCGGCTAGCGCCAGTTAGGCGCCACGTCGACTCGGTGCTGCATCTCGGTGTCCAAACAATGTTACTTCGACATTTTCCCTTCGAAATATACATACCTAAAAGCATCTCCAATGTGGCTGTAGATTGGGGGAAGATGTGCGCCACATAGGATGAAATCCACATTATAGTAAAAAAAACTCTTCTCAATGAAATTGTCGATTTAGAATGTGTGGCTGATGTGGCATCTACACTGTCTATCACACCCTAGGGTGCAATAGATAGTGTCCACTACGCCACCTAAGCAATTTGCCAAAAAATCGAAATTAAAAAATCGAGAAATAGCCGAAATCCCAAAATACCTAAAAAATAGCTGCACATTTCTTTTTATTTGAAGATAATTACGAATATATTGAGAAAAAAAAAGATAAATACAAGGTTTAGAACTTCATGGGTTGTTTATATTACTATAAAAACGTCACAAATAAATATGTAAATTAAAGAAAAACAATCGCTATTTATATTGAAAAAAATGGTCGCATTTATATTATAAATTAAATTAAATAGAGGCTTTAAAACTGTACAATTATTTATTTATAATAAATATTCGGGTTTATATATGTTATCTATTCGTGGTATAGTCGATTTTTTTATTAATAGTATAGTCGGTTTTTACTTTAAAAATATATTCTATCTCTTTGTATAGTTTGTATTAAATAATTATTTATGGAAGGCGAAATCCACGTTGACAATTGGAGAACATTTTTTCACTTCAATGTCTATTTGTGCCACATAAGATGGACATCATATCCACACTGCAAACGTGACATCAATCTACAGCTACAATCCACATTTACCATTGGAGATGTTCTGAATCTTGAAGCACAACTCAATGTACACCACCAACTTTTCTCTTGTTTGGTAAGGGGTAGAGTTATCTCCCAGGAGATAACTTACAGGGAGTTGGAAATCAATCTGTTTGGTTGCTCAACTTTTCTGCAAATTATATCCCAACTTACACTCTAGGGTGAGAGATATCTTTCCGTCAGTCCCCTAGAGAGTAGTTTCCCAAGAGTTGTGAACACAATTTCTCCTCATTAATGACCATTTTATTACTCATTTATCTCTTGTTTAAAGGCTATTTATATCAATTCATATTTTTTATTGTTTAAAAATTTGAAACTTTCCTGCAAGTTTAAAGTTGAACTAAACATGAAAATATTAATTCTAATGAGTTAACTCTAAGGAGATAACTCGGAAGTAAAACTATAAGTTAGTAAAAACAAATCAAACGTGCCCATTTGTCTCAAATATACAGTATTAAACAAAGCGAACTATCGCCATCCTCGAATAACGGAACGATCAAGATTGATGAGTATCAACGGTGTCCAGTTGTTGCTACCCCACTACACTGCTTCAAATCATTTTCGGCTTTCGAGCTCCCTCTCTATAGCGCGCGCTCCCAATCTCCGTCTCTTCGACTCTCTCTCTCTCTCTCTTTAGCTTTTTCCCTCTAGGTTTTGCTTGGCATTCTCAGTTGTTGGAGCAGTTCTGGCAGATTATACGCGCAGAACATCATGTCGTAAGCTCTATTTATCTCAATTTTAATTCCCCAATTAAATGTTCTCTGTATTCTTCTATCGGTCTTTGTTGAAGCTCTTTTGATTTCGGTTTGATCGATCGAGTTTCTAAATTGAAGAAATCGGTGTTGTCTTTGTATTAGTATTTTTTTTTTTAATAAGAAATTGACAAAAGTTCGAGTCTCGTGGACGTGGATGGAAAAAAAACTAGGTTAGGAAGGCCACCTGCCTGTAATCATAGCGGTGGATTAGTAAAACCAAAAATAAAAAGAGACGATTTGTTGCTATCAGAACTTACCTGAAAACAAGTTGTTTCCAGGGATTACAATGTCACTCACTGTTCTTAGTTAATGAAAGTAGAGAAACCCAACCCACCGCCAAGGTTGAATCAGCTGGGCTGAACCCACCTAGTGGTGGCACCACGTTGCTGCTGACTCAGCTAGGCTAACCCCGTAACAATGTAGTAGGAAAAAATACCAAGTATCCGCGTCTCTAGACATTAGTGAGTACTGAGTAGAGTGCAATGACCCATGAATTGAGACCAATGCTAGGATTTAAAATGCTTTTTGGAATTCCATGTTCTTGTATTTTTTTTTTTATAAGATTTTCTTGTATTAGTATGATGTTATACTTTCTTTTCTTAATTGTTCTTCGGATCTGATTTTTTTTTTGTTTGTTTGAATGGATGGGATTAGGGGTCGTGAGGAGGGCGAGGGTGAAAGTGAAATTCAAAGTATTTCTTGGATAGTTTCGTTTTTGAAATCTGCATTTCGCGATGCAGATTATGAGAAGGCGGAGCGAATGCTGAAGTTGAGAGAAGAGAAATTGATATCATCAAAGAAAGCTTTGGAGATGGAACTGAAGAAAATGATGGAGCAATTGGTTGAAGCTGAGGAAGAGTTACAAAATTCTCAAACCAAGTGTTCTCAGTTGAAAATTGAGCTGAAGAAGAACAACGAGGATTATTATGACATTATAAAGGAACAAGGGGAACTTGAATTTCAAAACACTTCACTTTCAGAAGAAGTTAATGTTTACAAAAGGAGATGTGATGCATTGAATGAACAGATTACTCGTTTAGAAAAAGGCAAAGAACATATAAGTGAAAGAGATAGCGAAGCTGAAGAAATAAATGTTGCGTATGCAAAGTTGGAGAGAGAAAATAAGGAGCTAGCATTGGCAAAAATCAATGGAGAAACAGAAATTGAGACGTGGAAGAAGCGATACCAGGAATTGGAAGCACGAGTTTCTCAATTAGAAAAAGAATACGTCACAATAAAACAGATGGGGGAACGGTTGATCAATAACTTAGAAGTAGAACCTGAAAGCTTCCTTATTGAGAACTTTCATGTTGAGAGGGCAGATAGACATGATAGTAAAATGAGTGACACTAAATACGGAGCCAACAATGTGAACATGGTTTGCTTGTCCTCTTCAAGATCCAAAGAGAGGTCTTGTGGCAATGAAGAAACTCCAACTTCTGCAAAAGCAGACCATACTCCAGCTGAAAGAAACGATTATTCAGATCGAGCAGGTATTAGTCTGATTTACTTTCTACAAGATTGTGGTTTTGTATAGTTGACAATTATGCACTTATTTTTTAAGATGATGAATAGTTCTATATATTTGTTCGTGCAGTAACTGCATTTATTTTTATGGTTTCTACTGCCCAAATTCTTTAGGGTTGTTAACATGAAAGTTTTCTTTTTCAAAACTCAATGCTTGAGCCAAATGAGCATTGTTCTTCATGTTGACAATCGACTTAGATTGATATTAAGTAGGGAATTGTTGGTAAAATAGATTGATAAAGAGTAGCGTCAGACTACAGTCTTTCTCTCTTATTTAGGAATAACTCCAATCCATTCAATTTCATGTTAATTCATTAAATTTATTATTTTTTCCAGTTATCTTATCATTTAAATAATTTTTGACAAGTATTTAAGAAAAAGGCTTACCAGGATTGAGACTTCTTGGATTACGGAATAGGCAACATACCCACCTCTGGAAATGGGAAATGGGGAGGGACTATTCCATTACCTCCTTACCCTAGATTCTATAAAGACTTTTTTTCACATTCAGAGTATGTCCAAGCCAGCTTTGATTTACTTAACATCGTATACACGATGATAACACGTGTATAAACTTTTGAGGGAATATTCAAATTTGAGAGGCTAAAAAACTTTCTCTATTCTTTTCTTCTTTTTTTGTTATACATTTATTTTCTTCATTTGTCGCATTCTATTCCCTTTAATTGTCATTCTCTTCTTGTTGGCCCGGGGGTTACTTTGGCCCATCCCCCTCTTTTGGGGGCCCATTTTCTAAATAATAATAACTAAATATATTTTAAATTTTACTAAAAGTAAATAAAATAAAATAAAATAAAAATGTTAGGTTAATTCATACCTAATGAAAATTCAGAACTTCAACACATACCGAACTTAGCATACATAAATTTAACACATAATACTTATCATAACATATATATTCATTTTCGTCCGTCATTTTTTCTCTTTTTGTGGAACTCGTTTAATTTTTTTATACTTCTTTATTAAATTTTAGCCTCTCATTCTTCTATCAATCATAGTAGAATTGAAATGTGGGTACTGATTGAGAGAGTTCTGAATATTTATCAAATATGTTCCAATCTAACATTGTTGGATCATGTTAAATATCAAGGACGTTTATTTCCTTTCCAGCAAAAGACTAAAAATAATTTTAAATGATTATTTGATATTTTTTATTGTGATTTAGGACTGGCCCTGCATGTCAGTAAATGTTTCTTCCATACGACTTACAAATAATGGGCCTCAATTTGGAGTCCTATCTTCATAATGCAGGGTGGACATTCTTCAAATCTAGTGATTGTTGAAGTTTCAGGTGATCAGATTATGGGGATTGCTTGTTCTATTGTAGTCTGTCAACTCATCCTTCTAATAAAAAGAAAAGTCTGTCAACTCATCCTATGTAGCTTGATGTTTAAAAGATAAACAAAATCTCATTGTTTGCATGGATTTAGTGATATACTTCACATTATCATGGATCTAATAAAAAGAAAAGTCTTTTAAGTTGTGTTATGCATCTTATGCTTATAGTAGAGTAAAAAAAATATTGTTAAGAGTCCATTATCATGCAAAATACTTTAATTTCTTCTTATATGATCTACTTCACAATTAACCTCGTTGTTGTTTCAATTTAGAGGAATATTGCATCATTGCATCTGTTTGGCATTACTCAATTTGTATTTATATTTTTTTCTTGATGAGGCTTCTTTTCTTATTGTGGTCCAGATTGCGCTTCTTCAACCAAAACGTGTAATCCCTTATTTCGCGTTAAAGAAGAGGAGAGGTGCACATCTTCAGAATTTGACTTGGGATACAGGTGCATTACGGTGAAGGAACCAGCGCTCAAAGTAGAGTGCTCCAACCAGAAGCCATGTATATCTAAGATGGATATTGAGAAACCTGCCATAAGAGTTACCATTGATATCAGTGACAGTGATGACGAGGCAGAAATTACTCCAAAACATACTTCTAAATATGGAGGGGATTGCGACATGATGTTTATGCCATTGGAAAATTCTAAGAAAGAAGCTACTGATGATGGAGAGGAAACAACTCCTCAAAAGAGGGTAACAGTAAATTCCAGCGTTTGCTTTCCATTGGCCAAAAGATCTAGAGGATTAAATACCTCAAAGACAGCAAATATGTATTTGAATTGTGGTGATGAAATTCCTGTCGGTAAACAGAAGATGAAGAAACTTCAAGATCTAACTGCTGAAACTAAGAACCCCATGGACTCTCAAGTGCACAAAAGTTTCATTGCATCTACTATACCTTTGGAGGATAAAAATGCAAAGCTAGGGCAACCATTAAGTCAGTTGAAACATTGCAAAGAAAGCAATATTAGAGCTGAAAAATCTTCAAATATTTTGGTAAAGGATGGAACATTTTCCGAGTCAGGAATCCCGGCATCTTGTGATGCAGGCAAGTTGGTGTCAGTAAATAAAACTGTAAATACTGGTCAAGATGAAGATTTAGATAGTGACAATAGCTCTGACAATACAGCTGATGAATGGGGTGATGGTTCAGCCATCAGTCAGGTGTTTTCATTAATCAAAATGAACAAACAAAAAAATATAAGATGGCAATATGAGTCCGATATGCTTTCTTCCCTTGAAGAAGATCCTGACCTCTGCTTGACGGCAGTTTGCGCTCTCTATCGACAGCAAGGCTTTTCTGCTTTCGATGTTCAAAGGTATGGTTAGCAGGCATACCTCTTTCATATGTTTGAGTTGATTGATACAGTTTGACTGAATATGGCTTTGTGAAATTTATTAGCTTTTCTGTTTCAATTTTTCTTTCACGCATTTATTCTTTGCATTCTTTAGTAGGAATCTTTTTCATTTACTCAGCTACTTTCTGTGGATGCGATCCCTTTGCTAAAATACATCCTTACTTGAGCGTTGATTTGTTTTTCTATCTTAAACTACTTAAAATGTTCCTTAGTAGGGTTGATTGTACTTATGATTGTATATTTATATGGCCTATGGGTGCATGCTTCCTTACAAGTTACAAGTATCTAGATGAATTGTTCTTCATTAACCTACAATTGACTTTGCAAACTACTGGGCTTAGTCTGGAACCACTCCTTGTAAGCTAATTATCAATGAACGTGTTTTCCAGATAGTGGCTTCTTCATTGATTTAATGCGATGATTGTGATGCAAAGTAATTCAAGTGCCAATGCCTAAAAATAGGTAGAGCTCATTAAAATCTAATTTTGCCAGTCTGCATTTTTATCCTTTAAAAAAAAAAAAAATCTTCGAACACATGAATGGGTAACTTCTTCATGGCTTTGATGTGATGATTGTGATGCAGCGATTAAATGATCATTGAATCCTAAGAGAACTTATGATTTTATGAATTGGTTCATGTTAATATTCTTCGAACACATTCAAACATCATTAGATTTCAAGAATGTTATCTAATAATTGATACGGTGGACGCTGAATGTATTATTTTCGCTTTTATCATTTGAATGGGTAACTACTTCAAATAGCATCAATTTTAGTGAACTAGCAGCTGTGAGGGTGACAACCTCAATATCAAGAAGATATTTTGACTATTTTGAAAGTTAGTATTCCGAGAATCTTCATCCTTCATAGAACATTGGGTGTTGAGACTGGCTGGCATCCTATTTCTTGGGAGAAAAAATAGAAGGCATGAGAGACCAACTACTGTAGAGTGAGCAATCAATTTTAAATTCAGAATGCTTCAACGAATATTTAAAATGATTTAATGGAAGTCAGAAATGTGTCTCATCTAATGGCCATGAATAATGGCCTAACAAGTGAGACGTGCATTAGCTTCATTCAATAGAAGATGGACTCTTAGAATGTAAAAAGTCTCAACCAATTAGCTCATTAACATGGTTGTAAAAAACCATTGTGAAAGTCAATCAGAGCCTCACAGTGTCAGATGCCTAGTTCCCCTTTCTGAAGGTGGGTGGGGGTAAGTAAATCCTTCGTGCAATCTTACAAAGCCCCATAGCTCATGGAGTGTTCTCTTGGTTATTATGGTAGAGATGATGATCTACTCCAGAATTGTCATGGTCATTTTCATATCTTCTAAGTAGTGCGCTCTATGCCAAATGGATACCGAGAGTGTTGACCGTCGTTCCTTACCCCAGACCAGTGCGGGCTTCCATTTTTTATGACTTCAGATTCTCAGGTATCGTAATTAGCAAGTGAGAGAATGATGCAAATCGGAGTTTGTGTTAGATTAGGATTTCCTATTTATTAGAAAAGATTGTTAGAGTTTGTGTTAGATTATGATTTCTTATTTATTAGAGATAGATTAGATAGAGTTTTAGTTAAGTTAGAAGTCATGATTAGAATAGGAATTCTACTTGGAGTCAAATAATGTGTTAACTTAATTAGGCCTAATATATATATAAAGGCCTGATCGGTTGTTAAAAGAGGTGGATTATTTGATGAATAAAATTTGGTTTTGAGAGAGAGTATCTCTTTGTTTGTTTTGGTTTCTTGAACTTCGTGTGTTCGATCACAAGTTAGAAACGTGTTTCTTCAATTCGGTGTTCGCATAATCAACGAATTGCTAGAAAAATCTATCTTTTTCTTTGTAGCGAGCAATTGGTGAATTCCTCGCTGCAAACACAATGTAAGTTGTATTCAAAGAGCAAATTGAATCTTCAAGATTGCTTGGAATGTGGTGGTGCTAACAGTAAGGCTGTTTATTTTTGAAGGAAGGAAAAATACAATTTTTAAAGTAAAACTATCCTGTTGTAGACTTGGGGAGTAGCGAAACACAAACTCAGTGTTTGGAACTCAATAGCGGATAAATCTGTTGCGGTTCCTTATATGATTGGATAAGAAATTGGTAAATTTTTGTATGCTTTACGATATAGATGTTGTATTGATTGCTTGCAATGGGTTTGCATGTTTTCTTTTGCTAATTTATTTTCTACGTTTCATCGTACTTTATGTGTAATCCCTCTCTTCTAATATGGATGCCGATCTTTTATCGAAAAGGAAAAGTTAGAAATTATAAATATCATTGATTGGAATCAATTAGTCACTTGTTCTGATTATCTGATCCTCTTACACCAAAATCAGTTGGTTAGGTTGATTTTGCTGTTTGTGAAATTATATTGTCAAAAAAAATTATATTATATTCTACTATTTTTTTTTTTTACAGGGGCAACATGTTAGCAGAGTTTCTGATGGGAGGAACAGGTAACAATGCTGGTGGTATGAAGAAGTCAGTGAAGGATTTGCAGATGCATAATCCAAAGGGTCTTGAACAGTGCAAGGATCTAGCCATGCGCCATTCCTCGCAATTGTTCAACATTTACAAGAAAAGGAGGAACTTTCTCTGACTGCCAAAATCAAATGGAGCTTGACGCAAGATCATGCTCTTCTTTTCTTTTTGGATATACCGGCATCAATTCGCGACAAATGGTGAGAATTCTAACATAGGGTCAGGTATGGGCATCTTGATATTTCTTGTTAATTACAGCAAAACTAAACTTACTTTTTTGTATATGTGTATATGTTGGCCACGTTTAGATATTATGCAATTGGGTGTATGGGTCACGTTTTACATATTTATAAAATAGATAATGTTTTGATAACTAATAGATATCTCAAAATCTCAATAATCCTGATTTCTTGGAAAGTCCCAAGATTGATAGGATAATAAATCACGTAGTTTGATTTTTTTTGATTCAAGGATTTTGGCATTTTTGTGTGGTAAAGAGTTCTCCAGTAGTGTTTCTCCAAACTCTTGGGCCGCAGACACAAAACTACCAATACTTTTTAATTCATATTTAGATAAAAACCTTCAGGTTGATCTTTTATCAATACATGCTTCATAGCATATTTAAGTGTTGTATCATCTGCACAGCATCTTTTTTTTTTTTTTTTTGAGCTGCTGTTGCAAACAGATAAATGATCAATACATGGCAACATGGCACACTTTTGCTTCTTTTCTTACCTTTCCTTTTTTTTGGGGCCCTTTTATTTTTCTTGAATTATATATAATCAATTCTTTATTTGACGAAACCCAAAGTACAATTTTTATTGGCGCCGTACCATGTACTCTTTAATTTTTTTTTCTGATATATTAATACTGCGACAAGAACATGGGCATAATGATATTGTCATCGATAAGTCGCCCTCACTATAACCTTGTGTTCTTCATTAGAAATTCTTGGAGCATAGTTGACGAACAAAATGAAGGTAGCTTTTGGGCCTTAGGCCATTTCTAATCATAATACTCTATTTTCCCTTTTATTTTACAGTTCTATCACATCAAACTCTATTTCTTCTCCAACCACATCCTATTTCTCCTCTAAAAAAGAATATTCTCTCGTCACTATTCTTTACATATCACTCCCTCCCTTTTCTTTTTTATATACTTACTCCTAACAACACGCAAATATATAATAATATTATTTAACATATTAAAAAAAATGATAAATTAATAAATTATTAGTAAATATTGTGATTAATTAATATAATCAATTATGAGATTATATTTATAATGATTTAATAAATCTATTTATTACTATATGGCAATATGTCATCGATTACTCGCAAGAAAATAGTAAAAACATTTATTAATTTGACAATACTATTACTTTACAGGGACGACAATAATTATCAATGAAACAATGAAACATTGAAGATTGACGCTTCTTTTTTCATACAATAACCATAAAGGGCAAGAATAACACTTATTTTATCATCTCCATTGTGTGCTCATCCCAAATATGATCAATTAAAAGGTTATGAAGCGCAAAATGAGCATCTTTATCTCTAATGTCTTTGTTGTGTTTAAGAAATTCATTGAATCTTTCTTTTTCGTCCACGACTACTTCAACATCTGGAATTGGTGCCTCTCTTGCTTGTCCAATTGGTACACTAAGATCTCGTTCGTCTTCAACAATCATGTTGTGCATAATAATACAAGCTCTCATAATGTAGTGTAATACGTCTTTAGCCCAAAAACTTGACGAACTTGCGACAATTGCAAATTGAGCTTGAAGGACTCCAAAGGCAGGTTCCACATCTTTCCTACATGCCCATTTCTTCATGGAAAATAACTTTTTCTTTCGCGATTGCGGCTCATGAATAATTTGAACAAGAGTTGATCACTTCGGATATATGTTATCAGTTAAATAATAACCCATGGTATACTATTTACCTTGACTAGTGTAATTAGCTGGGGGCAATGCCGTCGGCAAGATTAGAGGAGTCTAACACACATTAATATCATTATTGTTGCTTGGCAAACCAAAGTACGCGTGTCATATCCAAATATCGTAATCTGCTACTGCTTCAAGAATTATAGTTAGGGAGCCACTTCAACCGCTGCATTGTCTGGATCATGCAGTGGGACAATTCTTCCATTTCCAATGCATACAATCTAAGCTGCCCAACATTCTAGGAAAGCCACATTGTTGACCAATATAAAGCAACCTTGCAATGTCATTGGCATTAGGTTCCCTTAGATATTGATATGAGAATATCTCCACGACAACACGACAAAATATTTTGATACTTTCAATTGCAGTAGACTCTCCGATTTTTTAAGTACTCATCTATGGCATCTGCTGGTAAGCCATATGCCAACATTCGGAATGCAGCAATTACTTTTTGTAAAGTCGATAATCCCAATTTTCCAAATCCATCTCGTCGTTGTTGAAAGTAATTATCACGAGATTTCACTGCATCAACAATACGAAGGAACAAATTTTGTGACATTCGATACTTGCAACGGAACTTGTCTTCATTATACCTTGGGTTCTCAGCAAAGTAGTCGTCAAATAAATTACGATCGGCACTTTCCCGAATGCGGTTGATGACTGCATGACCAGGAACATAATCAACACGAGTGCTTGTCTCATCGCCTTGTTGCTCCAAGAAGTGCATGAGAATTCTATTGTTGTTCATAATCATATGAGTTATCGTTTCCTCCGTTTGAGCAATCTCTGCCAGCATGAGCTTATCTTCATCCGAAGAATCGAAGCCACTTGACAAGTAAGATGGACCTCCTCTGCTAAAACTCATTTTGGATATCGACTTTGAAAATGAATAAAATAATTATATGAGATTTTGCTATCAAGTATCTAATTCATTAACATCATAGTGGAGTTTGCATTTATATCTTGCAAGGTTGGAAATGTGTCTTGCACTCCAATGGATATATCCTCGATCTAACGGTCATATGTTGTAGTGAAATCAAATCTAATGGTCATCTTTTTGAAATGCAAATTTCTTATCCTTTACGCATTGGAGAATGTGTATGTTTGTCAAAATCATTTTCTTGCCTTGTCTTGCACTCTAACGAATATATCATCGATCTAACGGTCATTTGTTATAGTGAAATCCAATCTAACATTCATCTTTTTGAAATGCATATTTCTTATCCTTTATGCATTGGAGAATGTGTATATTTGTTAAAATTCTTTTCTTGCCTTGTCTTGTATTCTAATAGATATATCCTCGATCTAACGGTCATATGTTGTAGTGAAATCCAATCTAACGGTCATCTTTTTGAAATGCATATTTCTTATCCTTTACGCATTGGAAAATGTGTATGTTTGTCAAAATCCTTTTCTTGCTTTGTCTTGCACTTCAACGGATATATCCTCAATCTAACGGTCATATTTTGTAGTGAAATCCAATCAAACGGTCATCTTTTTGAAATTAAATTTTATTATCCTAAAGTTTTGGACCACTATAAATAGCAACCATGCATTAGTTAACAAGCACCACTACATGTTTCATATCATCTAAACAAGGTATGTACTCATCTAGTTATTTATTTTCTTCTTTAACAATGTCCCGATCATCTGGGTACACTCCTCGTGAGGATCTTATTCTATGTGAAGCGTGGCTTGAAATTAGCCAAGACCCTATTGTTGGTCGAAACCAACATGCAGATAAATTTTGGAGCCGTACAGTGGAAAAATACAACGAAGCACTTAGCGAGCAAGGAGAGTACCGCAAATTAAGATCCCAACAATCTCGCATGCACATCATATTAACGGATGTGAAAAAACTGATAAGTTGCGTGACAAAGATTAAAAATAGGCACCAAAGTGGTGCTTCAGATGAAGATATTGTAAGTTTCTTTTTTTTAGTTGTATCATTTAACACTTCTTGTTATTAAGTTCTAACAACATTCATATATATTTTTCATATAATTGCATATGTGTCAAGCGAAGATATTACTTATGGCATATTTGAAGTACAAAAAGGGGTTCAAATTTGATCATGTTTGGCATGTTATGAAGGATATCGAAAAATTCAAGGACAATGTTCCTACTGTGAGGCATATTTATAGGGAACCTAATTATGATTCTTCGCCATTTGAAAAGGGTTTTGATTCGCCTTGCACACAATCTCTTAGGCTTTCTCCATTTGTTTCTTTAGATAAGCTTAAAGATAATCTCGTCGCGAATTCATCCTGACAACCTATTGGAGTGAAGAAAGACAAATTGAAGAGGAAAACAACTGAGGAATCGTCGACTGCAATGAACGAGATAAGAGAAGAAAATCGTCAACTGTTGGAGCCGTTACGAGATGCACAATGAGACAAAAAATCAATAATGTCCCGTCAAAACGAAAAGGATGAAAATAAAATATTATTTGCGAACTTGAAAGATATTGACGATCCAAGTGTTATAGACAATGCACGAGCCCAACGAGCAAAAATGTTAGAGGAAAGGAGACGACAAAATACTTCTTCTTCCCTTCGAAATACATTTGACTCGTTGTTTGACAGCCTTAGGGGACATGGGACTAATTAGCCTGATTATGATCAATTTTATTATTAAATTATTATTTATATTTTATTGTGTTATATCATGTTGTAATAGGAAGAATCGTATTTTAGTCAGAAGTGTGAGGACCCCAAATCCCGAGGCAAATCGGGCATCGCCACATCACCGAACACGTCACCTGCACACATGTTCATGACGCCCCACGAACTAACCATCTTATACCCCGACTTAGTCAATTTCGATATTTAAATGATTATTTTATCGAAATATACTAAGTTGCAGTATTTCATAACTTAACTTATTGGTTTGATTCATTCAAGTTAATTTAGTAGCGGAAGTCTTAATAATATGTAAATAAATAATGTAAACGAGTTTTGCATTAATTAACAACTTATATAGTGGAAACCCGACAAAAGGATATCATGTTTATTAATAAAGGCGACAAAAAGTATAGTAAGTGTCAATATACATGTATCATGTAGTAAGTCTCCCAAAATGATCCCTAAAACAGTCTAGATATAAATACAAACACCTAAGAGCGAAGCCAGTAGGGGCGTTCTAGGTCAGAGGTAGTCGCCAAGCACTGCCTTCCCGCGACTCGTCGTAAGATCTGCAACTTGCCACAAAAACAATGACAAGTTCCAGTGAGTAAATCTCAGAGAAATTCAGTTAGTATTCATAGGAAATCCAAGGAAAACGGCTAAAATTTATGCTGATAAAGCAAATGAACGGAAATGTAAAGCATGAATATAAGTCGCTAAGATAATCAAGAGTATGAATCGCGAGTGTGGTGTATAGCTGTTAAGCCCTAGGACGTAATACTAAACTGAGAAGTCCCTAGAGGTGACGCGCACCGAACATATCAATAAAATATACATAAACCAACTATTTGCATAATAGTGGCAAATGGTCGATCACACAGAGATTGGTAATCTTTCTAAGGTCAAAAACAACAAAAAGAGAAATCGGGGGTTTAAGAAAGTGATTTACTTAATTAATCTAAATGTTACGGAAAATAAATAAATAATGAAAATAGATTTGAAAACAATTAATAAAAATACCTAAATCAAGACATACAAGCTTGGTTCGATAAAAGATTGGATTTGGTCTTCAATTTATGTAAAATATGCAAATCAAAAGTATCATAGTGTAGCTATAGACCCGGTAACGTACGCGGTTCCTCACACTTCCTAATCTCGATAGCCAAGGTACGACAATGACTTTTTTCCTAGCCAATCGTATAACCCTATACCGAAGTGAATTGGGTTTAACACAATGACCGTAATGGGTTTTATGAAGGCACTACATCTAGACAACCGGATCACTAGTGTGTCTGATTTAGCCTAGATTTTTAAGATACTTGACTGAACCCAAAAGAGGTGAATCAATTTGTAGGGTCAATTGCCACTAGTGTGGTCTTATTGCATAAGGACGGATACTTACGACTCACTGGCAAAAGCATCAGAGTTTTAATACGAATTTTACTCTAATTATTCAATCAATACCAAAGAAAATAAAATAACAATGAAAAGAAATGCAATTAAAATAAATAAATCTCACAAATCCATAGATGAGCACAATCGAACTTCCTTCGCAGTCTTGCCTATGCCATGAGTTTAGTCTCTCATGGAAGAACACAAAAACAAAAGAAAATAAGAATAAAAGTTGAGAGGGAGAAGTAGAATAATCGAATCCTCGAATAGTCGAGAGAGATCCCAATATATATGTCAACCTTGCTAATTAATACCTTAAGTACTAATTATGAAAAACTACTAAAATTGGTCTCTGGAGGAGAGAGAATGTGATTTTTGTGGTATCATCCTTGACACGTACGCCGATGACAATTTGGTGGCTACTAGGCATTTGATGCATGGTCCGAGACACATGGTCGCGGTTGATTGGTCGAGCTTGTAGTGGACCGCTGACATGGCGTGCTCTGATTGGAGAAGACAACTGTTGGAGATGTGCTGGTGAGTGGCGAACTACCACATGGCAAAAGACGGGGACGAAGAGGACTCTCACGAATTCGTGCGAAGTTGTGGGAGAGAGCACCAGTGCGTCTCTCGAGGAAAATCCACGGTAACTGCTTGCGAGCGACTAAATTGTGTTCATTTGCTGCGTCACTTTAGCCCGTTGGTCCAGTTTTTTACCAACTGAACAGTACGTAACTCGAGGCAGATCCTCTAGTAGCTGTAAACTACATGTAAATATACCATTTTGCATAGTTTTTCGCCCCGAATTCAACCGTGCACTCCAATATCCTTGAAAATAACAAATAAATGCAATTAGGCTAATATTTCGAAGACTTAACAATAATATATATATATATATATATAAACTATATATAATTACATAATTGACGACTTAACAAATACCCCCAAACTTAAGACTTTGCATGTCACGAGTAAATGTGTGAATGACAAAACAAAAGTAAACTAGACTCCTAATATATATATGTACTAACTAAACTAATCATATACCCGATTCAAAATTCATGGAGTTCATTTGGTTAACATAGTTGCCAAGTTAACAAGCCACTCAAGAAATTTTGAAGTTATGATATGTCAAGAATCACAACCCAAACACAATTAAGATCACACTTTAAAGACATAGACTCGGTCAAGACAAAGGTCATTAACTACTCACGAGTTTTCTTGGTCTATACATTCAAGCACGCAAGTTTACAATCTCACTTAATCTAGTTATAAGCACTCGAGCTAAATCTTTTTATTTGATGAGTTTTCATAGACTTTTGCCGTTATTCATTATATATTTTTTTTTGTTGTAAACTAAGTTGTAAGCCAACTAGAACTTAAGTTGGACTTGCTAGAGACTTAAGCATAGAAGACATAAACTAAGAACTACTAGAACAAGTAGAGAAGATGAGAGAAGAGAGAAGAGAGCTAGAGATGAAAATGTAGAGATTTCATTCCAACATTGGTGTGTTCTTTACAAGTGAAGGAACCCCCTTATATAGGTCCTTAGTCATGATGAGAACAAGTACTTGCACAAAGTGTGCAAGTTACACCAAAGTCTCATGTCATACGAGATTACAAGTTACATGACAATACATGGATAAGTGATTATACATTGGAGTTGAATACAAGTTATGTAGAATGTACAAGTTACATTCAATGTAGAAGTCATGCTTGATGTTACAATTCAATGTGAGAACCATGCTTCACAATGTGGTCACATACATGCACAAGTGTTCATCCATTTCATAACACTCCCCCTTGGATGACACTTGTTGAAAGAATGTGTCTCCTTAAACTTCTACTAGAAAAAACCATGTGGGAAAAAACCTAGTACAGGAAAAAGAGTATAATATTTGTAACGACCCGTAAAATATATGTGCCATGTGTCATGTGGTCCATGTGGGTTTAGGCCGGGCGGGGCCCAATGTCGTGGGGAACTGGGGTCGTCAAAATATTGCTTTGTAGTATAATATTTGTTGATTGACTCATTAAAAATCTTGCTAGGAAAACCCAGTATGACAAAACCATAGCTAAGGAAAAGAGTGCAACACATTGATACACTTAGAGATAATATAAATGTCTCATTAAAACCTCTACTAGAAAAACCCCGTGGGAAAAATCTAGTATAGGAAAAAGAGTACATTAATTGCTCTCATAATTTATTTTATTTTTTTTTATATGAAGTATAATAATGTTATGATTGCTTCATTAAAAACCTTGCTAGGAAAATCCAATGGGATAAAACCATAGCGAAAGGAAAAGAGTGCAATACATTAATCAATCTAGATACAAAGTTTTAATATTGTTAGAATTGCCTCATTAAAAACCTTGCAAAGAAAACCCAGTAGGATAAAACCATAGCAAAGGGAAAAAAAAGTGCAATACACTAACCAATAACTCATTTTGATTCTCCCCCTCATGTTCACATGGGGGGGAGACATCTTGTGCATTTTATTGCGCATGGACATCGTTTTCTATATGAACCATTTAATGTTGAAGCATATGATTGTCACTCTTTTTGTATATAATACTTGCATCAAGTAATTGATTCATAACTTGTTGTTAATGAATGATCATTTGAACTTCAAGTTCATATTAATTTATATATGGATCATAATACAACAGATTTGATGCAATTTAATTTGTTTCAAGCAATTCCACGCCATTCTTTTTGAATTGGCTTATATCTCCCCCTAATGGTAGGAGAATTGCTTTATCAAAGTGACAATTAGCAAAACTCGTTATAAATAAATTCCCTGTTAGGGACCCAAGACATCTTAAAATATGATTGATAGAGAGTTAAATCAATATAAGTCTCATATTGATTTGTCTTGAGATAATCACCAGTTCGATAAACGATGTCCATGCAAATTTATGATATTTTCGCATTATTGATGATTCTGGACGATCAAATAAATATTTCCATATTATGAATGTCATTTGATTTATGACGACATTCATTTTAATGTGCCTTTTATATCCCAGAAGTTAAAGCCAATAATATTATACTCATATTAAATCATATTCATATAGATAAATTTTCTATTATTCTGAGTACATTTCTTCTGAACAAGATATTAACAATAAAATTGTTGTACCAGATATTACCTGAACATTAGCCTCCGTTAAGTTCGAATTCGAGAAATATTCACTTTTATATTATAATGTACATGCATGTAGCACGATACACAAGACATAAACTCATCGCCCATATTTAGGTCACGATTTAAACACATCTCGATGTGCCTGTTTTATCGAGCCATTTTTATTGATAAAATTCATAATATTTTGTCTTTGATTTTGAAGGCATGGTAAAGGTCACAAAAATATTCAAGTATATATATGACAATATTTAGGCGAAATAGCCTTTCATATATGACCAAAAAATGTCACAATTATGAGCGCTTATTGTCAATAATTATTTGCCCTTTGTAGTGGTGCAGCACTTTTGTTCCAATTTTTGGTGGAATTGTCAATACGACATTTACCTGATATCTTCACCTTTTCTACGTCCATAAATTTATTATTGCGATTATGATCATTATATGCAACATATGCTTCTTAATTTGAAGTTGAACTAATTGGACGGGAGCGATATTATATTTATAATATCTCATTATTTTACTCAGCTACCATGAGACAAGAAATCAATCCTTAATATTTATTGGATTGACGTGCGCGCTCGATATTTGTTGCGGCAATAAATCGAGGCGGGCCACGTGACCTTATTTTTATTGTCTCATCAGTCATATTTCCACATAGCCTCAACATAGAGGTAATTAAAATTGCGGAATTATAATTAATATTTGACTGATTAAATTTTGTAGCTTGAGACTCAACCGCTCATTTTGAGCTTTTGGAGCATTACCTTTTTTGGTATTTATATATTTATAACTCCATAGGGTGAAAAGATATATGAAATATTCACTTTTCAAATCTCTAAAGAGATATTGGCAAATGATTGTGTACAACATACAGCCTTGCATAGATGCTAGCTGTATTCATAATTTGTAATATCTAATTATCATGACAATAATTATAATAAGGTAACTAATTCAACTATGGTTGATTAATATTTTGAAAGTAAATGTAATATACAATAATTTTCTCTTTTCTTTTATGTAAAAAACATAACATATGATTAAGTATATGTTCACAACTTGATTCATTAATAATCAAATGTACTATTCGTATGAGTTGGTGGGACAACCTCCAGGTTGGGTGGCGAGACAAAGTCTACTTAATACCATGCCTCCTCGAACGGGATAACCCGTCTCCCTTTCAATGTTTAGCTTTACCGGGGACAAGGCTTACCCAATATCAACCCAAATTCATAGTACTATTTACATTATAAAATCAAGAATAGAGCACAACTAATCATTTATAGTATAGAGAAAAAAATTATGTATGTCATATTGACTTTTGATTTCTGATGTAGAAGATCGTCCAAGACGCAACTACAGAGCATACTTTCGAAGTCACTGACGTTACAATGGATAGTGTATGAATAAAGTATATATACATAAATAATGCATGTAACAAAAAGAAATTAACCATGATAACATAAAAATAAATTGAACTTATTTAAATTAATAAGAATTATACCTTCCTAGCTTTGTTTTTTTAGCAAGCCTTCTTGAACTTCAAGATCTCATTTATGCTAGAGCAAGCTCGTGCTGATAACGTGTTGTAAACTAAGTTGTAAGCCAACTAGAACTTAAGTTGGACTTGCTAGAGACTTAAGCATAGAAGACATAAACTAAGAACTACTAGAACAAGTAGAGAAGATGAGAGAAGAGAGAAGAGAGCTAGAGATGAAAATGTAGAGATTTCATTCCAACATTGGTGTGTTCTTTACAAGTGAAGGAACCCCCTTATATAGGCCCTTAGTCATGATGAGAACAAGTACTTGCACAAAGTGTGCAAGTTACACCAAAGTCTCATGTCATACAAGATTACAAGTTACATGACAATACATGGATAAGTGATTATACATTGGAGTTGAATACAAGTTATGTAGAATGTACAAGTTACATTCAATGTAGAAGTCATGCTTGATGTTACAATTCAATGTGAGAACCATGCTTCACAATGTGGTCACATACATGCACAAGTGTTCATCCATTTCATAACAATTTTCAGTTTTTTCTCCATATTTTCTTCAATTAATACGGCCCTTGCTCTATTTTTTGTGGAAACCACTTTTCTCACTTTTTCCTACCACAAGATTCTCTGTTCCATTTCATGTGGAACTTGTGGGACTCTCTATTTTTTGTTTTAAGAAAACTCTTGTTAGCCATTCTCACTTTTACTATGATTAAGAAAATTCTCTAATGTGGGTTAAAATATTATCACTTGCACAATTTTTTTACCGTCTACCCCCTTTTGGTATCTAGCACAAGGCTTAACCCTCATACTAAGTCCCTAATCATGAAATCATAGAAATGCTGGGCTACGAATTCGAGTGATTGTTTCTCCTAGTTTTTCCTAAGTTTCAAGTCAAAAAGGCAACCATAATGTACTCATCCACAACTAAAGGCATGAAACAAAATTTCGGGTGACTCTAAACAATATAAAAACGAAAATTATACTAAATACATGAATGAAAGTGTATCAACTCCTAATGAAACGAGAAAGAGGAGTATGGAGGGAAAAGAAATGAAAGAAATGAAAGAATAAAAAGAAATTAAATACCACCATTATCATCCGTCAACTGCATATAACCGCATATAATTGAGAAAATTTAAATGATCTCGCTTGCGGTCTTTCAGACAGAACTCTATCCACAAATCCACAAATCTTAAAGTACCCCCAAACTTAAAGTACCCCCAAACTTATTCCGAACCTTAAAGTACCCCCAAACTTAATCCGAACCTTGTCCTCACGGTTCAAAACAAGTCAAGGAATCCATGCAACAAAAAGAAAAAGAATAGTGGTGAAAAAGAACATGGATAAATAATAAGAAGATGATACAAATGCATGCATAATAAAAGTCTCCAAAAACTAGTGAATGCACAAAATCTCTTATGTCTAGGTGACTAAGGAAAGTATGAAAAAAAATCATCATAATAAGAGCAAGAACTAATATGCACAGGAGCTAACTCAAATAATTCCTATCAAATCTTGTGAGCCCGAAGTCTTTCAACTAATGGTGAAATCAACAAGATGATGGAATGAAGTTTATGGATTTAGGTCTACTGACGCGCGCCGAACGCGTCAATAAAATAAAATTTCTAAACCAACTATACTGTAGAATAGTGGCTAAAGGTCGATCCCACATAGATTGGTGGTCTTTCTAAGGTTAAAAACAACGAAAAGGAAAAATCGGGGTTTTTAAATAAATAATTTAACTAACTAATCTAACTAAACTAAATAAATAAGATAATTAAAACAATTTTCAAAACAATTAATAGGTACCTAAGTAACACCTAGGTCTACGGTTCCACAAACGAGGATCAAGATTCAATGGCTCATCATGGTATTCAATCATTCCCAAAAAGTTATTAATTTAAGTTCTCCTAGATTAGTTATAGAAAATCGACATCCGCCAGAAATTCCTCATTCCCCTAATCTCGATAACCAGGACATCCGTCATTAACTACTTACCTAATTAATGTATAACCCTAGACATCCTCCAATCTGGTTTAACACACTAACCGCAATAATAAGAATCCGTGGGAACACTAATCCTAAATAATCGGATCGCATCCGCTTCTGATTTAACCTAAATTCAATTGTTGCACACTCAAGAACCGAAAGGGTTTTACGGCAAACGGGTGAGTGTTTGTCACTTTATTTATCCAAAAGTACAATTACACGGATATTATCAGTCCAAATAACTATAAATTGTCTACCTAAAAGCATGCACTGGCCATATACACACCCTAGATCTAAACCATATTCTTTAAAATCAACAATAATGAATTAGTAGAATTAAATTAAATAATAAAATAAAAGATCTCACATAATATGTCATGAATCCATAATCCCGACTTGTTTCTACTCCGACCTAGGCAATCGTCGAGAAAAGTCGATGCTAAAAATATAATAGTCGGTGTTTTTCATATAATACCTAAGGTTCCTAATATATAAAACTACTAAAAATTGGTCCCGGGAGGTGAGAGAAAATAACTTAGTGGGTTGGACTCGTAACACGTGCGCCGAGGAGGATCCGAGAGCTGCTGGGCCTTTTCTCCATGGGTTGGAGAAAACGCCCTGATTAGTGAAGACCGGCTGTGGTGACGTTGTTGTGTGGTGTGCGAGCGACACGTGGCAGCAAGGGAGACGGTGAGAAAGCTCGCACGAGTAGATCGAAGTTCTGGGAGACGGTGAGAAAGCTCGCAAGACAAAGACCATCAACTACTCACGAGTTTTCTTGGTCTATACATTCAAGCACGCAAGTTTAAAATCTCACTTAATTTAGTGAAAGCACTCGAGCTAAATCTTTTATTTAAGGAGTTTTCACAACTTCCGCATAATCGCATAAATAATCGCATATAACCGCATAAATAAAAAATAAACGATCCGATAATCGCATATAACCGCGTAAATAAAAAATAAATGATATAACCGCATATAATAAAAAATAAACGATCTCACATGCGGTCTTTCGCAAAGAATCCATCCAAAGTCCAACCACAATCCTTAAAATACCCCAAACATATTCCGAACCTTGTCCTCAAGGTTCAAAACAAGTCAAGTAATCCATCCAACAAAAGAAAAAGAATAGAACATGGAGAAAGAATAAGAGGATGATACAAATGCATGCATAACGAAGTCTCTAAAAATGAGTGAATGCACAAAATCTCTCATATCTAGGTAACTAAAGAAACTATGAAAGAACAATCATAACAAGAGCAAAAACTAGTAAACATAGAAGTTAACTCAAAAGATTCATATCAAGTCTTGCGAGCCCGAAGTCTTTCAACTAAGGGTGAAATCAACAAGATGATGGAATGAAGTCTAGGGTTTTGGATCTACTCAAAGCAAATAGGTAAGTTCTAAGTTGATTTTCTCGTGGGTTTATTTACCTCAAGCAATCACAAAAATATCCCTCCAAAATATCCAGCTCATGCCTCGAGATACGTACCCGACACCCGACTATAGTCTTTTAAGTCTCTGGTGTCCAATTATGTCACTTTAATTATTTTAGAGTCACATTAAGTGAGTTTATAATATGGGACCAAAAATTTAAAATTTGTATTCCAAAAAGTTTATGTTTCACACACTTTTCGTGTTATACCGGGGTGCCAAATGCCCGAAAAATCCTCGAAAACTACTTTTCTATATTTTTCCCATTTTAGTATATTTTTCTTGGTTTTTTTGAATTTTTTTCATAATTCTCTACTTATTTTTCCTCATTTTTTGTAATTTATTTTATTTAAAATTGTATTTTACTTAGTTTTTTTAATTATTTTATTATTTTAATTAATTTATCTGTGGGTTGGGCCCAAACCAAGCCCGGTTCGGCCCAACCGGCCACTCGGGTCTGGGCCGGCTCGACCCGACCCCCTCCCAACCCGAGCCGCTTGGTAGGCCGCCCGGCCTGTTTGGGCTCGGGCCTGAGCCGCCCCTCATGAATCCCCCTCATGAATTCGTCTCTAGAGGGACGAATTTTTTTTTTTTAAAAAAAAAAAAAAAAAAAAACAACGACAACAACAACAACAACAACAACAACAACCACAACAACCACATCATCAACAACAACAACAATAACACAACTACCTAATCACCATTAAAGCCCTAATTTTTCCACAAAAAATTCACAAAATCAACAAACACTCACCTCGATTTGAAGATCGTCGCGAGCCACCGAGATGAGAGAGCACCGCGAGAGATATGAGACCGAGTTGAGAGAGTGATAGAAAGCTTAATGATGGGGAGTTGGAAGAGAAAAAGAAAAAAAAGGGAGGAAGAGAGAGTTCGGCTACGGAGGAAGAAGAGAAATTTTTCTTTTTTTTTTTTGATTTAATTGGGAGAGGAGAGAGAAAGTGAGGTATGGGTATGAGTATGATGATTTGATGGGTGATGTGATGGTGATGTGACATCTAAACCCCTGACTACCACATACACCCGCGTTACGCGCACATCGCAACGTCGTACACTTTCGTCACTACACGCGCACAACGCGACCAAATGTAATTCTTAACTAGTGCGACGCGAATTATTAAATAATAATAAAATAAATAAACAAGTGCCACATTAAAATAACAAATTTTACCTAGTTAGACATGCTAAATTTTTCCTCGACGTCCATGTGGGTCTGAGCTTAGGGTACTAATATGTAATTTGTCGGTTAATCAAGATTAATTAAAGTGGGTCGTTACAATCTTCCCAACTAAAAGAAAATTTAGTCCCAAAATTCAAATTTAAATTAAATCTTTACTTTGGAACAAGTAGGGGTATCGCTCCCATACTATAGACTTTCTCTCCCTGATGAGCATTTGTTCTTATGATACTGCCACTGAACGAGTACAAGTGATATTTCCTTCCTCCTTAAAGTTTATACCTTGTGATCCACTATCTCAACGGGGTGCTCCTTGTAGGTCACATCCGGTCTGACCTCAATCCTAGTCATATCAACCATCGGTCTCGGTCCTTATCTGGCCAGCCTCAGCATGAAAATGTGAAAAACGTCGTGAACCCCTGCCAACTGGCTCGGCAGTCTCAACTGATAAGCGACATCCCCAACTCGTCGGACTATCTGAAATGGCCCGATGAATCTCGGTGCAAGTTTCCCCTTGATCCCAAATCTCTAGAACCCTTCAAGAGAGAGACCTTCTAGTAGACCCAGTCATCCACCTCATAACTCAGCCCATCGCGGTACTTATTCACGCACTTCTTCTGTCTATCCTGAGCAGTCTGTAACCTCTAACAAATCAGCCTAACTTTCTCTATGAGATCTAAAACAACCTCAAGCACAACGACAGCTACGTCATCGGGCTCTGCCCAACAAGCTGGTGATCTACAGGATCTCCTGTATAGCGCATCAAATGGTGACATCCCAATACTGGCATGGTATTTGTTGTTGTAGGCAAACTCACAAAGTGGCAAAAACTCCTCTCATAACCCTCTAAACTGAAGCACACAAGCTTTGAGCATGTCCTCAAGTATTTGAATAAGTCTATCTGATTTCCCATTGGTCTGCGGATGAAAAGCCATGCTGAACTGTAATCTAGTACCATACCGCTCCTACATGGCCTGCCAAAGCTGTGAAGTAAGCCGATTGTCTCTGTCTAACACTATAGATACTAGCACTCCGTGTAGTCTGAGAATTTCTCGTTCGAAGTGCGTGCTCAGTTGTGGAAAGCTATATTTCATCAAAATTGGAATAAAGTGCACTGATTTCATCAGTTGATCCACGACTACCCAAATAGCATCGTGCTTGCGCAAGGTCGTCGGCAACCCACTAACGAAGTCCATAGTGATATGTTCCCATTTCCACTATGGGATAGGTAGTGGTTGTAATAGTCCTCCATGTCTCATGTACTCAACCTAAACCTGCTGACACACCTTACAACTCCTCACATACTGGCTGACATTTTCCTTCATCCTTGGCCACCAAAATAACATTCGCATATCATGGTACATTTTGGTTCTAACGAGATGCATTGTGTACCTAGATCTATGAGCCTCCTGAAGAATACCATTGCGTAACTCTGCCACTGCCGAAATCCACAACCTTCTTTGGTGTCTCAAACACTCATCAACAGACTCGTGCCAATCAGGGTAATCTGGACTCTAAGCCAAGTCCCTAAACAACTAATACATCACATCAGCTCTCCGACACTCTAAAACGCGCGAGATAGATACTATCAATACTCTCATCTGTTCGTAAATATGTGCATTTGTAGTATCTAGAACCTATGACAAACTCATAGCTGTTGCCGCCTCGAGTAACTCAAACTCGTGGGTCATCTGGCAAACCAGTGTCTCATTGTTTAGTCATCTCCTGCTAAAGGCATTTTCTACGACATTCGCCTTCCTAGGCTGATACTTGATGGCGAAGTCTTAGTTCTTCAGCAACTCCAACCAACATCGCTATCTCATATTCAAATCTTTTTGAGTGAAGAGATACTTAAAACTCTTATGATCTGTATATAGTGTGAACCACTCACCATAAAGGTAGTGTCTACATACCTTTAGTGCAAATACGACCGCTGCAAGCTCCAGGTCGTGCACTGGATAGTTCCTCTCATGGCTCCCCAGCCGACGTGACGGGTAGGCTATCACTCTGTCTCCCTACATCAGTACGTATCCTAATCCGGTGCCACAAACATCCATGTAAACTGTCAACTCTCTACCCGGCTCCGACAACACTGACAATGGCGCATATGTCAACTTCTTCTTCAACTTTGTGAATGTTGCATCACACTCTCTAGACCAATAGAAAGTCACATCTTTCTTAGTAAATCAAGTCATCGGCGCTGCAATCTTGGAGAGATCCTGTACAAATCGCCGATAATATCCTGCCAATCCCAAGAAGCTCCTAATATCTATCATACATTTTAGTGTAAGCCGGTCAATGATAGCATGAATCTTACTAAGGTCCACTGATATACCTTTATCGCTAATTACGTGTCCCAAGAATTTCACATCAGAAAGCCAAAACTCACACTTACTGAACTTGGTGTACAATCTGTGCTCTCTCAGAGTCCTCAACATCTCTCTGGATGCCTCTCGCGGTCCTTACGAGTCTTGGAGTAAATCAAGATGTCGTGAATTGATCCAAAAATGGCCTCATAACTTGATGCATCAAATCCATGAATATAGTCGGCGTGTTCGTCAATCCAAACGGCATAATAGTGAACTCAAATAACCCGTAACGAGTGATGAACGCCGTCTTGGGTATATCCTCCTCTCTGATCCTCAAGTGATGATATCCTGATCTCAAATCAATCTTGGAGAAGAACTGTGCTCCGGCCAACTGGTCGAATAGGTCATCGATCCTGGGCAAGGGATATCTATTCCAGACTGTCACCTACTTCAACTTTCAGTAATCTATATAAATCCTCATCCCACCATCCTTCTTCCTCACAAATTAGAACGGTGTTCCCCGGGTGACATACTCGGGTGTATGAAACCCTTATTCAATAAATCTTCTAGCTGGGCCCTCAACTCCTCGTGCCCTAGCACTAACTCAACCATCTACTCTACCTGTCTGAGGCGGGGGTAATCCAGGTAGATCATCAGGAAAAACATCTGGGAACTCACGTACTACTGGGACATCCTCAATCCTAGCCACTGGCCTTTCGTTGGACTCTATTATCCCTATGAGGGTCTCCATCTCCTGGGTGGTCGCTTACCTACCTCTAGTGATCGGAAGTGATGTCACGACTCCGGTGAAGGTGAACTCGGGAATCCATGGTATCTGAAAAGTGACGGTCTTTCTAAAACAGTCAAACTGAGCGTGTTATGTCGCCAACCAATCCATGCCTAAGAGTATATCGAACTCTAGGTACTCTAACACTCGAAGACCTATAGGTAACTGATGACCACCAACCTCAACTAGACAATCTCTATAAATCTGATTTGGGTATATCTTATCCCCAGCGGTCGTGCTAAGGATAAGGTCTGTGCTCTCCTACCATCTGTCCTGAAATAAATGATAATGTACTACCAGAATCTATCAATGTATGCATAGGACGACAAAAAATAACCAGCGTACCCTCGACAAGCTTCCGAGACGCGTCACGGTCTGGTGTGAGAACTACGTGCACCTGCTCCCTCGCTTGCACTAGCTGAGCTGCTAATTGTGGCTTTGGCTCCCTAGTACACTCACTCTTATAATGCCCCTTATGTTTGTATCTGACGCATGTGACATGTTGCCTCTATCTGGAGCCCTAACCATGTTGTCCACTAGTCATATGGCCTTATCCCTGCCACTGCTTACTCCCGTATCTACCTCTTTGGCCCTAACTCTAAGTCTGTCTCTGCAACTGTTGGACTGTCATAACCTGCTATGGTTGTGCAGGTACAACTGCATGAATGTTGATCGTATGACCATCGTCATGTCTGCGCCTCAGTCCCCTTTGATCTCTCTAGTTCGGTTCCTCTTGCCTTTCCTATCTGACTTCCCCTGGCCCATGTGGCTGTCCTGATGCATTGTAGTAGGGACGGTGTTGCTCCATATAAAAAATGACTCATGAGCCAACGCCCTCTCATAGACATTTTATATTGTTCTTGCTCCGGTCGACACAATCACACCCCCAATCTCTGGTAGAAGCTCTCGAATAAAGTAGTGGACCTAAAGTCACTCAGTCCCAGCTATGTCTATCGCAAACCGAAGTAAGTATTTGAATCTATCCATGTACTGAATCACCGTCCGGCTACCCTGCCTCAGCGTCAAGTACTCATCTCTCAGTTTCAACTGAACCTCGATCGTGATATACTGATCATATAAAATCTTCTTGAACTCTGCCCAAGTACTCGGCTCTCCGTGGCGGCTGTGTGGGCGGTCCACCATACTATAGTATCTCCCATGAGCTTGAACCCGAAAATCCTAGCCCGTATGCTGTCGTGAATCCTCAAATGTCCGTGGAATCTCTCTTGTGAAAGACCTACTTCACAGCTATCTTTAAGTCTTCACCTCCATAATAGTAGTCTGGCTGAAAATGAACGAACTACTTAATCAGCTTCGCCTCAGCTGATAAGGAGGTCACGAATGTAATCTCTTGGGGCAGAGTCGGTATCGGTGCCACGGCCGACGTGGCCAGTGATGTAGTGACTACTGGCACTATCTCGGTAGTAATGGTCATGAGCGGGGTCGCCTAAACAGTCAGGGCAACAATTGTCGGCTCATCAATAGTGGTGGTGGCGAGTGTGGCAGGGGCCGGTATGACCGTCGCCTGCGCTCGGAGCAATCGAAGGATCTCTTCGAGCTGTAAATTGTGAAGTGCGACCGTGTCGCGTAAGATCTTATTCGAGTTGGCGGGTGTCGAGCCACTCATCTAGCCCTCACTATTCGTATGAGGAACTAGTCGTCTATCCATGTCAAATCTACAAATCGCGAATGTGCCGCAAGACAACATCGTAATACGTGTATATAAATATTATAATTAATATATACGCATATAGGTCCTAACGCTACCCTCTCATTTTACTTCCCAACTAAAGTTCTAAGTCAGGATCTTCGAGTTTCCACATCTAATATTTGTTTGTTAAGTTTTATTCAGTTGTATTAAAGTTTTATTAGGTTTGCCTGAACCTAGGCTTTGATACCAACTGTGACGACCCCAAATTCTGAGGCAAACCAGGCACCGCCACGTCGCCGGACACGTCACTAGGTCATGCCATGTCATCAACATGCATGTCCATGACGGCCCGCGAACTAGCCATCTTATACCTCGACTTAGTCAATTTTGATATTTAAACGATTATTTTGTTGAAATATACTAAGTTGTAGTATTTTATAACTTAACTTATTAGTTTTGATTCATTCAAGTTATTTTAGTGGCGGAAGTCTTAATAATATGCAAATTAATAATATAAATGAGTTTTGCATTAATTAACAACCTATGGGGTGGAAACCCAGCAAAAGGATACCATGTATATCAATAAAAGCGACAAAAAGTATAGTAAGTGTCAATATACATGTGTCATGTAATAAGTCTCCCAAAATGATCTCAAAAATAGTATATATATATATATATATATAATACAAACACCTATGAGTGAAGCTAGTGGGGGCTCTCTGGGTCAGAGGTAGTCGCCAAGTACCGCCTTCCCCCGGCTCATCGTAGGATCTGCAACTTGCCACAAAAATAATGACAAGTTCCAGTGAGTAAAACCAAGAGGAATTCAGTTAGTATTTACAAGAAATCCAAGGAAAACGACTAAAATTCATGCAGATAAAACAAATTAACGGAAATTTAAAGCATGAATATAAGTCACTGAGATAATCAAGAATATGAAACGCGAGTGTCGTGTATAGTTGTCGAGCCCTGACACTCAATACTAAACCGAGAAGTCCCTGGAGGCAAGGTAATCCTCGCCCCCATCTTCACGGTCGAAATGAAGAACTCTATTGGTCGGAAGGTAGACTTTCGCCCAACGTCTCGAAAAAGATGAACTTTGTGATGGAGGCGAGCTTCACGCCAACCCACTCTCGAAATCATCGACTCGCGGAAAGAAATCTCACGCATAGTTTAAGGTATGACCAACACCGTAGCAACAATCGAATCGTCATCTATGAGAGAGCCAAAAAGGGGTCATACCGTCCCTTCGACCATACACAGACACGCGCGGGAATAGAGTAAACATGCAAAAGGCGAAAAAGTTATGTGAAATAAATAAATTTATAAAGGAAATAAGTAAATTCTAAGATGATTTTCTCGTGGGTTTACGTACCTCAAGCAATCGCAAATATCCCTCCAAAAATGTTCAGCTCACGCCTTGAGATGCACACTCGACACCTGATAGGTCATTATTTATGCATAATATATATAGTTTATTTATGTATTTTTATTGTTGAATCTTCAATATAGGGGCCTAATTATCTTTATTGTTCATTTTTAGGATTTTTGGAATGCGCGGTTGATTTCGTGGCGAAAAACTGCGCGAAATGGACTACTCATACACAGTGATCAGACACCGAAAGATATGCCTCGAGATATGCGAGTTTGGGGCGATTTTCCACTGTTGCAATCCACGTGTCACTCCATCATTCGCTGGTTTCACTGTTGCAGTCCACGTGTCACGCTCCAATTGGTCAGAGACTCCAGCAAAAAGCTGAGGCACCTGCCACTCCACGCCACGTGGCAGTCGTCCATTTGCCAGCCCCTCTCGCTCGCGTCAGCAGCTGACGCGAGCCCCTGCAAAGCTGCAAAAGGCGTCATTCCCACCAATCAAAACGCGACACGTGGCAGCTTGTTGTCACAGCAGCGTCATCACAAAGCATTCCTCCAATCGCTGCTCGCCACGTCACCGCTGCAGCAAAGCCCAACCAATCACACTCTGACACGTCGGCGTGGTTAACTTGTGACACTCATTCTCGTTGTACGTTCATTGTTTTACTGCCTCATGATCATGCATTCCATACGCTTTTCTTTTAATCTGCATGACTTTTAGATCGTTTCATTTTATCTTGAATTACTTGTTTAGATTCTACTTGGATTTTACTTACCCGGGCTCGTCAATCTCGTGTTTGATTGAGTGCGAGTCGCAGACGAGCAGCAAAGGGAAAGCTCCATAGCTAGGTGAATTTTTTGTATATATTTTATTTACTCTCCTCCGATGGTGATATATTTATCTTTGGGTTCCACAACTAGGTTGTCTAACTCTTTTACCTTTTTGTTGAGTTATTTAATGTAGTATTGCTTCCGCTAAATTGTAAAACTTGAAAACTACTAATAACTCAACTTCAACTTTTGAAATTACTTGTAATAATGGATTGGAAGGTCGACTAGGCTGCGTTGACCTTGCGAGACGGCTCGGGGTCCACGTGGGCTTAGGCGGCGGGACCCAGTTTGTGGGAAATTGGGGCCGTCACGGTGAAATTTTTGTTTTTATTTTACACTTCCCTCATTTTATCATGTCACTTCACCAAAAAAATTTTTTTTTTTTTTTCTTTCAGACAAGAAAGAAGCAAGTATTTAGGGTTAAAGGTTTATCTAGCAAGACACTATTATCCAATGCATAATTACATTATGATTGTGATGATGACCTCATTGTGGCAATATGATCAATATGATCAAATGACCAAACCAAACTCTCCACTCAACAGCCATGGCCGCAATGCGAGCTTGCTCTTTAAGAGAGTTTTTAAATCGTAAGAGACATGTCCATCTCTCTTCTTAGAGACTTTCTGAGTTACCTCGTCAAAGTGCACAAGTGGAGATGGAGATATAACTCCTAAACACTTTCTTTCTTTGTTGTCGGCACAATCTCAAAGTCCTAGTAAAGGATTATCAAGCAAAGACGAGATCATCATCGCAGCCTCATTTAAGTGAAACAGGTGTGTCACTTAAAGTATTGTTGTCATTCTAGAATTTTCCATTTTCCACAATCCAATCGGTGTTCTAGCATTTTAGAACTCCAAAAGCTCTCTAAATTCCAAAACATTGATTTCAAGTCCCAAGTAGACTCAAAATTATTCAATTGTCTCCATATTACCAATTTAAAATCACTTAGAGACTCAAACTTCCATTTCAAGTCTCAATACTATAGGAAATCCTCAATTTCAGTAATAGCTAAACAACTTGAAATGAATTTAATGAACTCTTTTGAGTCCTAAATAAGATCGAATTCCTCTAAATGGCTTGAAAACTAATTCACAAGTTTGTTTGAGTCCTACATGGCATTTTAAGTTTCAATTGAAAATTATACCCTTTGTAATACCAAAGTTTCGAATTGAAAACCTTAAAAACCTTAATTATCTCATTTTACTCAAAATGAATTGTTTCATTTTCCATTGGCTTCACCAAACCAACAATGATATTTATCTCAATTTATCAATTTCTCTCGAATCCGATAAATATCGTATATCTATCGATAATACAACACATCAAATATCACATATGGTTCAAATTTTAATTTCTCCAACTCCTCAAAGAGAGTAGGACATTTCATCTAAGTCCAACCATTCCTAGCTTGATTTTGTGTTTTAATTTCAAGAGTCGAGTATTTAAAACTTCCACAAGCTTTGACTTTCACTTTGCCTAAGCCCACGTGTGGAGAGGAAATTGGACGTCACATCATCAATGTCCTCAGAGAGTCATTCATCGGTTGATTTGTCAATTTTTGACTTGCACTTTGCCGGTGGAGAGGAGACGCTTAATCATGGAGGTCGAACACAAGACACTCCCTACAGTCAGACTTCGATAAGCAATAGCATCAAGAGCACCATAAAGGCGTGATCGTTGTGCGATGTCCTCATACAGTTGCTTCATTTGGGCCGAATTTTTATCTCGAATGCGACCCCCACACGCATTATCAATCATGCGTCGTTCTATGGGCAACATGCCAACATAGAAAAAACGGGTTATGGCCTTCTCAGACTGACCATGCTGCGGGTAGCTAGCAATTAATCACTTATTGCGATCTCAATATGCACCAAATGATTCACCCGACTTCATTTTGATGCTTCATATATCCTTGATGAGCTGAGCAACTCTATCCTCAGGGAAGTATTCATTTAAAAACGCAGTTTTCATCTCATTCCAAGAGTTAATGCAGCCAGGCGGAAGGTAGAAAAATCATTCCTTGGCTTTGTCCTTAAGGCGAAACGAAAAAGATCTAAGGTTAACCGTGTCCTCATCCGCATTGGATGGTTTCATTAATTCGCAGTTAGTCTGAAACTCCTTCGATAAAGTAACGGGGTCTTCATTCTCGCCACCATGAAAGGATGGTAGGAGATGAATAAACTCGGACCTTAACTCAAAATCTTCGGCATTATCCGGATAGTTGATGCAGAGGGGTTGTTGCGTCAAAAGAGCCTGAAGCTCTTGATTGACGTGCCCCATAATGATTTGGCGATTTATAGGCATGTTCAGAGGATTTTGGCTTCTTGTTACATAAGTTAGGTCTCTTTAATCCACCTATGAAATGTTATCTCCGGTTCAGGATCAAAAGGTAACAGCTGAGCTAGCCGATTTTGACCGAGTGAGGTGTGGTAGCATAAAACTAAGAGAAGAAAAAATAGAAAAATGAAACCTAAACTTATAGTAAGGACTAAGTCCTCGGCAACGGCGCAAAAATTTGATCACATGTCGTGCGTGCCAAATATAACCCGCAATGAAGTTACCAACCACAAGGGTGTAGTAGTGGTAAATACGGGGTCGAAGTCACGGGACTTGAGTTTTACCCTAAGTTAACTAAAAATGGGGGGGTTTTAGAAAGTTCAAGGAAACAATTAACTAAACTAGCAAAAATGAAAAGTTTGCAAAAGATAATATCAATAAGAGAAAACACCTAGGTCTACGATTCCACAAGCAAGAATCAAGATTCAATGACATATTATGGTCCTCAATCTTTCCAAAAAGTTATTAATTCAAGTTCTCTTAGATTAGCTATAGAAAATCAAAGTCCGCCAGAAATTCCTAATTCCCTTAATCTTGATAGCTAGGACGTCCGCCACTAACTACTCCCCTAATTAATGCATAACCCTAGACATCCACCAATCGGGTTTAACACACTAACCGCAATAATAAGGATCTGTGGGAATACTAATCATAGATAACTGAATCGCGTATGCTTCCGATTTAATCTAGATTCAATTGTTGCACACTCAAGAACCGAAATGGTTTTACGGCAAACGGGTGAGTGTTCGTCATTTTATTGGTCCAAAAGTACAATTACGGATACAATCGGTCTAAATAACTATAGATTGTCCACCTAAAAGCATGCAATGACCATATACATTCCCTAGATCTAAACCATATTCCTTAAAATCAACAACAATGAAATAGGAGAAATTAAATTAAATTAAATTAAAATCATAGATTTCACAATTTTATGCCATGAATCAAGAATCTCACTTGTTTCCCCTTCGACCTAGGCGAAGATTGGTTTAGCCGGACATGGTTTTTGCAATCACCAAGTATGAAAAGTTGTGTGTGGCGGCTCCAATGTCAGCTCCTCAGATGATTACCCTAGTTCCTAATAATGAAAAACCACTAAAAATTGCTCTCTGGAGTTGAGAGAAACTAATTTTGGGGGTTGGTCTCGTAACACGTGCGCTGAGGAGCATTTGGTGGTTGCAGGACGTTCATTGCATAGCCTGGGACACGTGTCAACAGCCGATTGGGTGAGAGAGTTAAAACACTGACGAGGCGCGTTCTGGTTGGTTGAAGAATTGCTACATGACGTGGTGGACTTCTGGAAACGTACCACATGTTGGATGCGCGACAGGGGAAGAAACTCGCATATAGAATCAGCGAAAATGTGAAAACGTATACATCGTGCATCTCGAGGATGATGGACGGCTGCTGCTGTGAGGAGAGAAATTGTTGGGAGTTTTTGCTTGATTGACACATTTGATGGAAATATATATCCCATTAACACACCCAAAGAAATATTTCCAAATCTAACACATTTCGTGCCATGTCACTGCCACGTCACTGCTAGGTAATTTTAATTTTTTTTGGATTGAGGAAAACGTGACTTGTAGTCATGACTTGCTCCAGAAACAGGAGTGAAATTTTGTTTTTGTGTTGCATTTCAATTTTTTTTTGTCTTGTACAGAGCATATAAGAAGTGAATTGTTTTTTTATTGTCACAGAATAGAGCGAGATGTCACAGAATTCCCAAAGCGAAGGACTGAATGAGGATTGCTTATCTCACCAACTAATTCATCCCTGGGACTCTATTTCCTACTCACAACCTCAGTCACTCCAAGTGCCACTCACGCCTATACAAAATATTCGACTTGCTGTTAAAGCATAATCATTAGTGGGCTCACATTGATATATGTACTTCACTTAGAACAACAAATGTGAGCTCGTGACATTGGACAGGAAACAAAGAGATTAACTAAGCAACAAAGTATGCTTTCAATTTCAGTCCTATATTTGTCCCTAATAGGTGTGATTTTGCTATGTTTGTATTTGAGCTGTTGGTCACAAGTGGTGAAGTTGTTCAATAAATAGGAATCATGAATGGTTGGCCTATTATTGTTGATCTAAAATGTGTGAACATGTCAAAGAAG
Organism: Stephania cephalantha; assembly: GCA_039657325.1. Taxonomy (NCBI): domain Eukaryota; kingdom Viridiplantae; phylum Streptophyta; class Magnoliopsida; order Ranunculales; family Menispermaceae; genus Stephania; species Stephania cephalantha. The sequence goes on from CM077577.1 coordinate 13,050,771, forward strand.
TACTACAAAGCATTATATAAACCAAAAAACATTATATAAACAAAAAAACATGATATAAATGAAGAACTTGGAAATTGAAGTGGAAGAACTACAAAGCATTATATAAACCAAAAAACATGTCATGTGAAAGTAAAAGAAGTCCTAGTCTGACCCCAAATAATGACTTCCAGCTCCACAACGTGTTCTCTTTACGACTCGCACATTACAAATTAAAGCTAATGGCACGTTCGAATGGCCCACATCAGCAGGATTTTGAGCATCTTCTCGTTGAATATCATCGATATCGCGCATTCCACCATCATGAGTACTTGTAGTCCCAGAAACATTCATCCTTACTGGACTTGCATTAAAATGGCGCGAAGATGTAGGTGCCCTATCAAATGGAAAGGCTTCCGTAGCCTCGAATGCCATGTTGGGAGGAACTGATGGAGTATGTGGAGTGTCAAACTCGTTGAGAGGTACTGATGGAGTATACAGACTCTCGAACTGGTTGAGAGGTACTGATGGAGTATACACCGGAGTGTCATGCCTCGAACGTGTATCATAATGAGAAGATTGATGAAAAGCTTCAAATGATGTGGGCATATTATGCATGCGATAATCCGCATGTACTGCAGATCAAAGTCGATGCAGCTACATCTCTAATACGTGCAATAGACACATCATCACCCAATGTCAACTGATGAATTGATGTCATTCCATGTGCCTACATATTAAAAATTTATGAAGTTGTATGCGAAAGTAAAATCAAAACAACTATTTGAAAGACTTCATGACTAAAAAAAATGAAATTGTACTTACCAATGCCTCTGCAATAGCTCCACGACGAGACATAAATCGTCGTGTAATGCGACGATACCATAGCATATACGGGTCATAAAATTGCAATGGCTCCTCCAATATGTCATCAGTTGCAATATTGGAAGCACGTTCGTTCCACAGGCAGACATAAGCACTATGTTCTCGCACTCCAATCCTTATCCGTTTTCCCTCTCAAGTCAATCTTATGTAGCTCCATGCTTGTGCTATGTAAAGGTGGTATCCTTTGGTTCAAACCGAATTGTCGCATGACTCTATCAGGATTATACATTTCGACAACACATAAGAAAATCAAAGGTGCCCTCGTTCGCCAAATAGCACGACCACTGCTACAATACGCAGGAAGGTCCCTTATAACCGTCTCGGGATACGGTTCCAAAATTACCTGAAGTTATAAAATACAACTTGAAATGAATAAAATTCGTATTTCACTATTGTTGAATTAGGTAATTGAAAAAATAATAACGTATATTTCTTACTTCATCGGGTGCTTGCATGTCAATCATTTCTCGGTATTTTGTCAGCACATGCATTAATGTTCCCGTGGTCTCCAAGGCATGTCTCCACCTAAAGAAATGTGCAAAAGAACACAAAGCATGAATGAATGTACATGTAGATTAATATACTCAAATTGAAATTATTATGTTAAAAAATAATAATTACCTATGACCATATGGAGGAGGTGGAAATAATTCTTCGTTCGATATGATGTCGTCTCGAAGATGCCCTCTCATTATTGGTGCTAGAAAAGGCAACCTATCCTATGCCCATAATTGCAATAGTATGACCGGACCTGCAATCTCTGATCCATCAACGTCGGCTGCAAGACACAATTGTCTATATAGGTGAGCCAGAGTTGCACTACCCCAACTGTATTGTCTTGCCTCCTCAAAATCCTCCAAAAATTGCAAATACGTGATGTGAACTAGATTGTTAGACTTGTCCGCAAATAAAGTTCCTCCAAGAAGTTGTAAGATGTACGCTCTTGCGTAGCGTTGCACTTCCACATCATCAGCATTATTTGGAAGGTTTGGAAACCATCTTGATAGTTGGCGAATTTGGATCCGTCCTCCGGTCCTGTTGTTTTTTCAGGGAATGGGAAGCCTAGTTGTGTCATACATAAGGCATCGTAATCCTGCTCGACACGACCAGTGATTGGTAATCCATCGACAGGTAACCCTAAGATGATTTGTACATCTTGTAGGGTAATAGTCATCTCGCCAACTGGGAAATGAAACGTGTGCTTTTCGGCCCTCCACCTCTCTACAAGGGCAGTAATGAAACATGTACGAAATCCCTGATGGTCCATCAACCATGTCTCCATTCATATAGCACAACAACGTTACTCTTCGATCAACCATTATTGAATCTATATATGTAGAATATAATTGTTAATCAATAGAAATGATGATAATTATAACACACACTTGACACAAATATAAAAAGTTGGTCTTGAATAGTCCAAGCAATTGTACTAAAGGAGCATTCAACAATTGAAAGAAAGATATATAATTAGGCACCTTAGTATTTAAAAAAATTAGTCATTACTCCATATGTACTATATATGTAGAAGAAGGTGACGGTCAAGTGTTCTAATAATTGACCAATGTACGTAGGAGAAACCATATATTATATTTGTCATTTTCATGCATAACATTCATTTACAATTTTACATACCTTAGTCATTACTTAAACCAAATACTTAATTGACTGAAACATCATTGTTATATTAGTTATACTTGCAATAGTACCGTTTGCCTTAAATCATTTCATTTAGTATTGAATTCGATCCATAATACGTATGACATTACAAGGCCAATTGAAAACATCTTAATACATGTTTTGCTCGACCATAAATGGACCTTATTTCTATACTAGCATGGATCGACTACAAGGATTAAACTCTTTCACTCCAAGAGTGACAACAACTAAGCCGAGGCTGTAGCGGCTACATAGATCATACTTTTTGACTCCCCAATGTACTTTCAAAATCGTTACCACCCGGGGTATCGATAACACATCCGCCTTATTCTCATATTAGTTCGAGTCAAACTACATCGATATCTAACTATGTTTGAAAAAAAAATCATGCTCAATAAAAAGCCTTGCACATATATGTATAACTGTAATTATATTAAACAAGTTCTACAGCAAATTAAGTTTCCTAGAGCTTCTCCCCAATATTGTTCTCAATGCAATAGATTTCAATAAACCAACAACATTCTCCCCGATATATCATTACTTTCGATATCTAACTATGTTTGGAAAAAAAAAGGGTCAAGCTCAATAAATTTTTCAGTTATGATGTATATAAGTCATTATATATATCATATCTTGCAGAGAATTGCTTATTATCATTGTTCATTAATTCACTATATTAATTTTTAAGACCCCAACGAAAATGCATTTTTTGAACTAATTTATCAATGAACACAATTGAAAAACGATTTTTACCAATACAAACGAGACCGGTTGTGAATGCGAGTAGTGACAGCGGGAGGCAATGACCGACCAGCGGGAGGCGAGCAGCCACGCAAGCGGAAGGTCTGCTCGAGCGCTGTAATAGGCGATTCGCGTCGGTGGGACAAGACCACAAACGTAGCCAGGAAGCGAGTAGCAGCGCCGGCAGGAGGCGAATCGAAGCCGAGCCAGGCCAAGGCAAAGCGGCAGCAAGAAGGCAAACAAGCAGCTGCAATGGCCGGTTGTAAGGCAGCGCGCGGCACGTCCGAAAGCCACCAAGAGTCACCTAAAGGTTAGAATGACCGGCGGACAATGGCGGCGCGAAGGCGCCAACGGCGGCGCAGCGAAAGCGCAAGCGGCAGAGCGGCGGCGGCACATCCAGCAGGCACAATGAGTCACCTCAAGCTTCCAACGACCGGCGGGTTACGGACCACGGAGGGCGGACGACCGATCTTCAAGTCGCCGGACGGGATATGGAGCCGGAGTCGGTCGCCGGAGATAAGAAACGCGGCGGCGGATTTGAAGGAGATGGCTGCTTGGGGTGCTTGGGGTGCTTGAAGTGCTTGGGGGGTGGGGTTTAGGGTTCCTGAGCAGGAAACTAAGGTCACGGGTGTGACCTCGGGTCACATGGAAATCGTGACCCGAGGTCACGTTTTCCACCAGGTGAGTTGCTCTCCCGCTTACTTGGCAGTGACGTGGCAGTGACGTGGCACCAAATGTGTTAGATTTGGAAATATTTCTTTGGGTGTGTTAATGGGATATATATTTCCATCGAATGTGCCAATCAAGCAAAAAATCCGAAATTGTTGAGCTAGACGCTTGCTGATCAGTGGAGGACTAATGGAGGGCTGCCACATGGAGGGTGCTTGGCATGCTGGTCGAATGGCAGAGTGACACGTGGTATGCAGCTGACTTGGTTTAGAATCGCACGAGTGTGTGCATCAAACTGGGAGTCCCCACTGCACGCATCCCGATGGGAAATCAATAGCTCTGAGAACTGCGTGACTTAAGTGAGTTACCTCGGGCGTTACTTGGCCCGCTAGTTACTACTCCACCAACTGCGTAGCACGTAACTCGAGGAAAATCTTCTGACATCTAGTCACTGCATATAAATACACTATTTCACATATTTTTTCGCCCCGGATTCAACAACGCACTCCGTTTCACCTGAAAATGACTAATAAATACAATTAAATATATATTTTAGAGACTTTTCACATTAAACACATTAAAATAAACTACTAAAAACCTATAAAAATCAACTTATCAATGTGCAACCAACTAAGCGGGATATTCATATATATAACCACTCTGGACAAGGTAATAGCACTATTATTATGGGAGCTATAACCCATTGCAATATCCATTATTGTTCCCATATGGAGATGTGGGTTGGCACCAAGGTATTAAGAAAAAAGATTTTACTAGAGTACATGTAAACTACCATGAAGATCTTAATCTTTATCCTCGTATAATAAATTCACCTTCTAAGTTACTTCAAAATGAAAATGAAGGTAAATAGTTTAACTTCCTTTCATAGTTAATTTTACTTTAATACTATTTAAATTTTTTAAATGTTCTACTAATTTATTCATGTTAATTTTATAGTGATTTCTGCACAAAGGAAAAATTGTGACTTGCCGCGAGCATTACTATTATAAACTTCAGATCAGAGACGTCCACAATTCCATTTTATTACATTCGAGTAGGTTGTTGCTGCAACACGAGGTTGACATGTATGTTAAGATAGAGACATCAAGGTTAGATTTTATTCGTTTTAGGCAAGACGAGATACAATTTGAGTTATATCAAGGGATCGTTGATTATATGGATACAGATGAAACTAATGGTTCAAACATAGAACGGAGGATTATTCTGCGATGGCCACAACCTTACAAATTAGGCACCGCCCGGCACTAGGCCTCCATTAACCCTCGGTAAACCAGTTCGAAGTTAATAAAGGCCTAGTCAGCCTGATAGTTCACACAACATAATATATATATAATGAAATCATATGCAGCGAAATTTAAATGCGGTGAAAACGCGATAACAAGTAAATTAAACACACAACGAGTTCTGAGTGTGGAAGCTAGTATGTGGAAACCCAGTACAACATATACAATGTACAAATTATAGTGACGAGGGGAAATACACGTATCTCTTAACCCAAATACCCATTTATAAAATATAATACAAGTGATATAGATACACCAAATAACCTACGTATGCCGCACATCAAAGTTCTTGAGCTCGGAGATTATGCCTGCAATTGTCACCAAAAGCGGAGACAATTCCAGTGAGTAAATCCAGAAGAAGTTCGACAGTAATTCAGATTAAACAATAAATAAGTCTATAAATCATGAAGGAAATAGATTAAGCTGAAAAAAAAAGCGCATGATAGACAGACTACAATGATCAATGATAGAGACCAAGTGACCCTGAAGCAAAGGATAGGCGTCTAAGTGGTCTTGACACTATACACGTGGGCTTAAACCCACTTAAAACATATTAGTGTCAAATACTAGTACGTCGGGCCAAGTCTGCTTCAACCGCACCAAAACCATTCGGCACTATCGGCTCATTTGAGTCGTAACCCGAGAAAACATTCCAAAGGGAGCCATAGTCGCAGGCGGATGCTCAACCGCAATGGAATCCTTGAAGTCCTGTGAGGAGCCACAACACGTGGCGGATGCTCACTCAGATTATTCAATCTCATCTAGGAGCCACGAGCGCGACTCGGATGCTCAACTCATGAGTAAACAACGACTCAACTTGACCACCCTAGGTCACTCGTAGGGAAGTAGAGTCCAACAATAGGTATCATTTTCATCAAAATATGCAAGGAAACGAAAAGAATTAATATTGAATTTATTACTGGTTTACTTACAATACATTCGCATAAATTGTCAGGTCAATTCGATGATTCGAATAGTCTAGTTGAGTCCTTCTTGCGTATCTACAATTATACATAGGTACAACAAAGTCGTTTAGACTATATTTAGTAGTTTAAGAACCACTTGCTAAATCAAAGCATTATTCATATTTTATGCTTTCCTTAATTCATGAATCTACTAATTATAACTTTCAAGTAGCATAACTTACTTTCATGTGTTAGTGAAATGAATTTATAATTGTTCACGTATGCATTTACGTTACAAACTCTTCTAAGTCATTTGACTAAAATAAACGATTTTCAAAGGGTTCAACGCTACTAAAACAATACTCGTTACTTCCAATTTAGACCATTCACGAATCTAAAATCAATAACTAATATCTCAAATCAAATTTGATGATTCGATGAAAATCAATATGCGGTGAAACAAAATATGAAAAATCCCATAAACCTTGATTTTTCCAACATAAGTCAAATAGGGTCGACTAATCATGACCAAAGAGATAAATCATCTCATAAAAGTCAAGTTCGACTTAGAATTCCCAAATCATAACATTTAGTCTAAGAATCCATGAATTAATCGAAGTATGTTCATTTTCAAGCAATAAGTCTCATTGACTTGAAAACCATGTAATTCTACTTCATTTAGTTCCTAGAGTAAAGTTCATTTTAAAAACAAAAACAAGTCCTTCATTAGGACTAAAACCTTCCCATGAATCGACACAAACTACCACGAATAAACCAACGCGTCGAACATGTTTGTTATCAACAAGTTTTGTCAATATAAGGCCTTTTCAAGCTAGATTTGATTAACCATATGTTTAAAATAAACCTAGAGTTCATAGAATTCTATTTGAGTCCTACAACTCTTTTTATAGTCAAAGAAACCATATAAGCTAATTAGAAACCAAGTTTGATAAATAATCCACAAGATTTAGGACTGTTGGAGTTCCAGAGGAACCCCATTGTTAGGGTTTGGAGAAAATCAGCAGCTCAACAAACTCGTCGATGCCACTGTTGCATTTCATTTATATATCAACAACATAATACATCTACATCGTCCATTTGGTTACATCACAACCCTTTATTCCTGGACACACTGGACACACACATACATCACGTACTTCTTACACTACCACATAAAAGTCCTCGAGATACACACTAAACAACATCTTAATGATTTACTCTAACATCCCCCCTCAAACTAAAAGGGAAGTGAATTGAGACTTAGTTTGTCCCGTAAGTAGTGAAACCGAGAAGCTGGAAACGCCTTCGTAAAAATATCAGCAACTTGATCGAAAGAAGGAACATGATGAACATCAAGAAAGCCAGACAACACCTTATCACGAACATAATGAATATCCAACTCAATATGCTTTGTGCGAGAGTGATACACCGAATTCTTAGCTAGAGGAGCTGCACTCATGTTATCACACCACACAGTAGGAGTAGCACATACCGAAATCTGCAACTCAGATAGGAGAGATCGAACCCAGCTAATTTCAGCAGCCACTTGAGCCAGTGCCCGATATTCAGACTCGGTGCTCGATCGTGCAACCACCTGTTGTTTCTTAGATTGCCAAGAAATTAAATTCGAACCCAAAAACACTGCATAACCAGCCACAAACTTCCTATCATCCACAGATGCCGCCCAATCAGCGTCAGAATATCCAGTAATATACAACTCAGAGCTCGGCTTGAACCAAAGACCCAAATCTACCGTGCCTTTAAGATATCTCAACACCCTCTTAAGACACTACAAGGAAAATGATATTTAGAAACAGAATTAGCAACATAATTAAGTTCTGTTGCTAAAAAAGTAGTTAGAGACGGAATTGAGACGGACTAATTCAGAGACGGAATTGAGACGGATTAGAGACGGAAATAGAGACGGAAATAGAGACGGAATTAAATTCCGTCTCTAAAAAATGGTGCAAACTTTTCCACCAAAACTTTAATTTTTGACAACCGTCCGTTACGTCTCGAGATTCGGGCGTGCTTCGATCTCGATGATTCAAAAATGGGGACCAAGACAACTCTCACCGAAATATATATATATATATATCTCTCTCGCTCAACCCTAAACGCTCTCTGCCTTCTCTCTCTAACCGGTCTCTGCTCTCACCGTCACCGCTCTCTGCGCCCGGTCACCGCTCACCCCGCTCACCGCTCACCGATCTCTGCTCCCTCTCCGCTCTCTCTCCGATCCCCGCTCTCTGCTATCCCTCCGCTCACCGGCCGATCCACCGCTCTCGCCTCTCTCGCTCGATGTGTTGCTCACCGCTCCCATCACCGCCCTCTCGCTCTCTCGCGTGCATAGGCCGATCTCTCGTTCGTTCTCTCTCTCTCTCACCTCTCTCACCGCTCACCGAAGCTTCCCGGTTCTCCTCTCTCACCGATGCTTCCTAGTTCTCCCTCTCTCTCTACTGTAATCTCTCTCCCTAGCCTAAACTTTCGGTCGTCACTGCGATTGGGGCTGGCTCTACCGTCGCCGAGGCCTAAACTATTTGCCGTCGCTGCGATTGGGGCTTCCGTCGGCTCTGCCGTCACCGTCTGCCGGAGATTAGAGCCTCCGAAGCCCTTACCCGTTGCCCTTTCTCCTTTAAAATACCAGAGTTGGGAATGGAAGTCCTCTCTCCATTTTTCTTCATTGTCTTCTTTATTTGTTCAAAATCTTTCTCCGTGTTTGCGTTTTGTAGGTTCTGGATTTTTGTTAATTAAATACAGGTGGAATGCATTACCTGCTGAGCAGCGTGATGGGATGAAAAATTACATATCATAAGTCATAGTGCAGGTATAGGGATTTCTTATCATTAATTTATTTACATTAATTTATCAAAAAAAAAATTATTTGCATTAAGGACTTTCTTGCAAAACAATATTTTCCATAACGAATTTGTTTGTCATTTCTTATGCTTTGTCTCATAGCTCTCAAGCAATGAAGCTTCATTTAGACAGAACGCCTTTATGTCAACAAACTCAACGTGATTTTGGTTCGGGTTATTCTCTCTCGCTGCTACTTGCTTAGTCTCGCGTGCTTGGAAACTTGGGATGGTTATCTTTGAGATTTTTTTTTTTTTTTTTTTAAGAGAGAAAGGAGCAAGCTCCCGAAAGTTATATTAACTCAAAAATTATGTTCACCAAGGCTATTCATTCACGCTTCGCATTTTGCGACATATTTGCCTTGTTGTGGTTTGCGAAGGTTGTTGCACTTCGGTTTGGGGAATTCTATGACATGCGGTATGTGAAAATGTTTACTGTCTTCATGGTTCAATTACAGGTAGCCTTTTTTTTTTTGAGCAGCATGTTTAAATAATTATAACTTTTAGCCTTTGCTCAAACTTCCTTTACTTAACCAATTGCTCATATATGTATAACCTTCTTCAACAGATTAATTTCCATTTTTGTTCATTCCTGATCGATATATACAATTGTCTCTGCCACCAACAAATTAGCTAGTTTGCTCTGAATCATTACACTTTGGTCTTTGTTTATTATCTCTCACAACGACAATATCGAGTTTCGTTTCATATAAATATGATTCAAATATTTCTTTGATTCTTGTTCTTCATATTGCACTTGATTTGATTACACAAAGATTCTTGTTCCCCTGTCTTTCTTTAATTAATTATGTTGTTTTGATTATAAATTATGTTTGTTTTCTTGATTATTAATGGTGGGGTGGGAGTACAATATTAAGTACTAATATACATTCTATATTATGTATCTTGACAATTGGTTGATGCTCAGCTCAATCTCAGAGTCACGAATTAATGCTTCTATGGTGTTGGAGAACATTTGAGCGTCTATCCTGGTGAGGGATCTATTAAAAGGAGGGAATACACTGGGCATTTTGCAATTGCCATTTTGTTGTATGTGGAATGGTTCTATTATGAACCGTACCCTGATCTGTGTAGAGGTTGTTCTTAGATATGAATCTGAGACCTTTTTATAATAATTGGGCCTTAGTAGCGCCCAAAGGCTTGCCATTCAATTATTAATAACTTCTGTAATCATCAAAGTACTTGTCAAGCATTTTCTGAATTGCTTGATCATTCAGCTTTGTTCATGGATTTGAAAATCTTTCTGGGTTCTAGTGTATACAAGGCCATGGTTTGTCCTATCACTTGAAAAATCATTCAGATAAAGAATTAGTTAGGGATTGGATTGGCTCTTTGTTAAGAGGATGTCTTTTTTTTTATGTCCTACCTTCATCAATAATATATTATGTTTCTTATAAAAACAAAAAGAGTTTCTTTCTGCTATTCAATATGAAATTTATATGAAGAGGTCAAGTTCATGTCATGCAATTTCAGTACTTTTAATGTCTTAAGAAGGGCTTATGTCTCCTTTCATGTCATGCAATTTTTTCTTATGGTACAAAGGTATCTTTGATTTCTTATCTTTTTTATTGAAGGCTTTGGAGTGCTTGGTACGATTAGCTTCTGTAAGACGTTCTCTGTTCGCAAACGATGTTCAGCGTTCAAAGTTTCTGGCTCATCTAATGACAGGAACTAAAGAAATTTTGCAAACTGGCCAAGGTTTGGTCTGATCTTGTTTGTGGGGATGCATTTCCATCACAGTTTCTGTTTGTTGTATACGATTAAATTTTTTGGACATCAATTACTTGTAGATTTTGATAATCTAGTTGCTTTTGCTACTCATGCAGGTTACATGGTTAGAAACTGATATTTTCACTGCTGGTCTTGGTTTTCTTATGCTTTCGATGGGTTTGACCTTGACATTTGAGGATTTTAGAAGATGCTGCGAACCCATGGACCGTAAGATGCCTTTGCATTGTCACCTTAGGCTACGAGATGCCAACTTTAGTTTAAGCTACCAAACAACTTGCTTAAGCCTTCTCATCTCATCAACCGTCCGACAACAAATTGAGGTCTTCCATTTGCAGGTTGGTGTGGGATTTCTCGCTCAATATTTGATCAAGCCCATGTTAGGCTTCTTTATTGCAATGGTATGTGTTATATGCTTCTTGTAATATGTTATTCCTTTTTTTTGATTGAGAACATCCACTATTATTTTTTGTGCTACTCATCGCGTGCTTCTCTGGGTTGAACTAATAATGGGATAGATGAATTTTCTTAGGAATTAGTTGGCATGCTAACGCTTCAATTTCCTTATGTTTTATCTTGTTTTCCATCTCTTACATAGTTCACAAAGTATAAATTCACTTTATCTTTGCAGAGTATGAAACTGTCTGCTCCACTAGCTACTGGGCTTATTCTAGTGTCATGTTGCCCTGGAGGCCAGGCATCAAATGTAGCAACATACATATCTAAGGGAATTGTTGCTCTGTCAGTTTTAATGACAACGTGAGTAATAGATCTGGGCTTTCACACTTGATGAGGTTAGACTGTTAATAACCATCTCAGAATTGTTAAATTATTTTTGTGTGTTGTGTCAATATGTTCCTTGTATGTATATCATGATATCAAAACTTGCATATTTTCACTTGAGGTTACAATCATCAGTGATATCATTGGTCCAAGGGAAAAATGGACTTGGATAGCTTTCTTTTGGCTACATTATACTTGTCCTGGGGATGATTTGTATGGGGAATGGAATAAATTGCCTTTTGAAGTGACTACTGCAAGAAGTCATGCCCATGTCCAAGTATTTATGCTACTCATGTTTGATTGGCCCTTCTCATTATTTATTGATTTTTTATTCTGTTTTATTTTATTTTGTAGTAGTAAAAATATCTTATGTTTTTGTGCAACTATAGTTCACTGGGTTTCGTGAAGAAGGGGAGTTTGGTGAATTAAAGTGCGTCTTAGTGATGTCGGATATTTTTTTTTTCTTCTTGCAATCTTAAAACATGCTGTTTTGTCATTAATTGATTTTTTTTCATCAAATTTTTGTTAATCGATTTGCAAAATGTTTCTTGTTGTTCATTCAATTTTGGTTCTGCTACTAATAGGCTTGGTTCGCTTGTTAAATATAAACTCTCGATGGGCGACGCAGACAATGCAATTGAGTTGTTTCAGCTACATATTGAGGGTGGTCCTCAACATCTTCAGTGACTTTTGTATTGGATCATTCATTCATTGTAAATGATTATTTAACTTTGATTCAAGTTCTACCTCAATTTTAATATGACATTTTTTCTGTAAATATAAATTTAATTATTTGATACTCTCAACTGCGAAATAAAAATTATTTCACCGAGTTTGGAATAAATATTACTGCAATTATAGTTTTAAAGAGTTGGGGCAACCTCATTTCCTTGTGAATGCTCATTCTGAGTGTAAAATTAATGGATCGTGTGTTGAGTTTTCTCTTTCTTGATCTTCAATCTTAATCATTTTCTTCGATCAGTGAATTGCTTGAATTCTTCTATTCACGTTGCTAATACTGAAGATGGTATCATTTGGTTATTTTCATTATTATCTTAGGATCACGGATTGAAGCAAATGTTGATGAGGAAAAATGTTATACTCAAAAACATTCTTATCTTAATCAAAATATAGACGGGCAAAGTTATTGTAATGGTAGTAGAAACCCAAACAATTGAACATGATTGATGACACTAATTAGCATTTTTGAGTAAATTATTTAACTTGCACACTTTATCATCCGTTGTGGTAACATAATTTGAATATTTTGTTGCATTTCTCACCTTAATGCTACTATTATATTGTTAACAAAATATTGTTGATCCATGCGAGCTAAGCACCAAAGGAGACGTCGGGAGTCGACCAGGACTACACCGGACCAAATGGCTTGGATGATGAGGCGGTGTACTACAAGGTGGCGGGTGACTGTCCCAAAGGATGTGTCTACAGTCTCAGGTCGTTATGGAGAAAGAAGAGAAGATACGTAGATCCTGATGCTAGCACATCCCAGGTGCTAGCACAACGAGGAATGAGCAACTTTATGATACTTAGGTATTTTTATGGTTGTTGTAAAACAATGAGAATTGTAGTTTTTTTATGGATACTTAGGTATATTAAACATTTATTATACTTGACTACGTTTCGTGAATATATAAATCTTTTTTAATATCGAATTTTATGTTTTTTCTCATTTGAATATTTGTTGTTGATATATATTGTTGATTTGTGTATGTATGTCAAATTCTATTTTTTGGGGGATGTTAGCACCCCCAAGGAGTTGTTGGAGGGGTGCAGGCTATGGTTGTATTTTCAGGTTTAGATGTTATGGAGAACCAATTGGATTAAGCTTAGGTTGAAAAACTAAACAAAGCGGAATTGAGACGGATTAGCAACGGAATTCAAATATTCCGTCTCTAATTTTCGAGGCATAGCTACATAAATCGGCAACGGATCAGAGACGGAATTTTTAGATTTCGTCTCTGTTCCGTCTCTGATTAGAAACGGATCAGAGACGGAATACAATAATTCCGTCTCTGATCCGTTGCTAATCGAGATTCGAGACGAATGCATGAATTCGGTCGTTCGCTCGATTAGCAACGGACAATGCAATTACAATTGTACCATTTAGAAAAAATTTCCATTTCTGTTCCGTCTCTGTTCCGTTTCTAAATTCCGTCTCTAATCCGTCTCTAATCAGAAACGGAATCACATTTCCGTTGCTGATTGAATCAGCGTCGACGATTTTACAGACGGAATAAATTCCGTCTCTGTTCCGTTGCAGAATTGAATTAGAAACGGAATTTATGCAAATCAAAGACGAAAATTTCCGTTTCTGATCTGCTGTTTTTTGTAGTGAAGAGCTTGCCAATGTACAACAGTTGGAGACTGTTGAAACTGACTTAGCTTGTTAACAATGTAAGCAATGTCAGGCCTAGTATTAACAAGATATTGGAGACCACCAAGTAAACTCCGATAAAGCGTTGTGTCAGTAAAAGAAGCACTACCATCCTTGTACAACTACTTGCTTACAGAAAAGGGAGTATCAATTGGCTTTGCATTGGACATTCCCCCTTCTGCAAAAGCTGTTTAATGTAAGCAGTTTGAGTTAAGTACAGTCCCTTGGCAGTCCTATGAGCTTCCATACCCAGAAATAAATTGAGGTCTCCAATATCCTTTAAAGCAAACTTACCATTCAGCCTATCAATGAAGGATTGAATGGAAGTAGGATTTGAGCCTGTAATTATAATGTCATCCACATACACCAGCACATACAACACAACTTGTTCTTGATGAAATATGAACAAAGAGTTGTCAGCTCTGGAGTTGGAAAAACCCCAAGACAGTAAAGTGGACTTTAACTGATCAAACCATGCACGAGGAGCTTGACGAAGACCATACAATGATTTATGCAACTTACAAACAGCAGTGGGTTGAGAAGAATCCACAAATCCCATAGGTTGATTTGTGTAAACTTCTTCAACCAAATGACCATTTAAGAAAGCATTGTTAATATCAATTTGTCTCAAAGACCAACCAAACTGTACTGCCAAGGACAAAATAACTCTGATGGTGGAAGACTTAACAACAGGACTATACGTCTCATCGAAATCGATCCCGGGTACTTGTTTAAACCCTTTGGCCACTAGTCTAGCCTTATATCGATTTATTGACCCATCAGAATTCTTTTTGACAGAAAAGATCTATTTATTGCCCATAATATTCTGATTAGCAGAAGGAGGAACAAGATACCAAGTACCAGTTTGCATAAGAGCCTGATATTCCTTATCCATGGCTGCCTTCCAATGAGGGAGTTGAAGAGCAGCAGCTACTGAATGAGGAATATCACCCTCATGATCTGAAGTACTAGTTAAAAAGACTTTCTTTATACTGATCCCATCTTTGGCTCTAGTTATCATTGGGTGTGTATTTAGTGGAACACCAACATCAGGCCTTAACCCCTGATCAGTAGATGATGTTGCTGCTAATGAGTTTGAACCATCAGACGACTCATTTAACTGAGAAGACCCAAATGTAGACACACATTGAGAAGACCCAGATGCAGACATAGACTGAGAAGATATACACTGATTTGGAACCAACAAAGGAAAATTTGTAGCCAACTCAGGAGAGGAAGATGTTGATGAAGTTTACACAAATCAACCTATGGGATGTTAGAGTAAATCATTAAGATGTTGTTTAGTGTGTATCTCTGTCACAAACCTTCAAGAACTTCACCGGGCTTCACGGTCCTGGTTTCTATCACTTCGATCGAACCTTCTCCAGCGTTAGTTTTCGAAGCTCTGATACCATGTTGGAGTTCCAGAGGAACCCCATTGTTAGGGTTTGGAGAAAATCAGCAGCTCAACAAACTCGTCGATGCCACTGTTGCATTTCATTTATATATCAACAACAGAATACATCTACATCGTCCATTTGGTTACATAACAACCCTTTATTCCTGGACACATTGGACACACACATACATCACGTACTTCTTACACTACCACATAAAAGTCCTCGAGATACACACTAAACAACATCTTAATGATTTACTCTAACAAGGACTCATGTCCATCCATGTTGTTTTAGAAAAATAATAGAACATCTCTTTTTATAATTTCATCAAATACTTAGAGTGCATCACTTTAAAAATATGGAAACCTTTAAAACAATCTCAACTCGTCGATAAAACTCTTTAATATGCAATTTATAAGAGAATACCCATTTCGAAACTAGATAACTAATAGAGTGCAAAACCTCTATAATCAACTAGCTTTCATCAATAATATTAGATTCATTTCAAAAATGAGAGGGTTAGAGTCTCACCATAGCTTTCAATGCTCTTGAGCAATTAATCCCTCTTGTTCAATCTTTCTCCCCTTTTTTTTATCTTCCTTTTTTTTTTTTTTTTTTTTTTTTTCTTCACGAACAACGCCACCATCAAGCCTCGCCGTAGTCACGTCGTCGCACCACGTCATCTGTGCGCCACTGCCGCTGGTGATTCACCACTCCTCCTCACCGGCGTTGCTGCTCCTCGCTTGTGTCAAGTCTTCCACGTCTCGCTGGCCATCCATGGGAGCCGGTGTCCGTTCGCGCGTCTGTTGGCCGTCGTCTGCGCTTGTCACCAGACCAGCCCGCTGGCTCGCTGCTGCTGGAGCCACGCCAACGTCCAGACATCTTCGTCGGAGCTCCAGCCGCCTCGCTGCCGCTGCTGCTGGCCGTCCGCGAGCTCCTCCGCCATTGTTGTAGTCTCTCTTCCTCTTCTTCTCCTCTCTTTTTCTTTTTATGTTTTTTTTGTTTTAGTTTGGAGCGAGAGAGAGATAACCGGTTAGAGAGAGAGAGAGTGTGTGTGGAGAGTGATTTAATGAGGAGAGAGAAAAAGTAAGTGAGAAAGAGTGGTTGATGGGAAAGTTGGTTGAGAAAAAGTGACGATGTTTCAACAATTTAATGGTCGAGTGTGAGTAACTTTTTGACTTATTTTTATTTGAATTTTATGCAATGTATCACCACAAAAATTTGTTTACACCAACTTTTAAACTACACACAATCATACAATAACACTATTTTTTTTATTGAGCATGCCGACTAAATGCAACTCTTAGTCGAGTTTTGTACCACTAATGGTACGTGATTAGCAATTAATTAATGAATTAAAAACACGGGTTATTACAGCCTTCCCAACTAAAGAAAAATTCAGTCCTCGAAATTAGAAGGAAGTTACGTCATTGCGAGTTTAAGTAGAGATAATGTTGAGTGCAACTTTCTTCACCTTGAATCTCTAATTTCGTTACATATTAACTTGTGTAATCTCTTATGATAGTTCGAATGATCAATTAGTATATCTAGTGCTCATTCAATTATTATCTAATCTTCTTGGTCTCCTTTGTGTGATTCTTTAAACAATCACTAATTTCAATGTCTCAACACCAGTACTTATCATAATTACAAGGCCTCTCTCATAGGGTCTTAAATAGAGTCACACCACTTTAGTTCAACCGCAAAAGTCATATTTACATCATGCATAGAGGTAAACAATCTTCCTCACTTATTACAGAATTCGTAATACAAACATGATTTTGTCCAAAATCTAGAACAACCATGCAGTCTAACCGTTAGACTAAAAAGCCTTACTTAGATGTATTCTAGTGTCCATCAATATCAACAACCCTACCACAATCTGGTAGTAAAAACCCTGCAACAACCTGACAGTAAAAACAAGGATTGCAATCTAAAATAATAAACATTGGCACACCATCTGACTTTCAATCTCGGCTCATATGTATAAAATGTTCAGTCGAACTTCGAGTTTATCGGTAAAAGTTTAAAAAAATGCAAGCAGATTCAGGGAACTAGCGTATGATCATCTCTAAGCATCCACAATCATATGATCTTCATAATCCGTGTGAGTCGATGATCATGTAAGATTATCTTTACAACAATTTTAATTCTTTGAGTTTTTTCTTTGTTCATTTTTAATCCAATCATGTTTATTCCCCAAGCATCGAATAAATAATGCTTCAAACATTTCCATTAAATTCACATTCCCCAACACAATATATTTTCTTAAGAGTTGTAAGTTACTCAACCCTTAAATTATCATCAGTCTTAAGACACGTCATATTACTTAAGTTTAATAACACTATTGGAGTAGAGTCTCGAAAGATCGTAGCCCCAAAACATGATATGTGTCCTTCGAACCCTTAAAGGAACCTAGCCTCATCAATCTTCAAGTTCTCTTTCGAGCAATTCGTTCACTCTATTCACAAGTGCTTGTCCTTTTCTATCGTGATTTGTTAAGTGTGTTGCTCTTGTCATAGCAATTGACACACTCCCATTATAATTATTTATTTATTTTTCGACATGCATTGCTTGTATGGAAATTCCTTTTAATATGCTTATGGACGCACTTGAACCAATTTTTTTTTTAGATATGTGAGAATCTTGAGATAAACTATCTCATGGGATTAATACTTAGAAAGCCTCTAACTTCTAGAACGATCCGCACTCTACCTTTGCCCGTAACACTTAATTCATTCCTAATCCCTAGAGGTGGTGGTCGACTTCACCAATCATAGGACTATAAACGAATAGTGTCACTAAAGTGGAGTTACTTTGGTTTCGATCCAACACTACTACTCCAGAGCTTTCGTCAAAGCTAAAGGAGTCCGTACATGCTGTAATCATTACCTCTCAAGTCATCTCAACACTCTGCTCCCTTAGAGTCGACATTAACCTACTTGTCTCACAAATCTTCGTCCCTTTTTTTACAC
Organism: Stephania cephalantha; assembly: GCA_039657325.1. NCBI lineage: Eukaryota > Viridiplantae > Streptophyta > Magnoliopsida > Ranunculales > Menispermaceae > Stephania > Stephania cephalantha. Next base: position 13,069,067 of record CM077577.1, read on the forward strand.
GTTCCTTGATGTATTCTGTCACTTTACCGATTTTCTCAAACTTCACTTTCCTAGGTACTCCTATTTAGATTTTCATATAGGACGTATCCATAGGCTAAGTTCTCATTCTTTTTTTTTTCTTTTTTTCATATTTACAAGCTTGAGATAGTCATTAAATTGAGAAAGTATTAAAAGGATTTAGATTCTCTATTGTCATGAATTATCGACATCATGAAATCCTCGAACTTTGCGTCCTCTACTAATTTTCACTTCGACTCTATCTTGTAACAAGTTATCCAAAATGTCGATTAACGTACCTTATTATACCACCTAAAGTATTGATTATAACATTGTCAACTAGTTTACTTTGGCCAATTCTTTTTTTTCTTTTTTGCATAAATGACAAAATTTGTCGCGTTGCACTGTTGCCAAATCATAGTCCGCACTTCTAACTTTTCATAGACTCCAATAAAAAAAAATCCAAAGTCACTTAGAGTCACTTGGTTGATGTGTCTCAACCAAGTCTAAGAAATAAGAGTCCGATTTACAAATAAAAGATGAGCATTATATGAACCTTACATTAAAAATAAGATTTTACTTCATTTTTTTTTTGAAGTCTAATCAAACATGGCAATTAAGAATTAAACTAATTCAAAACTAAGCTCCAAATTCATTAGAGAGAGTTTAAACCATGAAACAAAGGATTTAATCAAATCCAAATAAGCTTTCAAATTTTGACTTTAATTTTAAACAAACGAATAAGCTCTCATTGGTCTAAAAATCATAAAGAGCAAATGGAGTTCATTATGCGAATTAAAAATTTAGGAAATCGACAAAGAACCATCCTAATTGCCAAATTTTGATAGTATTCATGAAGGAAGTGTTTAACTTACTTAAAAGGACTCAATTTCCTCTCTTTTTTTCTCGAGTTTCATAACTCTATTGTTCATTTCTTACACTTTCTCATCGTGCCTCACTTGGAGCGCAAAAGTTAATACAATTTGTAGAAGTATCTCATATCTATCGATTCCATATAATTCATATAATCAAATAGCACATATGATCGGGTTTATTCAAAATTTCCCCGATCTCACATTCGTTCACTTCCCAACTAAGTCTCTAAGTTAGGATCATAGGGTTTCCACGCTAAGTTCGTTGGTGTTCCTAGCACTACAAGTCCGTGGTCGCGAACTAATCAGTTTGTAGGCTTATCAAAAGCTAAAGTCAAAACCTTAAGCTTTGATACCAACTATGACGACCCCGACCCAACAAATTGGGCACCGCCCGACACTAGGCCTCCATTAACTCCCGGTAAACCAGTTCGGAGTTAATAAACGCCAAGTCAGCCTCACAAACCGATCTTCAATACCCGATAGTCCACACAACAGAGTATATATAATGAAATCATATGCAGCTGAACTTAAATGCGGTGAAAACACGATAACAAATAAATTAAACACACAACGAGTTCTGGGTGCGGAAGCTAGTATGTGGAAACTTCGTACAACATATACAATGTACAAATCATAATGACAAGGGGAAATATACGTATCTCTCAACCTAAATACCCATTTATAAAATATAATACAAGTGATATAGATACATCAAATAACCTACGTATGCCGCACATCAATGTTCTTGAGCTCAGAGATTATGCTTGCAATTGTCACCAAAAGCGGAGACAATCACTACAAAAAAAATGTAAATTAGAAACGGAAATAGCAACGAAATTTAATTCCGTTTCTAATCAGAAATGGTTAGAAACGGAATTTAATTCCGTTTCTAATCAGAAATGGTTAGAAACGAAATTGAGACTGAAATAGTCAGAGACGGAATAGAGACAAATTAGAGACGAAATAGAGACGGAATTAGAGACGGAATTAAAATCCGTTTCTAAAAAAATGGCGCCAACTTTTCACCAAAAATTCAGTAGTTTATAACCACACATCACATCTCGAGATTCGTGCATCAATAGATGAAATATTTATTTGTTTCAAACTCACTCTCTCTCTCTCTCAAACTCTCTCTCCCAACTCTCTCTCCTTGACCGAACTCTCGACCTCTCTCCTCGACTCTCCTCGACCGAACTCGACCTCTCTCTCTCGACCTCTCTCGACCTCTCTCGACCTCTCTCGAGCTCACAGGCTCAACAATCGCTCTCTTCACCGGCGGCTCAAGCAACTCCTCTCTTCACGGCTCCGCAAACCCTCAACTCCCTATCTCGTCTCGAACTCTCTCTCTCCCAAGCCCTAAATCTCTGCGAAATAGTCACCGCAGACACTTATGTTCACCGGTGCTCTCCAAATCGATGTCTTCATCGTCGAGGGCAATTACGGCTTTGTTGGATGGAGATTGGAGATCTAGTTTGGGAGATTTGGTGTTGTTTGAAGAGATTTGGAAATGGGGGTTTGGATTTGGTGGGTTTTGGCGGTGGTGTTCGGAGCTTGAGTTGCTCTCTCGCGGAGCTCGTGCCTTCTGCCGTCACCGTCGCATAAGCCCTCGTCGTCGTCGTCTTCGCTTTGTCTGTCGCCGTCTCGTCCCTCGCCGTCGTCGTCTGCAGCATTGTCCCTCTTTGTGTGGCTTTTGAAGATGTTACTCTGTTGGGGAAGTTCTCGGTGTTTTCAAATCGACAACGATATCGATTTTAATGTGTTTTTTGTCCGTTGTTCCATGAAGAATCAACGTTCTTGTAGTTGATCAATGCTTCTCATTTGATGACCTTTTTTTTGGGGTACATGCGAATGGTCTTGATACCAAGGTGGAGAAGTCAAGAAAGCAAATGAAGGAAAGGAAGAACAGAGCCAAGAAGATCCGTGGAGTTAAGAAGGTGAACTAATGTCCACATATCTATCTCGCATTTTTGTTTTTTCCATTCCAATATTTGGTGCTTAGCCTTTCTTTTACCCCCTATTTGCGGACTAAGGCCTAGGAGATGCTTTGCTAAGGCCGGAAAGAAGAAATGAGGTGATTGAGGATAATCTGGTTATCGTATTTTGTATTAGTTATTTTTGAGTAGCTTTCATTTAGTTTTGAGTATGGCATTTGCGGGACAATATTTTTGTCGTGTTAAATACAATTTCATTTCCAAATGAACTTAATGTCGAAATACCGATCATGAAAGCTTCTAAAGTTGGAGAAAGACCCCGGGGTTTGAGATCTTCCCTAGTGTGCTTTTTTTTTTTTCTTGACATTCTGTTTCACTTGTTAGATGATAAAAATGTGTGGTAATTAATGTTTGTTGAGGTGTTTTCTTGGTTTATAAGTTTCGGTTTCAAAGCATTATGTTGGAATTAGAGTAGAGTTGACAAAGCACACAATCAAACCTTAGTCGGTTTGCAATTGATTGCTTTTATTTACTTTCTATTACTTTGTATGGATGTATGTGGTGATCCACTTCGTCATTTGTTATTTTTGCAGCTTGGAGCCAATGCTATTTTGGCCGTTTCTCTTGCGGTTGCAAAGCAGAGCAAGCGTGAAGAAGGTTCCCTTTACAAGGTATATTGTTATCAAATGTGTATTTGATAGTATTAATATTTTGCTCGCACCGTTTCTCTCATTCGCGAAGGTTAGAATCGCCTCCTCTCTCATTTGTGCCCTTATCTCCTTTGCTTGATTTCTCATTCTTTTCTAGTTACTCACATGGTCAAGTAGTTGGAGAATTGTCACAAGATTGTTTCTAGTTACTCACATGGTCAAGTTAACCACAAAAGTCATTGTTTGGTGAGAGATTATTTGCATTGGGAATTGTCTCCAATTGCTCACCAAGTGATCAAGATTTTCTCGCATGTTGTTGTTATGGCTAGTGCATATACAAGTAGGCTATCATGTAGGAACAAAGTGAGTTTCATGAAAATTACTCAAACTGGAATTAGTTATTTGTGTTGCATTTGTTTATATATTATCTTTTTTAACCTCTAAGCGATTCCTTATTTTGAGTCAATACGTTACGGATTCCGTGATCATTATTTTTCTATTGCAATGGAAGTTAGCTTATTAAATCTGGTTGTTAATTTAATTTTTCTCGTGTAATGTTCGAATTCGGGGTGCTCCAACAAACCATGTAGCAGACTTTGAACATGTAGATTCTTTTCTAAGAAGTACCTCGAATGCCGTATCCGAGAGGTTTGTTTTAATTTTTCATAAACATCATTGAAATATACTTCATTTCCATGTCTATCACTTTTAATCTTTCAAGTTTCAACTCGAGATAAATTTAAATCTATCACTGACATTGTTCTCTATGTTTGTTATTTTTTCTTGTGTCAATTTTCTTGCCTTGATGGCGGTCTTTTTTTGTTCTATCAATTTTATAGGACCGCAATTAGATTTCGAGGTATTATTACCATTGTCCCTTTCTTTATTATTTTGTCGAGGTATCTTTATGACTTGTTTCATTTTGCGCTCTTTAGATTTCGAAAGATCTTGATAATTTATTTGCAACTGCAGGAATTTGATGGCTAAGCAAGACTTGAAAGAGCTAGGATTTGTAAGGGAACGAATCTTTGAAGCTTCTGAAAAGGAAATCGAAGTAACGAATGCTAGCGGGAATACTTAACCTGGTTCACAAAGTAAGGTGCTAGCTTCGTAAAGTCAGATGCTCATATTTTTAGGAACCAATGAGCTCTGATCTTATCGACCTCTTGTTTGTTTTATGATGAGAATTCTAGTGAGATTATATCAGAATAGGAGTGTTGGCCTTGCTGAGTGATGAAAAATCTTGACATATAATAGGGTGATCCAAAATTTTGTACTTCCTTTCTTATGACGAGATTTTGAGATTTTGGTGCTAGCTTCGATGTTGCTTCAAAGGCTAGGCGTGTCCTCTAAAATCTTTTGAAACAATAAGTCTCCTTGTGCGCTTTCGACAATTGAATGTTGAGTGTTTTGATAACTATGAGTCTTCGCATACCTCTTTTTCGGGATGGACGTCGAGTGAAGAAATATAGAGGCATGGGATCCCTAGAGGCCATGATGAAAGGAAGTGACGCACGATATTTGGGTGATAAGTCAAAGTTAAAGGTGGCTCGGGGAGTTGTGGGTGTTGTTTCAAGAACATGCATTCCAAATACTTTTTTTTTCTTTATCTATATTTAATTATGGCTTTGATGCTTAATTATAGCTAGCTAACATTGGTTATTAATTAATATATATGTTGGTTTCAAAGAACTATGTTGTGCAAGGTTTAGTCGACCGAACATGTTTGGTTATGCGGATCGCACGACGGAAAGATTAAAAGGAAATTTTGTAGCACCGTCCATGCGAAATTCAGCGAATGTGGTAGAGAAGATACATTAAGTGCAAGTTACATATATTTCTAGTTTGCATTGCATTTAGTGTTTTTTCATCTATATATATATTGCAATGTTGTTATTTTGTTTATTTTCTTGACTTTTGTAATATATATTTTCATGCAAAGGTGGCCAAATAATATCTTCGATGCTATAGTGAAGTGATTGGAAATAACTATTCATGTCACCGATTGAAAATAACTATTCGCCTCGATCGAGTTCAAATTTGGGCTTCAAATCGATCCGTAGTTAATCGATTCCCTTGTGCCAAACGTAGCTTAATATTTTTCCACACTTTCATTTCTATGATTGGTCATTTTCTTAAAACTTAGGAATTTGTAGTATGGTAAAACCTTCTTCATGTCACGATTTGCATTTGCACACTTATGTCTCTCAATCATATGCATGACCTCTGTTAACATGTATCACATGTGTATGCTCCATAAATTTATTGATCTTCCATTGTTTTTTGTTCTAATTTTTTTGTCCTTGTCCATTGCTTTGCCATATAGGTCTAATTCTGGTTACATTGCGAGTTGCTCCATAAATTTATTGATCTTCCATTGTTTTTTGTTCATATTTTTTTGTCCTTGTCCATTGCTTTGCCATATAGGTCTAGTCTGTTGTTCATTGCGATTCTTTGCATCACTAGGAGGTAAATAGACAAACATTTTTTTTTTAATCTTTAATATCTGATTCTCATTACCGCTAATTTTTTAATTATCTCACTACTAGTCCGCCATTTAATTAGTTGTAACTTGTTTTGCAATATATTTGAGCATCATTCTATTAGACTAGATTGAATTGGAAACACAAAATGATCGATGAAATTTTCTAAGTATTGAGGTTTGAAATCCCTACTAAATGGCAAGAGGCATAAGGTCTTACTCTTTAGTTTCCGCATGAAATCCCTACTAAATTGCTTTTGCTCATGTTTATAAGCATCTTTTAATTTTCTCATACGAAACATAATCAAAGATTTACGCGTAGCGCGCGTTTTAGAATGTGTAGCAAATCGACTCACACCACACAAGACTCACGTAAGTCTTATTGGTGTTAGGTGGGCTTTGAAATTGAGGATAATCAAGAGCCACCTCGCATAGTAGTGTATTTCTTGATGTGCGTGTTGATCACCAAACTCAAGACTTATTTATTAGCTCGCATTAGTGAACACTTTGAACTCGACCAAGTTCAATGCCTAAAGTAGCCACCTTAGGAACCAAAATCTAGTTTCTTATCCAAGTAACTTCAACATACACTATGTAGACCATCACACTTGTTGTCCTTCTTGGTCATCCTTGGCATCAAAAAATAGGTTTGCAAGGCTCTCCACTTGATTTCACTTGTGGTTAGAGAAAATGTATCTCATTCATTTCCGCCCACAATCCAACATTATTGAATATTGCACTTTAGAAGTAAAGTTATCTCATCAATTTAAGTTTGATTGGAAATTAATTGACCCTTATGATTTCTACCTTGCTTGGACGATTCGTGATTAATTTATAGTTGATGCACATGTCTATGTATATTCCAATTGATTTGGTTTTCTCAAAGAAAGTCGCATTGACTTGGATGACAAACCGAAATGTTTATAAGTAGCAAATCACAATGGTCGCGATAATTGAAATAAAAATAAAGAAACCGATTACTACTAGCTTCCCGTATTGTTGTAATCAAGACTAGCAATTGTCAACTAGCCGAGGTGCCAAAAAAACTTTAACATTCAAGACATTACTTTGGTGAACCAGGCTTAAATGGGGTGGTTCGTGTTATGTCCTTACCAATTGGAATATGGTGGACTCATTTACCATACAGTTTGATTTAAAAATTAGCAAACATATGGAAGGGTCGAAAACCTTGTATAATTTTATCACATTTACATATCTTTCTTTTTCTTCATGTTGTATAGTTGTTCTTATTGATAGTTCTAAGTGCAATGTATTTTTTTCCGACAATTAGTGCGTACGCATTATACAAACACTTTCTATTGGTAGCAATTTTTTGGTTTAATTGGAAAGATTGGTTTCTCACTTTTCTTCAAATGTTGTAGATGTTCAATGATAAGATATTGAAGATCAATGTAAGAAGATGCATAAGCACATCTATTAAACTTCGAAAGAAGTACTTATACAAGGTCGGCCATTAATTTTATCATAACTTTCCTTCTTTCTTTCTCGCATGATTTTTTTGGATTGAATGCGCATCGTGTACAAGGTTTTTTCCATTTACTTAATAAAACCATTGCCTCTTTCGCATGAACCGCATGGATTTTCTTTACTTGGTTTATGCCAACATTTTCTCGCTTTACATATCTTTATATTATCATACACAAAGCCGCATCTCGATGAATTCGTTGCAATGCTAATTTGTGATGGTTTTTAACTCTACATTTTTTGCTCATTTATCAATTCTCGGCCTTATAGGCTTGTAACTTAAATCATTAGGTATGATTTAGTCACACGTGGGAGTAGCTATTGATTTTTCTCGCAATAATATTCTTGTGTCTTGTCTTTGTCTTTTTCTTGAGCGACGAGTAAGTCTTTGTCCAATTCATGGCCACATATTCTCATTTTAAAAGCCGATTTCACGATCATTATTGCTTCATTGCATAACATTATTGTTACTTCTTTTCAGAAACCCGATGATCATGGGATATCATCGTGGGATGGAACTTGAGTGGTCGGCATTCTACATATCATGCTTTATTTCCAAGGGCATGGACTATTTATGATGGTACTATTTTCCTTATTGATGTCCTACAATGAATTACATTGTTAATTTTAGCTTATACCTCGGTTTTCTATTTAAATACAAACAAAGCACGCGTGAACGCCACTTTGGCAACAGCTGAGTTGTGGTGCTTTTGTATTCGCTACGTTACTTAGACCTTGGAATGAAGTAAATAATCTACCTTGCCATTACGACTAAGCTTAGCTTCATCGTGTCCTTACAAATCCTTATTTATATTTTGTTAATTTTTACACAAAGCTTCCAATTCACGTTTTTTGATGTTTCAGCTCTATTACTTTCCTCTGTAAGTGCATGTTCTTTATTCTTCTGTTGTGGCCTTATTTGACTTATTATGTTCTCTTCTAATTTTTGCTAGACTTACAGACACAAGTGCTTTGTTTTCATTATTTGCTCTATAATACTGTAAATTCTCAACGTATTATGTTCTCTTCTAATTTTTGCTCAATATTGTGGATCTTTGTACTTTTTGTATTCCCTTTGTTTTCACCTTATGTAGTTTTGTGATCATTAGACATTTTTAATGAAATGATTCGAATTTTCCTTTTGCTGGCATGTTGTCGTGCTTTAGCACTTAAAACGTTTTCGTAATTGTGCTTTAGCAAAGCTTTTTGTTCGTGTAGTTAGGTAGGTTCTCGATTCCCTTTCTAATAAATTGTGTTAGTTGGACACACAAGTAGCCATGTACCGTCGGAAATTATAGTAAAATATATTGTTTTCTTTTGCACCGTAAATGGAGATAGTTTTTTTGCGCTTTCGTTTTTTATCATGGGTTTGATCTATTTTGCAATATTTGCGGAGCGTGGCCCTATCGAGGTGATTTGGTTCTTCGATCGAGTGGGAGTTAGTGTCATTGATTGCCCATATCCCCGTGACAATACCCGCCATAATCTGATTTTCAAGTGAGAGATGAGGAATTTAAAGCATATCATGTAACTTTTATAGTTGTTTACATGACTTTTAGATTGATAATTCTTTTTGTGCATATTTAGAGGATTGTAAGTTTTTTTGTGTGGTTGTTGAACAATAGGATTGGTGATTTTTGTGAATACTTAGAAATTTGGAGCATTTATTATACTTGACAATTTTTCGTGGATATATAAATCTTTTTCAAATAATTTATTCCAATCTCGTGAGTAAATCCGAGACTAAAGAAGTTCAACAATAATTCAAATTAAACAATAAATAAGTCTATAAATCATGCAAGAAAAAGATTACGCTGAAAAGAACAATAAGGCGCATGATAGACAGACTACAATGATCAACGATAGAGACCAAGTGACCCTGAAGCAAATGATAGGCGTCTAAGTGGTCTTGACAATCAACACTTTGGCTTAAATGCACTTAAAACATGTTAGTGTCAAATACTGGTACGCCGGGACCAAGTCCGCTTCAACCGCACCAAAACCATTCGGCACTGTCGGCTCACTTGAGTTGTAGCCCGAGAAAACATTCCAAAGGGAGCCATAATCACAGCCGGATGCTCAACCGCAATGGAATCCTTGAAGTCCTGTGAGGAGCCACGACACTTGGCAGATGCGCTCTCAGAGGATTCAATCTCGTCTAGGAGCCACAAGCGCGACTCGGATGCTTAACTCATGAGTAAACAACGACTCAACTTGACCACTAAGACCCTAGGTCACTCGGTAAGGAAGTAGAGTCCAATAATAGGTATCGTTTTCATCAAAATATGCAAGGAAATGAATAGAATTAATATTGAATTTCTTACTGGTTTACTTACAATACATTCGCATAAATTGTCACGTCAATTCGATGATTCGAATAGCCTAGTTGAGTCATTCTTGTGTATCATTATACATAGGTACAACAAAGTCGTTTAGACTATATTTAGTAGTTTAAGAACCACTTGCTAAATCAAAGCATTATTCATATTTTATGCTTTCCTTAGTTCATGAATCTACTAATTATAACTTTCAAGTAGCATAGCTTACTTTCATGTGTTAGTGAAATGAATTTATAGTTGTTTACGTAGGCATTTACGTTACAAACTCTTCCAAGTTATTTGACTCAAATAAACGGTTTTAAAAGGGTTCAACGATATTAAAACACTACTCCTTACTTCCAATTTAGACCTTTCACGACTCCAAAATCGATAACTAATATTTCAAATCAAATTTGATGATTCGATGAAAATCAATATGCGGTGAAACAAAATATGAAAAATCCCATAAACCTTGATTTTTCCAACATAAGTCAAATAGGATCGACTAATCACGACCAAAGAGATAAATCATCTCATAAAAGTCAAGTTCGACTTATAATTCCCAAATCATAACATTTAGTCCAAGAAATCATGAATTAATCGAAGTAAGTTCATTTTCGAGCATAAGTCTCATTGACTTGAAAACCATGTAATTCCACTTCATTTAGTTCCTAGAATGAAGTTCATTTTAAAAACAAAACCAAGTCCTTCATTAGGACTAAAACCTTCCCATGAATCGACACAAACCACCATGAATAAACCAAAGCGTCGAACATGTTTGTTATCAACAAGTTTTGTCAATGTAAGGCCTTTTCAAGCTAGATTTGATCAACCACATGTTTAAAATAAACCTAGAGTTCATAGAATTCTATTTGAGTCCTACAACTCTTTTTATAGTCAAAGAAACCATATAAGCTAATTAGAAACCAAGTTTGATAAATAATCCACAAGATTTAGGACTCACGTCCATCTATGTTGTTTTAGAAAAATAATAGAACATCTCTTTTTATAATTTCATCAAACATTTAGAGTGCATCACTTTAAAAATATGGAAATCTTTAACACAATCTCAACTCATCGATAAAACTCTTTAGCAATTTACAAGAGAAGACCCATTTCAAAGCTAGATAAATAATAGAGTACAAAACCTCTATAATCAACTAGCTTCCATCAATAATATTAGATTCATTTCAAAAATGAGAGGGTTAGAGTCTCACCATAACCTTCGATGCTCTTGAGCAATTAATCCCTCTTGTTCAATCTGTCTCCCCTTCTTTTTTTTATCCCTTTTTTTCTTCACGAACAACGCCACCATCAAGCCTCGCCGGAGTCGCGTCGTCGCACCACGTCATCCGCGCGCCGCTGCCGCTGGTGATTCACCGCTCCTCCTCGCCGGCGTCACTGCTCCTCGCCGGCGTCAAGTCTTCCGCGTCTCGCTGGCCATCCACGGGAGCCGGTGTCCGTTCGCGCGTCTGCTGGCCGTCGTCCGCGCTTGTCACCAGACCAGCCCGCTGGCCCGCCGCTGCTGGAGCCGCGCCGACATCCAGCCGTCCACGCCGGAGCTCCAGCCGCCTCGCCGCCGCTGCTGCTGGCAGTCCGCGAGCTCCTCCGCCATGGCCGCCGTCTATTTTTTCCTTTTATTCTTCTCTCTTTTTCTTTTTGTGTTTTTTTGTTTTAATTTGGGGAGAGAGACAGATAAAGAGAGAGAGATAACCGGTTAGAGAGATAGTGTGTGTGTGGAGAGTGAGAGAGTGATTTAATGAGGAGAGAGAAAAAGAAAGAGAGGAAGAGTGGTTGATGTGAAAGTTCGTTGAGAAAAAGTGATGATGTGTCAACAACTTAGTGGTTGAGTGTGAGTAACTTTTTGACATATTTTTGTTTGAATTTTTTGAGGGCCGTCGAGTTTTCTCGCATTTTGTAGGGTCCGTGTGTGAGCCGATTTCGTCTCCAAATTAGGGCTCGGTTGAAGATCGTCGAATTAATTTACATTTGGTAGAGTAGTTGTAATGTGTGTGTGGTGGTTTTTTCAAATGTAAGAAAATTGGGAAATCGTGGTTCTCGGCCGCACAGGAGCCGAGAGATCCGTGTCAATCGTCTCGGCCTTGGCGAGACAAGCTAATATTTTGGGAACTCGCAGCCTCGCCACGAAGACGGAAGAGTTAATTGCGTATCGGTTGTCCACTTCCGAGAGGGTCTCGCAGGCTCGGTCGTCATAGGACGAGAGTCGAGCGAATGAAATGGTCAATCCATCTCGGTGGTGTACAACCGAGACCTTTCTATTGGACTCGGTTGTACACTCGCCGATATATTGGAATACTTGTCGGTCATGGGTGACCGAAAATATGGGTTGTTTCACGAACACCGTTGACCGAGACATCGAAAATAGATGAATTTGAACATTACAAGTTTGAAAAAAAATTTGGTTGTATGTCAAACTAACAATACAAGATTGAAAATCCATCACGACAATTTGCACCGAAACTTAATTAATTATAAATCTCCGTAACATTCAAACCGACTCTAAAAAAGGTCCATCCATAAGTAAACAACAATCAAAACACAACAACAATCAAAACACAAGACAACATTTGCATATACATAGAACATTCGGACGAATTGGCAAAATTTATAAATGTTTAGCCGTCAGGTACAAGTTTTAACCTACGGTGTATCTAAATCTACAACAGTATGGTGGCTTCATGATCAGCGATTGCAATGGGCGCGATGTCTCGAAAAACGAATCCATCTCGCCAACCTTTGCGCAATCCTCAACGTACCGATCCCACGATGGATATAAGGATGGCGCGGTGAATTCACACGCAATCGCACTGTCAAAAGTGAACAATAGAACATAGAAGATATTGTCACAAACCCGATTAAGGGGGAAACAAACCAATTCAAAAAAATCATAGAACTTACCCTAACCCAATGGATATTCCTTTCATTTGCCATTGCAATGATAAGTCTGTTGTGGCAATGACGACGGTGGAGTACTACGTAGAGGTAGGAATGTGGAGGCACTCCCATGCGAGAGGTTGACGAGAATGACATTGAATGCGGTGGATACTAACAATCCCATGTCCGGAAGTGTCAACCATTCTTTGAAAAATGTCCCCTCTTGCTTCTCCGGCCAATGCACCGCATTCTTGACGATCTCGAAACTCGAGCCAAGCACTTCCCGCCAAAGGTCTTCATACCCGATAATCTCATCGTACATCCTTCCACGCACAATCCTCCACCCGTCTACGTCGGCAAGTCGAAGCCCAGAGGCTATACACCGATATCCACAATTTTCATCGGAAACGACATCGATAATGGCCTCAACATGTGGCAACCAATCTGGTTCTAAGCAATGACCATAAGCCATGTTAGATCCACTTTGCGTGCGTCGACTGGCGCGACGCATTTGTGGAACCTTGACTTTCTTCTGCCTAGAAGCTTTTGTGGAGTGGGATGACTCAAATCCGATTGGAGACCCCGGTGTCCTCCCACCCGCATCCTCAACTTCCCGCTCGCACTCCACGAAAGACGAAGGTGGACTAATCTCCCTAAGCTCGCTCACTTTCGGTCCTCCCCCGCATCCTCAACTTCCTCCTCCCCTTATCCAATCTTCCTGCGGTGTCGTGATTGTGCCTCCCACAAATCACGGTGACATACCATAAGGAGTCGCATTTTCCTTGACGTTAATTTGGAAAGGGCATCCACATTTCTTCGTACCAATGTGACTCCTCGCCTTTTCATCATTCCTTGATTTCTTTAAAATTTTTGCCGCTTTCCCTTCCCTACTCTCTGAGCCGGTCCCCTATATGTCCCGGACCTCTCACAGCAATTTTCACCCTTCCCTGCGCTTAATGCCCCGCATCCGAGCGCTTCGTTACTAACACAAACTTGTTCTCACCACCAATCATTTGGAGCCATGAAATAGCCGCTTCTCGAGAGGGGAGTGCCTTAGAAGGTGTAAAAACGCATTTGTAGTCCGAAAAATTACTAGATAACGGCATTACCCGCAATACAAACAAAGTGTAACATTATAATCAACCAAAATGTACAAGACAATCACAAAAAAACCCCAAAAAACATGTTCTCGGTTGTACAGTCCGAAACTTTCTTAAGAGTCTCGCTTTACGTACGACCGAGAGTTACTCAAGACTTCTGGTCGTTCCGCACCGTGACCTACGTGAAACCTCTCGGTCCTCTATGATCGAGACATTACCATACATCTCGGTCCCTACGAGGCCGAAACAATCGCGCACCCGACGAAACTTCGGATAACCGCAAAAAAACACAAAAAATTTGCAAAATTACCTCAAGGACGACCTCCTCTCAGCACCGAAGCATTACAATCCTCCATTAAACAAAGGGAAACAACTTCTGGATTTGAAGAAATTACCAAACCCTACGTTGACAAACAAATCATCATTTTCACCGTTATACACAACTAAACAGCTTCTAAAAAACCCGAATATGGTTGTCAAACATTGTTACCTCATTGTCGGACGATGTCAATCCGCAAGAATCGATCGCCTCTTCGCCAAACGCAATATGGCGTCGCTTTGTGGTTCGAGCTTCTTGGTGGGGTGCCCTAACTCCTTGTCAAAATGGTTTGTGGGGTTTAAACCATTATATATATACAGGGGCAAAATGGTCTTTTCCATTTTTGCTTTGGAATTTTTACAAATAAGTTGGGTGCCCTCATTAAATGGTGGGGTGCCCTTAGCGGCCCTCATTTTTTTCAATGTATCACCCCCAAAAATTTATTTACATCAACTTTTAAACTACACTCAATTATACAATATCACTACATTTTTTTATTGAGCATGTCAACTAAATGCAACTCTTAGTCAAGTTTTGTACCACTAATGATATGTGATTAGCGATTAATTAATTAATTAAAATTACGGGTTATTACATATTCTTCACGCATCTTTTATTGGTGGACCAAGGGATATGCTAAAGAGATATATGGATGCAATGGCGTTGGTTCAACGTTTTGGAAAGCTATACATTTTTCTCACTATCACTTATAATCCTTATTCGCCTGAAATATAACAGGAGCTTCAATATAGAGATGAGATGCAAAACATACCTGATCTTACTGCGCGCATATTTAAATCAAAACTGGAATGTCTTAATAATGAGATAGTGAAGAAACAAATCGTCGGTCCTGTTGCAGCATATGTCTATGTTGTTGAGTTTAAAAAATGGGGTTTCCACATGCTCATTTTCTTATAGTCTTGGAATCAACAACAAAATTGATAGATCCAATTTCTTTTGATTTTTTCGTATGTGCTGAGCTTCCAGTCAAATCGGATCATCCTCACTTGTATAGAGCAGTTGTGAAACACATGATGCATGGTCCGTGTGGTCATATGAACCCAAAAAATGTATGTATGGATGTAAATGGTAAATGCAGTAATAGTTACCCCAAGGCTTTTTGTAATTGTATTATGCATGGGAAAGATTCGTATTCGAAGTATAGAAGACGTGATGATGGAAATAGACCAATGGTTAGAGGACATAAATTAGATAATCGTTGGGTAGTCCCTTGTAATCCGTACTTGCTGGCTAAGTTTGACTGCCACCTGAATGTTGAGGTTTGCTCAACTATTAAAGTTGTCAAATATTTGTATAAATACATATACAAAGGACATGATAGCGTAGCATTTCGATGCAATGACAACAATGAAAATCCTAGGATTGATGAGATTGAGAGCTTTCAATCAGCACGTTAGGTAGCAGCTCCAGAGTCAATGTGGCGCATCTATGGCTTTCATCTAAATGAAATACATCCACCAGTCATCACACTGCAACTTCATTTGGAGGGAAAGCAATTAGTAAAGTTTAATAAGAACGACACTTGACAAAATGTAGTTGATAATGGATTTTCATCTCGTTCCATGTTAACTGAATATTTAACATGAAGAAAAATGATGAATTAGCTCGCAATGTGTTATATCGAGAATTTCCTATGCATTTTGTTTGGAATCAACAAACAAGAAGATGGTCGAGCAGGAAAAAAAAACGTCAGGTTATTGGTAGAATTGTTGCAGCGAGTCCACTAGAAGGTGACAGATACTACATTTGCCTCCTATTAAATCACATTAAAGGATGTACATCTTTTCAAGAACTAAAAGTTGTCAATGGTGTTCGTGTGGAATCGTATAGAGAGGTAGCTGTTTTACACATGTTACTTGAGGTCGACAACAGTTTGGAGTTGTGTTTGGAAGAAGCATCGATGTATCAAATGCCGTTTAATTTGCATCGATTATTTGCTACAATATTGATACATTGTAACCCTGAGAATCCTCGTTATTTATGGGGAAAATTAAAAAATGAAATGTGTCGAGATTTTGAGTGTCTACATCTACCCTCAATTGAAGTGGATTTAAAAGTATTGCAACATATTAATACTATTTTAGAGTCAACGGGAAAAAGTATTACCGAATTTTCTTTAGTTGATTATCCAATTGCTTTTGATGATACTTATCACTGCACGAGAGAAATTAATGAAGAGTTAAACATTGTTGTTGATATTAATGACTTGGAGGCCGCATCGAAGTTGAATCATGCCCAAAAATATGCATATGATTCTATCCTTGATAAAGTTCTCAAAAATGAATTGGCTTTATTTTTCATAGACGGTCCGGGTGGTATTGGAAATACCTTTTTGTACAGAGCAATATTAGCCAAGGTTAGATCCAATAAAATGGTTGCATTAGCAACTGCATCATCAGGAGTAGTGGCTTCATTATTACCTGTAGGTCAAACAGCACATTCTAGATTTAAATTATCGATAAATATTGATAGGAATAGAACATGCAACATTAGCAAATAATCAATGTTGGCAAAATTACTATTGACAACACACTTGATTATCTGGGATGAAGCACCGATGTCAAATAAACATATTATTGAAGCACTAGGACTCTATGGTTAGGGACATAACAGATAACAACATACCTTTTGTGACGACCCCAATTTCCCATAAAATTGGGCCCCGCTGCCCTAAACCCACGTGGACCCCGAGCCGCCTTGCAAGGTCAACGCAGCCTAATCCTTCCAATCCATTATTACAAGTAATTTCCCATACAATTGAGTTATTAGTATTTTTCAAGACTTAAAAATTTAGTGGAAGCAACTAATACATTAAATAACTCAACAAAAAGATCAGGAGTTAGGCAACCTAATTGTGGAACCCAATAAATATCATCGAGGATAGTAAATACAAAATATACAAAAAATCACCTAGCTATGAAGCCTTCTCTCTCTCGCTACTGTCATGACTCTGCACTCACTCAAACATAAGAATGACGAGCCTGTAAGTAAATCCAAGAGGACATATACACAACATTTCACAATATCCAAAACAACAAACACGATATTCAAAGCAATTAATTCATGCAAATATAATGAAAGCAATCAAGAACGCATGAATATACAAGATCGTAAACAATCCATCGATGAGTGGTGCCAAATAACAAGGAGTCCCGACCAAAAAGTCGTTGAGTCGCGGCAAAAGCCCATCATACTCGGGTTTAGGGCGAGCCCCATGCCTCCCAACCCTAACCCCTGCCGACTATGAGATATCTACGGACCCGGATAAGTGCCCCCAACGTACACTCAATTGGGAGATATCTACAGCGTCCGGATAAGAGCTCATATCGCAGATAAATAGTAACCATGACTCGCTTGCCAATGGACCCCCTCAATCGACAACAATTTAACGATAGCTATCATCACAAAGCAATGAACGACAATAAAGCTATCAACACTCAACAACAACAGTCAATGGAAAGACATGAAATATTGTATAAGTCCCTACTGGTTTACTTACCTCGAGAAACGCGAACCTCAAAACGTCGCTCGCGTCTCGATTTGCACACCCGACACCCGACTCCTAAGTCCCCGATGTCCAATTAGACATTTTAGGCCTAATTTATTCAATTCATTCACATCACACAAAATTAGGTGAAATTCTCACCTCCATCGCGTCGTCGCGATTTCGTCGAAATCGTGCATCCGAACGGCCGACATCGCGCCATCGCGCCGCCGCTCGCCGTCCTCGCCGGAGTCGCGTCGCACATCGCCGCCGGAGCCGTTCGCGCGTCGTCTGGCGGGCCTGCCATTGCTGAAGCGCGCTCTGCGTCGCTGCCGCTGTCCGTCCATCACTTTCACCGGCCGCGCGTGCTTGCTTTCGCTCGCACCGTCTGGCCGGCCGCCGCGCATTCGAACCCGCGATCGCTTCGCGCCGTGCCACCGTCCGCCGTCGCGCCGTCGGCAACGCTTCTCATGCGCCGTGCTGCGACTCGCTGCTTCGCTTCGCGCCGCGCGCGACCACCACCGCGACCTGCGCGATCGCCGCCATCTTTCTCACCTCCCGCGGCCTCCACGTGGCCGCCGCACCGACGAGCCGGCCGAGCCGCCGCGGATCTCCTTCTTCCCCGCGACTTCTCTCTATCTCTCTAGCTTTCTCTCTCTTTCTCTCTCTTTCTCACCTCCCGATTCTTATCTCAATCTTTTTTTTCTTTTATATATATATATATATATACATTTCCTTTTTATTTCCTTTTTGATTTTAAATCAAAAGTATCATTGACATTCGTGCAACACGAATCTCGAGACAACTCAACAACCGAGCGCGCGCATCTCGAGGCATCAACCCGCCTCCTTTCAAAATCTCGATACTCACGCTACACATATCACGAGGCGTATTCAATGTCCACCTTAAAACCACATAAATCCACTATAGCCACATTAAGCCACTATCTCGGTCCCACGTCGGCATGCGACTCGAGGCGAGTCCTCGTTCGTGTTTCGGCTCACCGAATTCCTCGCATAGTTAGCATTATCATCCCAAATTGGATTCAGAATACGTATTTCGACGAGTGGGTCCCACATGCGACCTTGACTTGACACGTGGCATAAGTCAAATTTTCGGCCGTTACAATCTTCCTAACGAATTAGAATTTCGTCCTCGAAATTGAAGCAAGTCTCACGGACAATGGTGTTTTATGAATAAAAACTCAAGGCCATACCCGCCAAGGCCATACTCGCCCAAGGCCATACCCCCATCTTACTCTGTAGGGCTGGGCTCCTCCGCGACAAGTCGGGCTCCTCCGTGACGAGCCGGGCTCCTCCGAGACCTCCAAGCAAAGAACACACCATCTGTCTCATCACATCAATATATGTCGTGGCAAAATCCTCGCAACATATATTGGAATACAAATGAACATTTTCATTTCATTATCCACTCGTCATTAACATACGTATATCCGTTGTATGCCCGCGAGAAATGTAAATCAGTCGGACTTGACGTGGCAATAGCATGAATTTGTTTCTGGCTGTCCACACGCCCATACA
Organism: Stephania cephalantha; assembly: GCA_039657325.1. NCBI lineage: Eukaryota > Viridiplantae > Streptophyta > Magnoliopsida > Ranunculales > Menispermaceae > Stephania > Stephania cephalantha. Next base: position 13,088,165 of record CM077577.1, read on the forward strand.
AGTACATTGAAATCTCGTTCCAACTGGAACATGTCCATCCTCTCCGGACCTCACACTGACTGTGACGATGCCTAGAATGCGACGGTACTCCGATGCGTGTACTCCCACGCTTTCACTCACCATAACATCGTTTGTACCCCAGAGCGTCCACATCGATGCCACCGTAGTGCACGACTAGACACCGCCTCGCCGAACAACGAAACGGATACGATGCTCGACCTCATATGATCCGGTGTGGCCAAAACGTCATGAATCTTTGCTTTGCTCCGAGATTCGTACCACCGTGAAACTTTTCCGAGTGATGCCGCTAAAACTCGTGGCACCGCCTCATCCGAGTCGTCACTCTAATTTCCGTTTCGCTTGGCGTGCTCAAAGATCTCCTCATGTAATTACGAGTTCAACTCGTTCACTCGAACACGTTCACTTTTTGACTTTCAAAGTAATCGTGTCCTCGAGATTCGTGCGACACGAATCTCGAGGCACCGCCTGTCTTGAATCTCACAAATTGCGTATATCGAGACACCTCCAAAAACATATGTTGGTCGTGCGATATATGCAACTCATCAACACGCGCAACAGTGAACCTGCAGCCTCACTATCACCTTTCCGAAACGGCGTCGCATTTTTCATAGCCTCTAATCCTCGATATCGTATATATATTATATTACAACAAATATACCATATCGGAAACATTGCAATTCTCCTCACTTCCCAACGATGACTTAAGTCAGGATCATAGGGTTCCACTCTAAGTTCGACAATTCCTAACTTCCGCCGGTTTTGTGTCTCAATGGCTTGTAATTTAAATCAAGAGTCGAGTATTTAAAAACCTTCGCTCGATACCAACCGTGACGTTGGTATCACATTGTCTTAATCTCAAAAACTAGGCTTTGATACCAATCGTGGCGGCCCCAATTTCCCATAAAATTGGGCCCCGCCCGCCTAAACCCACGTGGACCCCGAGCCGCCTCGCATGAGGTCAACGCAGCCTAATCGCCTTCCAATCCATTATTACAAGTAATTTCCCATACAATTGAGTTATTAGTATTTTTCAAGAATTAAAAATTTAGAGGAAGCAACTAATACATTAAATAACTCAACAAAAAGATCGGGAGTTAGGCAACCTAATTGTGGAACCCAATAAATATCATCGATGATAGTAAATACAAAATATACAAAAATCACCTAGCTATGAAGCCTTCTCTCTCGCTACTGCTTCATCTCGCACTCTGCACTCAAACATAAGAATGACGAGTCCAGGTAAGTAAATCCAATGAGACATATACACAACATTTCACAATATCCAAAACAACAAGTTCACGATATTCAAAACAACTCGAATTCATGCAAATAGAATGAAAGCAATCAAGAACGCATGAATATACAAGACTGTAAACAATCCATCGATGAGTGGTGCCAAATAACAAGGAGTCCCGACCAAAAAGTCGTTGAGTCGCGGCAAAAGCCCAAATAGACTTCGGGTTTAGGCGAGCCCCATGCCTCCCAACCCTAACCCTCGCCGACTATGAGATATCTACGGACCCGGATAAGTGCCCCCAACGTACACTCAATTGGGAGATATCTACAGCGTCCGGATAAGAGCTCATATCGCAGATAAATAGTAACCATGACTCGCTTGCCAATGGACCCCCTCAATCGACAACAATTTAACGATAGCTATTATCACAAAGCAGTGAACAACAATAAAGCTATCAACACTAAACAACAACAGTCAATGGAAAGACATGAAATATTGTATAAGTCCCTACTGGTTTACTTACCTCGAGAAACGCGAACCTCAAAACGTCGCTCGCGTCTCGATTTGCACACTTGACACCCGACTCCTAAGTCCCGATGTCCAATTAGACATTTTAGGCCTAATTTATTCAATTCATTCACATCACACAAAATTAGGTGAAATTCTCCCCTACATCGCGTCTTCGCGATTTCGTCGAAATCGCGCATCCGAACGGTCGACATCGCGCCGCCGCTCGCCGTCCCTCGCCGGAGTCGCGTCGCATCGCCGCCGGAGACGTTCGCGCGTCTGCTGGCAGTCCAGCCGCTGCCGAGCGCCGCCTGCGTCGCTCGTCCGTCCGCACTGCTCACCGGCCGCATCGCTGCTTGCTCGCCTGCACTGCTGGCCGGCCGCCGCCGCCAGATCTGAACCCGCCACTGCTCGCTCGCGCCGCTGGCCACCGTCCGCCGTCTGCGCCGTGCTGGCAGCGCTCTCCGCGTCGCGCCGCGACCCTGCTGCTGCCTCGCCGGCCGCGTCGACCACCACCGCGACCCTGCGTGATCGCCGCCACTGCTCACCTCCCGCGGCCTTCGCGTGGCCGCTGCACCGACGAGCCGGCCGAGCCGCCGCCGGATCTCCTTCTTCCCCGGCGACTTCTCTCTCTCTCTCTCTAGCTTTCTCTCTCTTTCTCTCCTCTTTCTCACCTCCCGATTCTTATCTCAATCTTTTTTTTTTCTTTTATATATATATATATACATATACATATATATATATATATATATATATATATATATATATATATATATACATATACATATATATATACACATTTCCTTTTTTATTTCCTTTTTGATTTTAAATCAAAAGTATCATTGACATTCGTGCAACACGAATCTCGAGGCAACTCAACAACCGAGCAGCGCGCATCTCGAGGCACCAACCCGCCTCCTTTCAAAATCTCGATACTCACGCTACACATATCACGAGGCGTATTCAATGTCCACCTTAAAACCACATAAATCCACTATAGCCACATTAAGCCACTATCTCTGGTCCCACGTCGCACGCGACTCGATGCGAGTCTTCGTTCGTGTTTCGCTCACCGAATTCCTCGCATAGTTAGCATTATCATCCCAAATTGGATTCGAATACGTATTTCGACGAGTGGGTCCCACATGCGACCTTGACTTGACACGTGGCATAAGTCAAATTTTTGGGTCGTTACACCTTTTGGTGGAAAAGTTGTTTTTGGTGGCGATTTCAGACAAGTGCTTCCTGTAATACCAAAGGGCAACAAGCAAGATGTGATAAACTCGACGTTAACTACTTCATTTATTTGGCCTTTGTTGGGAAAAATTAAGTTAGTTGAAAATATTAGAGCAAGACTTGATCTTGAATTCTCCAAATTTATACTTCGGGTTGGTAATGGTACAGAAGAACTTCCAGCAATCTCATTGTCATACCTTCAAACATCACTATGTCTTATGTCGATGAGAGTATATCTTTGGATAATTTGATTACAGCTGTGTATCCCAATTTAAATGACTGTGCAAATCAAATTAGTACAATGTCAAGTCATGCCATCTTGACGACAAAAATGATTTTGTCGATGAAGTCAATGCTTTATTGATTCGTCGTTTTCCTGGTAAAGTTTTTAGGTAATACAGTTTCGATGAAGCTATCGATGAAAATATCAATTCTATTAATCTTAAGTTTTTAAATAGTTTGTCTTTGAGCGGTTTCCCTCCACATGAGTTGATACTAAAGAAGAACTATCCAATTATGCTTCTGCGCAACATTAATCCATCAGAAGAATTATGTAATGGAACCCGATTGATTTGTCGAAGATTCGAGAAAAAATTTCATTGATGTTGAGATTGCCACTGGTCATTATAGAGGAAAAAAAGTTTTCTTACCTAGAATACCTTTCATTCCTAACAATTAAGATAAAACACCGTTCAAATTCAAAAGGAGACAATTCCCTATTCGATTGTGTTTTGCAATGACCATTAATAAAGCACAGGGTAAACATTGGACTTTGTTGGAGTTTATTTACGAGAACCTGAATTTTCTCATGGTGAACTTTATGTTGCCCTTTCACGTGCTACAACAGCTTCTGCCGTCAAAGTTCTTATCAAGCCTTCTTATAATAGTGATGATACAAACCGAACCAAGAAAATCATTTACAAAGAACTTTTGTCAATTGTGAATACTTCTTCCGTCGAATAGTTTTAATTGAAAGGTGAGTTTAATAGCATCTTCCTATTTTGATCAAGTTAAAAATTAAATTATGTATCTGTTGTTTGGTGTTATTCTAAAATTATAATATTCTTTATTGTTATAAATTTGAAGGTACTCCAATAATAACACAAGGGACTTATTTCTCCAACATTATAGGGATTCTGCAACAAGTAGCCAAAGAGGTACCACTATCACAATAATTCAATAATACCATTGAATTGGGTTCTTAAGACAGTTTTTTATTTATTGAATATGTTAGGTAACTATGTTATAGATCCTGCAACTAATGGTTATCGTCCTCCATTCTTCTATGACACTTCTTTTGTCCATCCAAATTGACCTTCTTTGGCAATGATCCAACCAACATTATTGATGTTCTCCTTGCAGCAGTGTTCTCCAAAATCCCATGTTTCGAGTTGAAGCAATGGTCTTGTCTGATCATATTTTTTTAAAAAAATTTGAATGAGCTGAACCTCATTAGATGCCAGCGAATTCCAAAACGACCAGGTGCAGATTAGAAATAATTCCTAACATCATTGGAAAGATGAATCCTCATTCCCTAGGAGAAGGTGATCCTGAAAATTGCCATGTCCAGGTGTAAAATGTCGTCAATTGGAATTGCTACTCGTTATTGTGAACTTTGATTTACTCGCCAAAATAATCAAAATAACTAACATGTTTTCTTTCTTATCATGTCTCCTTATTGAAGATCTTTCGATCAATAGATTTGATTTCTGTAGAAGGCTTTCCAAATGATCCAAAACATATAATGAACAAGGTATGAAGATAAATAACTACCATTTTTTATCATCCCAATCTGAATTCAGCTTTAAATTCTTTTGATAAAGAATTCAGCTTTAAATGGCATATAACTAACCAGAATATTTTGCTGCAACAGAGCATTGTTTGTGGAAAGAATGTTTTCATAGACATGAGCATCCATGCAGCATATGTGAAGGTTATACGGATTCTCAACATTTCATTTACATTAAGAACCAGTACTTTCTTCGATCATCTTACAATTGGAACTCACAGAAAGACCTTGGTATGCATTATATTTTATTACTTGATAAGATTGATTTTGTTACTTCTACGAACTAAGTATTGCAATCCTAATGTAACTGTAAGGAGTTTTCCCAAGCAGCTTGTGTAACCTACCAATAGAAACATATGATATTTTTGTGAAAAGTAAAAAATAAAAAATAAATAAGATTTAAAACTTTCTTTCAAGGTTTTAGCAATACCAAGCTTATAGACAACCACGACTAATATGGGATAGACGATTTGATGTTGTTATTTTGTGAATTTGAACGATTTGATAACGATTCTTAATCTCCAGGTGCTAACGATTTGATACCAATGAAAATCACTCTTAATTAAGATTGTGAATAAGATCAACTCAAATGAGACACTTTTCCCTTATATAGTTATTCCAATGTGGCCAGAGGGTGCACCCATAGGACTGTTCATGCAGATGATTCTTTATTGATAGGTAATGTAAATATAATATTTCCAAGATAACGTCTATTAGCGAAGAAATAATGAATCATCCTATCTATAATCACAAATTGTAATCACAAACTGTAAATGGATGAATTAAAATGTGCTTAGGGAATGTATGTAAAGGTAATTTTGTTAAACACAATCTATTAATTAGTTGAGCCTAGAAATATCAATAGGATACAGTGTCCCTTGCTTTTTTTAGAGGCGTAATCTATATATGAATATAGAACTCCGACTAACATTTTTACCTATAACTTGTGTTTTTCTTGTCTTTTTTTTGATCATTTCAACTCAATGATTATTTTCTTTTTATTTTCGAGTGAGTTCTTTTATTTAACAACAAGAAAAAATAGGCATTTGTTCAAGGTTGTATTTTCAACTATCTATTAAATATAGTTTATTTGTCACCAAAATGAAGCTTTGAAAATGAAGGCAAATGCCAAGAAACTCATTATCGGTTGTGCACGGATTAGTTGAGGGAGACACCTTGATCTTCCATTTGGTCAAAGTGGCTAAGTTTAAGGTGACATTGCTTGATCATCCATGTTTATTTTTTTTAGTTGATTTTGCAGCTACCTTGCTCTATAGATTTTACAACCAAATACTAAGGAATAATAGAAGGTTGTGAAGTTACGAGGAATATTATGTAATAGAAAGTTTGTCAAGTTATGAGGAATGATAGAAGTTTATCAAGCGACCTCAAGTTATGAGGAATGATAGAAGTTTGTCAAGCTAACTCGCACATTGCATTAATTTTGTCATATAGGAGACACAATGGTAGCGTTTGATTCTACAAGTAAAAGCATTTTATGGTGGATTTGATAAACCTTGTATTGATTCACTAAAGATGGTAAAAAATATTTAAGAATGAGTATTTCCACTGTTTTATTAGATTTATAAACCTTCATCAACTATGTGTTCTTGAGTTAGGTGGTTTAAATGTTCAGTGTTGTATGTTTAAATTAGGCGTTACTGATCCTTAGCCCTTTAAAAGATTAATGTTAGATCATTGCCTTGATATTTGTTTTGGTATATGGTGTAATTGCACAAGATATATATGAACAATTTGCAACCAGCTTCGCGATTAAGACCATTTTCTCTTGACTATGTTGGTTATTAATATTTCTAGATTGACTTATTAAGCAATTTTGCATCCATCTTTGATGAGCATGGCTTTGTCATCAATCCTAATGTAACTGCAGGAAGTTAGTTTTACAACAAATGTAAAACTAAGTATTGCAATCCTAATGTAACTGTTTTATCTTGCATGTAAGGAGTAAGCAAACAATAAGTTGGGAAAGTGGAGGTTTGAATCAAGACCTTGAAAATATTGAGCTTTACCTTCATTTAAGAATAATTAATGGCCTCAATTTAAGCATTGAGGAGGACCATTTAAGCATTATACATTATAAATGGCACATCGGTTTTTGAGGGATCTTGAGAAAGACAGATGGGAGCGTTTTGATTTCCCTATATGTAAGTCGTGCCTTGGAGACAACCCGTATGTTCGAATGGCAAGCCTTCCACCAATCTCTCCTCCTATGCGTGTTTTCCGGTTTAGATAGTATCTTTAATGAATTTATTGATTTTTTATTTAAATTTGTTCTTGAATCTGAACTGAAAGAAAGGGTAACTTTTGCTAATTTTTGTGAGATGTGATGTAACTTTGTTCATATATTCCTGAAATTATTGAATTCAAAGTTTTCTGGTCTTGTTTGGTGCATTTATGTTAGAGGAAAAGATTATTGTTTATAGTTGAAGTTCGAATTGAATCTAAATCATGTTCTGGTATATACCATTTTTTGTTAGATTTTATGATAGCTCTAGGATTCCTTTAACATGAATTTTAAGCTGCAGGTACTCTCATATCTTCTCTTTTTTGACAATATTTGATTGGTTTTTGTTCTCTCAAATTTTAAGCCCAAAGCAGACTATGACAAAGAGTGTAAGATCTATACCCGATCATTTACTGTGTTTAGGTGGAGACCAGGAAGAGATGCGAGGTTTAATAAGACAGAGGTTTGCCAGACCTGCAGCGAGCTAAAAAATGTATGCCAAGTCTGTCTTTTTGATCTCGAGTATGGGTTGCCTATTCAAGTTCGAGATACTGCACTTGTAATTAATTCCAATGATGCAATTCCAAAGAGTGATGTGAATAAGGAGTACTTTGCCAAGGAACACGATCACAGGGTATGTCGATACTTAAATGCTTTCCTTTTAGTCTAATTGTGAGTCATATATTATTTTGAAGGTGATTTAAATTAACTCAATAAGAAGAGTAAGTGATATGGCATGACGTGAAACATGGTGAATCAATATGAATTGGGTTTTAAGCAATGAAAGTTGTGAAGCTCTATACAGGGAGCAGTTGCAACTTGTAAATGTCTTAAATAAGATTAAACAACCACATTCCAACATGTTTTGGTTGCACTATTTTTCATTACTGTTACGAAAATTTTTTGACTGATAAGAAAGATATTCTGTTGATAATTGATTCAGCTCTGTTGTCCGAAGGTTCAGTTTCTCATCACTTTTTTTGTTAGCTATCTTTCAACGTTTATTGCTATTCTTCTCACAATTTCTTTAAGCCGCGTGATTTGCTTTTTATTTTTCTTTTCACCCTTCCTTTGAAAATTCCAATTTGGCCTCTTTCTGGAGCCAAATGTCTTGTAGGATATACTTTCTTACTTTTAAAAAATTGATTAGTTTTGTATTAGCTGCATTTACTTACTAACCAGAGCACCTTGGTCGACTAATACCTACTCAAATGAGTTATTCTTGAACCATGGTCTTGCTTCAACATATCCATGGACAACATGCATATAATGAATATAAATAGTCATGTCTGTCTGTCTTTCTTGGTGCTTATTAGCTTTTATTATTATTATTTTTTTACAGGTTAGAGCTGGTATTGACTATGAATCCTCATATGGTAAGGTGCGTGCAAATGATACCATACTGAAACTTCAAAGAACGACAACATATTACAAGAGAAATAGAGCACATACCTGCAGTTTTTATGTCCGAGGTGAATGCACTAGGAGGGCCGAATGTCCTTTTCGGCACGAAATACCCATCACTGGCGAATTGTCTCAGCAAAATTTAAAGGATCGTTATTACAGGTATGTGTTATTATTACGGGTATGTCTCAGCAAAATATAAAGGATCGTTATTACAGGTATGTGAATTGTCTCAGCAAAATATAAAGGATCGTTTATAAACTTTCATCAACTTTATGTACTTGACTTAGCTGGTTTAAATGTTCATTGTTGTATTTTTAAATTAGACGTTACTGATCCTTAGCGCTGTAAAAATATTTATGTTAGATAATTGACGCGATCTTTATTTTGGTATATGGTGTAATTTTACAATATATGTAGATTGACTATGTTGGCTACAAATATTTGTAGATTGACTTATTAAGCACTTTTCCATCTATTTTTTTATGGGCATTTCTTTGTTATGTTCTGTGAATTTGTGTTGAATATTTATTTTACCTAATTGTTTATTGAAGGAATGAACTGCAAGCTGGTTGCATGAGAAGCTTATTGAAGTACTACAGACTTTGTTTTAGTCAAGATACCTGCCTAGTGCCTACATGAGAAGCTTATTGAAGGAGTGAACTGCAAGCTGGTTGCATGTAAAATTTCTGAAACTGTTGACATTGCCAATGTCATGTTCATATTTACTTAAGTAATTCGTTATTACAAGAACTTTTAGATTGTTAGCATGTATATTTGAGTACTGTATTTGGTTCCAGTGATTAGTCTTTGATGCATAAAATGCTATAAGTTGACCAAACTGCTTTGTTTATGGCAATTGGCCACTATAAGCCAAACACAATTCAATGATGTTTCCTTACCACTCCTCTGTGCATTTGTATGTAATGGTTGATTAAGATGTAGTAGGAAAGTTATGTATAACAATTGTAAATTAATGTTGCTATATGATATTCATGAGTTGAAGTGTTGAAGTTTTCTACCTTTCCTCATACTCACCCAATCTTTTTAGGGTGGGTAGGAGTTTGAACCTTTTTAGTTGGGTTCCTTAAAAAAAAAGTGTAAGAAATCCACTTTTTTTCTTGTTAATTACCATGTTTTCAATAAAAGAGTTCAAATCTTTATATATGAATATAAGTTACCAAATTAATATTCTCATAGTCATTTCATCAAACAATTTAAGACCTCTATATTAAACCATAAAAAATCACCAATATTGTCATTCTTTAAATAGGCTTCTAAATAGCTATTAAATAGAAAAATGTAATTAAATTTCTATCAAATACCTATCTAAATCAAGAATATATAGTACAATTATAAAAAATGGTACTACTAAATAGCTATCTAAATATATAACTATATCCAAATATAACCAGTAGTGTTAAATTGGTAATTATATTTTTGATCAAATTAGAATCGGTTTCAAAAAGAAAAAGAGATAGATTCCTAATAACGATTGATTTCCTATTGTTATTAAATAGCTATTAAATAGAGCCCATGCAATTTAATATCTATTTAATAGCTATCTAAATCAAAACTATATAGAAATAGAAAAACGGTGCTACTAACTAGCTATTAAATAGCTATATAAATCAAACTATATGCAAATACAACCGGTAGTATTAAGTAGATAAATAAGTTTTTCCATCAAATTAGAATTGGCTTCTATTGCTAACAAATAGAAGGATAAATATAAAAGGGTAATCACTTTTTCCCTCTTACATCTTCAACGCTCCTATTTTTTTAAGCAATTCTCTTTGCTCTCTCTCTCTATTTATCTCTCTATCTCTCATCTCTATTAAGCTCTCTCTGCTTTCTCTTCTTCCCAGGTTTGATTGTTCTCTTCCTTTGATGTTTTCTCTTTTGTGTTCTTTTTTTATTGTACTATGTCTTTTCTTTTGTATTCTTTCTATATGCTTTTTTATTGTACTATGTCTTTTCTTTTGTATTCTTTCTATATGCCAATACGTATATGTTTATATTTTTTAATATCTTATATTTTTATAAGGCACAAATAATTACTTAGGTGTTATAATTTTTGTTAAGAAAAAAATCATTACTCAGCATATGCATATTACTTAATAAAAAAAGTTGATTATTTTTAATTGATATTCTTTTAGTCAAGATACCTGCCTAGTGCCTACATGAGAAGCTTATTGAAGGAGTGAACTGCAAGCTGGTTGCATGTAAAATCTCTGAAACTGTTGACATTGCCAATGTCATGTTCATATTTACTTAAGTAATTCGTTATTACAAGAACTTTTAGATTGTTAGCATGTATATTTGAGTACTGTATTTGGTTTCAGTGATTAGTCTTTGATACATAAAATGCTATAAGTTGACCAAACTGCTTTGTTTATGGCAATTGGCCACTATAAGCCAAACACAATTCAAAGATGTTTCCTTACCACTCCTATGTAATGGTTGATTAAGATGTAGTAGGAAAGTTCTGTATAACAATTGTAAATTAATGTTGCTATCTGATATTCATGAGTTGAAGTGTTGAAGTTTTCTACCTTTCCTCATACTCACCCAATCTTTTTAGGGTGGGTAGGAGTTTGAACCTTTTTAGTTGGGTTCCTTAAAAAAAAAGTGTAAGAAATCCACTTTTTTTCTTGTTAATTACCATGTTTTCAATAAAAGAGTTCAAATCTTTATATATGAATATAAGTTACCAAATTAATATTCTCATAGTCATTTCATCAAACAATTTAAGACCTCTATATTAAACCATAAAAAATCACCAATATTGTCATTCTTTAAATAGGCTTCTAAATAGCTATTAAATAGAAAAATGTAATTAAATTTCTATCAAATACCTATCTAAATCAAGAATATATAGTACAATTATAAAAAATGGTACTACTAAATAGCTATCTAAATATATAACTATATCCAAATATAACCAGTAGTGTTAAATTGGTAATTATATTTTTGATCAAATTAGAATCGGTTTCAAAAAGAAAAAGAGATACATTCCTAATAACGATTGATTTCCTATTGCTATTAAATAGCTATTAAATAGAACCCATGCAATTTAATATCTATTTAATAGCTATCTAAATCAAAACTATATAGAAATAGAAAAACGGTGCTACTAACTAGCTATTAAATAGCTATATAAATCAAACTATATGTAAATACAACCGGTATTAAGTAGATAAATAAGTTTTTCCATCAAATTAGAATTGGCTTCTATTGCTAACAAATAGAAGGATAAATATAAAATGGTAATCACTTTTTCCCTCTTACATCTTCAACGCTCCTATTTTTTTAAGCAATTCTCTTTGCTCTCTCTCTCTATTTATCTCTCTATCTCTCATCTCTATTAAGCTCTCTCTGCTTTCTCTTCTTCCCAGGTTTGATTGTTCTCTTCCGTTGATGTTTTCTCTTTTGTGTTTTTTTTATTGTACTATGTCTTTTCTTTTGTATTCTTTCTATATGCCAATACGTATATGTTTATATTTTTTAATATCTTATATTTTTATAAGGCACAAATAATTACTTAGGTGTTATAATTTTTGTTAAGAAAAAAATCATTACTCAGCATATGCATATTACTTAATAAAAAAAGTTGATTATTTTTAATTGATATTCTTTTAGTCAAGATACCTGCCTAGTGCCTACATGAGAAGCTTATTGAAGGAGTGAACTGCAAGCTGGTTGCATGTAAAATCTCTGAAACTGTTGACATTGCCAATGTCATGTTCATATTTACTTAAGTAATTCGTTATTACAAGAACTTTTAGATTGTTAGCATGTATATTTGAGTACTGTATTTGGTTTCAGTGATTAGTCTTTGATACATAAAATGCTATAAGTTGACCAAACTGCTTTGTTTATGGCAATTGGCCACTATAAGCCAAACACAATTCAAAGATGTTTCCTTACCACTCCTATGTAATGGTTGATTAAGATGTAGTAGGAAAGTTCTGTATAACAATTGTAAATTAATGTTGCTATCTGATATTCATGAGTTGAAGTGTTGAAGTTTTCTACCTTTCCTCATACTCACCCAATCTTTTTAGGGTGGGTAGGAGTTTGAACCTTTTTAGTTGGGTTCCTTAAAAAAAAGTGTAAGAAATCCACTTTTTTCTTGTTAATTTCCATGTTTTCAATAAAAGAGTTCAAATCTTTATATATGAATATAAGTTACCAAATTAATATTCTCATAGTCATTTCATCAAACAATTTAAGACCTCTATATTAAACCATAAAAAATCACCAATATTGTCATTCTTTAAATAGGCTTCTAAATAGCTATTAAATAGAAAAATGTAATTAAATTTCTATCAAATACCTATCTAAATCAAGAATATATAGTACAATTATAAAAAATGGTACTACTAAATAGCTATCTAAATATATAACTATATCCAAATATAACCAGTAGTGTTAAATTGGTAATTATATTTTTGATCAAATTAGAATCGGTTTCAAAAAGAAAAAGAGATACATTCCTAATAACGATTGATTTCCTATTGCTATTAAATAGCTATTAAATAGACCCATGCAATTTAATATCTATTTAATAGCTATCTAAATCAAAACTATATAGAAATAGAAAAACGGTGCTACTAACTAGCTATTAAATAGCTATATAAATCAAACTATATGTAAATACAACCGGTAGTATTAAGTAGATAAATAAGTTTTTCCATCAAATTAGAATTGGCTTCTATTGCTAACAAATAGAAGGATAAATATAAAATGGTAATCACTTTTTCCCTCTTACATCTTCAACGCTCCTATTTTTTAAGCAATTCTCTTTGCTCTCTCTCTATTTATCTCTCTATCTCTCATCTCTATTAAGCTCTCTCTGCTTTCTCTTCTTCCCAGGTTCGATTGTTCTCTTCCGTTGATGTTTTCTCTTTTTGTGTGTTTTTTTTTTTTGTATTGTACTATGTCTTTTCTTTTGTTTTGTATTCTTTCTATATGCCAATACGTATATGTTTATATTTTTTAATATCTTATATTTTTATAAGGCACAAATAATTACTTAGGTGTTATAATTTTTGTTAAGAAAAAAATCATTACTCAGCATATGCATATTACTTAATAAAAAAAGTTGATTATTTTTAATTGATATTCTTTTAGACCAATTGAAAGTTCTTTACTCTTAATCACGTATTTAATTTTAATATTTTTAACAATTAATCTCGCGTTTCATTACTAAAATTAAAATTAATTTTTTATATACATTACATTAACAGTTTTAATACTTTCTTTTTTGTCTTACTTGAAGGGACTTCTAATGGAGATCACTCCAATAAAAGATGTCGGCAAATCAACAAATGCTTTCAAAGTGAGAGGAAAAGTTTCACGAAAATAGAACTCGACGAATACACACAATGGTGCACTACTATCATTCGATATTATTTTAATAGATGAGAATGTGGGTAACTATATAATCTTTGTTTCTTTGTTTTATTATTTGTTTTTTAAAAGAAAGGCTTCTTAAATACTCGTAAAATCAAGGTTTGATTAACAAGTTTTTTTTATAGGAAGATCAAATTCAAGGATCCATAAACATTAGTTTGGTTCCAGATTTCAACCACTTGATGGAAGGGGGATATACGAAATATCAAACTTTGAAGTACAAAGAAAAAAGGACTTCAAGGTAGTGAGCCACGATTTTCTCATCAATTTTACATTGAGTACATTCGTAGAAGAATATTCAGGCAACATACAATTTAGAGAAAACAAGTTTGAGATTGTATCGTTCAACGAGTTGTGTCGACGAATAAGCAAAAACACTCAGTTTTCTGGTAAGAAAAACAAAACAAATATTTTAAAATTATTTACCTTCATGAGTTATATAACTTTTTATGTTTCTATTATTTTTTTCAGATATATTCGGACGTGTGATCGGTATAGGCGATATATAAGATCAAAAACTACCTGGCAAGGATAAGATTGTGAAGAAATTGGTTTTGCAAATTCAAGATATCATTTATGTTTTTCTTAATAAATAATTATTTTTATGTAACTTTCCTTGATGTATTTTTTTATATTGTCTTTCATAAAATTTGCATAAACAACGAATTCAAAGTTACCTTTTGGGACCAAAAAGCTATGGAGGCGAAAAGTATAATTAATGTTGACGAGTCATCTGAGGCACCAACAATTATCATCACGTCAAATTCAGTTAAACCAATATGTAAAAGTAATTAGAAATCTATTGTCTACATAATTTTTTCCAGCTGATGCACGGGTTGGCAGTTCAGCCATCAGTCAGATGGTTTCACTTATGAAAACGAACAAACAAAAAGGCTTGAGATGGCAATATGAGTCCGATATGCTTTCTTCCCTTGAAGAAGATCCTGAACTCTGTGTTGGCAATTTGTGCTCTCTTTCGGCAGCGACGCTTTTCTAGTTTTGATGTTCAAAGGTATGGTTAGGAGGCAACCTCTTTCATACGTTTTAGTTGATTGATTTATACGGTTAGACTGAATGGCTTTGTCAATTTCTTCTTCTTTTTTGGATCAGATGGCTTTGCGAAATTTATTAGCTCTCACATTTCAAATTTTTTGCACTATTATTCATTGCATAATTTTTAATAGGATTTTTCTTTTCGTTTTCTCACTATTTTCTGTGGATGTGATCACTTAGCTAAAAACTTCCTATCAAAAAATCACTTGGCTAAAAACCATCCTTACTTGAGCATAAATTTCTTTTTATGTCTTAAACGTACTTAAATTGTTCATTAGTGAGAAAGTTCATCAAGAACTTGGGAACACGCACGAAACAGATGTGAAAATCCTCTCTGTTCAACAACAGAAAGTTGTTTTCATTTCTTGTATTTATATTAGTACATTGAGCTCTCTAGTACACACAATCATTTACAAGACTCACGTGACTTTCCAACTAACTTCTCACACTTGCTTTCCACACTCATTCTAGTACACAACATTCCTACTCAATGTGTTACTCTCACATCCCCCTCAAGTTGGAGGGTAAATCAATTATTCCCGACTTGGACTTAAGGAAACTAAACCTCTGCTGAGAAAGAGGCTTTGTAAGGCAGTCTGCAATTTGGCCAATTGTTGGAACATAGCACACCTCCAAAGTACGATTTAACACCTTGTCTCTGATGAAATGGATATCAATTTCTATGTGTTTAGTGTGAGAATGAAAAACTGGATAAGATGCTAAAGCTCCTGCACCCATGTTATCCGACCAGATGACTGGAACAGCTGAGAGAGGAAAATGTAATCCACCAAGTAGGGATTGGATCCATGCAAGTTTAGCAGCAAAATGGCTAGAGCTCTATACTCAGCTTCAGTAGAAGATCGTGCAACTACTTGCTGCTTCTTAGACTGCCAGGATACTAGTGTGGCGACCCTCGCCGCCTCGGGGTGACGTGTCTCCGTGTACTCCTTGTCAGCTGGCCCTACTACACGTGTACGGCACTTGCCCGTCCTATTTCTGTCTCGAAATGCGTATCCACTTGTGTGTACAGCGTATAAATGACATATTCAGTAGAAGTCGTACATAAATGCAAGAAATACTAAGAATTAATTTATCAAATCCTATTGTGGAAAAAACCCTGAAAAGTACGAGGTAGACAACTGTACCATATAAGGTATAGACATGTACAAGGTCATAATACTCCCTGAATCAAAATATCAAAACAAACACACTACAAGTTTCCAAAAGAATCAAAATATCAAAACAAAACACACGTACAAGTAATCCTCAATGTTTCCAAAAAATAATCAAAATATCAAAACAAAACACACGTACAAGTAATCCTCAACGGTAGGCAGTTAGATGTAGTCGCCTAAGATCCCATTTGCCCTTTCTTGTACTCGAATATGCACTCAATCATCACAAAAGAAAATGGATGACGAGTCCAGTCAATAAAATCCCAAGGAACTCCTCCGAGCATTCAAGTAAACAAATGGAAGTCAATAAATACTGTTAAATAAACATGCGGAATGTAAACAGACAACTGTAAGTAGGACATCGCATGCATAAATAACAATAAAGTGCAAATGTATGCGCTGTTCTCAGACTACTAAACCATACTTCTCGAATACCCTTCCAGGGTCCCACTAGTGGGCGCACCCAACTAGCTATCACCTGGTCCCTCTGGCGGCGTAGACCTACGACGCACCGACACATGTAGTAGTTCATTAGCTCGGGTCGTTATCCACCGAGAACCCCGATAAACATGCTATGGTCTAGAATGCATAAACACACAACGAAAAATCCAAAGGGAGTAACTCGACCAACTGTCTAAACAATGACAAGATACAGATGTAATAAAGACCACAAAAAATATTGGGAATAAATGGAATATGAAGCGAAATAAATACTCAAAGTTTTTCAATTGGGTTTTACAAACCTCACAATGCACTCCAATACCCCGTAATCAATCCCTGAGTTCAAGTCCACTGGGTCATTGGTCGCCAATTGATCACCCGTGTCCACCTATGTCCATTTATCAATAATTTCAATTTAGTATGACAATTTACGACCAATTTCTAAAAATTTTAGGCCAACTTGCTCATTTCGAGCTTTTCGAAGCAAAACCCAGCGAAAGTCGCGTCCGAAATATCCAAATATAATTACCAAATAGAAATTATCAATTTCTATTTATTTTATTGAAATATAATTTTTTTTTTTATTTTTTTTTTCGAAATTTTCCCAATTTTTCTTTCCTTTTTTTTTTTTTTTTTTTTTTGCATTTTTGCATCTCGTTGTTTGGGTTGGGGTTGGCTTTCACCCCAACTCGGGTGGAATCGATGGCGGGGACCCCGCCATATCCACCTTGATCCGGTTCGGCCTCCATGGCCGAACCCCACTCTCAGCCACCATGGCCAACCACCGAAACCCACAACAACCAACGAGAACTCACCTCGATCGTGACGTTTCGCCTTCTCTTCTCTCCTTCCCGACTTCTTCTTCTCCTTCCCCTCCGCGTTCCTTCTTCTCCTCTCTCGGCCTCCCGATTCCGGGGTGTGTGTGTGCGTGGGGTGTATGTGTGTGTGAAGGTGGTGAGAGAAAAGGTGGTGAAATGTGGATAAGCTTGTTGACTTTGTCTTGACTCCAAAGTGTGTACAGCTGGGACACTCGCCTGTGTTTTCGGGCTTTTCGACGCCCGGTTTCGCGTCTGAACCGCGATATACGCGTACCGCCCCGTCACTAACCACCTAATATCTATTTCGTATTAGTTACTTGGTCATTTTTTTTTTGTAATTTGTGTTTTAGTCTCCCCGACCTAATATTCGGTCTCGTCAACTACCCGGTACCCGCGTCGACACGCATATCGAGGCGAATACAGTTCACACAATCTCGTTGTGTTTTAGTTTTCCCGACCTAATATTCGATCCCGTCAACTACCCGATACCCGCGTCGACACGCATATCGAGGCGAATACAGTTCACACAATCTCGCACGTATTATTATGCAACATACACACATGCGATGTATTTTACTAAATTGCACCGCAAATAAGCATCCAACACACAATAACTATCATACCTTAGTCCCCGTGTGTCCTAGCCTACCGCGGCGTCCAAGTAGATCCGAGCGGCGTCCACGTCTCTAAATTCAATAAAATGGGTCGTTACATTTCTTCCCAACTAAATAAAGTTTCGTCCCGAAATTTAACTGTAACTAAAGTCTCATACCAGAGAATAGCTGAGGGTATCACGTCATCATCGTAGACTCGAGCTCCCAGGTTAGTCCCTCCGTCCTATGATGCGCCAACGAACTAGGACCTTCGCGAGTTCCCCGTTCGGAGAATCGTGACTCGACGGTCAACGATCTCTATCGCTCTCTCCTCATAGGTCACGTCAGTCAGTATCTCCATCTCGTCCTAACTCAATTGTCGATATCGGCCTTGACCTAGCTAGTCTCAACATGGAAATGTGAAAGTCGGATGAACCCCAACTAACTCGGCAGGTAACTCCAACCGATATGCAACAATGCCTACTCTTTGTGCAATCCGGTATGACCCAATGTATCTCGGTGCAAGTTTCCCCTTAATGCCAAATCTTTGTTGACCTTTCCAAGGAGAAACCTTCGGATACACCATATCGCCCTCGTCATAGCTAGCTCGGATCCTCGCGATACTTATCTCGCGTATTTCTTTGTCTATCCTGTCCACTCGCAGCTTCTGACGAATTTGTCAGATTTTCTCTGCGTGATCAACAACTATCTCAAGCCCTACTGTCAATGTATCTTCCGGCTCTGCCCCAACACGCAGGTGATCTACAGGGTCTCCCATACAGCGCCTCAAATGGTGGCATACCAATGCTCGCCTGATAGCTGTTATTGTATGCAAACTCACACAGAGGCAAATAATCCTCCCACGAACCCCCAAACTGTAATATACAAGAACTGAGCATATCCTCCAAAATCTGGTTCAGTCGCTCTGACTGTCCGTCAGTCTGAGGATGGTAAGTCGTACTAAACTACAACATGGTGCCAAACTGTTCCTGCATTACCTCCCATAGTTTCGAGGTCAATCTGGGATCTCTGTCTGACACAATGGAAACTGGCACCCCATGAAGTCTAATAATTTCCCGCTTAAACAATATGCTCAGCTGGGGAAACGTGTATTTCGTCGAGATTGGAATGAAATGAGCCGACTTTGTCAGTCTATCAATCACTACCCAAATTGCATCATGACGCCTCGCCCACTAACGAAATCCATAGTGACATGTTCCCATTTCCACTTGTGGAATGGGCAACGACAGTAATAATCCACCGGTCTCCTAGGCTCGGCCTTCACTGGCCGGCAAATGCGACAACTCCTAACGTACGCACCTACGTCAGCCTTCATCCCCGGCCACCGGAATAGTCGCCTCAAATCATGGTACATCCTTGTCAGACCAGGATGAACTGCGACGGCCCCAATTTCCCGTAAAATTGGGCCCCGCCCCGCCTAAGCCCACTTAGACCCCAGAGCCGGTCTCGCAATGGAGAGAAATGAAATATTGTATAAATCCCTAACGGTTTACTTACCTCGAGAAATCGCGAACCTCAAAACGTCTCGCTCACGTCTCGATTTGCGCACCCAACACCCGACTCCTAAATCCCCGGTGTCCATTTCGATATTTTATGCATATTTTACTTCAAATCATTCAAATCATACTTTGAAATTAGGTGAAATAAACCTCACCTCCATCGCGTCGTCGCGATTTCGTCGAAATCGTGCATCCGACCGATCGACAACGCGCCACCGCGCCGTTCATCGCTTCGCGAGCCACGCAGTCGCTCGTCGGTGCCGCCGCCCGCCATCGCTCGCCGGCCGCCATGCCACCATTGGTGAGTTCCTCGCGTCGCGTCACCGGCCTGTTCGTCGCTGCCGTCCAGACCGATTGCTTGCGCTATCGCTTCTTAGGCACTCGGCCGCTCGCCGCGCGAGATGCTCGCGGCGCGCCATTGTTCTCCTCGCCATGCGCAAGATCTCCTCACCTCGCAGCCGAATCGGCGCCACCGCAAGCATGCCGTGGGCGATGTCGTTCCTTGCTTGCCGCGCAGCTGCTGGGACGCCACAGCAGCGACGTCGCGCAACCACCGCGCTCGCCGTCTCCGCATCGCGCCCGCCTCATGACGTGGGACCATGCGCGTCGCCGGCGTCGCGCGCTGCACTTCTGGTCGTCGGTTGCACTTTGCATGTCGATCTCGCCACCACCCACGCTCACGGCTGCGTTGTCGGCTGCTGCGGCTACTCGTCGCCGCACCGGAACCTTCGTCGACGCCGGTCGTCCCTCCGTGAGCTCCTCGTCGGGCGTCCCTCTCTCCCTCTTCTCCGATCTCCTTCTTCTTCTTTCTCCCGTTTTTTTTTCTCTCTCTCTCGCTCGTTTTCTTTCATCATTTTTTTTGTGGATCAAACCACCTTATCCACATATATATATATATATTATTTTTTTGATTTCTTCCTCATTAAATAAACTTGTGTCATCGAGATCCGCGCAGTGCGCATCTCGAGGCACACACCCGCCTCCTTTCAAAAGCTCGATACTCGCGCTACACATATCACGAGGCGTATCCAATGTCCACCTTAAAACCACATAAATCCACTATAGCCACATTTCGATCCCACGTCGGCACGCGACTCGAGGCGCGTCCCAGTTCGTGTTTCGGTTCTCCTTATTCCCGCATATACTTTTCTCAACAATTAACATTAAAATCTCAAATTGGATATTACACAAGACTCGAGTCTCGACTCGAGATTCGGACATACGCATTTCGACGAGTGGATCCCACAAACGACATTGACTTGACACGTGGCACAAGTCAAATTTTCGGTCGTTACGGTCTTCCCAACGAATTAGAATTTCGTCCTCGAAATTGAAGCAAGTCTCAAAGGACAATGGTGTTTTATGAACGAAGACCCAAGGCCATACCCGCCCAAGGCCATACTCGCCCAAGGCCATACCCCCATCTTACTCTGTAGGGCTGGGCTCCTCCGCGACGAGCTGGGCTCCTCCGTGACGGCCGGGCTCCTCCGAGACCTCCAAGCAAAGAACACACCATCTGTCTCCTCCCATCAATATATGTCAGGGCAACATCCTCGCAACATATATTGAAATACAAATGAATACAAATGAACATTTTCATTTCGTGATCCACCGTCACTAACATACGTATATCAGTTGTATGCTCGCGAGAATGTAAATCAGCTCTCATCGAGTGAGTTTCAACCCAACTCGTACCCTCTATCAGGTTACGATGGATAGTAGTCGGACCTGACGTGGCAATAGCATGAATATGTTTCTGGCTCTGCCGTACCTGGCTGTCCATACGCTCATACAGATACGTTAAAATCTCGATCTAAATGGAACATGTCCATGTCCTTGTCCCTGTGCATGACTAGATCCATGTCCCTGTCTGTGCACTCGACTGGATCTCTAACCCTGTCTCTGGCCACTACCTTTGCCATCAACCCTTTGATGGTACATATGCTATGGATCTGACGGTGCTGGCTGCGTAATGTACTAGCGTAACTCTGCGCTGGACCATCTAACACTGGCGCCATATACACCGCATACGGTGAAAACGCAATACGCTATGAGGTTGCTCTCTTTGCCATGACCGTCTAACCCTCGTTTTCCTCCGATCATCTCCAGACCCTCGCACTGAATGTGACGATGCCGAGAATGCGATGGTACTCCGATGCGTGTACCCCCACGCTTTCACTCACCATAACATCGACTGCAACCCAGAGCGTCCACAACGACGCCACCGTAGTGCACAACCAGACATCGGCCTCGCCGAACAACGAAACTGATACGATGCTCGACCTCATATGATCTGGTGTGGCCAAGACGTCATAAATCTTTGTTGCTCCGCGATCCGTACCACCGTGAAAATGTCGCCGAACTCACGAGATCGCCCTCGCCTTAGCCGTTACTCGACACCGTATCGCCCATATCTCGCTCTGAACATGTGTCTCCTCGACCACTGCAGGTCCAACTAGCGCTGCTGACGACGACGGTGTAACATGTGCTCTTAGCAATCGAAGAATCTCCTGCAGTTGCTGGTCGTGCGATGTATGCAGCTCATCAGCGCTCGCAAACCGCGAACCTGCAGCCTCACGATCATTCATAAACCATGTCCGAAACGTCGTCGCATTTTCCATAGCCACGAATCCTCGATATCGTATATATACACAACAAATATACCATATCGGATACATTTGTACAACATGCACTACTTGCACGTAAATTCCCTTCCAGTACGTTTACTAACGCATCTGAACAAATTTTAGCATGTGAGAATTCTTGAGATATACGATCTCAAAGGATTTATACTTAGGTGACCCCTAACTTTTAGAACGAATTTGCAGACTCCACGTCAACTCGTAACACTTAATTCATTTACAAGTCCCTAAAAGTGGTGGTCGACTTCACCAACCCTGAGACGATAAATGCGTAGTGTCACTAAAGTGGAGTTACTTGGGCTTCTGATCCAACACTACTACTCCAAAGCTTTCGTCAAAGCTAAGGAGTCCGTACATGATGTAATCGTTAGCTCTCAAGTCATCTCAACACTCTGTTCCCTTAGAGTCTGCAATTCGTCATTTTTCCTCTTTTTTTTTTTTCAAACTTTGCTTTCCTATGAACTCCTATTCATTTTTTTCTTCTAGGGACGTATGCATAAGCAAAGTAATCAATTTCTCTGGAGCCGATAAATTTATCGTCAATCCTTTTCAATTTACTCATCGTGTCTCACGTGATACACAAGAGTAAATACGGCTACCAAAGTAGTTCTATCGTAAGTAGTATAATACAGCACATCAATACTCTCCCCACTTCCCAACGAAAACTTAAGTCGGGATCATAGGTTCCACTCTAAGTTCAACCATTCCTAACTTCCGCCGGTTTGCGTCTCCATGGTTTGTGATTTAAATCAAGAGTCGAGTATTTAAAACTTCGGCTCGATACCAATCGCTGACGGCCCCAATTTCACATAAAATTGGGCCCCGCCCGTCATAAGCCCAGTGGACCCCGAGTCAATCTCGCAAGGTCAACGCAGCCTACCAATCGACCTTCCCAATCCATTATTACAAGTAATTTCAAAATTTTAAGTTGAGTTATTAGTATTTTTCAAGATTTAAAAATTTAGCGGAAGCAACTAATACATTAAATAACTCAACAAAAAGATCAGGTTGTTAGGCAACCTAATTGTGGAACCCAAGAAATATCATCGAGGAGAGTAAATACAAAATATACAAAAATCACCTAGCTATGAAGCCTTCCTCTCGCTACTCGTCATGCTCTGCACTCGATCAAACATAAGAATGACGAGCCCAAGTGTAAGTAAATCCAAGTATGACATATATACAACATTTCACAATATCCAAAGCAGTCAAATTCATGCAAAATGAACGAAAGGAATAATGAACGCATGAATATACAAGACTCGTAAACAACCATCAATGAGTGAGGCCAAATAACAATGTGTCTCGACCAAAAGGTCGTTGAGTCGCAGAAAAATTCCAAGAGACTCGGGTTAGGCGAGCCCCATGCCTTCCAACCCTAACCCTTGCGACTATGAGATATCTACGTCCTGGATAAGAGCCCCCAACGTACACTCAATTGGGATATATCGACGGCGTACGGATACGAGCTCATATCGCGAGATAAATAATAACCGTGACTCGCTTGCCATTGGACCCACTCAATCAATAACAATTTCACAGATAGCTATCATCACAAAGCGATGAACAACAATAAAGCTATCAAATAACGAAGAATAAAACAATCAATGGAGAGAAATGAAATATTGTATAAATCCCTAATCGGTTTACTTACCTCGAGAAATCGCGAACCTCAAAACGTC
This sequence comes from Stephania cephalantha, assembly GCA_039657325.1. Taxonomy (NCBI): domain Eukaryota; kingdom Viridiplantae; phylum Streptophyta; class Magnoliopsida; order Ranunculales; family Menispermaceae; genus Stephania; species Stephania cephalantha. Next base: position 13,111,946 of record CM077577.1, read on the forward strand.
TCGCTCGCGTCTCGATTTGCGCACCCAACACCCGACTCCTAAATCCTTGGTGTCCATTTCGACATTTTATGCCTATTTTACTTCAAATCATTCAAATCATACTGAAATTAGGTGAAATAAACCTCACCTCCATCGCGTCGTCGCGATTTCGTCGAAATCGCGCATCCGACCGATCGACAACGCGCCACCGCGCCGTTCATCGCGTCGCAGCCACGCCGTCGCTCGTCGGTCGCCGGCGCCGCCGCTCGCCGCCACCGCTGGTGAGTTCCTCCGCGTCGCGTCACCGCTGGTTCGTCGCTGCCGATCCGACCCGTTGCAGCGCCATCGCTGCCGGCACTCGCTGCCTCGCCGGCGCAGATGCTCGCCGGCGCCGCTGTTCTCCTCGCCGCCGCAGCATCTCCTCACCTCGCAGCCGAATCGCTGCCACCGCAAGCATGCCGTGGCTGATGCCGTTCCCCTGTCCGCGCAGCTGCTGGGACGCCACTGGCGGCGTCGCTGCAACCACCGCGCTCGCCGTCTCCGCATCGCGCCAGCTCCTGACGTGGGGACCGCGCCATCGCCGGCGTCGCTGCACTGCAGGTCCGTCGGTGCACTGCATGTCCGATCTCGCCACCAGCCACGCTCACGGCCTGCGTTGTCGCTGCCGCGGCTACTCGTCGCTGCACCGGGAACCTTCGTCGACGCCGGTCGTCCCTCCGTGAGCTCCTCGTCGGGCGTCCCTCTCTCCCTCTTCTCCGATCTCCTTCTTCCTCTTTTTCCCCTGTTTTTTTTCTCTCTCTCTGGCTCGTTTTCTTTCATCATTTTTTTTGTGTGGATCAAACCACCTTATCCACAAATATATATATATATATATATATATATATATATTTATTATTTTTTTCATTTCTTCCTCATTAAGTAAACTTGTGTCATCGAGATCCGCACAGCGCGCATCTCGAGGCACACACCCGCCTCCTTTCAAAAGCTCGATGCTCGCGCTACACATATCACGAGGCGTATCCAATGTCCACCTTAAAATCACATAAATCCACTATAGCCACATTTCGATCCCACGTCGGCACGCGACTCGAGCGCATCCCCGTTCATGTTTCGATTCTCCGCATTCCCGCATATACTTTTCTCAACAATTAACATTAAAATCTCAAATTGGATATTACATAGTACCTCGGAGTCTCGACCCGAGATTCGACATACGCATTTCGACGAGTGGATCCCACAAACGACCTTGACTTAATACGTGGCACAAGTCAAATTTTCGGTCGTTACATGAACTGTGTAACGAGACCGGTGTGAATCCTCCAGAATCCCGTCCCATATCTCCTGATCCGCAGGTATCCACAATCTCCATCGGTATCTCAAACACCGATTTGTGGTTTCTGCCCAATCAGTGCATTCCGGATTCCGTGACAGACCACTGATCCGCTCATAGAGCCCATCAGCCCTCTGACACTCGGCAACCCGTTCAATCGATACGGTCGGTATCCTCATCTGACAACAAATGTGTTGTTCCGCCGTAGTCGACAACTCGGCCATACACATAACTGATGCTGAATGTAATAAGCCATGCTCATGTGTCATCCGCTGCATAATAGTCTTACTGTCGAGTCCACTCCTGCTCAATGCATCTGCTACGACGTTCGCTTTGCCAGGGTGATACTCAATAGCGAAGTCGTAGTCCTTCAACAACTCCAGCCATCTTCGTTGGCGCATATTCAGATCCCTTTGAGTGAAGATGTAATGTAAACTCTGGTGATCTGTATACAACACGAATCGCTCTCCATAAAGATAATGCCTCCAAGCCTTCAGTGCAAAGACGACCGCTGCAAGCTCCAGGTCGTGCACTTGATAATTCCCCCCGTGGGGTCTCAATCATCTGGAAAGATAGGCAACTGGTCTACCATCCTGCATCAACACACATCCAAGACCAATGCCTGACGAATCTATATATACTATCAAGGTCTTGCCCGGCTCCGGCAATGTCAATACTGGTGCGAGATGTCAATCTCCGCTTCAATTCACAAAAGGCCTGCTCACACTCATCTGACCGTTAAACCTGACATATTTCTTAGTCAGTCTCATTATCGGCACTGCAATCGAGGAAAAATCCTGCACAAATCGCCGGTAGTATCCGGCCAGTCCAAGGAAACTCTGTATATCAGTTACAGACTCAAGCGTCTTCCAATCAATGATTGCCCGAATCTTTCTCGAACCCACCGAGATACCACCGCTCACGACGACATGGCCGAAGAATCTCACCGCACTTAGCCAAAAGTCACACTTACTAAACTTGGCGTACGATCGGTGCTCTCTTAGTGTCGTCAAAACTGTCATGAGATGTCCCTCGTGATCCTCACGAGTTCTGTTGTAGATCAAGATATCGTCGATGAACACGATGACGAATATGTCCAAATATGGCCTCATGACCATGTGCATCAGGTCCATGAAAATCGCTGGAGCGTTCGTCAGCCCAAACGACATGACTATGAACTTAAATAACCCGTATCTCGTGTTGAAAGCGGTTTTCGAGATATCCTCTTCTCGAATCCTCACCTGGTGATAACCTGAGCAAATGTCAATCTTCTAGAAGAATCCGGCACCCGTCACCGATCAAATAGATCGTCAATCCTAGGATGTGGGTAACGGTTCCTCACAGTTACCTGATTCAATTTCCTATAGTCGATGCACATCCTCATTGTACAATCTTTCTTCTTCACAAACAGTACTGGAGCTCCCCAAGGTGACATACTAGGGTGAATGAAACCCTTCTTTAATAGCTCATCCAACTATCGTCTCACCTCTTCCTGCTCACGCTGGTGCCATCCGATAAGTCGATCGGCAATCCCACAAGCGTCCACTGTATCGGCTCGATTATGAACTCAACAAATTCTCGTGGCGGTGGCAATCTGGGTAAATCATCTGGAAATACATCGATAAAATCCCTAACCACCGAACGTCCTCAATCCGTACCACTTGTCCGAACCTCCGCTTAACTATCACCGCAAACGCTTCCATCTCCCGCGCCGTAGCTAGTCGACCTCTCATGATGGGTAAGTCGATTCTTGATCCAAGTAATACATACTCCGATTTTCAGGAATACGAAACTCTATCCTCTTACCGTAACAGTCTATCCGTGCATGATAGGATGCTAACCAATCCATCCCGAGTAGTGTGTCAAACTCTAAGTACTCCAATACTCAAAGATCACTGTAGCTGATGTCCCTCCACCTCTATCATCACGTCTCTACATATTCGGTTAGGGTATATCTTATCTTTAGCAGTCGTACTGAGGATAAGGTGTGGGTCCAGTGTCTGTGTAACTAACCATAACAATCCAACAATACGTTCAGCAAGAAACGATGAAGTACTACCAGAATCAAACATAACATGCATATGGCGACCAAATATAAGTAATGTACCTTCAATAAGCTGCCTAGTCACCCCGCTATCTGGCTGTGCTAACGCATGCGCTCTATCTCTGGCCTTGTGTGCCTCTCGCCGTGGCGATAGTGGTACCCGACAGTCAGCCCTCAAATGTCTCATTTGTCCACACCGGTGACATATACGACTCTCCAATCTACCCTTCTGTCCGTCTCCAGATCTCGGACCCTGACCCCGGTCTACCTGACCCATGTCATGTCCTCCCTGATTTTGACCCTGACGATACCCCTGTAGCTGTGACCTCTGTCGATCCACTGGTGCTGAGGTGATAGCATGAATCGATCGTGGCTCCTCATATCGGATCGATCGCCGAAAATCGTCTCGGCGACCTTTCTCCCGTCTATCATCTCTCCGCCTCTATCCGGATGATCCATCGATCTCTTCGCCTCTCGATTCGACCCAAAACTCGCCTCGATTGTACCTCCCTACCAAATCACACGTCGACAACCCTCTGCAGCATGATGTATGTCTCATGAGCCAATGCCCCGCCAAAAATATCCCGTGAGTCGTGGCTCGGTCGAGACAATCGCGACGCAATCCTATCATCAACCCTCTCGGTGAAATAATAGATCTGTAAGCGCTCTGTCCCGCGACATCTGTAGAGATAATCGAAGCAAATGTCGGAACCTCTCCATATACCGCATCAAGGTTCGATTACCCTGTCTCGGGGCCGAACGCCTCCTCGCCTCAACCTAACCTCCATAGGTATGTACGATCGTAGAATAGCTCCCTAAACTCGGTCCATGTCATCGGTTCCCGGATGAGTATCCATATATGTCGTCCATCGATCGCGCATGCCTCTCAAACAGGCTCCGAGAAAGTCGTGCCTGTACAGTCTCGTCGTTCGTCATCGAACATGGAAACGCCGATGGGACACTACCCATCTCCTTGCGGCCTCGGGGCCACCGCCTTCGTAAAAGAATCCAGTGGAACTTCAAAAACTCCTCAATAACTTCGCTTTGGTGCTAGGACGAATACCGATGTAGTAGTCGTATCAGCAGTGGGGGTGGCAGTAACCTGGTCCGTCGTCGTGAGTGGAGGCGTAAGAGTTAACGTCTCTAAAGGAACAACAACCGCGGTAGCTGTCTCTATGGGTGCCTCTGTTGCTACCCCCTGAACTTGTGTCTGGGGTACCACCGGAACAACAGATGTCCCCACCGGTACGGTCACACCGACAGGCTCTCTAGGCTGTGAGTGCCGCCGATCATGCGATCCCTCTCTCCTAATAGCCGTAATACCTTGATCATATGTCTCCTCGCCCGAGAGTATATCCTCCATACTCGCCATAACCGGACATCCCTAGCCGCATCTCTAGTCTGTCCAGTCGCAAAAGGCGTACTGCCCGTCCATAATCTGCATCGAGAATGTGCTCCGGATCAGTCTCGAGGTATATACGTATATCATATAATAAAATGAAAATATAACACGCATATACGTTCTAACTCTACCCGCCTCACATCACTTCCCAACTAAAGTTCTAAGGCAATAAATTCGGGTTTCCTCATCTAAGTTCATTTATTAAGTTTTATTGTCTTAGGACTTCCTCTTTTTCTCTGATACCAACTGTGGCGGCCCTCGCCGCCCCGGGGTGACGTGTCTCCGTGTACTCCTTGCCAGCTGGCTCTACTACACGTGTACGACACTTGCCCGTCATATTTCTGTCTCGAAATGCGTATCCACTTGTGTGTACATCGTATAAATGACATATTCAATAGAAGTCGTACTTAAATGCAAGAAATACTAAGAATCAATTTATCAAATCCTATTGTGGAAAAAACCCTGAAAAGTACGAGGTAGGCAACTGTACCATATAAGGTATAGGCATGTACAAGGTCATAATACTCCCCAGTTCCCAAAAGAATCAAAATATCAAAACAAAACACACGTACAAGTAATCCTCAACGGTAGGCAGTCAGAGGTAGTCGCCTAAGATCCCCTCTGCCCTTACTTGTACTCGAATATGCACTTAATCATTACAGAATAAAATGGATGACGAGTCTAATCAGTAAAATCCCAAGGAACTCCTCCGAGCATTCAAGTAAACAAATGGAAGTCAATAAATATTGTTAAATAAACATGCAGAATATAAACAGACAACTGTAAGTAGGGCATCGCATGCATAGATAACAATAAAGTGCAAATGTATGCGCCTGTTCCAGTCAGACTAAACCATACTTCGAATACCCTTCCAGGATCCCACTAGTGGGCGCACCTAACTAGCTATCACCTTGTCCCTCTCGGTGGCCGACGTAGACCTACGACGCACCGACACATGTAGCAGTTCATTTGCTCGGGTCGTTATCCACCGAGAACTCCTGACACACATGCTATGGTATAGAATGCATAGACACACAACGGAAAATTCGGTGGGAGTAACTCAACCAATCGTCTAAACAATGACAATATATAGATGTAATAAAGACCACAAGGAATACTGGAAATGAATGGAATATGAAGCGAAATAAATACTCAGAGTTTTTCAATTAGGTTTTACAAACCTCATAACGCACTCCAATACCCTGTAATCAATCCCCGAGTCCAAGTCCATTGGGTCATTGGTCGCCAATTGATCACCCGTGTCCACCTATGTCCATTTATCAATAATTCCAATTTAGTATGACAATTTACGACCAATTTCTAAAAATTTTAGGCCAACTTGCCCATTTCGCGCTTTTCGAAGCAAAACCCCGCGAAAGTCGCGTCCGGAATATCCAAATATAATTTCATTTTATTGAAATATAATTTTTTTTTTGAAATTTTCCCAATTTTTTGAAATTTTTCCCAATTTTTTTTTTTTTTTTGAAGTTTGGTTTGGGTCGGGTCTACCCAAAAGGGTCGGACCCGACCCTACCCTGGACCAGAACAAGGGCCGAGCCTCGCTGCCCGTTCGGGCCCGCCCATGAGGGGGGTGCACACGTTTCACTGGTTCTTTTTTTTTTTTTTCAATTGCCTCCGTTGTTTGGGTTGGGGTTGGTTTTCACCCCAACCCCTGTGGAATCGATGGCGGGGAGACACCGCCCATCTCCACTCGACCCGGCTTCGACCTCCATGGCCGAACCCCATTCTCGGCCACCATAGCCAACCACCGAAACCCACAACAACCAACGAGAACTCACCTCGATCGTGACGTTTCGCCCTCTCTTCTCTCATTCCCGGCTTCTTCTTCTCCTTCATCTCCGCGTTCCTTCTTCTCCTCTCTCGGCCTCCCGATTTCGGGGTGTGTGTGTGTGCGTGGGGTGTGTGTATGTGAAGGTTGTGAGAGAAAAGGTGGTGAAGTGTGGATAAGCTTGTTGACTTTGTCTTGACTCCAAAGTGTGATATAGCTGGGACACTTGCCTGTGTTTTCGGGTTTTTCGACGCCCTTTCGCGTACCGAACCGCGATATACGCGTACAATCCCCGTCACTAACCACCTAATATCTATTCCGTATTAGTTACTTGGCCAAATTTTTTTTGTAATTTGTGTTTTAGTTTACCCGACCTAATATTCGGTCTCGTCAACTACCCGGCACCGCGTCGACACGCATATCGAGGCGAATACAATTAACACAATCTCGTTGTGTTTTAGTTTCCCGACCTAATATTCGGTCCCGTCAACTACCCGGTACCCGCGTCGACACGCATATTGAGGCGAATACAGTTCACACAATCTCGCACGTATTGTTATGCAACATACACACATGCGATGTATTTCACTAAATTGCACCGCAAATAAGCATCCAACACACAATAACTACCATACCTTAGTCCCCGTGTGTCCTAGCCTACCGCGGCGTCCACGTAGATCTGAGCTGGCGTCCACGTCTGTAAATTCAATAAAATGGGCCGTTACACTAGTGAACCACCAAAGTATATGGTGTAGCCTGCAATAGATCGACGATCAACCGGGGAGGAAGCCCAATCAACATTAGCAAATCCAATAAGAACTAACTCCTTTGAAGCTTTAATATGAAGAGAAGAGACGACAACACTTTTCAAGTATCGCAACACACGCTTCAGAGCTTGCCAATGTTCCATTGTGGGACATTGTTGAAATCGGCTGAGTTTGTTCACAATATAAGAGATGTTAGGTTTGGTGTGAGTAAGAAATTGTAAACCTCCCAAAATACTTCGATATTGAGTGACATTGGAGAACAAAGGACTATCATCCTTGTATAATTGTTTTGAAGTAACTGCAAGGGTGTTTGCAGGTTTCAAATTATCGAAGCTTGCCTTATAAATGAGCTGATGAGCATGAGAGGCCTGATTGAGATAAAACCCAAAAGAATCTCGTGCCACTTCGATGCCTAAAAACAAGCTAAGTTCACCCGAATCCTTGAGTGCAAACACATTGTTCAACTTATCAATGAAATGTTGAACTAGGATAGGGGAATTCCCTGTAATTAAAATATCATCAACATATATGAGGATGTAAACCAAAGAAGAGCCTTGTTTGAACACAAACAATGATGTATCAGCTTTTGAATTGTAGAAATTCCATTGAATAATAGTAGACTTAAGTCTGTCAAACCAAGCACGAGGTGACTGTCGTAAGCCATAGATTGCTTTAACTAGTTTACACACAAGATGAGGTCTAGTAGAATCCACAAACCCTTCAAGCTGAGGCATATACATTGTCTTAGTTAACTGGCCGTGAAGAAAGGCATTATTAATGTCTAATTGCCTTACACTCCATTGAAAAGAAGCAACCAAAGTTAACACAATTCGAATAGTAGAGGATTTGATCACATGATTGTAAGTAGTAGTGAAATCCACAACCTGGTATTTGTGTATACCCTTCTGCAACCAAGCGAGCCTTATGTCTGTTAATGGTACCATCAATGTTCTTTTTCACCTTAAATAGCCATTTATTGCCAATAAGAGTTTGATCCTTGGAAGGAGGGACCAAAACCCAAGTATTATTTCTCTGCGAAGCTGTAAACTCAGCTTCCATAGCTTTCAACCAATGTGGACTCTGAAGAGCTGCCTTAGAGGAGGTTGGTTCTGAAGTGAGAGAATCAACAGTAGCAGTGAACACCTTTGGTTTATAAATTCCACTCTTAGAACGAGTGATCATAGGGTGAGACGGAGCAGGTGGTGCTGGTAACAATGGTGATGATGGGGGTGGAGGTGTCTGTTAAGATGATAATGGTGGTGGTGATTGTGTTGGTAGGGGTGCTGATGATGAAGTGATAGGCACAGAGGTATCAAAGGTAGCATTAGATGAGGCTTGTAAAGGACTAAACTGATTTGATGTAGTAAGCACCACCATATGAGGGCTATTGTGTACTGGAGTTGATAAGCGTTGATAGGACCTAACAGGTAAAGAATGTATTGTTGGGGCCACAGCAACTTGAAAAGATGGAGTAGGAGGTACAACATGATGAGTTTGCACTGTAAACAAGTCTTGGTAAGGAAAGTCATCTTCATTAAACAAGACATTCCTGCAAATGTAGAGGACTTAAACATCTATAACCCCAGTGTTTTGGACTGTAACCAATGAAAACGCATATCTCTGACCTATACTGGAACTTGTGATTATGGTAAGGCCTCAAGTAAGGAAAGTAAACACAACCAAAAACTCTGAGTAAGCCATACTTAGGAGGAGATTTCCATAGTACCTGATAAGGAGATAAGCCAGACAACACATGTGTTGGTAATCGATTAATAATGAATGCAACAGAACTGCAAGCATCCCACCAGAATGAGTAAGGTAGCTTTGCTTGAACAAGAAGAGTAAGAGTCGACTCCACTAGATGCCTAGGTTTACGTTCTGCTCTGCCATGTTGTTGGTGTGTGTAGGGGCAAGGATGTTGAAACATGATGTCATTAGCAGCTAAAAATTTCTCAAATGGCCTATATTCTCTTCCCCAATCTGACTGAACACACTTAATACGAATGGAGAATTGGTTTTCCACCGAATTTTTAAACTGAATAAACATATTTAAAGCTTCACTCTTAGCTTTCATAGGATAAATCCAAGTGAATCTCGAAAAATCATCAATAAAGTGAATGTAATATATGTAACCATCAGTGGATTTTATTGGTGAAGGTCCCCAAACATCGGTGTGCTCTAGGGCCAAAGGACTGGAAACATGATTTATGGATCTAGGAAATGGAAGAGAATGTATATTCCCCAGCTTACATGCCTCACAAAAATCAGATACACTATTCTATTCACAACCATATTGCAACATCTCAGTACTTGAGCTAATATTTGAGCTGAAGGATAAGCTAATCTGGCATGCCAAACTGAAGTGGATGAACTTTTCTTGACTGTCATCATTGCAGCTAAATTAGTATGTTGTTCACCAGGTTCTAAGTTCTCCTTTGAAGTAAACTAGTATAAACCATCCTTAAGATTCCCTTTGAGGATAATCTCCTTGGATTGAAGATCTTTTATGAAACAATGTTTGGAATGAAATTCAACAAACACATGATTTTCGTTAGTTAACTGAGAAACACTGAGAAGATTCTTGGCAATATGAGGAACATAAAGAGTATTATGTAATTGTAGATAAGGAGATATACTTGTAATTTTGATAGAACCAATGGAATCAATTGGCAGTACATTACCATTCCCTACTGTTAGAGAAGATGTACCTGCATATTGAGATCGATTGTAAAGTTGATTCATGCCATTGGTCACATGGGAAGAGGCACTACTATCTGCATACCAAGCTTGGTAAGAGATAGATTCAGGTGAGGCAATTGACTGAGATGAATTCCAGCTGCATAAAATACATTTTGGAGTAGATGTTGGTAGCCTGAATGGAGTTGAATGAGTAGTATTTTGATTCCCATTGGCATACTGTGAACTCCCTGAACCATATGACATATCAGTCCTTTAATAACAGATAAAAGCTTCATGTCCAGTTTTCTTGCAAATTTGATAGATAGGCCTATTTCCTCCATTATATAGACCTTGTCCTTTGCTTCTATTTCCTCTTCCATGAAAACCACCTATATTTCCACCATTTCCTCTTCCTTGATGGTTATACGGACCATGTTGTTCTTGAAATTTATTCACATTAGAACTATTTGATGACTTCACAAAAGCAGTATTAGCAACTGGAGTTACACTCATATTTCCCAAATTTACAGTTACATTATGCACCTGCTGAAGTTGAGCTTCAAACCCTAACAAAGATGCATACATTTCATGCCAAGTTAACATAGGTTTCTCCTGCAACACTGCAGCATATGTTGTATATTCTGCATCTAAGCCAGCAAGAACACTTGAAATTAAATCAACATCAGACATTGGAGCACTAGCATAAGCCAAATTATCTGCATTTTCTTTTAACCCTTGTAGATACTGAATCATGGTTTTTGATCCTTTTGTAGCTTTAAGTATATTATTCCTACATACTTGGATTTTCGATTTGTTACGAGCACCACACAAATTTGTAATGGCTTCCCAAACTACTTGTGCAGATGACGATGATGTCACTCTCATGATCTGTGATGTAATGTTTGGGGACAGAGAATTCAAGATAATATGTAACAATAATTGGTCTTTAGCGTTCCAATCTTGATCACTTGGATTGAAAGCACCAGTTTGAAGATCAAATTTGTTTGGACATGGTACATCTCCATCAAGATTCCATCTAGGTTATAACCTATTGCATGCATCAACAATGTCTTCCACAATAAGTAATTGTTCTCATCTAGCTTAACGGACATAGATTGACTTAAAGAATGTCCAAAAGGAGCAATGACAGAGACGAACCTGTAATACCAAAACCAATTGTGTTTTAAACCTCCATTGCATCTCCAGAAACTTCATTTCCTCCATTTCTTGCAGTTACAACTCCAGAACTTCCAATTCTTGCCATTCCAGCAACTTCATTGACTCCAGTACCTTCAACTGGTAGATTAGCTATTACTGGATGACTTGGATTCTGAATTGTTAACAAAAGATCGTCTTCCATGGCGATCTATGCCTTTGAAGGCTCTGACACCATGAAAAAGTTCATCAAGAACTTGTGAACACATACTGAACATATGTGAGAATCCTCTTTCAACAACAATAAGTTGTTTTCATTTCTTGTATTTATACTAGTACATTGAGCTCTCTAGTACACACAATCATTTACAAGACTCACGTGACTTTCCAACTAACTTATCCCACTTGCTTTCCATACTCATTCTAGTACACAGCATTCCTACTCGATGTGTTCCTCTCACAATTAGGATGGTTGAATATACTTATGGTTGTATAATTATATGGCCTATGGGTGCATGCTTCGTTACTAGTTGTCTAGCATCAAGGTAAATTTTTCGTCATTGACCTAAAATTGACTTAACAGGCTACTGGGCTTAGTGTGGATCTGGTCATTTAATGTAAGCATATTAGTATTACCAATGAATTAGTGGTCTGTTTTCATTACATCTGAAGAATTAGTTCTGATTTTTTCAGTCAACTCATAATTAAGTAAATGCACTCGTTACTGTTTTTCTCATGTCACCCCTATTCGTAAAAGCCAAGCTTTAAAGATTTGATTGACACAAAAACAATGGATAGGCACCTTGTTTCACATTTTTGAAGTCTTCACTCTCCTCCATTTCCTTGTTATCTGATATTGTCATGTATTCTCTCTGCTTTTCCCTTAGTCCTTGATGTTGCTGTACAACATGATAGAAAGTGAAACTTGAGTAAGAAAGTCTAGAAAGAGGCAACAAATTAAAACAAGACCTTAGAAGTAACATCTGTAGCAGCTATATGCAACATTAATAAAAGCAGACTAGCATATTTAAGGTGTCAACTTCCAATGTGGGAGATGTGATCCGTCGACAGCATGCAAAAATACAAAAAAGATCAGAGACCAAATAATCTTCCAAGTTAATAAAATGCGCTTCTGCAGGCTGAATACATTGGTGATGTTGCTAGAAAAGGAATATTTTAAGAAGCATTGAGGTTTACTTATATATTTATTGTGCTCCATAATTTGGAATGAGAAGCAATATCCCATTGGATTTTAGAGGAAAGAATTGTATTCATTGATTTGTTCTAGAGAAATTTTGCTTTTTAAAAATTTTAAAATACCTATCAGAAGGCATTGCCCCCAAATCGCAGGTTTCAAGTAGGATTGAACCATGGTCAAGAGATGAAATCATATGAATAACTTTCTACGATCATTAAACCCCCGAAAAAGTTATATTTTATGGCTTAATTAGTTATGTTATAATCCTTCGAGAACATTCCAATATTATTGAGTTTCAAGTGCATCCTAATATTTAATAGTTTATATGGTGGATTTAGAATGTATCATTTTTTTTATTATATCAACGAGTAACTACTTCAAATTGCATCCATTGTGGCGAATTAATAGCTGAAGGTGGCGACTTCATTATCAATAAGATTTGCCTATTGTGAATGGTAGTATTCAAATAGCCTTCATGATTCATGGAACATTGAGTGTTTGATTGGAATTCGTTTCCTGGGAATAAAATACTGGAAGGCATGAAATGCCATTACCGTGGAGTTAGTCTGTATGATAAACTTATAACTCGAGAAACACATACCCGAAGCGAAGCGGAAGCGGAAGCGGTCGGATCGATTGTTTGTTCACTGGTCACGACAAGATCACCAAAACGGGAAGTTGCCAAATATCACAGCCTAAGGCCCTAAGTATTCTTTTGTAAAGATTCCCAATTGAAGAAGAAGACCCTACCTTGGTTCACCTATTTTTTTGGGATAAGAGATAAACTTATATTATCCCACTAAAATAACTACTTTGTAGTTATCTTTTAGTTATTGAAACTGTCAAAACACCCACGTGGTCAAACCACCTAACACCGTGGGAGTTTTTTTCCAACATCTCCCTCTCGCACATAACGAGTTTAATTTATCATAATTAAATACTTATGTGCGTACACGCGTGTTGAACATAACATCTCCCACTTGCACAAATGGACTTAACTTCTTTTAAGTTTCTTCTTTAGAGAACTACATCTCTTATCTCTGCTACAATGTATTCATACGAGTAAATAAGCCGTGCGACCAGCATACATATGAGAGCTCATTGCTATACAACTGTTAGGTATATATAGCAGCTCAGTTTACAAGTAGAGTAAGTATGCAGCACCCTAGATACATCAGTCACATTTAAATATCTCAAGATCTCCTTTTATTCTTTAATTCAAATTCTCATGCATCCACAATTATATTTAACAAATAAATATAATTGGTTAACTGGTGGATACAACTCAAGCAAATTAGACACTTCGATGATCTTCCTTTTCTCCTTATCTCTTTACATTTTAAATCAAATTCTCATGCATCCACAATTATATTTAACAAATAAATATAATTGGTTAACTTATCCTCAAGAGATGTTCCTCCTTATTAGATTGAAATCTAACGATTTATAATCATCGGTAACACTCCAAGATAACTAACATTGAGATAAAACTTCAAGATTAGTCAAAAAGTCTTAAAGGTACTTAAATGAGATTCCATAATCTTTTAGGCTCACACAACTTGAAAGTAGAGATCAAAAACTTTTGTTACCTTTAATGGTCGCTAAATGCACATGCGGTATGAAACACATGCTACAATATTATTCTCCTTTTACTATGGAGCGTATGTCACAAACAAATATTGTACAAGTGATAGTTCATTTATACTCAATATCTAACTTGAGTCCACAACTTTACTTTAAATTCTCAAATTATAACCACATGACTTCCACTTAGCATATAAAGACAACTAAGGTGAACTAGTGGGAGGTTTCACCTTTTGGTCATAAATGACCTGATCTTGATTCACTATCAAGGCAATTATTTGTTTTAAGCTGGAGCTTTACAAATTTAATCCCAAAAGCTTAAAACCAATCACATTTCTATGCACCACTGAGTCATAGAAGCGATTGCTTGTGTGAGAAGGCCAATCTATTGTCCGACATACCTTTTATTTTATGTACAAAACATAAATGTGTTTGTATGCATCAATCATCATAAAACAAAGTACGAAAATTTGAAAGACATTAATATATATAACAAATAATATTTTCCAAACATAAAGGAAGATTAACAATGCCATTGAACACATCTCTAGGTATAGGCTTCGTAAGAGGATCAACAATCATCTTGTGCATAGATATGTATTCTACTTTCACTTCCTTTTGTGCAACCATATCTGTAACAAAGTTATACTTGGTATCAATGTATTTGATTTTCGAGTGATACTTGGGATCTCTTGTGAGCAATTGCAGCTTGACTGTCGCAATTCACCAAAACTAGATCCGGTGCATCTTTGTCAAACCCCAAGTGATTCAAAAATCTCTTAAGCCAAACCGCTTCTTGCACCGCTGCTGAACATGCTACAAGTTCAGCTTCCATTGTTGACAATGCTATACATGTTTGTTTCTTACTACTCTATGAAATCACTCCATTGTTCAGTAAGAAAACATAACCTGAGGTACATTTTCTTTCATCTAAATCTCCTTCTCAATTAGCATTAGTATAACCAACTAGATGCAAATAATTGCCTTAATAACACAATGAATAATCTGCAGTGCGTTTGAGATACCTAAGTATCCTTTTGACAGCTTTCCAATGGGTTTGTCCTGGGTTCGACTGATATATGCTTACCATTTCAACATCAAAGCAAATATTTGGTCTTGTACACATCATTGCATACATAAGGCTTCCAATGGCACTAGTGTAAGGAACTTTTATCATTGTTCTTTTTTATATGAAGTCTTTAGACACATTCGTTAACTTAGACCTTGTTCTTTTGCAATAGGAGTATCAATGGGTTTGCAATTTTGCATATTTAATCTTTCAAGAGCTTTCTTGATGTATAGCTCTTGTGAAAGAGCCAACATATTATTTGATCGACCCTTTTTGATTTTTATACCAAGTATATATGCTGCTTCACCCGTATCTTTCATTTCGAAATTGGAGGACAACCATTGCTTAATGGTTATTAAATACTCTTTATCATTTCCAGCCAATAGTATGTCATCCACATAAAGTGAAAGAATCACAAATTTATATTTGGATCTTTTGACATACACACAGTGATCTTCATCAATCATCACAAAATCATACGTAATGATTGCTTGATGAAATCTTATATATCACTGTCTGAAAGATTGTTTAAGTCCATAAATGGATCTTAATAGTCTGCATACTACAACTATGAAACCTATAGGTTGTTTCATATAGATTTTTTCTTCCAGTTCTCCATTTAGAAATGCAGTTTTTACACCCATTTGATGTAACTCCAAATCTAAATTTGCAATACTAGCTATAATCAATCTTATAGAGATAAATTTCACAATCGGGAAAAAGTTTCTTCATAATCAATTCCCTCTTGTTGTGTGTACCCCTTGGCTACAAGTCGTGCCTTGTACCTTTCAATAAAACCATCGGTCTTTCGCTTAACTTTGAGAACCCATTTGTTCCCAATAGTTTTACATCCTTCAGGGAGATCAACCAATTCCCAAACATTGTTTGATCTCATGGACTCCATTTTCTCTTCCATTGCAATTTTTCATTTCTCTTTAGCAGGACAAACAAGAGCTTCTTGAACACTTTTAGGCTCATCATCATCTTGAGGTCCAATCATATATACTTCATTTTCACTAGAAAAGTGACGTTTGGGGATATTGCCACGATTAGTATGCCTTATTTGTGATTCGGTTGAAACAGATTCAACATCTTTTGTCTTGCTCCCACTTTGCTGAGATACTATTGGTATTTGTTCAAGCACGTAAACTAACCGATTCACCATAGTAGAATCATCTCGATCTTGTATCTCGTAAAAAGATAAAGATCGATTTATCTCACCCTTTATTGGAAAATCATTTTCCATAAAAGTAGCATCCCGAGATTCAAATTCAGTTATACTCCCACTCGAATGTTCACTAATGAACACATAACCTTTTGAATATTCAGAGTATCTTATAAATATACTATTTTTTCCTCTTGGACCTAATTTACCATATCGATGATGCAAATCATGAACATAGGCACTACAGCCTCAAATTCTCAGATTATATAAATCTGATTTTCTTTTTGTTCATAATTCATAAGGTATGGAAGCCACTGATTTGGAAGGTACTCGATTGAGAATATAAGTAGCAGTTAACAAAGCATCACCCCATAAGGTGATTGGTAAGTTGGCTTGGGCCATCATTGACCTAACCATTTCAAGAAGAGTTTTATTTCTTCTTTCAGCTACTCCATTTTGTTGTGGAGTATATGGAATAGATAACTGCCTATCAATTCCCTTTTCATCACACATTTGTTTGAACTGATCAGACAAATATTTACACCATCGGTCCGTTCTCAACATCTTTATTTTTTTGTCTAATTGATTCTCAACCAAAGTAATGTACTTCTTGTAGCACTATAAAGCTTCAAACTTATGAGAAATCAAATAAACAAAACCAAACCGAGTGTAATCATCAATAAATGTGATGAGATAAATACCTCCATGTCGGGATCTTTTATTCATTGGACCACAAATGTCCGAGTGAATAACTGCAATGGGAATTCAGCTCGTGTTCCTTTGCCAAATGGTTTTCTTGCCATTTTCCTTGCTAGACAACTTTCACATGCTGGTAGATTATCCTTTTCAAGGTGCCCCAATATACCCTTTTTTGCTAATCTATCCATTCTTTGTTCACCAATATGGCCAAGTCTAGCATGCCAATCATTGACATCAACATTTGAATCAATAGAAGATGTAACAAGGGAAAAACAAGCACGATTCATATTACAATTTGAAACATAGTCAATATCTAGTAAAATAAAACCATCTGAAACATAGCCATAACCATAATAGGTTTGTCCAAGAAATAAATTGACACTAGTACCATGGAAGTTCATAACAAATCCACACTTTAGAAGAACACTAACAAAAACTAAGTTCCGTCAAATCTCAGGAGCATATAACACATCATGTAGGATCAGAGATCGTCCACCACGCATGCTCAACTTGCAGGTACCAATCCCCTTTACTTCAACACGAGAGTTGTTTCCTAAGTATATCCATTTCGTTCCATGAGGAATTCGATAAAACTCCACGAGCACATCGCGTCCATTGAATACATGGTCTGTTGCTCATGAGTCTACAGTCCACAAAAGATGAGATTTAGTTAAATAAACAGAAGTAGAAACATAAATTATATTTTTTAAAACAGATTTAAAAAGTGTATTAAGGGTTAATACCTTCTTTAGCTCGTTGCAATCACGAGCAAATGGCCCATTTTCCCACAATTGTAGCACTTGAATTTTGATTTGTTATTCTGATGAACCATAGGAGCTTTACCCTTTCTATAATGATCATATTTAGATTTCTATAATCCTTCCCCTTTGAAGCCACCAAAAGGTTTGTGCTTATAGCCACCATGACCTTTTTTGTGACTTGAGGAAGCCATATACACATCAGTACCAGTCCTTAAAGCCTCAATTCGGTCTTCCTCAAGTTCTAAATGACGCCCTGTATCATTTAGGGTCTTGATGCTCTCATTGTGGGTCAGATTAACCTTCATATGCTCCCAGTTTTGAGGTAAGGATCGAATGTAGCCTGAACCTATTGTTCATCAGTGAGAATGTGTCCAGCCTCCCTCAACTCACTAAGCATGTTTGACAACTCCCTTAAATGATGCCTCATATTATGATTAGGCCGTTTTTTGTATGTGCCAAACTTGATGGTGAGCTGACGAAGTTTGGTGATAGACATTCCACCAAACTTCTTCTTCAAGGCCTCCCACATTTCTTTGGCAGCCTCAAAACTCTTGAACTGTCGCATAATGTCATTTTCCATGCTACTGAGCAAGGTAATGTGAGCAGTTGAGTTTTTCTTCTTCCAGGCCTCGAACGCCTCCCTTTGGTGCTGGACCATGTTGCCATTTTCTGGTTCAGTCAGGACATTGTTAAGAACCTCTAGAGCCTCTCGCTTTTCCAGGGCATACTGGATTTTCAAACTCCAGATTTTATAACTGTCCCCATTCAATTTCTCACCCATATTAAGCTCAACAACAATGTTTTTGCTATCACTTTTCATTTTTCACACAGAAGAATCTACATAGAAAGACATATGCACATCAATCAATGCCTTGTACACCACACTTATTTTGTCACAATTCTAAATAGCTAATTCGTAACTATTCACATAGTATAGAGTCAAAAGTGTACAATTAAGTGTCACAATAATCATCCATATTTATGTGTCTAATTACTATTAGTCTATTAAGTTATACGAAATTTCATCAACAAAATCATTTTCCCACAAACATGTACATGCATGTAATTGACATATAGATAATCATGTGCATATGGCATTCTTAAGCATGCATATTTTTTTAAAAATATTTATATCTTATCATGCATACTATAAGATATACATACATTAATACATGTCAATCACCAATTTAAATAGGGCATTTAATTAAATAACCCAACTGATAGCATGTATATATGTGGGTGTACTATTCATTAAAAGATAATATATATTATTTAAGAACATGGACAT
This sequence comes from Stephania cephalantha, assembly GCA_039657325.1. NCBI lineage: Eukaryota > Viridiplantae > Streptophyta > Magnoliopsida > Ranunculales > Menispermaceae > Stephania > Stephania cephalantha. Next base: position 13,130,855 of record CM077577.1, read on the forward strand.
AATTTTTTTTAATGGACTAATTAGCACACAAGCATTAAAAGATTTTAATTAAACCTTAATACCAAATCATCGCCTTAATACCAAATCATCAACTTATCATGATCTCACGATGAAGTCATGAACTTAAATTATCATGATTCATGTTATATGGCTATAACAAGGACTTTTTGCTTGATTATGACAAATTGGGATAAAATTTATCACCCCAACACAAACACAAAAGTAATTCCGCTAACACATTTCTCGCCACATCACCGCTAGTCACGCGCACGTCATACGTCAAAATTTCTTTGTGGGAATTTGAACGTGACTTCAAGTCACGTTTTCCAAAGCTAGAAGTCGTGATAAGTCACGACTCCATCTCATCTAGCACTAATGGTATTATTAAATTTCCTTGGAATCATTAAATTTTAATGTTAGCGCGCTAATCCTCTCAATCTTTGTTCACATCATTAGCTTGTTTTGACTATTAGCGCGCTAGTGCGTTGATCCACGACTTCAAACAATGACTAGTTGCTCATCTAACCAAAAACTTGGAAAAAATATGTATCTCATCTACCACTTGTCCATTTGTAGACATTCAAACCAACAGTTCCCTAACAGTTTCCATTTGTGCTTAGTTGTAGTAACTGTATTATATTATCCAGCTTTAATATAAATTATTCTAAATTAGATCTAAACACATGCAAAGCCCATATTTTATTTGGCCTCTTTATGATAATGATGTAACATCGGTAGTCCCAAGAGGGTCATGCCAAATCACAAGTAAATTTTTACTTCTAAAGCCCTTCCCCACTATCATTCTTCATCTACTTTTCTCCATTCCGGGGAACTTAATTTAGCCTATTGTGATCAAAAAGAGTTCCACAAAAGCACGTGTATTAGTAGAAATGAAATCAAGACATTAATAAAGCTATTTATTAGGGGTGGGCAAACAAGTTGTTTCCAATAATAACAAACACAAAGTTTTAATACAAGAAGAAATAAGGTAAACCCATAAAAAATAGAGAACTTGAAAGATGAATTGATATAAATGATGAAATTAGTAGCTGATCAACTACAAAACAAAAATGAATAAGGAGAAAATGTCTTATAACAGTTTAGAAAAAGTCCTAGTCTGACCCCAAATAATGACTTCCAGTCCCACACCGTGTTCTCTTGACGACTCGGACATTACGCTGTAAAGCTAGTGGAATATCCGAATGACCCACATCAGCCGGATTTTGAACATCTTCTCTTTGAATATCATCGTTGTCACGCATTCCGCCATCATGAGTACTTGTACTCTCAGATAAATTCATCATGATTGGACTTGCATGAAAATGGCGCGAAGATGTAGGTGACCTGTCAATTGGAAACGTTTCCATAGCTTCGAATGTCGTGTTGGGAGGAACAGAAGGAGTATGTGGACTCCCAAACTCGTTAAAAGGCACTGATGGATTATAAAATGGAGTGTCATGCCTCGAAGGTGTATTAGCATGGGAATAATGATGAGAAGCTTGAAATGAACTGGGCATATTATGTATCCGATAATCTGCGTGTACTGCAGTCAAAGTCGATGCAGCTACTTCTCTAATACGTGCAATAGATACATCATCACCCAGTGTCAACTGATGAATTGAAGTAATGCCATGTGCCTACATATGAAATATTGATGAAGTTGTATGCGAAAGGACAAGGAAAATAACTATTTGTCAAGGATTCATGACGGAATAAAATCAAATTGTACTTACCTAGGCCTCAGCAATAGCTCCACGACGAGACATGAATCGTCGTGTAATGCGACGATACCAAAGCATATACGGGTCGTAAAAGTCCATAGGCGCCTCTAAGATTTCATCAGTTGCAATATTAGAGGCACGTTCGTTCTCAAAGTCATTTCATCAACAAAATCATTTTCCCACAAACATGTACATGCATGTAATTGACATATAGATAATCATGTGCATATGGCATTCTTAAGCATGCATATTTTTTTAAAAATATTTATATCTTATCATGCATACTATAAGATATACATACATTAATACATGTCAATCACCAATTTAAATAGGGCATTTAATTAAATAACCCAACTGATAGCATGTATATATGTGGGTGTACTATTCATTAAAAGATAATATATATTATTTAAGAACATGGACTTTAATTTTTTTTAATGGACTAATTAGCACACAAGCATTAGAAAGATTTTAATTAAACTGATTAAAGCCTTAATACCAAATCATCGCCTTAATACCAAATCATCAACTTATCATGATCTCACGATGAAGTCATGAACTTAAATTATCATGATTCATGTTATATGGCTATAACAATACATGCCAAGGCTTTATGACTAAAGTAATTTCAAGTATATCACAATTTGTAAAAAATAGGCCACATGCACATGTAGTTGGAATAACAGCGGTACAAGAAGAACTTTATTGTGACACGCGGCAATATCACAACATATTTATAACATGAAATCGATTCTAAATCAATGCACACGAATTATCAACAAAATCCTATTTCATGCTTACATAAAATAAAGCACGATGGAAAAAAAATATCTACCCCCAAAGCGATCTTACGATTACCAATATAATTAGCAAATAAATAGCCGCACGAAGTAATTAAAATAGGCTACGCGGAAATAGTCTCTACAAAAACAAATCCGCAAACAAAAAAATCCAAACAAACCAAAGACCATAAACAAGCAAGTTTTAATGCTATGATACCAATGTTAGATAAACTTATAACTCGAGAAACACATACTCGGAAGCGAAGAGGAAGCGGAAGCGAACGGATCGATTGTTTGTTCACTGGTCACGGCAAGATCACCAAAACGGGAAGTTGCCAAATATGTCAGCCTAAGTACTCTTTTGTAAAGATTCCCAATGAAAAAAGAAAACCACCCAAGAGTTTTTTTCCAACAGCAATCAATTCTTAATTCAGAATGCTTCAATGAATATGAAAAACGATCTAATGGAAGTGAGGAATGCCTCTCATATAACAAAAATGAGTAATGGCCTAACAACTGAGATGTGCATTTGCCTTATTCAATAAGGATGGACTATTAGAATGTAAAAGATTTTCGATTGAGCTTATTAACCAACTTTAAGAAAATAATTGCAAAAATCAATAGAAGAATTCTTTGCCTCCATGTCAAATGCTCAATTCACCTTTCTGAAGGCGAGGTAAATCCTTAATGCAGTTTTATAAAGTTCCATAGCTCATGGAGTGTTCTCTTGGTTAGTTTCTCTGTAAACATAGTAAAGATATATCTACTCAAGATTTCATGGTCATTTTCATATCTTCTAATTACTGCGTTCTATGCCAAATGGATGGTGAGAGTGTTTACCATCTTTTCTTACACCAGATCTGTGTTGAGCATCTTTTCCTACCTTAGCACCACCGCACTCCAAGCAATCTTTATATATGATCTTCTACCTTTCTTACTGGGGCAGCATGTTAGCAGAGTTTCTGATGGGAGGAACAGGAAACAAGGCAGGCAGCCTGAAGAAGTCAGTGAAGGATTTGCAGATGGATGGTCCAAAAGGGATTGAACAGTGTAAGGATCTAGCCGTACGCCATTCCACCCAATCGTTTAGCATTTACAAGAATAGGGGGGACCCGTTCTTTCTCTGACTGCCAAAATCAAATGGAGCTTCTTGTAAGATCATGCTCTTCTCTTCTTTTTGGATTTACCCGCAGCAAATCTTGACAAATGGTGAGAATTCTAACATAGGATCAGGTATGTGCATCTTGTTATTTCTTGTTAATAATATCAAAACTGAACTTGCTTTTGTATATGTGTATAGGAGATAAGGTAGATCCTTGGTTAATGCATACTTCATAGCTAGGATATATCTGTGTTGTATCACCTGCGCTGCATCTTTATAAGCTGCAATTGTTACAAATAGTTAAATGATCAATCTATAGCAATCCGACACGCTTTTGCTCCTTTGTTCCTGCCTTCTCTCTTTGTTTTTTTTTTTTTTTTTTTTTTGTTAATTATTATTCTTGAGTTATATATTACTAATGTTTTGCTTGACACAACCCAAAAACAACAGTTATATTAGTCATGCACGTGTAATTTGTTTTCCTGATATCTTACTACTGCTCCAAGAACATAGGCATAATGATCATGACATTGATAAGTCACTGTTTCTATAACATTACAATCTTTTTCTTTGTTTCATCATAATAAAACCTTACAATCTTCATAAGGTTATTCGTAAGTTGAAATTCATGAGAGCGTTGGATTCATTAAATTGAGTGAAGGAAGCTTGGGGCCTGAGACTCTGAGAGAGTCATGAATTCATTTGCTGCAATGCCGTTGTGCTAATGGTATGAATACATCTTTTTTATGGTAAGTATGAATACATCTTTACTATAACTGTTTAGGAAAGTGAACATGAATCAAGTTCTATAATATCGAATTTTCTTAAAAAGAAAAATAAACATATATGAAGAGGGAGATATATATGCATACCTTTTTTTTTTTTTTTTTTATAGAAAGCATATATCGTATTTGATAATGATATGTATCTTTCTTCTCTCAAAAAATGATATATATCTTTCTTTTGATAAGTGATCAATGCAAGGTGAGAACATGAAATTAGCATAATCTCAAGTCTCTGTTTGGTAATTTATAAAGTCATGATAGTTTGAGGTCCATCATTCGAACGTGTTAGATTCTCACGTTGCTTATGTTCAAGGGAGTTAGATTTTGCCGATAGCAAATGAGGCAGTGGAAGATTACGGATCAAAAAAAGAAGGAAAAACGAAAAAGGTTCGCTTTCAGAGTAGAGTTTATTAGAACTTATGATCCAGTGAAATGAGCCTTTCAGGAGATGGATTAACCAGTGAATGAAATCATTTATCCTTTCAGTTGGCAGTAATGGGGTCCCTAAAACTAAATTTGAATTAGGGGCGTTGATAGGCAGGGGCGTATCCAGTCCAGGGCAAGGGCCCAAAAAAAAAAATTTTTTTTTGCTTGTTTTAAGGCCAAAAAAGTTGTTTTGAGCCCACCCGAAAAATCTCTCAAACCCTATCGTTGAGAGAAAAAAAAAAAAAAAAAAAAAAAAAAAAAGCAAGGCACACGCGGCCAAAAATTAACAACTCACAACTCGCACGACGCTCGACGCACACATGGCCAAAAAAAAAACTCTCGGTACATTCCCGGTATTTGCACACCCACTAAATGTAAGTTCTTTACATTTTTTCGAAGTTTTTTGGAGCAATGTCTTTTCAAATTCTATTGTCTTGTATCTTCTCTACCTCTATTCTTTGTGTTTGAAGAACCAATCTATCTCTTTGAGGTTAATTTCATTGCTCCACATTTAATTTTCGTCACTAGATTGCACTATATTACGAGGATAGATCAACGGTTATCTTACATAGTGCGAGCAAAGAGGTATGTTAGTTCATAGATTTTTTTGTTTGTATGTCTTTTTTTGAAGGGGTATTTTTTTAATGTGGAAATCATTGAGCAAAGATGTATGCTAGTTCTTAATTTTTCTTGACTTGTTTTTGATGTTTTGTTAGTTGGGTGTTTTTTTATAAGAAAGAGATTATATAACTATGTTGTCAAAAATCTCATATTTTTTACAACATAGCTTATCTCCAATATATTATGTCACATACTTCTTTAATTCTTTATTGCAAGGCTAGTTTATGATAGAAAATGTATAATTAAAATAAAACTTTAATTTATTATGCATATAAATTAGCAACATTAGTCCCTTTTTATTTTTATGTTTATGTTTCACATGTTTTTTTTTATATCTTTGATCATGTATTATTTACAGTGATTGAATTAAGAGAATAAAAAGATAGTTTTCACGACTTTGATATTTAATGTGACATTTTTTTCTTTTAAGGATAACATACTAGCTTTGGACTAAACTCTATGCAACATCATGGTAACAAAAGAACCATGACACTTTTTTCCCTTTTTAAATCAAGTGGAGAGACATCTAAGGTTGACAATCTTTATCCATCAGTTGTTGAGGCTTCATCTCGTGAGGAAGCGAGACACTTAAAATCTCCAACTCGAGGAGTTGTATTAATTATAATTCTCTTGAAAGAGATCCGGGCTTGCGTACTCCGATACAACAATATTCCTACAATGTGCGAGATGAAATTAGATGAGCATATATAAAGATGGGCCCTTATCAACCTAGATTGCCAGAATACCCACGAACTCTATTCGGAAATCAATATCGTCGCTTTCAACCAAAATGGTTTGGATAATTTCAATGGTTGGAGTATTCTCCTTCAAAGGATGCAGTATTTTGTTTCCGTGTTACCTTTTTGAAAATGGTAATACACCTCACTACACATTAACTAATGAAGGATTTAGAAATTGGAAGAGAGTTAATCAAGGGGTTAATTGTCCATTCTTGATACATATGGGAAGTATCAATTCCCCACATAGAAATTTTGTACAATCTGTTGAGGATTTGTCGAATGTTACTCGACACATTGACAGGTCATAAATGCACAAACTTCAGAGGATGTTCAAAAAACTCGATTGCGGCTTAAGGTTGCAAGTGAGGTTGTTCGATGACTTAGTTTACAAGGCTGCGCATTTAGAGGTCATCGTGAAGGTTCAACTTCAGAAAATCGAGGAAATCTCATAGAAATGTTAAAGCTTATGGGTAGATTAAAAGTTAACATTGAGGATGTTATACTCGACAATGCTCCAGGGAATGCAAAGTACACCTCACCAAATATTCAAAAAGAGATTTTACATATTATGGCTAACATGGTGAGAAAAAAGATTCGTGAAGAAATTGGAGATAAAAAGTTTTGTTTATTAGTTAATGAAACCAAGGATACAGGAGGCAAAAAAGAAATGGAAATTGTGTTGAGATTTATGGATACTCAAGGCTCAATTAAAGAGCGTTTTTTTGATATTGTCCAAGTCGAAAACACCTCTGCTTCAACACTTAAGAAAAATGTATGTAACTCTCTTGCTCGGTATAACTTACCTATAGATGACTTGCGTGGTCAAGGATATAACGGTGATAGTAACATGCGTGGGGCATAGAATGGGTTGCAAGATTTATTTCTCAAAGAATGTCCATGTGCATATTATGTGCATTGTTTTGCTCATCGACTACAACTAGCATTAGTTGCAGCTTCTAAAAAGGAACTGTCGATTTGGTTACTCTTTTCAAATTTGTCTTCTATTGTTAAACTTATAGGTTCTTCTCCAAAACGTCTTACTGAGTTGCAAGCCTTTCAAGCTGTAGAGATTGCACGTAAAGTAGCTAGTGGTGAACGTGAAACTGGTAAAGGAGCTAATCAAATTGGAAGTTTACGACGAGTAGGAGAAACGCGGTAGAGCTCTCATTTTGATTCTATTTGCAGTGTGATTGATATGTATTGGGCAACAATGCAAGTGCTTAAAAAAATGGTTAGTGATGGATCTACTGATGATATTCGTGGTGAAGCAAAAGGCGTTTAATGATGATGGAAACTTTTGATTTCGTATTCATGTTGCATGTAATACATAGAATCATGGGAATTACAGATATGCTTTGCCGAAACTTGCAAGAAAAAACTCTAGATATTCTGAATGCAATAGATTCAATTGCCACAACAAAAGTACTTCTTCTAAAATTACGAAATGAAAGCTTTGGTCACTTTTGATGTGTGTGAATTCGATTTGCATAGAGTATGAAATTGAAACACCCGATATGAATGCTTGGTATAAAGAGGGCACAAGTTGTTCTTGTCAGCAAAAAAGTCTCGTCACAGTTGAGCATCATTACCACTTTGATACGTTCAATTCCGTAATTGACTATCAATTGTAATAGTTGAGTTACATATTCAATGATGATGCATTGGGAATCCTTAAATTGAGTTGTGCTTTACAACCAAATGATCAGTTCAAGTTATTTGATGTTAATCAAATATATATTCTTGCAAGAAAGTTCTATCCTGTTGATTTTAGTGATCAAGAAATGCATCATTTGAGATGTCAGTTAGAGCATTATAAGGTTGATGTACTTCACCATATATGTTTTCAGAATTTGTCAACAACTTTTGAGTTATCGGAGATATTAATTCGAACAAATAAGTCGCATCACTACAACTTGGTTGAGAGATTGATTCGTCTTATTTTGACTCTACATGTATCCACGACAACAACAGAGCTGACATTTTTAGCTATGAAGCGTATCAAGACTGATTTACGAAATAGAATAAAAGAATTCTTGATAGGTACTATGATCATTCATATTGAACGAGAATTCGCTCAAAATATTGATATAGATGAAGTAATTGATGAATTCGATTCTTTAAACCAAATGAGGGCGCAACTTAAATAGGTTATTTTCTTCATATCCAGATTTTTATATAATTTATTATTTAAGTATTATTTTTATTCTTTACCCAACAATATAATTTATATTTGATTATATATTGTTTGTGTTTGCAGCTGATACACTTTTCAATGATCGCGTCATGTTTGTGACAAGTACACATCAATTTTTTAATTACTCTCAAAATTTAAGGAACTTCGGTTGAACTCATCATTTATTAATTTAATGGTTTTGATTTGATCTATTACAATTGTTTATGCACAAATGTTTTTTTATTTGCTAAATAGTTTGTGGCTTAATTTATGCGATAAACCATGCTAATTTTATGTTTGTCATGGATGCATACATATATTGCGGTATAATTTATTTAAAGCATAGAGAATAATATATAAAAATAAAAATTCAAAAAATATTTATAGCCTGGGGCTATCAAAAATCCTGGATTCGCCCCCGCTGATACGTTTCGGTTTCCTAGTAGAACTCTTATAGGGTTTGGTATCCAAGTACAACTCTGATACCCTATTGCATATATAAGTAGGGTAGACCATTAAATTGGTAATGTCTTTAATGTCTTGATTAGTTGTGAGAGAGTTGGAGGTTTGACGTTGGTGTAATCTTCTGTTTTAATAAAATCTTTGTGTTCTCTACCGTGGATGTAGGCATATTGTCGAACCACGTAATTCTCTGTGTCGATCGTGTGCGTGTGATGTTTGTGTTGGATTTAAAAAAAAAAATGCTTGCTAGTTCTGGCGATGAGTCGGCGCTGTGGCGCTAGCAACAAAAAATGAAAAGGTGCGAGTTTTTTGAGTGTTTTTTGTCCGTTTCTTCACACCAATTCACACCAAAACTCACCTCTTGGTGGATAGACACTATATCCCTTAGTTTTCTATAAATTAGAGGGATCTAGTATGTACTGATATATTGAGATACATTGAAACATTGAGACACATTGAAACACAAGTGATTTGTAAGGACACGATGAAGCTAAGCTTAGTTGTAATGGCAAGGTAGATTATTTACTTCATTCCAAGGTCCAAGTAACGTAGCGAATACAAAAGCACCACAACTCACCAAGGCTAAAGTGGCGTTGACGCGTGCTTTGTTTGTATTTAAATAGAAAACCGTAGAGAGTATAAGCTAAAATTAACAATGTAATTCATTGTAGGACAGCAATAAGGAAAATAATACCATCATAAATAGTCCATGCCCTTGGAAATAAAGCATGATATGTAGAATGCTGACCACTCAAGTTCCATCCCCACGATGATATCCCATGATCATCAGGTTTCCTGAAAGAAGTAACAATAATGTTATGCAATGAACCAATAATAATCGTGAAATCAGCTTTTAAAATGAGAATCTGTGGCCATGAATTGGACAACACTTACTCGTCGCTCAAGAAAAAAGACAGCACAGTACACATGAATATTATAGCAGAAAAATCAATAGCTACTCCCACGTGTGACTAAATCATACCTAATTATTTAAGTTACAAGCCTATAGGCCGAGAATTGATAAATGAGCAAAAAATGTAGAGTTAAAAACCATCAGCAAGGTATTTACTTCATACCAAAATCAACCAAATATTAAGCGTTGCAATTGCATTATTAAATTTCGCCTCAACAGGCTACATTCCAATAAAACAAAAACTATGAATAAAACACATCAATTAGTGAAACAATCATATAGCAATCTCCTAAACAACCAAGGACCAACAAAAAAATTGACACTGAGAGCTTCAGAGTAGTTCAATATCACTCCGACAAGAGATTCATAACTAATTGATAATATAAATGGTAGCCTAAAAATAGTTGCCTCTTTGGAACACAACACATTATTTGTAGTTATATCCCAATACTTCAAAAAGTCAAGCACTTCACAAGCGAGAGAACATTTTTAACATCAAGTTTCGAAACTAGTATCAATCTGATTGCTCTCTACAAATGGCAATAGCCAGTACACTGTGTTCTTTAAATTATAAGATCAAAAACATCACAGACAGGCCCAATTGGCAGACCTTTCGATTGTTTTTTTTCTTTTGTATGCAAACCTATCATTAGCCATCATGATAAAGATCCACAAAGCCCAAATTACATAGCTCTATATGAAGTAACACGTAAAACATTCTCCAAGAAAGCCGCATCTAAGCCTTTTTGGTATTATAAACATTATCTGATTATCCACTACACGAGCAGTCCATATGTCATCAAATTATATCGAACACATTCTTTCATATACCAGCTAAATATATGCAAGCAATGAATTAATAGAACTCATGGAGTGAGAGTTTACAGCAAACTGATTGGCCATGATTGGAGAAGGTTCACATAAACCCGGAATTATTTGCATTTGTCTGAAATCTCCCCTAAAACCTCTTGTGATGCTACCACTTCTGTAACACAGTAAACATGAATAAAGTTAATACAATGAAATATAAAATTGAAAAAAAAAAAAAACTGTCCATCACTATAAAGCAAATGGCAAATCCTTGTACTCCAAGGATCGCAAAAGATACGACCACGGCATACCCCATTCATTCCAATGGCACTCCTTGTGATGGCGATGGCTTACAACTTTCTCTTGTGAATGGATCAATTGGTGCTTTCTGCAAAATCCAATACCCAATATTTTCTTCTTAAAACCAAGGCTCCGATACCAGAAAAATAAAGGTGGCTTCAAAATCATTTAAAAACAATTCATTCTCTCAACTACCACAGACAAATAGATACAATAGCGGAAATACAACCGCAAGTAATCTAAATTATCTAGGAATTCTGAGGGTTACCCTTCCATGTGAAGCCTCTTCCCTAACGTAAGACCAAAGGCGAAGTCAAAGCTGTTCTCAAATTACAAGATACCAAAAATTGAACATGTAAAACAAGAAAACCAATAGAAGGGTATCTTATTCTTACAAGCTATAAATCAGCATCAATTGCTTCACAACCAAGTAAAACAAAATTCATTTAAAGTACAAGGCAGCCTCACCATCTTCACTGCCTCCCTAAAAGTAACACTGAATTCCCTAGAAGATTAGCATGGCTGTTTAATCTCCTCCTCCATGCATGCTCTGGTGGGAAGCTATCAAAGTCCAAGTACACAACTCATTAAAAAAAAAAAAAATCAGTGATCACAATAAACAGATGAACAGATAAGTTTTGCAAAGACAAATAAACCAAGATTCTATCAAAAAATAGTGAATTTAAAGCCATACACACATGTGGAAGCAATAAAACTACTCTTCCATCTATGATGAATAGATCCATCTATTGAAAAATCAAGATTCTATCAAGAAATGTCCACTTCAGCACCCTAAGTTAAATGAAAAATCAATTTAGGATATAAGACACGCACTAAGACCACTAATAGTATAGTGGGCAGTTCAGCCATCAATAATTAAAAATACATCAAAGCCACCTACCAAAGAGTTTAGCTTATCTTTTGGATGGTTGAACTTGCACCGAAAACCAAACTTGCATTTTAAGATAAGAAAATTTTCTTCAAAAAACAAGATAAAGATAAAACCAGGAGTACACACAACATGCAACAAATGAACTTGTAAAGTGCATTGGCTCCCAGGCCTCACATATGCATATATGTACAAGTATTCGTTAGGGGTTTTTCATGAGCTGAAAACCAAACTTTCGGCTACACCTTCACAAACATCTCCACGGCAAAGCAGACATACCCTGCACACCAGAGATCTGAAAATATTTAGCATTTATCAACACATATCATATGGTATTCATTCTGACAAGGGAGAACTCTTATTTTATCACCTTCTTCATACTGAGACAAGCAAATGTAACATTTGCAGTAAGGTAAGAAAGAAGAAGCAAATGGAATTTTTAAAATTCTGAACAACAATCCAAAAGTATAATCTCAAAATTTACACAAACAACAAGAAAAATACCTATGTAACACCAAGCTGCTCATCTCTCGTAAGCCACTCTTGTGTCTCTCGCTCAACATTGTCCCCTTGTTGTGGTGGATCGGCGGGATCTATTTGCGGCGGCTGTTGCTGGTCATGAGGTGGTGGTGGTGGTGCCTGTGGCTGAGATAGGCCGCTCCGTCCATGGTCATCCCGAGATGCTGATGCATAAACTCCATAACCTTTCGTAATTGCTCGGCAACGATATCGAATAGTCAAAGTGTGTGACCGAACCACCACCGTGCTTCGAGGTTCCAGCCCAGTCCTTCGACCTCGGTGTTCCTATTCGTTGTCGCTTGCCTGGGACTGGCAAGGAAGTCCTCGCTCTCCCGGTACTCAAGTATCTTCTCCATGCCTCATCTCTGTAACATAAAGCGGTTGCACACGATTCTTCTTTAACTTGTGCATCAATGCGGTGTACCTTGTGCATGCATGGGTGTCGTACGCCCGCACGAATGAGATCCTCTGGGAATCGCGTCATCCCATCTAAAATATACCTACAAAATGGTGATTGCAATTGTTACAAGACATTGAAAAAATAGTATAAATCATAAGACATTTATTAGTCCTCGCGTACCTTCCATTGGCGCCAAGTAGTGGTCTTTATGATGATTCGATGCACCGACTTCCAACAATACCCTTCGGAATTTACCCTCTACGTTTCTCTCTCCCTCCATTCTGTTTCCTCTCGTTGTAGAATCTGCTATGGATTTAGATTAATCAAAAACCACTTTCTTCTTTAAAAACACACCCCCTCTCTCTTTTAAAAAACACAACGTGATCTATCATATGTGTGATCTTGCATTAGATGCATTTCAAGGTTGGAGGTTTGAAGTGCAAAGGTGAAGAATAAAGATTTAGAAGCAACTTTGGAATCGTAGTGGTTTTGCAAAAACTAATTGCGTATGTAAGAATTGCTTTCATATATTTCTTTTTCTTAGTTTTTGGTTCTTTTTCTTAAGTAGCAAAAAGAGATATTACTTTTTTCCAACAATCGAGAATTACTAGGTGTCAAAGTGTGTGTACAAGGTTAATTCCTCTCCTTTGATCCAAAGGTGCTTTATCTGATCATTAAATCCGTTCATTTTTTTTTTTAACTTTGTTTAGATAATTATGCTTAAATTATTTATTATGGTCATTTTTTAATTATCTACCAATGAAATGCAACATCCATTGTCAATCTCAATCTCCAAATTATGAGTTAAATATTTTTATGCCTTTCACAAAAGCAAACAAAACATCTCACTGCCAATTAACCAAAAAGCAATGTTTTGAGAGGAAAGAGGGAGAACTCACCAATGAAACACAGCGAGGCGCGGACTGAATGAGAGCACAATGAGAGAGCAGAGAGGTCGAAGAGGGGACTGAATGAGAGCACGATGTGAGAGCCGAAAGGAGCAGAGGCGCGGACTGAAAAAGAGCACGACTGGAGCAGGGCAGCGCTATCAGGGAGCAAAGGAGTGCGAGGACGACTTGTTGGGGGTTGGGGATTTGGGGGGCGGTTCTTTAGTCCATAGCATCATTCTCTCTTTGAAGTTCTTCAAATAGTGTTCTTGGTTGGAGTTGTGTTACACTCTAACTACACATCATCCAACAACCATTAGAGACTTGATTGTATCCTGAAGGCAAGTTTCGATTTTCTCATTGTGTGTACGCGGTTTCAACTGGTAGGGAGAAATCTAGTCTAAAAGAGAGCGATTACACGCCTCAAGTCTTTGTTAGGTTTCCTCCATTATCATCTTGATTTCTCCGGTCGAAACTTTTGTTCCAACAATTTTTTAGAGAAGATATTTTTTCTTCATCAATTGCTTATTTGACTTTGGACGGATTTCCTCAAACCAATATGAATGGTGGTTCTTCATTGTCCTCCAAATTCAATTCGAATGGCGTGTTCTTTCCTCACTCCATACAAATCATGAACCATGATTTGACCCGCCTTGAAAAGTTCGACCGCGACAACTTCACCCAATGGCAAGAGAAAGTGATGTTCTTTCTCACATATCTCAAGTTGGCATACATCCTTGATGATGCACTCGATACCATCCCTGAACCAACTCCTGATGACTCTAACGAAGTGGTGGATTGACTTGTCTCGAGGAAGGCAGATGACTATCTTTGCCGGGGCTACATCCTTAATGCACTCTCCAACAATGTATATGCGGCGCATCGAACCATTGAGTCGGCAAAGGAGTTGTGGACTGCGCTGGACAACAAATATCGAATTGAGGAGTCTAGCCATCGTAAGTTTTTAATTTCAAATTATTTGTATTTTAGGATGACCAATGACAAGTCTCTACTTACTCAAGTTCATGACTTGCAAAAGATCGTTGGTGATCTTAAAACGACTGGAATTTCTCTTGAAAAAGAATTTCAAGTGGGTGTAATTATTTCCAAGTTGTCAACAAATTGGAATAATTACAAGAAGAAACTCATTCATGAGGAGAAGAGTTATACTCTTGAATCCCTCCAATGCCATATTCGAATTGAGGAAGACTCTCGAAAGAGAGAGAGGGTTGGAGATGACTTGACTTTTGAATCTGGTTCAAGGGCGAATTTAGTGGAATCTCACCGTTCCAAGAAATTTAAGGTAAAAAATGATTCAAATTTCAAGGGATTTGCCAATGAAAGCACTTCAAACAAGAAAGGGAAGTGTTACTATTGTGACAAATCAGGACACTATACACGAGAGTGTCGATCCAAGAAGAAATTCTTGAAGAAGGAAATGGTTAAGGCAAATCACAATGTGGAGCACATGGACATGGAACTCATAGCAATGGTTTGTCAAGCCAATTCGGTTGCAAATGAAGTGAGATGGTGGCTGGATACCGGCGCAACCATACACATTTGCAAGGACCATAGTCTTTTCAATACTTGCGAAGATCTTGCCACTAGTGAAAAAGTGCGCATGGCGAACAACAATCGCACCAAGGTGGTTGGCAAAAACACATTGGATATCAAGCTTACTTCGGGAAAGTTACATTTAATTAATGTTTATTATGTACCTGAAATGTGTAAGAATCTTGTATCTGGTGACCTCCTTCATAAGAGAAGTTTCCGTCTTGTTTATGAGTCAGATATGTTTATCTTGTCCAAGGGAGGTGTTTCTATTGGCAAAAGTTACATTTAATTAATGTTTATTATGTACCTGAAATGTGTAAGAATCTTGTATCTGGTGACTTCCTTCATAAGAGAAGTTTCCATCTTGTTTATGAGTCAGATATGTTTATCTTGTCCAAGGGAGGTGTTTCTATTGGCAAAGGGTACTCATGTAATGACATGATTAAGTTGAATGCAATAACAGTAAATTATTCTTCGTATATTGTTGATTCATGTTCTTCAACTGTTGATTCATGTTCATTATGGCATGGTAGATTATGTCATGTTAGTTTTCGTTGCATTAGAAATATGCATAACTTAGGCCTAATTACTGATTTTAAAATTAATCATGTTACAAAGTATGAGATATGTGCACAAAAAAAATCACAAGACAATCACACAAATCAGTTCAAAGATCTTCTCAAATTCTTAATTTGATACATAGTGATATATGTGATTTGAAAAGTCATGTTACATTAGGAGGAAACAAATATTTTCTCACTTTTATTGATGATTTTTTTTAAATATTCCTATGTTTATCTTTTGAAAAGCAAAGATGAGTTTTATGAAAATTTTCTTGTTTTCAAATCGGAAGTTGAAAATCAACTTAACAAGAAAATTAAGGCTATAAGATCCGATAGAGGTGGTGAGTATTGAAATTATACATCAAGTAATGACACCTTATACATCACAACAAAATGGTGTAGCGGAAAGAAAAAATAGAACATTAGTAGAGATGGTTAATTCCATGCTACTAAGTTCTAACTTGTCTTTGAACTTATGGGGGAAAGCCATTCTTTCGGCTTGCTTTATCCTGAATAGGGTTCTATTAAAGAACATCAATGTCACCCCATATGAGTTACGGTTCAAGCGACAACCAAATTTTAAGAGACTTAAAGTTTGAGATTGTTTAGCTTATGTAAGAAAACCAAATCCAAATAGACCTAAATTGGGAAATAGAACTTATAAATGTGTTTTTATTGGTTATACAAAGCATAGTGTGACGTATAGATTCTTGAAATTGGAAAGTAATGATATAATTGAATCTATAGATGTACAATTTTTTGAACATTTAAACAAAACACATGACATGCTTTTGCAACCGAATTTTGGGAATCTATAGGAGTTGCCTCAAAACTTATATAATGAACAAAGTCATGGGAATCTAGAAAATTTGCCGTCAAATTCTTCTAATGAACAAGAGAATCCTCCTACTAACGATGGTGAGAACGTTGAAGTAAGGAGAAGTAAAAGACAAAAGATTGATAAATCTTTTGGCCCAGGTTTTATAACCTAATTGGTTGAATGAAATATATGTGATATTAAGGAACAAACAAGATTCGTCCTTAATGTTGATGATGATCCTATTTCGTTTCAACAAGCAGTTTCATAAAGAGATGCTTCATTTTGGAAAGAAACGATCGATGATAAGATGAATTCGATTTTGTCAAATCAAACTTGGGTACTTTCTAATCTTCCACCGGGATCAAAGGCAATTGGGTGCAAGTGGGTATTCAAAATAAAATTAAATGCTGACGAAACAATAAACAAGTTCAAAGCACGTTTAGTAGCTAAGGGTTATAGACAAAAGCATGGCATTGATTATTTTGATACATACGCACCGGTTGCAAGAATAGCATCCATTCGGATGTTGATATCTCTTGTTTCTATTCATCAATTAGTTATCCATCAAATGGATGTAAAAACGGATTTCTTAAATGGTGATCTAAAGGAAGAAATATATATGGAACAACCTGAAGGTTTTGTTATGTCATGTCAAGAGAAGAAAATTTGCAAATTGGTAAAATCTCTCTATGGCTTGAGGCAAGCTCCTATGCAATGGCATGAGAAGTTTGACACGGTTGTGTAATCATTTGGATTCAAAGTCAATGATGCTGATAAATGTATTTATAGCAAGTTTGACAATGATGTTGGTGTCATCATATGTTTATATGTGGATGACATGTTAATATTTGGAACTTCACTAGCCTTAGTTGAAAAAACTAAACATTTTTTGTCTATTAGCTTTGACATGAAGGACTTAGGAGAAGCTGACGTAATATTGGGAATCAAAATCTTACAACAAGATAATGGTATTACATTATCTCAATCTCATTATATTGAAAAGACTTTGAAGAAATTTGGTCACTTTGATCAAAAGTCAGTTTGTACTCCTATCGAGCCTCATTTAAACTAGTAAAGAACATCGGTAGGTGTTTATCACAACTAGAGTATTCTTGTGTGATAGGAAGTCTCATATATGTTATGCATTGCACAAAACCGGATATAGCTTACGCGGTTTGTATGCTATCTCGGTTCACTAGTAATCCAAACAAACAACACTGGGATGCGCTTACCAGGATCTTTAGATAGCTGAAGGGGACTTTGAATTATGGTCTACATTTTAATGGATATCCCCCAGTCTTGGATGGTTACAGTGATGCTAGTTGGAATAATGTGGAGTTAAATTCCAAATCAACTAGTGTATAGATATTTACGCTAGGAGGAGCGGCTGTTTCTTGGGCTCAAAGAAACAAACATGTATTTATGATTCAACAATGACATCAGAAATAATTGTCCTAGCAGATGCAAGCAAGGAAACGGAATGGCTTAGGAACTTGTTAATGGAGATACCATTATGGAGCAAGCCATGTCCGGCTATATTAATCAATTGTGATAACAAGGCAACTATTTATAAGGTCGCAAGCAAGACTTATAATGGAAAGTCTAGACACATAAGTCTAAGACATAATCTTTTGAGACAGTTACTCAAAATGGGGTTATCACAGTTGATTACGTGGAATCTAACAAGAATTTAGTGGATCCATTAGCAAAGGGTCTTGTTAGATATATAGTGTCTCAGACATCAAAAGGTGTAGGACTTAGGTTTGCTTAATTCGATCGTCACTTGATGTGAACCGAACTTAATTCTTGAAAATACATAATAAGTTCAATGTGGTACTAACAAGTCAAGTGAAGATCACAGAACACTAGAAAATTTATATTATAAAAGGTCTATTCCTGGTTCTAGTGTTGGTTCTGCATGACGGAGGTTGACAATTGGGTCTTAATAAGTCGAATAGAGTGACTCGCAGATTCACTTAAGTAGACTTACCTATATGGGTGTAGAAGTGTGGCCACTTCTTATGAGCCTAACTAACTCTAGAGCACTCAAGAAAGCCAGGATTTGCACAAGGCCATAATGTGCAATCAACAGAACACTCTTACTTACATGAAATTGGTATGTGTGACATTTCTGATTTTGTCGCAAGGGTTCTTGGTTCAAGATATTTTCACCATAATACCTGATGAAACTTTGAAGTGTTTACGTTAAGTGAGAAGTTCAAGTCCAAAAGACACTTCTCATTTATGTATCGATTTCGGAATGATGCTATATATGTTTTTGGTCGTGTTATTTCCTAAGTATAATTTTCAATTTATATGTCCATATAATTTGAAAATTGGGGGAAATTGTTGGATTTTAAAAAAAAATGCTTGCTAGTTCTGGCGTTGAGTCCGCGCTGTGGCGCGAGATCAGCGCCAGCAACAGAATGAAAACGAAAAGGTGCAAGTTTTTTTAGTGTTTTTTGTCCATTTTTTATCCGTTTCTTCGCACCAAAACTCACCTCTTGGTAGATAGACACTATATCCCTTATTTTTCTATAAATTAGAGGGATATAGTACGTACTGATATATTGAGATACATTGAAACATTGAGACACATTGAAACACAAGTTTTTGAGTCAAAGTGTGTTCTTGAGTCCATATCATCATTCTCTCTTAAGTTCTTCATAGAGTGTTCTTGGTCGGAGTTGTGTTACACACACATCATCCAACAACCATTAGAGACTTGATTGTATCCTGAAGGCAAGTTTCAGTTTTCCCATTGTGTGTACATGGTTTCGACTGGTAGGGAGAAATCTTCTCTAAAAGAGAGTGATTACGCGCCTAAAGTCTTTGTTTGGTTTCCTCCATTATCATCTTGATTTTTCCATCCGAAGCTTTTGTTCCAATAGTTTGTTCGTTGCGTTTGCTATAACAAGCTGGTATGAGAGCTTTGAAGATCGGTGGGTTGAAGAAATTTTATGTTACGGGAGATCGACAACGACAATGACGTTTAGTTGCGTTTGTGATCGCAAGTGAAATTTTGTAGTCGAGAATAAGAATTGACGTTGTAGTAACAAAGAATTTCTGGTTGATTAAAATCAATTGATCTAATTGATTTTCAAAAGAGAAAAAGACAAAAGTTTTTTGTCTTTTTTGTTTGATTGACTTCTTTTGCATTAATTGCAAGGAGAGATATTGCATTTCGGTGGAGTCAAGTGCCATCGAAGAAAAGAAAGAGGAGGTGTGCTTATTGGACTGCACAGATCCGAGACACGTACGGGTTCGATCGACAAGCCAAAATTGTTTTCTTGATTACGAAGTTGTTCGAAGTCGAAACTGAGTGCTGTTTTTTGCGTTAGAATCGTGACAAAGAGATTTACGCAATAGTAGATTCAAATAGTTGAGATTGCTCCAAAATACAAAGTTGAGAAATTCAACGGGAAGAATGACTTTAACTTGCGGTGGATAAAGGTGCAAGCCTTATTAGTTCAAGAAGGGTTGCAGAAGGCGCTACAAGAAAAGAATGCATTGCCAGCATCATTGACAGAGGATGAGAAAGACGATGCCATACAGAAAGCACATAGTACAAACTTGTTGTGATTGGGCGACAAAGTCTTGAGAGAAGTTTAAGAGGAGACAACGGCTGCGAGATTATGGTTGAAGTTGGAGAACTTGCACATGACACAATCGAACTCTAACAGGTTATATCTCATGAAACAACTGCAATACTTGAAGATGATAGAAGGGAAGTTTGTGAGAGAACATGTTGATGAATTCAACAAGATAATCATGGCACTGAGGAATGTGGGGTGCAAGCTTGGTGAAGAACAAGAAGCTACGTACCTGCTATGTTCACTAGTGGAGTCATTCGAGAACTTTATTGATACAATATTGTTCAGTAAAGATTCCTTGTCTTTGGAAGATGTCAAGAATGCACTGAGTTCAAAGGATTACAATGGATGATGACAGAAAATAGAAGGCAAGAAACTTGAGAAGGATTGTCAATTATGGGTAGATCTTAGCAGAGAGCTAGAGGTCAGAGAAGTAAATCCAGGAGCAGGAAATTAAAGTGTTTTGGATGTCACCAAGAATGACATTTTATGAGAGATTGTCCGAAACGTAAAGGAAATGGTAGGCAAGAAGGCGAAAATTCTGGAGATGCATCACTTATAGAGGAAGATGGAGTTAATGTTCTTTCAATCAGTATTAGAAGCTCGAGAGACGAGTGGATATTAAATTCGGGATGTTCCTATCGCATGTGTCCCAAGAAGAATCGGTTTACCACTTATCAGTCAATTGATGGGGTAAAGTCTTGATGGGGAATTATACATCCTGTGAGGTTGTAGGAATCGAAACAGTTAGAATCAGAATACATTATGAAATTGTGAGGATGTTGACAAATGTCAGACATATTCCTGATTTGATATAGAATCTTATTTCCTTGGGTTCGCTTGACTCCGTAAGTTGTAGCAAGAAGATACAGAATGGAGTGATGACAATATCGAGAGGTGCTCTAGTTATAATGAAATTGTTGAAAGAGAATGGCCTTTACACATTGAAAGGCAGTACCATCTTAGGTATTGTAGCGGTATCATCTTCGGAGACAGAGACTGATACCATCATGTTATGGCATATGAGATTATGTCATATGACCGAGAGATAATTGACAGCACTGAGCAAGCAAGGCTTGTTGGTTGGAGAGAAGACAGGTAAGCTTGGATTTTGTGAGCATTGTGTGCTTGGAAAGCAATGTAGAGTTAAGTTTAGTACTGCAATGCATAAGATAAAGGGCAATTTGGATTACATCCATTTTTACCTTTAGGGTCCTTCTCTAGTTCCTTCTCTATGAGATGGTAGATATATGTTGACTTTCATAGATGACTTCTCGAGGAAAGTTTGAATATTCATCTTGAAAAATAAAGATGAAGTGTTTGACAAATTCAAATAGTGAAAAACTTTAATAAAGAAGCAGACTGGCAAGAAAGTCAAGTCGCTGAGAACCGATAATGGCCTTGAGTATTGCAGAGGAGAGTTTAATAAGTTATGCAGTAATGAAGGGATTGTGAGACACTGCACAGTCCGATATACTCCTCAGTAAAATGGACTTGCAGAATGAATGAATAGAACATTGATAGAGAGAACATGGTGCATGCTTTCAAATGCTGGATTACCGAAGGGGTTTTGGGCTGAAGATGTTAGCACAGCTTGTTATTTGGTGAACCGGTCACCATCTACGACGATTGAGTGTAAGACTCCTGAAGAGGTGTGGACAAAATCCACAGTAAATTATCAGAATTTGAGAGTGTTTGGTTGTCACGTGTATGCTCATATGAATGAAGGTAAACTTGAACCAAGATCAAGGAAGTGCATCTTCATAGGTTACGAGCATGGAGTGAAAGGGTACAAGTTATGATGTCCTAACATAAAGAATATTATGATAAGTATGGATGTTATTTTTCATGAAGCGGCATTGTTAAGTCCTAAAACTATGCAAAGTGTGCTAGAGAAAGGTCAGAGAATTGAGGGCTATGTGGATTTTGAAGCTAACGATAGGAGAAACATGAAAAAAGAATGTTTCTGAGCAACTGAGTGATGGTGGAGCGCAAGACACCAGTCAGATACCGGAGACACCTGTTGATAATCAAACATATAGTATTGCTAGGGATCGATCGAGGAGGGAGATAAGGCCTCTGAATAAATACGGTCATGCGGATCTTGTCACATTAGTACTCAGTGTGACGGATGAGGTTCAGTGTGAAGTTCCAGTGAGCAAGTTCGGGGATTGCCTGGACTTGGGTGGAGTTCAAAGACACTGAAATCCCTCAGGGGTATTTGCTGAGTGAAGTTTTGATGAAGGTTAGAGAATTCAAGCCAAGGTGGAGATTTGTTCATATTGGCTCGAAGTCCTAATACAACATGATTTTGGTCTCCTAATACAACTCTGATATGTTTTAGTTTCCTAGTAGAACTCTGATAGGGTTTGGTATCCTAGTACAACTCTGATACCCTGGTGCATATATAAGTAGGGTAGACCATTAAATTGGTAATGTCTTTAATGTTTTGATCAGTTGTGAGAGTGTTGAGAGGCTTGGTGTTGGTATAATCTTATGGTTTGATAAAATCTTTGTGTTCACTGCCGTGGACGAAAGCATATTTCCACACCACGTAATTCTCTGTGTCGATTGTGTGCGTGTGTTGTTTGTTCACTGCGTTTGCTCTAATAAGGAGGAGGGGTAAGTGAGGAGTTCTCAGCTTCATTTTCTATTTGTCTATTGCAATAGAATATTGCCAGACAAAGACTGAGATGGAAATCTATTCAGTGGCTTTTATCTTTGTGGTTCAATAACATATGTGTTTTGTTTAATTTAAGGTAGGTACATAATGCATATAATACAATTTTAAATATAATAAGGTTCAATGGGAAAATCATCAATGATGCATAAAAGTCTAAATTTGAATATCTTGCTTTTTCTGTAGCATTAAAGATTTTCTTCAACACATTTATTTTTGCCTAGCGCAATAAAGAATTTGATCCATATAGTCGACACCAACTAGTTTATGATTAAGGCTTTGTTGTTGTATTTATTTTTGCCTAGGAGGCAGTTCATTCTTAATAAAAATCTTTTGAGAGAAACCAAATGGAATGGCTCTTCATTTAATGATATATTTTCCTCATAATATTTAAGATATAGTAGAAAATTCTCATTTTTGAGACAGTCGACTAAGTTGATTAAAGCAAAAGCGGCATAATGCTAATCCGATATCATAGTCATCCGTCAAATAATATCACTGGAGTGGATACCAATCAAGTGGGTAAGCCAAACAATTTGGTCTGTGGTTCTTGATGTAAGAGGTTGGAGATTCGAGTCTCAATGAAGGATTGTTTCAAGAGCTATGTAAGCATAAATCTTCATCAAAATCTCCCCATAGAATCCTAGGTATAAAGTTAGGATGCCCAACCGACTCTTGCTTATTCATCAAGCTTAAGTAATGAGGAGCCGAAAAAACTTAGTTATTTTTCAAACTCATTTAATTTTGAGTTTTTTTTTGAAGAAATAGGAATTTCATTAATCATCAATGGCTCTCAATACATTGGAATTTCATTAATCATCAATGGGTTTCAATACATTTGATGGAATATGACAAAATATAGAATCAATCACGATCTTAATTGTTTAAAAGAACATTCAACCGCCACATGGTTGACTTTCACAAATTGTGACCGTAATAACAATAGAATAGTTTGACAATTTGTGACTATTCTCTTGACAAACGTTTGGAATACGACATTACATAGTTACATTACTTGAACCATAACAAAAAATAAAGCTTTCAACAAGGAAGTAAACACAAGGCTTCTAGTGAGGGAAGACAATTTAAACCATCCAACAAGAGAAGGAAAACATCTATATACGAAATAAAACCTAATGACGAGTACTAACCCCGTAGACGCAAATTCACGCACACTCTTTCAGAGAATGCAAACGTAGAGAAGTGGTTGTTGCCAACAGTGAACTTGATGGTTGTAACGGAGATGAACTTAATCATCTCATCGAGCCTAAACATATCCAAAGTTTATTTGGTAGATTAAAGCAAATCAAAAGAGAGGATCGAGGTGGTTTAAAAGTTTGAATCAACAAGGAGAACCAACGAAAAAAAAAAAAAAAAAAGGTTTTTGGCTTTCTAGTTATCGGCGGCTAGCTATATCAATTATTATAATTCTAACAAGTATTTTAAATTAAATGGAATTTATTGCTCCAACTAGTCGATTCTAGACATGTGCAGTAGGCCGCTCAGGCCCGCCCGACTTGAACCGGGCTTGGGTTCTTAAAAATACAGTAAAGTCCGGCTCGGCCCAAGCCCGTAAAATCCCGTAATTATAATTGGCGAGACTGGTTTTATTTTTTGAACCTGAGCCCAGCTCGGGGCTCAGCCTGCATAACACGTAAACTCTTAAATTTTTATATACAACTTAAAAAAAAAAACTAAATGGTGGTTGTGAGAATCGAACCACGACCTTGGAATTCTCAGGAAGCTCCTACACCACTAAGCCACAAGTTTACTTATGTCACTTTTGTTAAATTAATTATAATTATATAAAACAAGTTAACTATGAATATTAAAATACTAAATCAGTTGTAAATCTTATAATATCTCAACTAAATATTTCATATAATATATAATCTTTAAGAATCTAACTAAATCGAAAATAAAAAAGAAGATATATTATCTTTAATAATATTTATTTACTTTAACAAAAAACAATACTTTTTCATCATAAAAATAAAACGATATTTTTTAAAAGTAGCTATAGCAAGTCCGTTTAGGCTCGCCCAAACCCGACCCATATTGGTTTTGAGCGAGCTTGGTCCTGCTCAATAAAAAAAAGGGCTTGAGCGGGCTTGGACAGAGCTTTCAAAAAAAACCCGCATAAACCTGGCCCAAGCTCGCCCAAGTCCGCCTATTGAACATGTCTAGCCGATTCCAACACATTCGACTCATTTACACAATTTTTTCTATTGAAAAATCACCGAACAATAAACCAAATAGATTGTTGTAGATAGCATGCGTTCCTTATTATTTAATTAAAGGTCTTAATTTCGAGCACTTGAAATGGAAAAACTTTAAAACACTTTTTTGGCAGAAGTCGTCGCCCTCGCGGTTTTTGTCTCTTCAACTCTGAATTCAGTTAGGGCAAATCTTTAAATGTGACTCACAATAATAATCTACAATAAAATCATGACAATAATTTTGGAAAATGAAAACCCTAGGTTGACGCTGAAGTAACCTAGCTAACGGGATTAAAATCACTATAATTGCTCTACAAGATTGCGTGCAGGTCCAGTGCTTTCAATTGCAAGGCTCACACCCACAAGTTCAAGTCAAAGCCGACACCATAAGCCCTGCAGTGTTCTCCAACCATCTTTGGCAGACATTTTGTGTGATCACTAGTACTTGTCTGCATAACGGATCCTGTGGTGCAGAGTGCAGCTACGTACCAATTAGTTCTGCAATAATAGAATGGCAGGCCCACCACTGTCAAACTGCTTCTCCTTTCTGGTTGGGCCACGTGTCATTCTTGAGTAATTATCATATGTGCCCAATTTGAAAGAAAAGTGGGGGAGAAAATGAGTGGTTTATGTGGAAGACCTATTTATAATGCATGTGGTACAATTATTGATATCTACATTGATTGAATGACGAGAATTGTATAGTTGAGACCCATCACATTATTTGAGCAAAAGCATCGGCAGTGTTCATCAAAAAATAGAAAAAGAGTCGGTAATATTGTGGAGTGCATGCTGAGTTGCTGACCACTCTTATTGAGTTTTGTTCGTCTTTCAAGCAGCACTATTGAGTCTTGAGATCAATCAAGATCGATTGTATTTTGGAAAATTTATCTTTGGGCACCATCAAATGGACACCGACCAAACCACACATTGTGCCTCGAGATGCATTCCGCAAATTGCTCTACGACGCCCATTCGGTCTATGCCCATTTCGGCGATTTCGAGGATGTCAAAGCTCCGTTCACTACAAGAAAAATGTGAAATAGCATCAAAACATTGCAACAGACTGAATCTGTTGCTAAACAACAACAAATCAGCAACAGTTCTGCATCAGATAGATAGTTTGACTCGTTTGACCAAAAAACAACAAATCAGTGATAGATTTGTGACAAAATTTGTGACAAATTGTATTTTGTCACGATCTGTTGCTTGATTTCTCCCGCCATTAATTTTAGCCCATTTTGTGACAGATCTGCGACGGATCACCTACGAACCTAGTTTGTCGCTGATCTTGTAGCTAAATCGCGATGATCTGTCATTGATCAATCAATATTATATTCTCGTCGTGATCAGCGACAAATCAGCAACAGATTGTCAGCAACAGACTAATCTGTTGATGATCTGTCGCTGATCAGCGACAAATTAGCAACAAATAAATCAGCAACAGACTAGTATGTTGCTGATATGTCACTAAATTTTAAATGGTTTTTTCAAACCAGAGGCTCTCCTCCTCGTCCCTGCAAACTCCATTTACCACCGCATCGTTGCTAAAAATTCGCCGCCACCACCGTCAATCACGATCGATCGCGAGCGTCATCATGCCATTAACGCGGTATTTGCCTCTTATTCAAAGTAAAATATTGTAATGAATTTTCAACTTCTAAAATAATTTTGAAAATTTTTAAAAAATTAGATAAATTAGCAAGGTTGTAGCCTAATTTTCATTTTTAGAAAAATAGTTAGGTTTCTCAGCCGTTGTAGAGTTTTTAAGGAGAACATAAAATTTTTTTCATTTTTAAAAACGAGTTATGGATTTCTGATAGAGGATATTCATCTTTGGTAGCATCTTAAACATCAATTAATACGAGAAGCAAACTAGCGATTGCGATACGATTTACTTTTTTTAATCTTTTTTTGTTCATTCTATTCTCCCGTGGGTATCAAAAACGTATGTCCACCGACACGTGTCGAGCATGCATAATAAATTTTTAGTAGTGATAAGCGGGATATGGTGTCTACAGATATTTTGCAAACTTCACAGAAAGCGAGGTTTTATTATTTTATTTATTTTAATTAGATAGCGTTAAATCAATGCAACGCAGGGAACTAATTAAAACATGATGTCCACATAATTATCTTACATATATGTATGTCTAACATTTATACAAAATATATATAGATTCCATTAATTAATTAGTAATTAACGAAGAAATAGAGTGGATATCAAAAGTACCTTGCTTCACGTATATATCATATCATCATCACGCATATATACATGGCAACTTTCGAGGCTTAAAGGGTCCTGGAGGGCGTTTTTTGTGATGTTTCCTTTTAAATCTCTTCATGATCATTAGTATTGTTGTTGCGGCTAGAGGTAAGTATAGCAGTTTCAATTCTCATTAAATATATATATATATATATATATATATAGTGTATAGTTTAATTTAATTTGAAGATATCTCTCAATTTCAATTGATATATTGACTTCATCATTTTGCGCGTTTGTGCGAATTCCAAGAGCACTTGAAGAATTTTTTTTTTTTTTTAGTTTTAGTTTTGATATGAATGAGATTTTATTTTATATAGCCAAGAAAAGTAATATGCGCAAAAGCGGAAACAAAGTGTTTCCCTTAAATAAAGTTGAGAAATCATCATGATTTTGATTAAATCGTGAATTTTCAAGGGATTATGTGTATATATAATTATTTCTTCTCCAATCAATTAATTTTCCAATGAAGCTAATTTCCCTGTAATTAAGTTTGTGTTCTTTTATTTATTTTTATTTTTTTTGTCGAAGTTGTCTTAATTAATTAACCCTTAACCAAATCCCCTAGTTTGTCTTAATTTTTTTTTTTTTTCGAGGTCTCACAAATTAAGATTACCTTAGAAGGATTTTAAAAATAGTCCTGTATGATCCCACCCAATGGACTGAGACTGAACGACGCACGACACGATTGCAGCGGTGGCGGCATGTGGGAGTGACGAAATATAATGCAAATGCAAGTCAAATGCATTATATATATAGTTTGTTGTTGATTTGTTCTTTGAAACAATGACAAATCAAGAAAGATCGCCGATGTCCACGTAGGTGATCAATGAATGATTTTGATCTGTTGTTGATCAAGCAACAAAATAGCAACAAATGCCATGTAAGTCATCACGTAGGTGATCAACAACAAATTTTGATCTGTTCTGATCAACAACAAAATAGCAACAAATGCCACGTAAATTGATCAACATGTAATTTGATCTGTTCTTGATCAAAACAAAATAGCAACAAATGCCATGTAAAATGTCCACGTAGTGATCAACAACAGATTTTGATCTGTTCTTGATCAAGAACAAAATAGCAACAAATGCCACTTAGGCTGATCAGCAACAGATTTTGATCTGTTGCTTATCAGCAACAAAATAGCAACAAACACGTCGCCAATGATTAATCATGTTGATTTGTCACTAATATCTAAATGGTTTTAACAAACCATTTTCTCTCTCTCCTCTCCTCCAAACCCATTTCGATCATCATCTAGCAAAACCATTTCGCGCGCACCTTCATTTTTGCCGTCTGTCGCCGTCGTTAACGCTTAAGACCACCGTTTGCGCTCGGTCGTCGTGTGCCGTCGCCGCACCTTCGCTGCACCGTCGCCGTCGTCATCGCGTGCCACCACCTCTGCGTTGTTCGTCGCCGCCGCATCCCCCTACTCTAGATCGTCGCCGTCGCCTCCTCCTTCTCCCCGAGATCCGCCGGCTCGCCGCTCCTGTCGCCGGGATCCGCCTCTGCGCGCGGCGGCCTGCACCTTCATTTGCTCGCCTCTGCGTGCACCGGCCACCGCCATTGCTCGGACCTGCGACAACGGTGCTCGGTCCTCTGCGCGCCGCTGCTCTGGTCCTCGCGCATTCCGTGCCTCTCCTCGCGCCATTGCTCGGTTGCAGCGCCGCCGCAGCTAGGACTACTGCGCCGTCGCAGATCGAACTCCGAGCCGCCGCCGCTTGCTTGCTTCCTGTCGCCTCCGCAATCTTCACCGCGCCGTTTGGTTGGCCCGCCTCCGCCGCCGCTGCTTGCTTCGGCCCGACTCTCTCCATGCTCATTGTCGCCTCGATCGGCTCCTCCTTGACTGAGTTTCGGGTATCATTTGCGGTTTGCATTTTCTTGAAAATCTATTTTGCTATTTTTGTTGATTTTTGATTTTATATGACTACCAAAATTTATATATCTATGGTTTGATTTTACATATCAACGAGATCTTATACGCCTTCGAACGTAGCGACAACGCGACACTGTGTAATTTTTTGTTGCTAAACAACAACAAATCAACGTCAAAAAAATCTGACGCTAAACAACAACAAATCAACAACTGAACAATCTGTTGCTATACAGCAACAGAACAACAAGTACAACGAATTAGAACTTGCATTTAGGTACAACTAAGCAATTATATTTATATGTAAGTAACCAAATGGCGCCACTTACCCTCCACGTAGAGTCCGCGCAGTGACGACGAGTGGGTAACGACGTTATCTAAACGCGTCCAAAACGCCTTTCCACTCTGTTTAGAGTCCGCGCAGTGACGACGATTGGGTAACGACGTTTTAACTTGTGCATTTTGTGCCTTTGTATGTTTTTATATTTTGTTCTCTAAAATTTATATTTCCTTGTAACGTGCATATTTAAGTTATCTTATATAGTTTATATATTTCACCTTAATCCACGCACATCACCAAACTAATGGAGTTAAAATTTAGCAACTTGAATGTAAAATTTATCCTAATGAGGTAGCAACACATTTACTTTATTTATTTATTTAAGATGTTATAAATGGCAAATGTGTGGTCAAGCAAGCATATATAGAAAAAACAAATCCGATCAACTAAAAAATCCATAACTTTTGTTATTCTCTTTTTGTTTACTTAATTTTTGACAATAATGTGAGATACAAAAGATTAACAAAAAATCAGAGATAATTCCCGCTTTTCAAAGTATGAATGTCATACCAAAATAGTTCAACTTAATTCCCGCTTTTCAAAGTATGAATGTCATACCAAAATAGTTCAACTTTACAAAAAAAATTGGAAAAAATTTAAAAAATTACAGAAAAAAAATCCAATATCAAGTTGGCCCTGCAAAATCAAAATGCCTAATATCCTAAGAAACAAACGCATAGACCAACAAAATGTATTGAATTGCTCTTCCTCTGAGATGAACAAAAATTATTTAGAACGGTATTTTTAAGAGTTTCATGAAATAACATCAACCATAACAAAATCTTATTCAGTTTATTATTGGACTTTTTAATTTATTCCATGACAACATGTGGGAAAAGAAGCTACCGTCTGCAAACATCAAAGTGGAAAGGGTTCATGTTGCTTAATCTAACATGGTACATCACTTCCAAATTAGTCATTGTGAGAAGTATATATCTATCGTTAATTGGTAAAACAACATTAAGGAATCATGATAACAAGAAAAGTAGAATACGATTCAACCGAAAAAAACAAATGTAGGGTAAAACAAAATTAACATGATCCCCATGGGAGCCCAACTGTTTGGACTTCACTAACACGACCGTCGATCTAAGCCAAAAAGCCAAAGAAACACAAATTTCTTAAGACAATCTTGACCATTCCAAACAAAAGGAAGCCGATCCCTTGAAAATTATCTAAAAAACCAAATATATATTGATTATCTACCAAATATATATTGTTCTCACTCAACTCTATATGATGTTAGTAACTTCTTTTATTAGGAAACCCTTGTGTAACCAAGCAAGCCCGAGATTCAGTGCAACAATTAATCATCCTTGTTAAGATACTTCGCCATACTTGTTGGCAACAAAATGCTTTATATATTGTTTAAGACAAGTTTCTTGTAGGCACTATTGTTATAAAATAGACTTTTCAAAATTTACTTAGGATTATATTCAAAAGTCCATTCCCTATTTTGAATATTTATTTAGTATTATATGTGATTCATTGAATTAAAAAAGTTGGACGTCTCTTATGAAAAAAAATAGATTTATTTAGTATTATGGGGTAAGTTAACGTTGCCTTCAAGACACCGTAGTACGCCATGTTTTCCAAGTAAACGATCTTCGTCATTTGTTTGTGATTAGTCGGTTGATTAAGTAATATCTTTTATGGTCAATAAGTCATTAAGTAATTAGTTAAGTTGTAATTGCAATAGATTTCAAAAATAAAGTTGTAATTGCAACTAGACTATATAAATCTTTGTTTAATTATATATTAAGTATGTTTTCTATGTAATATATTATTTCTAAAAGGTGACTAGGCCTCGGAAGGTTGGATATTATTATTAAAATAAAATAACTTTTTCAAATATACCTTGAATTTGAATCATCCATGATGATTATAGTTTCATAATTTTCGAGTTAGAATCACATACATGAGCTATATGGATTATTGAGTGACTTTTATACGATTTGTATACATGCATGTATTTTCAATTTTTTGTCAAATTCCCTTACATGCATAAATTAAGAGATTTGTCCTCCAAATTTTACCACTAATCTCAACTTAGCAACCTTTTTATTAACAAATTGAGTGTCTCCATGCAACCCAACACATAACCTAGTGACATATTTTGAGATTTGTTCTCATGCTTCTATATACATAATAGAAATTGAAAAAAATGCATGGAATGTCATGTATGGAAGTTCTTTCATTCCCTTTTGAGTTGGAAATTTTAGTGTGTCATTGTGGCCGATCTTTTATGTATGAGGTCGATGAGCAAGGCTTAATTTTAGAATTATTTCATTTGTGTTTGAATATTTTGATTGCGTTTCGAATATTGTTCAAGTTATTCCTTTTCATTTTCAGGATTTGGATAAGACACGCACTCCAAATTGTATAGTGTCTATCTTGTATCGGTGACACAATTGAGTAAGGGTGTGGGATTGACATTGTAGATATATATATGTAAATTAATTTGTGTTGAAGGTCGGTTTGTGTAGTATTTTGTATTTGGTGGATAATGTTCATCTAGTAGTATATAATATACTACTAGTTAATTATGAAATGTTAATCTCCACATTTTGTATATATTTTTTGTCAAATTTTGATAATATATAAACAATTATTCAAATTTAGTTTTAATTGCAGCAGGAAAATTTATTTTTTTACAGATTTTACTGCTGCAGGAATTTCATTTACTATTTACAGTGAATTGTAATTTTTAAATTAAAATTACTATTCCAAATCAGCAACAGACCAAGTCTGTTGCTGATTTGCACAGTCAGCAAAAAGGTATCTGTCGCTGATCTGTTGCAAATTTGCAACAGATCAGCGACAAAAGATGGTTTTGTTTATCGCAAATCGTCAATGACATAATTTGGTCTCATCATTGATTTTGCAACAGATCAGCAATAACATCCGTTCGTGCTGACTGTGCAAATCAGCAACAGACTTTGTCTGTTGCTGATTTGCAACAGATTTGCAACAAAACCTCCTTTTCCAATCTGCAACAGATTTTTTTTCTTGCTGTTCAGCAATAGATTTATGTCACAAATTTGTTCTTTGACAAAGAACATATCCAAAATTTGTTGCTAACTTCTATCTGCGACAAAGACTTTAGCAACACCTCTGATCTGTTGCTGATCTGTTGTTGAGTCCCTTAGCAACAAATCATACCAATTCAACAACAAATTAGTTTGTTGTCTTGTTTATTTTTTTTTGTAGTGGTTGGCCACGAGGACATGAGTTTCAGAGTTATTTTTTTTTTTAAAGGTTATAAATAGTTTAAATAGTTTAACAATTCATCCAACAGATTATAATGATTGGGAAAAAAAACAGATTATATTCTACGAGAAAAAAGCAGATTATAATGAAAAAACAAATATTCTCCTAAAAAATCACGTAATTTCTTATATCATTAATAATTGAAAAATAGAGAGGTAATGTCAAAAAAAGAAAAGAAAAAAAGGGTGACTATTTCCATCCATTTATGTGCTTTTAGCACTCATATTTTGATTCACCCAAATATGTGTTAATTTCACTCTTAAATTTAGCCCTTAGTTTCTTAAAATACTCTCATTAATGCAATCTCCAACCATTTTCTTTGCCCATTCATTTTCGACATCTCCCTTCCGTCCATTCATCTATCTTTCGATCTAGCACTTCATCTCTTCACAAATCTCCTCCCAATAGTTGGTGGTACCCGGGCTCTAAGCCTTTCAATCTCTTTGCGCTACCAGTTAGAACCAACTAGGATCACGAGCAAGGATCCCAATTGACTATAAATGGACTCCAAAGCTTGCGTTCCGGTTGGATCGAACTGGTATGCATCAATGTTTCCCAGTCACACAGGAGTGATACGAATGAAGAAAAAAAAAGATGTGCAACATGAATTCATATCTTAGCCAAACAAACAATATCTTCATGTCTTTCAATCTTTCTTCGAAACAAGATTTTGGTTCCATCATATACCAAAACGAGCAACGGTTATACCATAAACCAAACAAATAAAATTCAATAAGAAAGTTGTGAAAGAATATAGAATTCATTGGAGAAAATGATATGGTCACTTACTGAGTTTGGATAATTTTATTTTTCTAGTCGTCGAAGTTTCGTCGGAAATTTTTCGACAAAGTGATTTGATGAAGAATGTAGCAAGAATTAGAGAGTTAAGGTTTGGAATGAGGTGGGTCGTAGATTATATTAAAGTTAAAATTATCAATACAAATAAAGGTTTTTCAGTCCAAAATTTATCTTATTTATTTTAGTATACTGAAAGCACATAAATAGGTGGAAATAGTTGCCCCCAAGAAAAACAATAGAGGCAAACATTGACGCATTTGGTCATGGTAGTTTATACCAAAAGTATATGCCAGCTAATCATTTTGGAAAATAAAATAGCGCGTCGAAATTCTGCATCAATATATAGTAATAAAAGTAACAAGCATAGAGATGCAGGTGGGGCGGAGAATCCACATTTCTCATGGGGAACCGCCTCGATGGGGCGGAGATTCTCCGCCAACTAGCCCTCACGGGGCCAGGGACGGGGAGCGATTTCATCCCCACCACCGGGGGCGGGACGGGGGCGGTATTATCCCTGCCCACCATGGGGAATCCTCATGGGGATCATAAATATTTCATGTAGGAATTGTATCAAAATCATTAAATCTTATATTTCTCTTTTTTTATATGGTCAATGTTTCGCATAAAGTTTGAAAATCGACCTACAATTGAAAAAAAAGAAGCTTTTAATGATTTTTAATTTCGGATCTATAATGTATTTGATTTTTTTTTTTAGATATTATGGGTGGGGAATCCCCACGGGGTGGGGAATGAGAGTCAAAAATTCCCTAGTGGAGATTTTTAAACGGGGAATCCTCGTTCCGCCATAAGTGGGGATGGGATGGGGATTGCATTCCCCACCCCAAACCCGCCCACCTGCATGCATCGCTAAACAAGCACAATGATGATTAATTAAAAAAAGAAGTTGTAAACTATAATGGCCAGATACTTCGGCAAGTGAATTGCACCTAAAATTGATGCGGAAATTAAACATTGAGTGTATATTTCTTCTACATATCTTTTTTTTTTTTTTTTTGACGAAAAAACTATATATCTAAGTAATAATATTAAGATGCACCAATAACAAGATTTTCCTTTGTTAGATGAAATTTCGAATTTGCCCTCCTATTTGGATTTTCTTCTTAATTTATGTCATAATGGTTTGATTTAGTGAGCACATAAACACGTACACATATTTCATTAGGTTCAATTTATTAGTTTATTTATTATTGTATTGTATTTAGTTTTGTATAAATATTACGAAATCAAATTTTTTTTTTTTTTGAAGAACTAATTTAAGGATTAATTTAAATGTATACAATTCATTTATTTTCCACGAGCGTAACGAGCGGGTTCGAACATGCGTAGAACCTATATAAACTAGTATATCTACCATATCTATTATACTTAGTAAGCACGAATAATGAATCTTTCAATCGTCACTTGAATTTATTATTCTACCTTTAATTAAAAATTTCAACCATAACTTAAATTTATCATTATACCCTTAATTAAGGGTCTTCTCGGTATGAAATCCAAAATAGTTATAATTAGTTGTCATAAAGTCATAATAAAAAAGTCGGATGGTCGCAACGGAGATGAACCTAGTCATCTCATCCGATCTGAACAAATCCGAAACTTATTTGATAAATAAAAGGTAAAAGGGGAGCGACAGTTTTTGCTGAGTTTACTCCGTTTACTGAATATAACCCATTAGTAAACTATCGACCCACCTTTTTTAAGATTCCCATTAGGGTCGAGACCTCTAAAGAGGTCTTGGCTGACTCACACCAAGTCCTCCTTAGACATATCGATCGGCTTCATTCAGCTCCCACTTAGGTCTTTAAAAAAGTCTCAATCTCGGTAGCATGCTTGAAGACCTCTTCAAAGGTCTCAGTCGACTCCCACCAAGACCTATAAAGATATCTCGGTGGGAGCCGATCGATACTTTTTATGTATGTCTGAAACCAAAAGGCGACAATAATGAACAAAAAAATTTGAAAACTCCATATAATACATGAAAACAATCAAGAAATTAGTGAGTTTTGCTTGGAATCACTAGATATCTTTGATGCCATCGACATTTTGTGCCTCAAATGCAAGACTTAAACTCCAAATCGAAGCCTGAAATCCAACAACGACAACATCACCACCACCACCACCACCACTACCACCACTAACAACAAAACCGACTTACAAATAACAAAAAAAAATCAAGAAAACTCGTAAGTCAACACGAGAAATGGTAAGAAATGCACTCATGATGTTGAATCGATATGTGGTCACTCAATTTTTGTGGGATTTAGGTCGAGTTGAGAAAGTGAGAGATGATGGTGTGATTGGGGTATGGATGGACGGGGTAAGCGAATTATGGGTGAGCGAAAAACCCTTTTACATATTGGGTTGTTGCGTCATTTCATATTTTTTTAAAAATAAATGGGGTACACTCAGTAAAACTAAGGTCCGTTCAGCCGCTCCTAAGGCAAAAATAGGTTATTGGAACCACCGTCGATCCGAAAAGAGGATCGCTGGTGGTTGAAAAGGTTGAATCAACATGGAGTACAAAAGAAAAAACTATTAGGGTTTTTAAGCCGTTATGGTTTCCCAAATACTTATTTGTTACTCCCTCTTATAATTTATATAAGTCGTTCTAGCAAAAACTTCTTGTTCAAAATTATAAGTCGTTTTAGGAATTCAAGAGTGTATTTATTGCATTTTTACCTATTTTACCCTTATACAATTCAAACATTTATGATTCTTCAATTCTTCAATTCATTTGATGTCAAAGGACATATATGTAAACTACACTCGTAATTAAGGCTGCCATAGTTCTTGTGTCCTTACCTTAAATGACTTATATAAATGATCGAAGGGAATACATTTGTGGAACTTTTTTCTTCCAATAAATGTAACACATTAGAAAATTAATCAAAGAAGCATTAAGTGCGAGCGATTCCAATATTCTAACATGTTCTATTTAGTTAATGACAAAATTAATTATTTTTTCATAATACTTATAAATGAATTCATTCATGAGAGGAGGTTAATTTAGTTTTGTTATGAAATATTAATGATGAATCAATCGTTCATTTAATTCTTACGCACAACAACAACAACACAACAACAACATAGTCTCAGTCCCAAATTAATTGGGGTCAGCTACATGGATCAAACTTTTCCATCGCCCTCGATTAAGTGCAATTGATGGTGAGCTTTTCAAACCATTCAAATCCCTCTTAATTAATGCATCACATGTTAACTTTGGTCTACCCCTACCTCGTCGAATTTCTACAATTTCTATTGAGTCAAGTTTTCTAGTTGGGGCATTTGTAAGCCGTCTTTGTAGGTGACCAAACCACCGCAACCGTCATTCCCTAATCTTTGTATCAATATGGTGTTACTCCTATTTGTCTTTGAACTTCTATATTTCTTATTCTATCTTTACGAGTTTTACCACACATCCACCTAAGCATCCTCATTTCTGCTACGTTCATTTTATGTAATTGTTGTTGCTTTACCGCCCAACATTCACTTCCATAGAGCATAGTGGCCTAATTGCGGTCCTATAAAATTCTCCTTTTCACTTAGTAGGAACATTTCGATCACAAATCACCCTGTTGCATTCGCCATTTCTTCCATCCAGCTTTGAATTCTATGTGTGACATCATTCTCAATGTTACCATCATTTTGTATGATTGATCATAGGTATCTAAAGTGATTTACCTTAGGAACTTCTACTTCCCTTACTTTTACCACTCCGTCATCTCGATGTCTAGTGTTTCTAAACTCATAGTGCATGTGTTCGATTTTCGTCCTACTCAACTTAAAGCCTTTATATTCTAATGTATTCCTCCAGAGTTCTAATTTCCTATTCACTCCATCTTTTGTTTCATCCACTAAGACAATATCATCTGCAAATAGCATACACCATGGTATATCCTCTTTAATTCTTACGCACAAATAAAGAAATATTGTGACATATATTTGGGAACGAGGGAATATTTTGTTTTTGGGTATTGCTATTTGGACTCATGAGTCCAGACTCAAACATACCATAA
Source organism: Stephania cephalantha (assembly GCA_039657325.1). Classification (NCBI taxonomy): domain Eukaryota; kingdom Viridiplantae; phylum Streptophyta; class Magnoliopsida; order Ranunculales; family Menispermaceae; genus Stephania; species Stephania cephalantha. Next base: position 13,168,400 of record CM077577.1, read on the forward strand.
AAATCTAAATACCCTTCATAGACACCCACAACCTTCTTTTTCAATCCACTATCCACCACTCACCATCGCTGTCATAAATGTCGTCGCTGTCGTGACCATTGTCGCCGCTAACACTGTTGTGACTGCCAGCCACCGACAGCGTCGCCATCATCATCCTCCACCTCCAACGACCGGCCATCATCCCCTTTTTCCTTCTTTTTAGCATGGAGGGGTGGTCGGAGGGCTACCCCTCCTCCATGCCAGAGAAAGAGAGAGAGAGAGAGAGAGAGAGAGAGAGAGAGAGAGAGAGAGAGTCGTGTGTGTGGTCGCCGACGGTGGTGGATGATGTACGCCGTCAGGGAGTGTATGTGTGTGTGGTCGCCGACGGTGGTGGATGATGACGCCGACGGCGGTGGTCGGCGGTTGTGGCGGTGGAGGTGGATGATGATGACCCTATTTACTTTTAATCTGAGTTATCCAAATGTCCAGATTTCTCGAGTTTTTTAAAAATTATTTTATGTTTAAAAGCATTTTCAATCATTAAAATCACTGTAAATTCTTCGTAATATAATATTCCATAATATAATTTTATAAAGTAATGATCAAGTTGTATTTATTATTTAAATTAAAAGACATTATAATATTTTTTGTTAAAAGACAAAACACATAATGTTATCTTAAGCAATTTAGCCAAGTCTCAAAATTAAAATAGTACATTTCCATACAAGCTATATAGTTTCCTTATTTTTATTATTATTTTTTGTGAATTATACAATGTATGAAATTATATTTTTAAAATAAAATAGACATCGTTTGAAATTCAGGTTGGGTCCTAGCTTAGAGGGTCTTGTCCAGACCCGACCCGCATATTAATTTGGACATCAAAGCCTTGCTCAGACTCGACCCGAATTTAAGAAATGATTGTCCAAATTTTATTTTATTTTCAAACTGGACAAAACTGGGCCATCGGGTCGGACAAAAAATTGACACCCTTAATTGTGTACCTTAAATAACTTATAAAAACTCTTTGAGTTTGGACACTTGAATTCAAGTAGATTTATTGTTCATTTTTTGACTTAAAGAAAAAAAAAAAAAAAGGAGTGTGCTCCCCCGAAGATTTAGCGAATATTTAACGCTAATGACATACACACCCCCTTTAAACCGATTATTAGTAGGAGAAGCTTTTAGTGCACAAGTCGCTGATAACAAACTAATAGATGACCTAGCCAGCAAGCTAAACTTTTCTTTTTCAATTAAGTTCATTTGATGTCCCATCAATATCCACGACCACTCCTCTTTAATGTCACCAAAAATTAGTAGTACTAAATTGGTGATGGTTCCACATCTATCTTTTCTAACAATAAATCTACGTGCACATGACTGCAGCGAGCGGCCTCTCTTTTTTTTCTCAGCCGCCTCTCTTTTTCTACAAAACCCTAACGTTTTTCTTATTGATTCACTTTTGTGATTTTTATGCTTGAACTACCGCCAATCCTCCTCTTCGACAGGTGGTGGTTCTAATCAAATCTCTTCTGCATTTTATTTATATAATAATCAACATATCTAATCAAATTTATGGAGATTGGTCTATCTTTATTGCATTGCATCTTCATCAAAAGTGTCGCGTAGATTTGTATGACGTTGGATTGATTTTGTCTTTAGTTTTACTTTGGCCTTGTTTGGTATGAGGTAGAGATATCTCCAAAGAAATAACTCACAGTGAGTTGAGAACTAATCTTGTTTGGTTGCTCAACTTGTCTGCAAGTTATCTTCCAACTTATATCATAGGGTGAGAGATATCACATCACCAACCCCTAGAAGTTATCTCCCATGAGTTGTGGACACACTTACCCATCATTAATGACCCTTTTATTATCAATCTTTCTCTTGTTTGAAGGCTATTTAAGTCAATTCATATTTTTTATTGTTTAAAATTTTGAAACTTCATTGCAAGTTTAAAGTTGAACCAAACATGAAAATATTTGCTCTAAGGAGTTAACTCCAAAGAGATAACTCCGAACTAACACTGTATGTTATCATAAACGAACCAAACGAGGCCGTTATAGCTAGTTAGTTTTCTTCCCTAGTCGGAAGTCTTTGATTTGTCTTCTCCTTGTTGGAAAGTTGTAGATTTTTTATTTTTTCCTTGTAATTGGGAAGTTTTGCTATTTGTTTTGTGGTTTTAATAATTTTGTGTATTTTAATGAGTTTTAATGTTGTAAAGAGCGGTCTTTGATTGTCAAACTATTTCAATTTTGCATTTACAACCAATTAATGGCAGTTTATTTGAATAATGGAATTAACGAATAAATGTACTTGATTCTATGTCTTGTCCTGATCCTATATTGATTAGCCATGAATGATTAAAGAAATTTGTCTTCACAAAAAATTAATCTATGAGGACATCATGATTCTGGACTTGGTGCTTTTTTTTAACTTTTTTACAAATTACTGTGTTTTTAAAAGTTCTTGTAATTAAAAAAAAAAACTAAAAATTTAAAAATAAAACTTAAATTCCTCAATTTTATAGAAGAGTGTTTGAATAATACATAGTTTTTAAAAAACGATTTTGAAAAAAAATAAAAATTGAGTCCGAAGTCATGGTTCCACATCAATCTTTTCTAATTATGCTTCTAGTAACGTAAATAAACCAATAAGAACGAGACAATTTAATTTAGGCCAGGTGGCCGAGGCATCATAGAAAACTTCAAAAAATGTACGGTTTCAAAGTTAATCAATCCCCCTACAAAATCTTGGACATATATATTGATTGCAATTAACAAGGCCAACAACTGGTTATTTTATTATAATTTCAATATTTAATGAGGGACTACTAACAACTGTCCTTAATTAGAATGTACAGAACCATCTTGAAATTTCAAGAGAACTTAATTATGCATAGGCTTTGCTAAAATTGAATTATAATATAAGTAACCAATCAGCAGCGAGTTCCATTGGTATGGAAACATGGTTGCGAGTTTGACTCATGCCTTTAATATGAACCTAACCCCTTGGGATATTTATATAAAGTCGTTTTAGTAAAAACTTATTTTTTAAAATTGTAAGTTATTTTCGAAATTCAAGAGTATATTTATTGCATTTTTACTAATTTTACACTTATATAATTCAAACATTTATGATTCTTCAATTCTTCAATTCACTTAATGTCAAATGACATATATGTAAATTGCACTCGTAATTAAAATTGTCTTAATTCTTGTGTCTTTACCTTAAACGACTTATATAAATGACTGGAGGGAATAGTAAAATGGAAGGATTTTCTAGATAGTTCATGCTTTTTGAATTAGCCAATTTTGTCGCAAAGACTACTTAGACTCCAAAATTTCAATACTAATCAATGTATTCCCTCCGTTCTATATTATATGTGACATTTAGGCTTGTGCATATGAATTAAGGTGATGATTGAAAATCTTTAAAAGATAGTCATTGAGACTAAATTACTCCTCATTAATAGCTTATTTTTCTTAAGTTTTTGCTTTAAAAATTAATGTTGAACCATCAATTGACATTAATGACATAACTTTAAACTAAGGGTAAAATTGGGAAAAGAACATAAATGCACCATTAATTTTTTAATATGACACATATTGTGGAACAAGAAAAAAATTTCAATGTAACAAATAATATAGAACGAAGGGAGTAATAAAAATTAGAATGGAACAGAAAATTTAACCTTTCCCTAATAAAACAAAAATCATACTATAAATACTTGCGAAAAAAAGTTATACTATATATTAAATTAGTAGTATACATGATACATTGGATTATGCACGTCCATATTACACGGTTTCACATGGAGACTTATAATTTTTGCGAGTTTGGGATGTTAACCTAAGGAAAATGCTAGCGCGCCTAGCAAGTAGATTTAGACGTAGCTGCGTCGGCTACCATGGGCGCGCACTTTTTCTTACTTATTTTTTGTTTTTCTGTTTTGCGTTGCTCTCAAGTACAACTAAATGACTTTCCGTACTGATCAATAGTCAGTCCAACTATCAATGTTGAGTCAATTGCGTGCCCTTGGTGGGGCATGCTGGCATTCTCCGAAAATACGAGCATTTCGGCTTCAAAAAAATAAAAGAAAAAAAAACTTATACTAGCATTTCCTTTTATTTATTTATTTATTCCTAGCTTTGTGTGTATATTCATTTAACCTAATAATTAATGCCGACCTAGACAATGTGCTTGTTCCAGCCCATTCTAAATTCCTTATAAAAGGCCTCTCTTCCTTGTCCAAAGCTCCAAGGTTTACCCACACAAGCACAACAACTACTACTAAGGCACAATTGTCTCTAATCATTAGATCGACGAGTATGAGCGGAGGCGGCATGGAATCGGTGCCGGCTCAGCCAACTCTGGCACTGGGAAGCGGCGGTCCAAACGGGCAAGTCAGCCGCGAGCGGTGCGGGTACTTCGAGATGCCATTGCACTACCCGAGGTACACAAAAGAAGACTATGAGAACATGCCTGAATGGAAGCTTGATTGCTTGCTTGCACAGTATGGGCTGCCTGTCACAGGGGACCTCCAGCACAAGAGGAAGTTTGCAATGGGTGCATTCCTTTGGCCTCAGTAGAAGAGAAACCCAATCACCCACATATACAAAGTATATAGCATTAATTGAGATCATATATATATGTATGCATGTTTCCTATAATGTTATGTTTCTCACTTATGCTTCTTTTTCCTACTAATTAGTGTAGTGTGCGATCTAGTTTTGTGTGGTGTATATATATATATATATATAAGTGCTAGCTTGTATAATTATTTTACATGGTATAATATATTAGATTCCTCTTGTTGAGTAGTTTTCTCTTTCCTTAATTTCAAGTTCATATGTATGTTTAATGAAGCAACTATGTATATAATTTTGTTTTCTTTGTTGAGAGAATAGGAGGTCCAATAAAGTGACTCAAGCCTCTCCTTCAATTTTATTTTATTTTATTTTTTTCAAGAAATTAAAATGTTGAAATTTGAGGGTTTATGTTGAGAGAATAGGACGCCTAATTAATTTGAAACTGAGGATATGTTGTTGTTGTTGTTATTGTTGAAATTTGAGGGTTTGATCACCTTTAAGGTAGGTTCTTTTATCTTTTCTTCTCAATTTGGCTCACGGACTAATTAATTAGACAATTAGGAAGCCTGTTTCACTTGGTTTAGATTGGTGGAAAAAAAAAAAAAAAAGGTTCGATCGAGGAAAGTTGCTTCAACTACAATTAACTTTTTTTTTTTCCAATAGATTAAAAAAAAAAAAAAAAACTCGTTTCCTTTTTCACCTAAGTACTTTTATTAGCTTTTCAAAACCCAAAATCTTGTAATTTGGGAAACTAGAGATAAAATGACTTTAAGGAGTTTTTCTATAAAACGTTTAAGGAATGTTAAGAGACCCGCTAAATGAACATCATGAACGAAAACCAAAACTCAAATCGGACCACACGGGCATTCAATGTCCCAATGTGCATTTTGGTGTGCTTTTGTGATGCATTTCATCATTGGCTTGATTTGTTAAAATATCTTAACATTTCACAACTTTTGTTATTATATCATAATCTTTTGAAATTTATTATCATATCCTAACATTTCTAAATTGTTTAATTTGTATCTCAAATCAATTTCTAACTTAAAATTTGATGAAGTGACACCTTAATATGAATTTAAAAAGTCACTTAATCATTCATAATTATCAAAATGATTATTATTTTTATGATTTAAACTTTTTATTTTAAGTGTCACATCATCAAATTTGGAGTTCAAAAATGATTTATGATACAAATTTAACAATTTAGAAAGGTTAAGATATAATGAAAAATCTGAAAAAGGTTTGAATAAAACAATAAAAGATATTTTAACTAACTTGGCATTTTAGCATTTTCTAGGTGAGGTGGATCCATGAGTCTATGCACTGCTGGAACAAAAAGATGTTGTTCATGTGTTTTGAAAGAAAACATTAGTCCCGCATTGTAAAACCAAAATGAACTTGCTCACTTTATATGTGAAAGCAACCCAACTAACTAGCTTTGTTTTGAGGCAATGGGTTGGAGTGAATGACCTGATCAGTACATAGGTAGTTGGGTGCCTCATATACATTAATTTTAAGTCAAAGATGGCCTTGGGCCTTTAGGCTTTGGCTTGGTTAGCTATAAAATATAATTTTATTTTTACTACTTAGTTTTTTGAATTTCGGAATTAATTCAGCAGTAATTAATTTTCGAATTTACTTAACAATTTTACAGTTATTTTAGTTAGAGTATGTTAACAGTTGTGACTGTTGAACCTAACATATTTATTGATTTCAAAATTAAAAGGGTGTGCTGTTTGAAGACTTCTCTTTCAAATCTATTTAACTCTTACTCAAACACAAAGTATTCATTCAATTTGTGAATTTCAAAATTATAATTATTGCAAGAGAAAAGAAGAGTACAGTTAGGAAAACTTTCAAATTTGGAGATCTTTGAATTTGGAAGTGCACCCCGATTGAATCTTGATGATGGATTCCTGAATTGGATTAATCACCAAATTGTGAGAAAAGTTGTCTTAGGACACTACGAGTTTCGCAAGCCTCCGTTTAGATTTTAATTTATTTATTCAATTTTGTTTTCCGTTTATTGTAATTCATTTTATTTATTATATATATATATATATATATATATAAAAGCACGAATACCAAATTTTTGAGTGGTAATGAAATTTATTTTTTTGCCAATATATCTATCATATTTACTTCTTTCCCCATATATATCTATGATATATATAAAAGCAACTATATATCTATCATATATATCTATCTATATACGCTACCTCTTCAACATCTTGAACACTACCTCTTCAATTCAATCAACAACTCCGCGACTCTCCTACCTCTTCAAATTGATCAACAACTCAACTAATCAACGACTTTCCTTCATCTTCAAATCATTCATTCTCTGCTTTCCTTCATCGACTCATTCGTTGCTTTCCTTTGCTCTTCGATTCAAATGTGAGTTAATCCACCTTTCTTCTCCAATTCTTTTTTTTTTTTTTTCGGAGAGGTTCGATTCAAATGTGAGTTAATCATTTGGTCTATATGGTTCAATTTGATTCATGGTTTTTGAAAGAAATTTGGGTCTAATCCACCCTTGATTCAATGTTGAATTTAACACCAAAAGCCCTCTTTCATCTGGTCTATATGGTTCAATTTTATAAATAATTTACTTCATGACAAGGAGCATCCATCTTTTTTGCAACTGTACTTTTATAATACTGATCATGAAGTGCAAAACCGAATGCATTGCTCTGATGGGATGAAAGAGACAATTTTGGCAAGGTTAATTAGTATGCTTACGAAAAATCTATATGCAAGTTTTTTCCGCACTTTACAAAATAAGGAAGATTTAGAATATCGTGTTGTTCAATTAGTTTCAAGTGTTAGTCGCCTTCTACTTATTGTTTTTCATGTTTTCTATTAATTGTAGCGGTTCTTTTCAATTTTGGTTAATTAACTAAAATTAATTCTTGCGAGCGAAGCGAACGGGTCAATCGTGCGTAGCACGACCTGAAACTAGTATATATATAATATAGTATAGTTATGATTCTTAACCAAACAGTTTGGGTGATCTAATGGTTTGGTACGGGGTTTAGAAATAAGAGGTTATAAGTTTGAATTCCGTGCGGGTAAGTTGTTTTTTTCTTGTAAAAAAGAGTTAGTATGGTTCTTATAGCAAAAAAAAAATAAAAAAATAAAAAAAAATCCATGATTAAAATTAGAACTTATAGACAAGGGAGGAACCAGTTTCAACGTACAGGGCAACAACCTTTATATGCTATGTACTGTCGAAATTAATCAAAATGCACTTAATTAATATAATAGATAAATATATCTTTAACTTTTCAAGATTTTACAAAAAATATCATAACTTTTTAACTTAGAACAAAAATATAATAGCCTTTTAATTTCTTGCGAATTTATCCTCTCTTGTTATTATTTTAGTGCATTACACTACTTAAGAATGTCAAAACATTGGTGCATACCAAATAGAGTTAGTTTAGTACATCGCATAAATCAACCATTATAACATTGTTAAGATAAGATTTATTTGGAACCCGTCAATAAGAAAAGAAATCAAAATGAAATAGTAGAGATACGACTTATTTTTATTTTATTGGCCATAAAGCAGCGGCCTAAAAAAATAAAATAAAACATAAAGCATCAACAACAGTAGAAGCACCACAACCACCACCACCACCACCAACATCAACGACAACATCATGGCCTCAATTCAAACTTAGTTGAGATCGATTACATAGATCAAACTTTTTCACATTGCACTCGATTTAGTGCAATTTTTGATGGTTTGCTTTCTGAATCATTTAAATCTCTTTCTAATTAATCAATGTGTCCCGGTTTAGCTTCAGTTTACCTTTACCTCGCCGAATTTCTAAGTTCAAAATTAATTAATTCCTAATTTTGATTCAATCTCTTTTAGATATAGTAGTGTCTAGAATTACTTTGAATACTATTTTAGTACTATTTTACTAGAGACACATCTTTCTCTATATGAGATATAACTAAAAAAGATTGGAGATTTTGATCTTTAGAAAATCCGAGTGACCAAACTAGCTAGTAATAAGTAGCAACCATCGCACCATTTGACTATACTATCTTGACTTTTGGCTATAGAGACCATCTCTCGACCCTAGAAAATCTAAAGTGAATCTTATATAGAAAAGCAATATGAGACAAGTTTCATATTCAGTCCACCTACGCGGATCCAAGTAAGCCCCCCCTAATTTAACTTAAGTTGTGTTTGGTGACTCTACGGTTGTGTTTGATGACTCCACATCTTAAATTTTTAGTGCTTATTCATTAAGACTATTTTTATAAGAACTTATTAAATAAGGTCTTATACATGGTGATGTGTTTGGTAAAAATAGTTTAACAACTACTTATTCAAAAATTAAGTGTTTGAAAAAAACTGCCATCTCTTATTACAGGGCTATTTTGCATCATTTGTTTGGAAAGAACGGTTCTAGTTCGAGATATATATATATATATATATATATGAGCTTTTCTACCATCTTCTTCATTTGCATCAGTAAGTCTCAAATAGATTATGAGATGTTTGGTAAAAATAACTTAACAACCTCTAATTTAAAAATTGAGTGTTTGGAAAACAAATTTGTCGTGTCTTTTTACAAGGGGCATTTGTGTCATTTATTTGAAAAAAATAGGAGCTTCGCTATCGTCTTCTTCGTCTTCAATGTCGTCTATGTAAACCTTAATAGCGAGTCAATTTTTCTTTTTCGCTGATGCCAAGAAGGTGGTACTCCATTTATTGGTTTAATTACAAAAGCCCATATCACAAAAACATACTTTGACCCTAACAATAATTGTCAAATCCCACCTGATTAGGGTATCTAACCGGCATAAATTACCTTAATCCCCTAATAATCTAGTCAACCTTAACCTCACCATCAATAAACAAACAATGTCAAGGCCTTGTAATCATCAAATATAAACTTTATTAACCTGACATAATCTTAAAAGTTAATTTGGAACCTCAAAGTCCGTTTAGATTGATTAAATAATCCTCAAAATTTACTAAAAATCTTCGACATCACTTTCTGTGACATCCCGTCACCGACTAGACTAGACACAGCCTGGTCCGACCGGACTTGTCACGACCCAAATTTTTAATTCGAGTTTAATTCCTTAATCAGGATCAGTGACCTGTGAAGTGAGACCAACATTGAGATACATACAATGACCGAGGCGAGGGGCCGAGGTATATGTTATATTTGTTGTGGTCTATGCCTAGTGTATTGTATATGTGTAGACTACTAAGTGACTCCTACTTATGTTTAGGTGCCGAGACGTGAGTGAGAACGCGCATCGAGATGCGTGCCTGCGTGAAATCGAGGTAGAGAGTGATGTGGTAAGTTTATTTAAGCTTAATGTAGCTTTAATGGTGGTTTTAATGTGGCTATGGTTGATTATAAATTAAACGTAGCTAAGTTAGCATTTTAAAACAATAGCCATGTGATATTTCTTGAGATACGTATTGACACATCTAGAAACGAACTGAGTTACACATTGGTGTTACTTAGATTAAGTAAGTGGGAAATGTATCAATGTGTATGCCAATAGATGAGTTTTGAGATACGTGTGCAGATGAAGATTGGTGGCTATTAATCAACTATATCTATATATATATATATATATAGATCAACTCATGCAATTCAAACCATTTCATTTCACAAATTTAGTAGAGAAGAAATCTTGCTGGAGAAGATTGGGTAAGAAGAAATCAACAAGCTTGTGAAGGAAAAATCAGTGGTATTGGTGTAGGAGTTGATCAAGCTAGGAATACCTCAACTAGGTAATTCACTTACACTAGCAACTTAGTTAATTCATGAATTTGATGAGTTGAATGACTATTTTTATGTTGTTGTTGTATGAGAGTTTCCAAAGTATTGGGGTAGCCTATGCATGGAGAAAACTCAGAATTCTAATTGCAGAATTCTGGATTTTCTTGCACATAGCGCGCTAGATAGGTCAGCTAGAGCGCCAACTTCAGATAGCGCGCTAGAGAAATTTGGTAACGCGCTAATGTTGCCACTAGCGCGCTAATCAAATCACCTGACATGTTAGGTGCTATGACAGCATGAAAATTTGCAATTTTTTAAATTTTTTTAAACACTATAAACAAGCTTAATACCACGTAAAGGTCCAAACACACTCAAAAACATGTTATATAATATCAGGAACCTAGGAAAGTGTCTCGAGGGTTCGGATATGAGTTTTGAGGTGTCGGGAGGCCGGATTAGCTTAGGAAATTGCTTGGATTGTAAGTAAACTGATTGAAATATTTATTTCCATTTCATTCATGTTTATTTGTTCATTTTCAGTCATTTGGACTGATTTGCCATTGTACTCATATACCATGATTTGTTTCCTTTCTCATTTCATAAGTTTACTTTCATGGTATATATTGTTAGTTAAATGATTTCATTGACTCCAAATCATGTGCTATGTCATTTTGATTGTTAATATATGTGGTCAATGAAATAACATGCTATTATAGGTAGATGTTACATAGTGTTGTAAATCTATTTCCATTGTGCATTAGATATGCAATTGCTTTGTTGAATTCTCAAACCATGTTATCTCTTGAAATATGAAAGTAGTTCTTGTATCTAGGACCATTACATTATAGAGATAGGCCGCGACACACGGGGGTCACTAGACTATTCGGGGATGTCGGAATCTCTCCACTATAACTTGGTAACATCACGGGGTATAGGACCCGAAGTTGTTGGCAAGTACAACTTGGGTGATTTCATGAGTTATAAGACCCGGGGTTGTTGGCAAGTATACATCATAGGTGACTGACACTTGAGATAATTATAAAGGCGTAGAGCACAGCTCCGACCTTCACAGAGATGTAGAGCTCAACTCCATCCTTATATAGTGGAAATGGTTATGTGATGAAGATCACGACTGACCGACTCTATATCATTACTACTTAGCCGAGTGTCAGTTTCATATTGTTTAACTGAAGTATCTCATATCATGATTTCATTTCAGCATTGGTGCTTTTATTATGCTTTTAGATACTTGTTGTATGTTAGGAAATGTGAACAAATGTTTGTCAGTGTTACTTTCTACTTTCCTGTACTCACCATCCTTTTTATAACGGTGGGTACAGATCCATCGAGTAGCAGACCAAGCAAAGAGAAGATCGACTACTACCTCTGAGCCAGTGGAGTGCTGCTACACCGGATTTTGTAGGTTTTAACTTTGTTGTATAACTTTATATGTCTTTCTTGTACTTTTGGGGTTGTATGTATTATGGGTTGAGAGATAGCACCATGACCAGACACATGATGTTATATTATCGCCTTTCATTATATATACATGTGATCTTTATTTTTTGGTTTTTCCACAATTGTTAGGTATCATGTTAAAGCTTCCGCTAATTTGTTAAGACTTTCACTGAATAAAAATTTAATGGTAAATATTAATTAACTCTAATTTATGAATTGACATAAGATAGGTAAATGCTTATCTGAGAAAAAATTACTTGGTAGATAACAAGGTTTTGGAAATGCTTACTAATTCCTCGTTAAGTCATACCTGGTGAGATTAGGGCTTAGTGACGGGATTAGGCCGAGCGGTGCCCTAATTTGAGAAGGGATCGTCACAGGACTAGAGGCTGAAACCGGTTCAACCGGGGTAAAATGGCTATGCTCGATATAATGTTGACCTGTTGATAAGTATATATGTTATTTATGCGTGAGGTGAATTATATTATATAAATACTTATGCGTGAGTATAACGCAACGATAGTGTGACCTTAAGATCACTTAGAAATACGTGTTGGGCGTGATGGGTAGTGTGGCTAGACTAAGGCAAAAAAATATACCAAGCCGGATAAATTATTTAAGTGACAATAGTTGGAAATTGAATTAATTGAGGGCCTATAGTTGAATAAATACAATATTACAATGTAACCACATCAAATTAATATAAAATATCATTAGTGTTGAATTTTATTATTCATTGCGACACCACCTTTACGTATCTACGACTACTAGAAGTTAGGTAAACTCTACACTTGATTGACTTGAATTAGAATCTGTTTTACACATTGTTAGTAATCTTGACATATCTCTTTCATTTGAAATCCAAATTGAGTGAATCCAATGCCATTGGAAACTTAACTCAAAGTCATTTAACTTTGTCCTACTGAAAATTTTGAGATTTCAAAGTTATCTAACTCAAATTCGCTCTACAACTTGGAGTTTTTTTAGAAAAATCTCTGTTGTGTTGAACTAGCAACGGTGTTTTGAAGATATCTCTATCATATGAAGTCGAAATAAATTGATTCCAAATCCATTTGAAAGGTAACTTCGAGATCTAAAACTTTTGCCTTCTGAATATTTTCTAGATCAAACGTTTTCATAGCCAAAAAAGCTTTGTAATGTGGGCTATAAAACTACCAGACGAGAATTAGGAGATGATAAACATGCTTTGATTCAGAGAGCATAACTCTCTCAATTCTAATCTAAATTAAGACTTGTTTAGCTTTCTGGAAAGGTGGTTTATAGACCAATAATTTTTGTTCCAGAGTTTTTAGAGATTTTAATTTCTCGTTGATAAAAAATGGAGCGCAATTCGGGGACATAAACTATTTTTACATGTTTTTTACTTAAAAATCTTGAAGGACTTAATTATGTCTTTGAAGCTTGATTGATATGGATTTTAGGAGGTTTTGACACACACTTTGAGATGCTTTATAAATTAATCAGTATAAAGAAAAATGACTTAGAACTCATAATATGACTCGAGACTGAGCGACACGTTGGGACTACAATGCGATAAGTAATAAGTGAATACTAGACGAATATACATTTTACTATGCATGTATTATCTTTGCATTTTTACTGCATTGCATCATACTTTACCCGTGGTCATGCATATGGTAGACACGGGGACCTTAGGGGTTGACTTTTATAGTAAGTATGACTGGTTTATGCACGGGAAAATAGAGAGTGCATGTGTCTAGGAACTTTCTACATGGAGCAGCAGACGATAAAATGTACACGACTGGTACCTTTCCTGAGGAGCTAAGAGCATATTATTGTTGGGACCTCATGTGGGAGCAGAGAATTGACTAGAACCTTCCATTGTCAGATTTAATATTGGTTGGTTGTGACGAGGCCAAGGAAACCCATTCGGTGTGAGTCGTCGTCAAGCCGATAGTACAAGCCAGGTCCTTTGCATTAGAGAGTTCGCGAGAATTCTTCATGAGGATGTTTAGGATCATTACATGTTTACTTTATTATGTCTTGCTGTATATTTCCTTTCCTTTATTTTTATGTGATGAACTTATATATTTCCTGGCTGTTCACTCACCGGGTCACTCCTTTAGTGGGACCAGATCTGTCTTGCATTGATAGAGCAAAAGGTAAGGCTCGAGACTAACGTTCGACAACGAGGAGAGCCGCGCCACTATCATTACTGTAGGTTTTATGTGTATATCTGATTTTATATACATTGGTTTAAATTTTGGGTTTTAGATGTTCCTCGACGTATGGATGACTATATACCCAAATCTTAAGTTTTCCCCTATAGTTCCCTTTTGATTATATATGGCATGCACACTACTTTCGCACTCGAAATCATGTTTAGACTCGGAACTAAACTGTTGATGATATGTTTAATACATGTTTTGGAAAGTTATGAATGTTTTAAAATGTTTTGGAAACTTATGAATGTTTTAAAATGATTATATAAATTGTTAGGTTAAATTGATAGGGAACATGAATTAAAGCGTAAACCGAGTCGTACTTTGGTTCTCTTTCCCAAATTGGAGAATTAGAAAACAATTCGGGCCTGTCAAACTGCCAGTTAAGGGCTAGAGTGTGACAACTTGGTATCAGTGCCTACATTTGAGGAAAATCATATGACTCATAAAGAAATTGAATAATTTGACTCACTAGAACTTAGAAAAGTGGAAACCTAGTCGAGGAAAATTAGTTAGGAAGAACATTGGGAAAAATGATATGTATTGCTATGTTAACTTATTGGATTATATTTGTGTGTATTATATAATATCGCGCAAAAATCGTAAAATAACGTTTGATCCATCTTGAATTGTAGAATACACCGGAAATGGACCACAACGATGATGAACATAGCTCATCAGGGTGGTGTGAGGATTGACCAACAACTGAGACTATGGTGCAGCAAGAGATGATCCGTCAGTTGACATAGACTACTCGGAGCTTGATAGAGGTCATAGCCCATATACTAGACTCACTCAATACTCAGCACAATTAAATACCTCCAGTTGTAGTACCGAGTATGCAGGAGACAAACGGAGCACCCATGAGAAAGGATGAGCTGATGACGATAACGCCACTAGCCAAGCAGGAAGTTGTGAAGAATCGTGCAACTAGATTGTCCAGGCTTTGCAAAGACTTCAATACGTGCAAAACATTGAAGTTTTATAACGGTCGAAATATGGAGAAGGTGAACGAGCAGATCCAAAATCAGGAGAAGATCCATGCGGCTATTGAAGCTGATGAGGATGTTTGAGTATATTTGTCTACACTACACCCGGAGGGGGCCACTGATGAGTGGTGGCAGGGAGTATATACCAGAAAGGGTATTGTGTAGACTTGGGACGAGTTAGGAGACTTTTCTTTCAACATTTTTCACCATCTGCTATGATGAATAGGAAGATGGATGTGTTCTTTGCCCTACGACAAAGTAATATGTCAGTTTCAGAGTTCACCGATGGCCAGGGAACAATTAGCGACAGAGAGGGACTTCGTATATATATTTATTATTTATCTTCGACCAGACATTAGTAGGTTGGTGAACACCTTAAGAGCCACGATTTTGATGAGGTCGTTGATAAATGTATGTCCTTTAAGGCTAGTGAGGAGATCCATGCGGATGACACTAGACCATCATTCCAATGAGGTTCGTCGAGTAGTGACTCTGAGAAGAGAAATAATGGCAAGAATAGGAAGGATCATCCAAAGAGGTACAGAGATGACAGGGTTGGATCCTCAGCACCGTCTGACGTAGGATCGGTCAGACAGCTACTGACACAGAGTGGCAGTCGACCTCCAGTGCCTAGGTTCAAGGAGGGACAACAACAGTCTAATGGTGGTCATGGCAGAGGACAAAGGTCGACACAGTCTGGATCAGCTAGTACTCAGCATAGGCGAGATATTCATTACTAGGGTTGTGGGCAGCTCAGACACTTATGTGGAGATTGCCCTGCAGTCTGTGCAGTGGATCCTATGGAGCAGGTTCATGCTGTGGTTGCACGTGATACTCAGGCCACATAGACCTTATTGCATATGTTGTTTCTATTTGTGGACAGAGCATGCATACGTTGATAAATTTAAGTTCCACGATCTCATTCCTATTAGGACTTTTGATAGGGATTCACACCAGTTAGAGCGGATATGTACCTTATCCTTAGTACCATTGCGGGAGATAGAGTTTAACCTAACCTCGTTTGTCAAAGGTGCATTGTGACGATTAAGGGTTATGATCTGCCCATAGACTTGTGAGTGTTGGAGTTCCTAGAGTTCGACGCACTCTTGGGGATGAATTGCTAGCTGTGTACTACGTCCATGTGGACTGTCACCGGAAGGTAGTGACCTTTCGTATTTCGGGATTAGCCGTATTTGAGTTTCGAGGCTTAACATCAGCTGAGAGTAGCACTGTGGGCTAAGTTGGGACTTATAAAGAGATTGATAAGTTCGTGAGAATATATGGGGCTTCTGATAGCCAGGCAAAGGCGAAGGACATTCCGACAATTTGTGATTTTCGTAATGTATTTCCTGATGAGTTATCGGGCTTACCTCCAAGGTGGGAGATAGATTTCATCATTAAGGTTTGTAAAGGTACAACACCTATCTCGAAGGCACCATACAAGATTGCTAGATAGGAATTGCATGAATTGAAGAAGCAACTTGACGAATTGTCTGAGAAAGGCTTTGTACAGCCGAGTATTTTGCCATGGGGTTCACCAGTCTTGTTGGTAAAGAAGAAAGAAAACACTATGTGGTTGTGTATCGACTATAGAGAGTTGAACAAGGTTGTGATCCGGAACAAGTATCCATTGCCAAGGATTGATGACTTATTCGATCAGTCAGTAGGAGCACAATTCTTCTCAAAGATACTATTGAGGACAGGGTATCATCAGTTGAGAGTAAGAGATGAGGACTTTGAGAAGACTTTATTTTAGATTAGGTATGGGTCAATCGAGTTTACAGTGATGTCATTCAGAGTTATTAACACTTTAGCGATATTTATGGATCTGATGCATAGGAACTTTAGAAACTACCTGGATCAATTCGTGATAGTATTCATCGATGACATACTGATCTATTCACGAACTAAGGAGGACTATCATAGGCACCTGAAGATTTCCTTGCAAACTCTGCTTGAGCACTGATTATACGCAAAGTTTAGCAAGTGCGAGTTTTAGATGACGCATATTAGATTTTTGGGTCATGGGTTGAGCTGATGGCTTTTCAGTAGATCTAGAGAAGGACAAAACGATTATAGATTGGCCTATATCGTTGACACCAACAGAGATTCGAAGTTTTTTGGGATTGGTAGGTTACTATATGAGGTTTGTTGAGAAAATCTCCAAAATAGCTGCACCTTTAACAGCTCTGACAAGGAAGGATGTCAGGTTCACCTGGATAGATCAGAGTGAGGATGCTTTCAAAGAACTGAAGGAACGACTAACTACTACACCAGTGTTAGTATTGCCAGAGGAGGGCAAGGAGCTGACAATCTACACTAATGCTTCGAGGACAGGATTGGGCTGTGTGTTGATGCAGGAAGGAAATGTGGTTGCCTATGCCTCTAGATAGTTGAAAGTACATGGGAGAAACTACCCTGTACATGACCTATAGTTGGCAGCAATGGTCTTTGCACTGAAGTTATGGGGACGTTATCTTTATGGAGAGAGGTTTAGGTTGTTAACTGACTATCATAGTTTGAAGTATTTCTTCACTCAGAGTGAATTGAACGTGAGACAAATGAGGTGGCTTGAGTTACTGAATGACTATGACTGTGATATCCGATAATTTTATAAATTTGATTAGGCAGCTAATTAAGTATTTTTGAATTTAATTTACGATTTAATTATCCAAGGTGGGACCCACTCGTTACAGATCATATATCATAAATTAAATAATATTTTTGTGTGTTGCGTGCCTAATTGATGTATTATACACTATTTAGTCACGAAATTGACTTAAATTAGGGCTTAGACGCGATGTACAAATGTTTCAGAGTGCATCAGGAGTTTCTCCAACTTTTGATAAAATTAGGGTATTTTTTGGGGTATAAATTGGACTTAAAATAAGAGATAAACATGAAATAAAATAAAAAATAGAAAATTACATAAAATGGTACTATTTTTATAAACAACAGATAAGTTCTGAAGGGTAATACAGTCATTTAGCCTACCCTTTCATTTACAAATAAAAACGAACAGAGAGGGTTTGTGTTTCTTCATCGTTTCATCGTCTTCTCTCATCTCCTTCATCCTTCATCACTGTTTACTCTCTCCATCTCTTTGGTTGTTTCTCTCTAATTGCTATGATCTCTTGAATTAAAATCAAAAAGGGATATAAAGAGAAATCGTGCCTACTGTAGTGTGCGACAATCAATCAAAGGTGAGTTGAAATCGATTTAACTGTGCTAATTGATTTGGGACAGTGATTATCAAGGATGGACTGTAACAATTGATTATTTCATATGCTTCATTTCGAGCTGTGGAGCCTCAACGAGGGACCCTGCGGTATTGGCATGTGCAAACCTTATTCGATGTTGTGAAGGATGGTTTCACGACGGCCCCTCTCCTAATCTAGGCCTAATCCCGTAATTAAGCCCTAATCATATCCACGCAGGACTTAACTACGTATTAGTCAGCCTTTACAACCTAGACACATCTTTTCTAGTGTTCAGGATAAATAATACACTAGTCCTACTAATTTATAAAATTTAGAGTTCATTAAAACTTTTTCTCAAATTAATTAATTAGCGGAAGTCTTATTGATTATGCGGAAGCAATTAGTAACTTATGCGGAAGCCATTTATAAAATCCTAAGTGTGGAAAACCAGGAAATGACATCATATATATAAAGTCCTCAAAATGCATTGAAACAACAAAATAGTCTAAGTCAAGTCGGGAACTAACGCTCAACCCAATATACAACCCCCAAATAGTATCTGAAAGACGTATATAACATATACAATCAAATATCAAAAGAATACCTACAATCGATGCAGTGACGCTCCGCGGGCTCAGGGATAATCACCGATCTTTTCCTTGCCCGGCCTGCTGGTAGACGGCTCTGCACTCACCGTCATAAAAAGGACGGTGAGTGCAAGAATAAAACAGTAATCCCCGATAACAAGTTTAATTTGCATTTCCAGATATTCAAATGGTATTTAAAAACATATAAATGAAAAAATCAGAAAATAAACCATACGCGAGTAAATACCAGAGTTAAACAAGTGATACTGACATTAGGCTAAGTAGTGGTGATTTAGGTCCGATCTAAGATGAAACATGTCACTCCGACTCAATAATCATATAGCACAAGGGACTCTAACCCAAGTGTTTCCTGGGGACTCTAACCCCTATGTATAGACCACCTCGGGGACTCTAACCCCGAGTGTCATACAGTGTCAAGTAACATGTGCCGACATCCCCAGGGACTCTAACCCCGTGAGTCGCACACACCTCGATCGAGTACGAGACCTAAATGCAAAAACTACTTTTTTAAATTTCAAGAAATACCAAGTATGGATTGTCAAGACATAGGCACATCTACACACCTAAACAAATAAGGAATACAAGTCCTCTTAAACATTTATAAGATATTCACTAGCCTAATAGCATTCTATTTATCATTCAATTCACATTTGAAACAACAAGAATAGACATAGCATGTGATAGAATTAATGAATCAAATCAAATGAATGGATATCATGCAAACTAGACTCATCAAGTGAGCATAAACACAAAGAACAAATGAGATAAGAATATAAATGAAAAATAGTCAAAAGGACTATGCAAGGATAACAATTAATAGAAACGAAATGCCAAGTAAAGTTGCCATTGGGTATATATACTCACAACAACAAAGTAAAGTCCTAGCTTTACTGGCCTATCGATTCTCCAAATCTAGTATTCGCTCTCCCGTACCCTTTTCCTAGGTTTCTGAGTTTGGTGTCTCATTAGTTCAATTTAAGTTAGCATGACAATTTACAACAACTTTCTAAAAATTTTAGGCCAAATTGCCCATTTCGCACTTTTCGAGGCAAAACCCCGCAAAAAGTCACGTCCGACATTCCCACATATGTTCTTTTCATAGAACTTTATAAATTTCTATTTATTTTATCGAAATATAATTTTTCCCAATATTTCCCAATTTTTCCGAAATTTTTCCAAATTTTTCCTTCATTTTTTTCCTTTTTTATTTTTATTTTTATTTTTTAATTTCTCGTTTGGGTCGGACTGACGCGGCTTAGACCAGGCTGGTCTCAGGCTCGGCCCATGGGCCGAGCTCGACCCGTCTGGGCCGGTCCCAAGATAGAAGGTGCACACGCGCACACGCGCTCGTGTGCACCTTCTTCCTCCCGATCGACTAGTTCGATCGGGAGCAAGAACATTTTTTTTTTTTTTTTTTTTTTTTTTGGGTTGGGCTTCCATCCCCAACCCCAAGTGGAATTCGCATACGGGGAGACTACTCCCCGCCTTCTTCGAGCTCGACGACCGCCATGACAGTTCGTCCGAGTTCGTCAATTCGAACCCACGACCATGACCGACAAAGAACAACAAACGACACAACTCACTTGGTGTTCACCTTGGTCGAGCTCTCGGTTTCTTTCTCCCGCTCTCTTTCTCTCTCTCTCTCTCTCACGGTCTCTTCTTCTTCTTTATTTCCTTCCTCTCGGTTTTCTTCCTCTTTCGGCCCGATCGGTTGTGTGTGTGTGTGTGTGTAGGTGTAGGTGGGGTGGTGAACACGTGGTGTGAGTTTGGGCCAAGTGTTGTGTAGTTTGGACAAGTGTGATGTTAGGTGTCTTGACACTTGTGGCACAGCTAAGACATTCGCCCGTGTTTTCGAGCGTTTCGACGTCCGGTTTCGCGTCCGAACCGTGACATCCGCGTATTGTCGCGTCGCTAGTCACCCAATATCTATTCCATATTATTTACTTGACAAACTTTTATTCAATTTGTGTGTTTTCGTTTCCCCGACCTAATATTCGGTCGCGTCACCTACCCGCACCGCGTCGTTACGCATATCGAGGCGTGTCCCCGCTCTCGTCTCGACGCCTACAACTGTACAAACCGACTTAGTAATTCTACACAATACATAACACTAGACACACATCAATACAAAAAGATGATATACCTCGGCCACGTGCCTCGGTCGGTGCACATATCACAGTGTAGGTCCCACGTCAAAGGTCGGTGATTCTGATTAAGGAATTAAAACGGGTTTAGAGATTTGGGCCGTGACAGTTTCGCACAAACATTTTTTGTTTCGTTATGCCAAACACATAAGAAAATTTTTGTATTGTCTTACAACAACAAAATCATGAACACAGCTCCATGCATCCTAATAAGAAATGCAATTTCCCAAATGTCGGTTGCACATAGCCGAGCACGATAGGTAGGGTATCGATGGAAATGGACCGATAGGTCTCAATTAGTTATGGTTTTCATTGACTAATACCTGTGAAAGCATGTCAGTTACATTTGACCGCTAATTTTTCAAACCTAACGGTCATATGTCTCCGAGACCATTTACA
The DNA here is from genome assembly GCA_039657325.1 of Stephania cephalantha. Lineage (NCBI taxonomy): Eukaryota > Viridiplantae > Streptophyta > Magnoliopsida > Ranunculales > Menispermaceae > Stephania > Stephania cephalantha. Next base: position 13,189,741 of record CM077577.1, read on the forward strand.
AGGTCTTGGTTCTGCGCGACCGTTCATTTCAAGACCCCAATTGAAAACCTAGCAAACCTAATATCATATTCCCAGCAACTAAAGGACACAATACACCGCCAAAACATACAAAAACTCTTCAAGAATAGAACCTATAAATTGTTAGGGCAAAATACTTATCCCAGTAAATTTTTTTAAAAATGGGGTACATCGAAGTAATGAGGTACAATAAGTAAAAAATTGGGTGTGAATGTCGCTTCCTTGATTTATATTGGCTGTTTGTGATTTTTTGAACTTCAAGATTCAAATTTTGATTAACTTTTTTTATTGATTGAACTTTTTTATTCAAAGAATTATGATCTTTTTGTTCAAAGAATTCATTATTATTCTACAAAATTATCTATGATTATGAGCTAAATTCTTTACACTAGGGTTTAATGTAGCTTTGGCGTTTGAATAAATGCCAAGTAAAGTTATATATTTAGGTAGTAAAAATATGTGTCTCTAAATTCGAACTTAATGCTTTTGAGTGCTTGATCACCACTCCGATGACTTTAAATGTGACTTGCAAAGGACCAAAAGGTAAAGTCGTCTCAATGTACAAAAGCTAGGAACCCTAATTTGAATCTAGGATAGAGATATACCTAAGCTAATCAGGTGGTCATTTTTGGAAGCCATAGATCTTAGTGACGCGCCAAGCATTTCAAATTTTCATCGAGATATAGACAATTGGCGTGTGATGAGATTCCTTTTGTTGTTCGAGAGAGATCATAAGGTAAAAAAAAGAGGGCATTCCGACCTCAAATTTACATTATGAAGCATTCATGATTAGTAACCTTGGTATTTTAATCTAGAACTATGTAAAATATATTCCCCACCTACCCTCGATTTATTGATTTTTCGTTCTACTCCCTAGTTCATTGTGTATTTTCTTAAATTTGTTCTCATTTTATGTCCTGTTAGTTTTCATACTTTGTTAAGTAGTGTTAAATTGTTTTTAAGATTAAAATTCTAACTCGCAAATATAATTAGATTTTATCAATTTTGGAACTTAGCATTACTGTCTTCGAGGGAACCATACTCTTATCTTACTCTTTATTACTTGTTGCGACTCGTGCACTTGCAGCGCGGTAATATTTGCGCAATCAGACCCGAGTCAAGCTTGAGCGAGCCATATATAATAAAGTTTTTATATTAAATAAGAAAAATTATATATATATATTAGTAAAAAAATAGAATAATAAGCTAATAATCACAACGGCTTGCAATATAAATTAATAAGATATCACGAGTTTACAAGAAGAGAATTTTTGACGTGTTTTGCACCTTGATTTACTTATGTACTTATCTCAAGATGCATATGAACAGCTCATGCGACTAATGTGCAAAGAAGTTCTCCGATGCTCGTGTAGTAGGGGTGGTAGTAAAACGGGTTCGTACACTTCCTTTAATAACGACTAAAAATAGTGTCTAGACTCGTACCCATTTTTGAAATGAACATTTTTTTGTTTCAACCCATATGTTTTAAAACATACAAGACTCGTTTTTTTTTTTTTTTTTAAACTGTTTTTCAGTATAATAAAATATTTTTTTCACATAATTCTTGATTCGCATTTCACCATGCATTCTGCATAAAAATAACATCATCATTAGTGAAATTAAAAAACAAACATCAAAATCAATTTATACTTGAAAAATGTGAGAGGCTACGGCTCTAAACCCTAAAATCCTTATTTCTGGTTTCTCTCGTGATTCAAGATCTTGAACTATCGTCGATCTTCTCTTTTGATTGGCGGTGGTTCCTATCAGCACACATCTCTCTGCGTTTTATTTGTTCAATAAACTGTAGATCTTTTCATATATGTAAAAATTGGTTCCATTCTTGATGCAATACATCTTTCTCAACGATCGTTCGTGGATCAGTGCAATTGTTGGGTTGGTCATCTTCTTTAGTTTTTATTTTTAGGTAGTTTGTCTTCCCTCTTGGAAGTCTTGATTTTGTCTTCCCTTGTTAGAAGTCTTGGTTTTGTCTTCCCTTTGTTGGAACTCTTAGGTTTTCTTCCCTTGTTGGTAGTTTGTTTTTCGTTATGTGGTTCTAATAGCGTATGTGTATTGTCATGTGTTCCAAATATTTGTATAGAGCAGTCCTTGAATGTCACACTGTTTCAATTTTACAGTCGCATTCATAGACAAATTAATGGCAGTTCTTTTGCACAACTAGGATTAGCGAGTCAATATACTTTTATTAAGACAATTGATTCTATGTATAGTCATGTACTGAACCATTGATGATTAATGAAATTTTTATTTTACTTCAAAAATAAAGGAACCGATTATTCGCACCCAACTTTTTGCTTTCGTACCCATTTTTGAATTTTTTTTCAACCCCTAGTGAAATGACTCAACTACCCCTTCATATAAAAGAGTTTTTATTCACCCATACCCCACTCACCTCACTCACGCATACCCCAGACACCCCTATCTCGAATCGCATTCTCACCACCAATCCAAATCCAATAAAATTCGAGTAGAACCACATCGATTCAACGCCACGAATGCATTCGTCATCTCCTTCAATGTCAATTTCAAGGTTTTTATGGAGTTTTTATTTTATTTTTTTGAGTCGGTATTGTTTGTGGTTTTGTTGTTAGGTAAGGCTTCGATTTGGGGGTTAAATCTTGCATTTTTGGTACAAAGGCTCGATATAATCGTAAATATCAAGCGATTTCGAACAAAATCCACTATTTTCTTATCATTATCATGTATTTTTTTAGGAGTTTTGAAATTTTTTATTCGTTCTTGTTGCTCGCTGGTGTCGGACATACATGTCCGACAACTCTTAAGAGGTGTTGGACATGGCCTCGGCTGGATCCCTCTGTCACCTATAGAGAGCAAGTTCTCTTCTCAATCTCGGGCGGAGTCGGTCGTTACCTTTTTAAAGGTCTCGATCGGAGTCGGTCGATACCTCTTTAGAGGTGTCGACCTTATGCGTCCGAACCCTGCAGGCAACTCTTCTTCACTTCTAGGACACGATGCGATCGTATCCAACCTTGTTCAATAAAAAAAAAAACTTCTATGACACTTGGTGACCTAGTACACGTGCTCTCCAATGACTAAAACCAAGAAATGGAGATGATTGAGGGGTGTTGAGATGATGGTATGAGAAGGGTAACATTTGTTGAAGGTGGGGTAGTTTCGAAATGATTTACAAAAAAGTAGGCTAAACACAGTAAAAAAAACTCAAAAATGGGTTACAACGAAGTAATGAGATGCAAAAAGCAAAAAGTGGGGGTGCGAATAGCCGCTTTAAAAAAAAATATAAATATCATGAAAGTTTTCAAATACCCCTATAAATAAATAAAAGGAGATGCCAGAGTAACACACTTTAGAAACTCACTTTGGGCACTTAGAGGATCCAATTGAGTTTTCAGCCGTGCGATACACCTCGATGTATGCGTATAAAACCTCGAAATGTGTGCTCATACTCCTCGAGGTGTCACATAGAGGGATACTGTGAGGGCCTAGCCCAGCTGGTTGTTACACGTTTCAAAATCAAGTACTTAAGCCCCCAGGGCTTGGTTCGAAACGTGGGGGGCGAAAGACTGTGCCCATATATGTGCACAGTAGTGGCATATATGGGGGGGACACAGAAGATGTATATGTCTCTGCTCCGGGAGGGTGCATATACATCTACCTTGGAGGTCCTAGGTGCACCGTGTGGCCTAGGCCTTCACAAAAAAAAATGTAACAACCAACTGGGCTAGCCCAGCTGGTTGTTACACGTTTCAAAATCAAGTACTTAAGCCCCCAGGGCTTGGTTCGAAACGTGGGGGGCGAAAGATCGTGCCCATATATGTGCACAATAGTGGCATATATGGGGGACACGAGAAGATGTATATGTCTCTGCTCCGGGAGGGTGCATATACATCTACCTTGGAGGTCCTAGGTGCACCGTGTGGCCTAGGCCTTCACAGATACCCTCTTGAGCCTATCAGATGCACAAAGTGGACGTCCAAAGTGGGATAAAAATGCATTTTCTATAAATAAAATACTATATAAATTAATTGGAAAACGAGTAATCATTTTTTTAAAAAATTTATTTTGATGGTCTAAATACTAAGGTCCAATGGAAAAAGAGAAAAACAATCTTTAAAAAAGGTGCAAAAAAGGAAAGTTGCTATGGTAACTCACTTTGAATATTGACTCAATTAGTTAACGAGTAATACACTTCAAGATGTGTGCGGGTATGTTGTGAAATATATGATGGCAATAGGCAGGTCGGTGAGAAAGTCCGTGCGGGTTACAAAATTATTTTCCAAAAAAAAGAAATATTGCCAGATAGGCCACATGGCATAAGACTGGTGACAGACTTGTGAGGCGCCCCTGAGACCACATGGGAAGGAGTGGGGAACAACAAACGCTTGTCCGACGCTTGCGCCTCCGCACATAAATCGTGCGAAAATAAAACTAATAGATCGCCAATCCCATTTCCAACGCATCCACAACACTCTCCGTTGGATATCCCACTCCGACAGATCTCTCCGTTCGCAATCCACATCAACGGTCCGCTTCGTGCGCGCCAATTGCATTTCATTAAACTTTAAATTTAGTCAACAAAAAACAGAACCGTTAGAATCCACTTGACGTAAAAATAGATGCAAATTAACAAATCTCGATTCCCATCGCACGGCTGAAAACGAGGAGTTCGAATTTTGTTAGCATTCGTTAACAATCGTTATCATATGCACTTTCTTCGTTTCTCCACTTTCTCTCTCTAAAACAATAAATCCAAAATCTCTCTCTAGGGTTCAAATCTCTCTCTCTCTCTCTCACTCTCTGCAACTCTCGGGAACCGTTGCAGAGATTTTCGCTTAATCGATCGAGAGAGAGAGAGGGGGAGGGAGATCGATTGATTTGGATTTCGGAGAGATTTGTGTTCATTTGGTGTGTGGATCGAGGTTTCGGACAGCGAAAATGGCGATCTCATGTGTTCCGTTCTTCGTAATGGTGTTGTTGGTGTTGATCTTCAGTGTCGTAGCTGTGGACGCTCAGAACTTGGCTCCGGCACCGGCGCCGACCAGTGATGGTACGGCATTTGGTCTGATCTGCTTTTGTTGACTTGATCTTGTGTGCATTTCGGGTGATTTTGGTTTTTGAGAGATTTCTGTTAGTTTTGGGCGGTTTCGTGGTTTTTCTGGAGAGTTTGATTGTGTTTTGGTGTTTAGGTGGTGTGCATTTTGTAGATCTGTGCCGTCTTAGATTTCATTTGCTAGCTTTGCCATCTCATTAGGTTTAATTTGATAAACCCTTTTGATCGGTTTCCGATTGTGATTGTGGTGTTTAGGGTGGTTTGCACACCTCCAAAGCCCGGCCAGCAGTAAAAAACTCGAGTCAATAGAAATTGAAGAAATTCAAGGGGTAAGGGTAGACCGAAGCTAACTTGAGACGCATAAGTTATGAGGGATCTAAATGATTTGGAAAATAATGCCATCAATTGCAATCAAGAGCAATCGAAGAGTTTGATCCATGTAGCTGGCCCCAACTGATTTTGGGATTAAGGCTATGTTGTTGTTGTGATCGATTTCCGATCTCATTGTTTTTTATAGCTTTGTTTTGAGGCGAGCATGTAAAAATTAAGTTTCTGTCGTATTGGCTTCAACGATTGCGACGATGTGGCTCTAAAAATGTTTTCAAATAATGGTATTTATGATGATTTTGAAAACTATTTATAAGTTAGGTAATGGTTGATGTGATGGTATTCATGATTCAATGAATTTTCTTAACACAATTTTAAATTTTAATGATTATTGTGATTAATTGAATATGATTTGATTTTTCTTTTGATAAGAAAGAAAATACAACTTGCCACCACTAAGGCTCAAACTCCCAACCTCTTACACAAGAGCTCTCATACCATACCAGTGAGCTACCTACTTGGTTGGTACTATAACAAAACGTTTGCTTTGTTATACTATAAGAAAAATGCTAGGTCCAACTTTTGGTATACATTGTTGGGGGTCCTTAGGACACAATTTGCAATGTGGGTGTACACATCTCTATGCATTGTTCAAATGATCTCAACTATTGTGTAGCAAATGTAAGTTGTAAATGTGTGGCCAATCATTTTCCTATTTTTAAACTATTGGTTGCAGTTAATTTTTAAAATATAAGTTAGTATGTGAATCATTGTGCCAGAGACGGTATTGGCATGTATCAATCCAGTAATTTTACTCTTACTAGTATTCCATGCACCACTGCTAGTGTTAGGATTTCATTAGAGATGCCCAAAATTTAAGACATGTTTCATGTGCTTAAATTTTTTAACATGTTGAGTGCAAATTGTGGTGTTAGTATTATCACTCTTGTTTTTTCAAAAAGAAATTAGATTCAAGACTTGCATTGGCATAAGTTAAATTTGCATCGCCAAACCTTCTGAACATGCAATCAAATTTGACAATATTATCGAGTAGTTTCATTGTGCTTATATTAATTCTTTTTGATGACTGAGTGATTTACTGTTTTCTTTAATCTTTTTTTTTTGTGAAAAAAAAAAAAAATCAGGGACCTCGGTAGATCAAGGGATTGCATATGTGCTGATGCTAGTAGCCCTAGTGCTTACTTATCTTATCCACCCTCTTGACGCCTCGTACAACTTTTTCTAAGCTCACGATGATAGATCGATTGAACGAATGTCGTTGGTAATTTGTCAGAAGGTGCAATTGTACATGAGTTGTTGAATGTATTGGGTAGTTTAGTTCTGGCTGAGAGGGGAGGTTTTTCATTGTTTCACTGTTTCATTTTCTTCTTCGGCATGGCTTGGAAATTTCATCTGTTGACATATTGATTATCCTCTAGTATTTAATGCTAGACCTTGATCTTTCCTCGTGTTACTCGTTGATAGTATCTTTATACTTTTGTTTCTGATATAGTATAAGTGAATAGTAGGCATGACTTTGGAGTAGAAGTACAGCGGCAACATCATTTTTCCTATCAAGTCTGTTTTTTGTAAAGTGAAGTTCTTATGATACCACTGCAAGGATTAGGGAAGACAGCCATCTGGGAGGGATTCATACTAGATGGTAGTTGAAAATGCAAGGCGAATGTTAATTCTGCGATGTAGTCTACTAGCAGATTATGATCCCTGATTTTATGCCTTGTAATGCAATCAGTGAGATTGTTGAGGGTGTGGTGAATGCTGGTGAATACTGGCAGTGCTAAGTTCAAATACTGGACTTTGCTGCATCTGTGACAAATGACAATGCATAGCTTGGGAACCACCTATTGCAAGAAGGATTCCTTGCGCCATTGATCGAGAATTGATGTTGCTGATCATTGCTTGGAAACATCAATATTGAGCTAAGGTTGCAAATTCTTGTGACGACCCATTCTCTAATCTAGGGCACCGTCGGCCTAATCCCATAATTGATCCATAATCTCAGCCACGTGGGACTTAACTGCATATTAGTTAGTCTTTTGTCATATTCTCCTTGTTATACGTGTTCAGGTTATGTAATACACATGTCACGTTATATTTGAATTTCAAAGTTAATTAAAACTTTTATAGTTTATTAAGTTTAGCGAAAGTTTTAATAGTTATGCGGAAGCAATATAATAAATCATAAGGGTGGAAATCAGGAAACAACGATCACATGAATATATAATAAAGTGGTGAATATAAATAGTGCGATAGTCATGAAAAGTCGAAAAACTAAACGGTCAACATAATATACAACCCCAAAATGTAACTGAAGGACATAAAGTATATAATACATCAAAATACCAAAATAACCTATGAGGTCAGAAATGACAGATCGTTAAAGGGCTCAGAGATAGTCGTCAATCTTCTCTTTGCCCTGCTTGCTCCTCAACGGATTTGCACTCACCGTCATAAAAAGGATGGTGAGTATAAGAAATTAACAGTAACTCCCAAAGACATGTCTATTTACATTTTCAAATATGACTAAATGGTATTTAAAAGCATAAGATAATAGAAAAATAACTAACATCAGAAATATGCCAAAAAAATACCACAGTTAAACAAAAGAGACTGACTTAAGACTGAGTAGTGGGGTTTAGGTCCGGTCGACCGTGCGCTACGTCATCTCAGTCTTTTAAGCCACTTTTATTTAAAAGACGTGCGTGTTATCGCACAATCTAATAGCCAACCAACTCTAAATATCATTAGGGACTTTAACCGTAATGGGTCTGCATCCTCAGGTATCCAACCCTGAGTATCACGCCATAGTGGCCAGTGCTGATATCCTCAGGTATCCATCCACGTGTGTCACACATCTCTTATAGTGCAATGGGCCTAGACGCTAACACTACTTTATAAGTTCAAAGAGAAAACCTAGAGGTTTACATTATGAGTTGAGCCTAATAGTATGTTTGGTTCGCATGACTGTTTAGCGAATCCATTGGATTAGATGTAATCCGTTGTTCACTTCACAGGATTAGATAATGCATCGGATTAGGTAATCACACAAATTGTAAACTAAATTAAGTGGAGTCTTACCATGTTACTAGTCAGTCCGTCCTCACCAACCAGTGAAAAGACGACATTGTCCTTCACTATAATTTAAAGAAGACCGAAACGCAGGGTGCGAACCATGCAATTTGTGACGACATTGGGAGGGAGCGTGCTATGAAGGGGGAGGTTTGTGAGGACTAGGAGGATCATTCATCCTCTTTAGGTGCACTTGACGCCGAGCCAGTGGCATGGGGAGAGGAAGGGGGAGGGGTGTATGGGGTAGGGGAGGGCACAGTGGGGGTCGGCTTTGGATTGGAATGCGTGGAGACTGAGAGAGTCGGAGGAGTGTGAGGAGGAGATGAGTGAGTGTGAGAGTAAGAGGAGGTGGAGTGGTGTGGGTTTGGGTTTGGGTGGATGATTCGACATTGTTTGATTGTTTGTTTGAAAAAGTTTTTTGGGTGGGAAATGAGACTAAGAGGGTCTAGTGTGAGGTTTGGGGCTAGGTTTTAATTTAGATGGAGCCAGTTGCTTGGGGATTTTTATATGGTGAGGAGTAAAATTATCATTTTCATGAAACCACTTTACATCTTATCATGCCAACCGAACAAGTCTCCAAATTCGGATTACCCCTAATCCATAGCTATTAATCCAACCGAACACACCATAAGTGTTATGCGAAGCACGCTAACCAAAAGTACAAAGTCCAATAATATATTCATATTCCATGTAATCCTAATAGCATGCTATTTATAAAGTAAATACTATTAAAACAACAAGGACGACATATTGCACATGAATAGATTCAACGATTATGAAATCATCACAATATCATGACATTCAAACTCAACTAGTGAGGAGTACCAAACTAAATCATGATATTAGAGTACAATGACAAATATAGGCAATATAGACTACAAAACAAGGATAAAATGGAATGAAATGTAAATAAATACCTCAACTAGATTACTCACATTCAAAGCACGAAATTTCCTAGCTTAAAACGGTCGTCTCACACCTCATGTCACATTCCCTACATCCAACGTAATCATAGTTTAGGTAACTGCTTTTATTGAGGTTGCTTCAAGCTATCTTTAAGTCTGTTCAATTATAACATTCAATATGCTCTATAAGATTAACATTTGGATTTTGAGCAAATTCAAACTAAGTTAAACAGTTTTAATCCAAATAAGGAAGCTCGAAAATCCATAATAGTTTTTTTTCTATTGAGCAAGCTCAAAACTTATAACAGTCTTAAATATCATCAAGCACATTAAAAATTTATCCTCTTTTAAGTATTCTTAAACTGCACAGAATGAATTTTATGCAACTCTAAGGCTTTCGATTTTTACGTCTAAGAATACTCAAATCACCTCAAACTCATTCAATTTGACTTAAAACAACTCCCTTGAGTTCTAATATCATCATGCAATCATTTATAATCAAATTCCATGCAAGAAATACTCAATAACCAGTAAGTAAAGTTACTATTCATCTTCTTCATATAACACAACTCAACAATCATAAAGAGTTCCACAACTATCCCAACAAGAGATTTTCACTAATTATGGGTCGATTTACTCTTATGAACTTACATGCACCAAAACTCATCAATAGTAATAACTTGGAACATAACTTTTGTAGAGATTTGGTGAAGAAAACGTACCAAGAACTTTGATGGAGTTGTCTCATTTCATTCCATGAGCTCCACTAAGTTAGATTTATACTATCTTGCATCAACCTTCAACATCAAATGCAAGATTCTATATATTTTCTTTGATCTCTTAATTTCCTCACAAGCTCTCTAATGGTGTTGGAGTTTATTTTGCATGTTGGACAAGCGACCATGAAACTTATATAGTCATTGACTTCAAATCTCACCCCACACTGTAACAACCCATTACTTTAAGCTAACGATTAGTGTTAATCTAAATCCTAATTAACTTGAATTAGGCTATGGTTAAGTCTGGCGTACCTCGATTAGCGTGTGCGTGTGTTTGTGTGATGATTTGTGTTTGTTTAAATTGTTCAATGAATTTTATAGGTTGTAGTATAATTTAAGTTTATATACAAACCTATAATCGAAAAATACATAATAAACAATAAATAGCCGGTACATAAACTTATATAGTCATTGACTTCAAATCTCACCCCACACTGTAACAACCCGTTACTTTAAGGACGATTAGGGTTAATCTAAATCCTAATTAACTTGAAATAGGCTCGTGGTTAAGTCTGACTTACCTCGATTAGCGTGTGCGTGTGTTTGTGTGATGATTTGTGTTTGTTTGGATTGTTCAATGAATTTTATAGGTTGTAGTATAATTTAAGTTTATATACAAACCTCTAATCGAAAAATACATAATAAACAATAAAGAGCCGGTACATCAAGTGTGACGAGGGGTCGTGGAACGAATGTGCACACCCGAGAACACTCGTAGGCATGTTCAGTGAATTTATTGACGAGAGAATACATGATATATACATATATAATGAAAATTATAAAATTAGCTTGAATTATATGGATCATCAGATTTTCTCGAGAAGAGCATAAGTGTTAATGATGTCAACATGTGTGTCATCTTAAGGAGTGTCATGTTAACATATCAATCATTCAATCAGTCTCGAGATAGCGAAATGCGTATCTCGAGAAAACTCATATATTTAAACTAAAAACCTCATACTTATCTCCATAAAATCGATCGAGTGAGAGAAAGAGAGTTGAGGGTTTGATTTCTGATTATATGAGATCATTCAGGGAGTTGATTTAGTGTGAATTAAGGAGCTTAATCAGCTAGGAATCTAGAGATCATCACTTTAATAAGTTTAGTTTTTATGTTTGTTGAAGTTCAATTCGATGGTAGTGATGATATTTCTGTGAAATGTGTTACTTGATAGTTGGAAATGGTTTGCTACATCACTAGAGGTCATCCCTGATGTATTTTGGGAGTGTTTACTGTTGTTTTGTGGATTTTATGGATGGAACTGTGGCTGCTATATTGTGCACCGTCGAGACAGTACAGAGTGGAGCGCGCTAACAGAGGAACGCGCTCCCTTCATCAGTGAGGATGAACTCAGCTTCTGGAGCGCACTCCACATACTGATTGGAATTTCTTGAGGACTTAGGGACTGAATTAGGGGTTCTAAATATAAGGTATTAAACCTAAATTGATCACAAATGGTTTGTGATAGGTGTTGGATCCTCGGGAAAACTTGAGTGCCCGAAAAGTTAAGAATTTGGATACAAAACCTAAACCGAGGTAAGTATGGATTCTCTTATTCATCAATGTTGTCCGGCTATCCTAGTATATGTAGTTCATATAGTTTACGGACTGAAATGGGGGACTATGTATACTGTGATGGTTTTAATAAATGGAAAACGATGTTTACTGTGATTCACGAGAGTAAGTTCCTGAGACTGAGACCAGGTTATATAGGAGATGGGTTACCTTCCCGGCTTATACGTAACTTCCTACTCAGTTAAATAGGTTGCATTGATTACATACTCACTAGAGGGTTTCGGATAGAACCATTGGGCATTAATGGATTGGCTAGACAGCACATCGGCCAATGTGTTGGTCTAGCAATCGCATTAATGGCGTCGATGGGTAATCGACCCTAATTTTATACTCCCTCTAGGTATAAATATAAGTTGTTTAAGGTAAGGGCATAAGAATTAAGATAGCCTTAATTACAAATGTAATTTACATATACGCCCTTTGACATTTAATGAATTGAATAATCGAATAATCATAAATATTTGAATTGTATAAATGTATAATTGGTAAAAAAATAATAATAAATACACACTCGAATTCCGAAAACGACTTATAATTTTGACCAATAATTTTTGCTAGAAAGCCTTATATTTTTGTACCGGAGTGAGTAATATAATAGGAATCACAGTGTAATAGTCATTGACAGTTGATTTGCATCCATTATTTAGTGAATTATATGCTTTCCATATTCTTGTTAGTTAACATTGGTGCATATTGTTCTTGCATTACGTTCATTATTATTATATGGAATATTGAAAGCTTTGTGAATTCTTACTTACTAGGCAAGTTGGAGCACTCACCCCAAATTTAATATTTCAAGTTCGCAACCTAGCGCTTCAGCGAAAGACAATGAGAAGATTTAGGAGTCTTATAATCTTCTCTACGATGTAATGAGTCTTCTTGTACATATATGCACTGTTTGATATATTTTGTTGTATATAAATAGGTTTGAGATGTTTATAATCAAGGTTTTAGGTTTTGATAAACTCTGTATTTTTGTATATTGTTTAAATATCAAAAAAGTTTTAATTTTTCATTGCGTATACTTTGTATTTTTTATTCAATATCGATATACACGTTGATTTTATCATGTACAGACGGTGAGGCTGCTGGCTCTAGTTAAATCTGGTTGAGTTACTTGGGCTTAATTATGGTTTCAGGCAGAGTATCACCCTAATCTAGATAGGGAATGCTACAAACTCACAAATCCTTAGGTGAATCAAAGGCTCACATTTAAGTCATCATATTTCACTAAGTCAAAATCAAACCACCAATCGTCACTTTTTGAATGACACCTAATACGCACCTTATTTTCTATTGGTCCACCTGCAATATCATAAGATATTTTTCATTTTGTCCATGCCCTTTTAAACTAATTGTGTGCAAGTCTAATTCTACAAACTTAAAAAACTTGCCCTTGAATTTCACTATATATTTACAATCAAACTATATCCATATTTTATTCATTTAGATCAAATATAGCTACTAACTAAAGTATATATTGACTTTCATATATTATATGCAAGTTCAAATCTATTTAAGTACTAACCACAACATCTACTATCCCATCTTGCACTCGCACGCATCTCGAGACACATTTTCGCTATCGTCTCGACACCTATATATAATAATAAAGGCGATTTAATAATCTACACACATATATAACACTAGGAATACATCACAAATGTAAAAATATACCTCGGCCATGTGCCTCGGTTGGTGTGCGTATCACGATGCAGGTCTTACGTCACGGGTCGGTGATCCTAATTATAAATAAATACGAGATTATAAATTCGGGCCGTGACAATTCTATCCTGCAAGTTGAGTGAGGCAATATTCTTGGGTTTGCTTCTCAACTTCTCTAATTTGTAGTGCCATTTGATTTTCCTACCTGTTTGCAACTGATCCGGATTATGCATAATTGACGTACCGACTTCCTCCTATCAGTAATTTTGCATAGGAGAATGCTTCGAGATTTTTATTCTGTGAGGAACCATTCGGCCTCCGCGGCGATGAGAACTAAAAGAGGAATGATTATCAAAACCGTGCAGACAATGTGTTGCTGTGGAGAACAAGTTAGAAGGCAGGTCTTGATTTCCACGAAGAAGAATGAATGGAGGAATATTTAAGGGATCCTGAAGGTGCCCAAGGAACTTCTTAGGAGAAATCAAACTACTTCCTAGAAAGAAAAATGTTTGGCGTTGTTGGGATACATGAGGCAGCTGAGATTTTTAGGTGACAACTTTTTCACACACATTCGTTACAGCTGTGGAAGTCAAATTGACACATTAGAATCTGAACATGGCATTTGTTGGATAGTATTTAGATTAGCGTGGACAAATCTCTATGTTTAACCTTGATAACTTCATTAACTTTATAGCTAAACGTTAGAAAACCAAAACTGTACGCCGATCTGAGTGGTTTGGCACTCGAGTTCTTTAAGTTGTGGCTTGAGTTCGAGTCCTACGAATAGGAACGCCAACCCTGAGTCCCTCAAGTTGTATTCGAGTTCGAGTCTTATAGATGGATACACAAACCGCTGAGAGCTCTTTACCTGATTACAAGCTACCATAGTAGTCAATTTAGTATGGATACCCATTTCTTAGAAAAAAACCGGCGTACATCGGATTTTGCATGCGTACATCTTGATGTGCAGATTAGTACGTGCAACAGTTGTACGAAATGTGTATATCAAACGGATATCTCACCCAACAATCACATTTAAATAGTAAGAATAAAATAGCCTTAAAAATGCTTAAAGAGATTAGCAGTTAAATTTTTGCTTTTGGTTTTGGAATTAGGGAAATATAAGATACATGACATGCATAGAGACAACAAAAGTAAAGACAATGGTAGAGAAACAAATTAGTAGAGCTAGTAGAGCTAGGAGAGTGTCCTTTTACAAAACAAGTTATTGTGTTTGCTTCATTAATTGCTTGAGAATGACTTTGAAATAATTTTTTTTTTAAGAAGTTCTTATAAATATTTATGGGGTATCAAAAGAATTAACAAATGATTGTGTTTGCTTCATTAATTGCTTGAGAATGACTTTGAGATTTTTTTTTTATGTTACAAAAATCACATTCAAACTTTAAAAAAAAACAGGGTGTTAACTTATAATATGAATTGTTACAACATGAATAAAATTTTATTTAATCGGGCTCTTAAGGAAAATTATTGGTTGACTACTTTTGACACCCGAATTTAACAGCTTATTGTCGTTGTCCTTTAGATTTTGTATTAAGATACGTGTGCATGTGTTTCTAAGTATATCGAAAGGACCACAATAATTATATATATATCAAATTGTTAAGATATGTTAAAATTTGATGTTAAGATTTGAGATCATTCGGTTGTAATCAAAAAATATTGTGGTTGTAACTGTTACCTTTATAAATAGGTGGTTTGAACTCAAGAAAGATACACAATAAAAGATTATTTTTTTTAGAAATTAACATGGTATCAGAGCTATGTTATATGTAGTCTTTTGTTTTTCTTTTGTTTTGGTCGACTTCCTCGTCTACGGCTTCGTAGACTGCCATAAGAAAAAAAACTTGCATCGTGAATCATACCCTGATCACCTTGTGTCAATTTTGTCTCATCGATGCCCTCTTCGTTTATCCTAGGCTGCTGCAAAACCCATCACGCCTCTATTTGTGCTTGCTTCCGTAACCATCTATTATGTTGTTTCCATACTTGCTTGTCCGTCTCTACTCCTGAGTCCTAGTCGCATATGTGCCCATCTCCGCGTCGCTACTTTGCTCGTTAGTGTGTGTATGTCATCAGTGCCCATCTGCCCGCGCGTCCGTGTCCCACAAGCCTGAATGCCACGCGTTATTCTAACTTTGCTCCCTTGCCATCCATGCAATCTCCATCCGTGCTCACTTGTTGTGACGACCCAATAAATCAAGTTGACCCACTATAGGGGCAACCTAGTAATTTACCCCCAAATCCTAACTAAATTAACCCTAATATAAAATAAACCAAAACTTATACCCTAGCCACCACATTTAGTTTACAAACCCTAGATTAAGGAAAATGAGGAGGAGAAAGAACAAGAGAAGAGTGAGATCAAGCCAAAAGACTCCACAAATGAGGTATTCCCCATTTGGTATTAGTCTTGATTTCATTAATTAAAAAAGGGGTGGCACCCAATGCCACCCTCCATGAGCTGGCTGCCATAGCCGCAATCGGCCGAACGCTCTCGCACCCGCGGCCAGCTGATTCGGCGACGCCCCATCGCCGCGTAGGACGTCGCAGTACGCGGGGCGGGGGGGGGGCGCAGCTTTCTTCCCCCATTCCATGTGGTTGACGAACCAGGAGCATTGCTCTTGGTTCGATCAACTATTTTTGACCGGTCAAACACAAAAATAAAAATAAAAAAATAATCATAAATAATAATAAATGAAAATAAAGATGAAATATAATAAAATATTATATATAAATATATATTATAAATAAACATGATAATATTATGTTTTCAAATGGGTTGGGGTGGGCCCCCTCAAACTCGACCCTCTCACGGGCGACGAGGAACCCGCGAGATTGCCGTAGTGGGCCACACCCCAAAGTAATTGAATAACAATTAATTTTGGATTTCGAATCGTCGAATAATGCGTATGTTGTTTAAATTGTATAAATCCGCAAAGAAATTCACATCGAGCCCCGTGCGTGCGAGGTCGGCCGAGAGAGTCTAACTCGGCGAGTCGAGGTAAGTGGGGAGCTCCGCTCATCTATTAAATATGACATGCTATTAGTATAATTAGAATTCATGATCTTGACAAAATGACTTGGTATGGGGTCGTTACCTACCTTAGTTGACTTCATGTAAGGCCTATTGGGGAGCCATACTCATATGGTGGAACCAAGTCACCTTACATGCTTAAGGGCCTCTTGGGGAGCCGTAGTAATACGGTGGAACCAAGTCACCAAGTCACCCATCTCTTAAGGGCCTCTTGGGGAGCCGTAGTAATACGGTGGAACTAAGTCACCCATTTCTGTAAGGGCCTCTTGGGGAGTCGTGGATGCACGATGGAACTAAGTCACCGTGCCTCTTGAGGAGTCGTGGACACACGGTGGAATCAAGTCACCCACGCTTATTTATTATATATTATGATGATTGGTCAAGAAGGGAAGGTAATGAAAAATGAGACAACGGACTTGCATTTATATCTATTACGTTCTATGTATCTCTTTTGGAACCCCTTTGCATGAAAAAATTGATTTTTCTTATGTTTTACAATTCTTGAAATTTCATATATCTGCTTATGTCGTTTTATGATTATGATATGCTTATTCTATATGAAATTGATGTCATGCTACATATTTCAATGTTATCCTGATTTTAAATGCATGCTAGCTTTATTTTGTTTTATAGGTATTACTTGCATGTTTAATATTTGAGCATAGTTCTTCTCTTATTGGGCTCTGTTGGTTATTTAGCTCACCCCACCTACACTACATGTCCATCTACGAGTGTGATAGATTGTGAAAATGGGAGTGTCATTGTTTGGAGTCTCCTTGCGGTGTGAGCATTATATGTTATATCTAATATTTGTTTTGAAAACTATTAATAAGGGTTGTAACTTGGGCAAGTTTGTTTGGCAGTTCAACCTTCCTTTAGTTAGTTTGACACATTTATAAGCTTTTGAAATTTTTGGAGATTTCATATTATTTTGATTTGCTTAGGTTAATTTGAGATACCCGATGATTCGGTATATGATGACATATGGTATTTATCGAAATTCAAATAGCACATTCTTTTACCATATTGTCTATATGTTATTCCACAAGTTGTTTAGGCGTGCCAGACCGTAATTTGGGTCTGATTCAGGTTCTGGGCTTAAGTGGCGGTCTGGGCCGGACGACCCAACCCTAAGTCGGGGAAGGGTCGTTTCAGTTGGCATCAGAGCATAGGGATTAGAACCTAGGGAAACGTTAGGTCAGTGGAACCTAAGTTTTTTGAGCCTTGAAGACTTAAAGGTCAAGTTTGAGTTAGACGAATCAATGGTATGAGACATTGGTTCAAAGTCAACTTAACATACATAAATGATGAGTTTTAGGATGGGATGGGATAAAAGAAATCTGACAAAATATTTATTATATTGATTATTTGTTGCCTTGTATGTATGAATATATCGTTAGATATATAGATAATTGTCTTCCTTATTAGTCCAAGTGTCTCTGATGGCTTCCACGAATGGATAAGGAACTTGAGTTCCACGAGACTGTAGAGGGAATGATAATGAATGATGCCTGAAAATCGAAGCGAACCCCTTGGGAGAGAGTCCACAAGCGCTTCAAGTGATATTTTCAACGACTACTATGAAAACGAATAAGCTTTGATTTTGGAATTACATGGAGATGCGCCTACACATAATTGTAGAGTAGCAAATAAAATAATTAAATAAGAATCATGCGACTTGAAAGGGCGGTGGGACGCCGCGCTACATATGCAAAAGGGAGTAGTGACGTGGTCACACTTTATAGAAGCAACTCTGACTCTTGAAATTCTAATAAGGCGGTTAAAATTCATAATACATGTTTAAAAGAAGTTAATGATTATAGCAAGGATGCCAATGAGTCTTGGACATACGTAAATCAAGTTAAGATATTTTGGCTATGAATTTAAACTTGAAAACTTAATTCGAGATAAGGAGAACACGTGTGCTCTTAAACGTCTAATTATTTATTAAAGATGCGAATCATCAGTCTAAGTTTGACTAAAAGGTCAATACTACGATTGACTTTTGTTATTTTATGTAATCTATTTTCCTTAAGAAACAAAATGAGTACATTAGATCATGATTTTTGCGTCGATCTAAGTTAATGTTTATGACACTTTCATGAAGTTATAAGGAAGAACTCTTTTAGTTTTACAAGTTTTGAAAACGTAAGCAAGTATGAAAGGAAATGATTCATTTTCCTTAGTGTTAAAAAAAATGAAAATAGAGTCAATGGACTTCCATGTATTTCAAAAAACAAAAAAAACAAAAACACATTGTCGTAATTTTGCTCGAAATCTATACTAAGTGATTTGTATCATTGAAATGAGGTGAACTCGATTTATGAGTTTTCAACTCGACGTGAGAAGCCGAAAAGCTATTTCAATAAAATGAAGTATCTTGAAATGAATTTTGCAAACGTGGTTGAGATTTCCTGGATGACCAAATTTAAGACAGTTTGAACCTAATTCTATTATACAAAAGAGTTTTTACTGAATTTGAAGTTGGACTTAATGAAATGCAAAGTAACGGTTTGTATCTAAACCATCATCCCATGAACAGATATAAAAAAGCTTTGTGTGGTGTTATGATCTATTCTTTTTCAATTGGCATATACCAAATTGATTCAAAAAGGTGTTTATAGTCGCCCGAAACGCGAGGATAGTTTTATATTTTTCGGGAAAATGACTCTGTTTTGGGATTATGATTTTTGATGAAAACTCAAGACTTTGAAGAAGTTTCGATTTGGATTTGACATAAAGGAAATTGAATCACCTTCCTCAAATTTTGATTGACCTTATGTAGAAGAAAGTTAAATCTAAACCAACATTCAATGGGTTGAATATCGAAATTGAGGAATCCTAAAATGAGGATTAATGCAAAATATAAGAATATGTCGTAATGATCAGTAAATGAGAATTTAAAAAGTACCTCAAAACTTAAAATTCTTAATCGAAATGGTGACATCACGAGAAATCATAATAATTACGTGTGAAAAGTAACCCGAAATTTCATGATAAGAGTAAATGTCATTGTAAAAAATTGGACAACTAAACTACACAATTTTGGAAAGGATAAAGGCTCGAACCAATGATAGGTTGACAATTTAAAATTGGGGATCCTAAGCTATGATCGACTCTCAATGAAGTTCATATTGTGTAACACGAACAATAAGATAACTAGGAAAGATGAGAAGACATATTAAGCTAGTTATGAAACATGTACCTCTAAGTGTAGATGAGATATTCTAAATTTGACACCGTTAAGAATTGTTAAACATAATGTGTCGTTTACACGTGGAAACTTGAGAACTTAATGCGATTTTAAAAATGGAAACCACCAGCTTAGTGTTGCAAGAAAATTCTCGAAGCATGTATAAATGTGAGTTTAGATACCATTGAACCAAAGCTTTAAATGGCATGACGTGCGAGTACGCTTGCCTAAGTAACTAAGTACACAGTCGTGCACTTTACTTACGAAGTACTCGAAAAAAAATTTAATGAAAGTACGACAGTAGTGACGCACACAAGCAACAAATTGAAATGTTGAAAGTGAATTATGAACTTAAAATCATTGGATCATAGTGAGATTATGAGTCCTTAATGACAAAACCCAATGTATGGGTTATACAGTTTCAAGAAACGACATGGAAGTTAAACCATCATTGATTTTGCAGTGAGAGAAATTCTAAATGAACTATAAGAACTAAGATTTGGCTCGATGGAACGATAAGAGACGATTGTGTAATAAATGTGAACCTCGACAACGTTAAAAAAATTTAAAACGGTCACCCAGGATCGTGAGAGTTGATTAGTACGAGGATGCGATACGACAAGTCTCCATAAATCCGAATAATTACAATAGGAGGCTTCGATATGAAATAAAAAAATTACGATGTAATAAAATGCAAACAAATGAGTATCGAAAACCGCTTAGGGATAGGATGATGATGATGATGATGATGATGATGATGATGATGATGATGATGATGATGATTCCATAGCTTACCAAGGGTAGAAGCTTGATGTGTAAGTAAACAATTAAATGTGATGGAGAAGTTACTAGGTGGACCGTTGGTCAAGAGTTGACTTGAGTTATGAACCTACATAAATTAATGTCGATAAACGTGTAATGAAAATGATGTTAAGGTATAATTCAATAAAGGAATATTATGTATGCACATCTGTTGCCTTCACAGATAAGTCGCAACATTATGATGAATCGTTCATGGATATGTGTAATCGAGATGGTGATAGAGATGGTGTGCTAGTGTTCATATCATAGCAGATAGCCGTCCTTGTTCCTACTACCAGTTGGTGGTATGTATTTGTCGCTAGATGGCAGAGATTTTTTATGACACAGATAGACACCAGATCACATCTCAGTATGGTTCTTTCTTATTGCTAGTTGAACGAGTTGGGTGCACGTTGCGACTTTAGTGACGATTACAAAGGAATGTCCAGAAATACGTGATGATACAAGGACTTGGCATGTAGATGAGATATAATGATTCTATTGGGACTCGTATGAGGTTGACTTTGTAAGTTTCGGCTTATGGGACATAAATAATACTATTGAAAAGTTAGATTCAAAAGTAAGATTTTACTTCACGAGGGTACAATCAAATTTCAAAGGAGCGAATTCACATCAGTTAAAAAAACGGGTCGTAAAAGAAATTTCGTTGGTGTAAGTTCGGTGGCAATTCCATGGAGGAGTTGACTTGGGAACATGAGGACTATATGATGGAGAACTTTCCATTTCTCTTCGAACCATAAGGTACGACTTTATTTTACTTTCGAGGACGAAAGTTCTTTAAAATTAGGGGTGTTGTGACGACCCAATAAATCAAGTTAACCAAATATAGGGGCAACCTAGTAATTTACCCCCCTAACCCTAACTAAATTAACCATAATATAAAATAAACTAAAACTTATACCCTAGCCACCACATTTAGTTTACAAACCCTAGATCAAGGAAAATGAAGGGGAGAAAGAACAAGAGAAGAGGGAGATCAAGCCAAAAGACTCCACAAATGAAGTATTCCCCATTTGGTTTTAATCTTGATTTCATTAATTAAAAAAAAGGTGGCACCCAAAGCCACCCTCCCGCGACGCCGCCGCCGGAGCGCGATCGCTGCCGAGCGCTCTCGAGCCCCGGCCGATTGCGGCTATACGACGCCCCAAAGCCACACAGACAGAACGTCATCGCGCGCGGCGGGGAGGGGGAGCAGTTGCTTCCCCCTCCCATGTGGTTGACGAACCAGGAGCATTGCTCCCGGTTCGGTCCAATCGTCAACAGATTGATCATTGACCTAGGACCAACACAAAAAAATAAAAATAAAAATAATCATAAAAAATAATAAATGAAAATAAAGATGAAATATAATAAAATATTACATATAAATATATATTATAAATAAACATGATAATATTATGTTTTCAAATAGGTTGGGGTGGGCCCCCACACTTGACCCTTCACGGGTGATGAGGGACTCGCGGGATCGCCGCAGTGGGCCCCACCCCAAAGTAATTGAATAACAATTAATTCTGGATTTTGAATCGTCGAATAATGCGACTGTTGTTTAAATTGTATAGATCCGCAAAGAAGTTCACATCGAGCCCCGTGCGTGCGAGGTCGGCCGAGAGAGTCTAACTCGGCGAGTCGAGGTAAGTGGGGAGCTCCGCTCATCTATTAAATATGGCGTGGTATTAGTATGATTAGAATTCATGATCTTGACAAAATAACTTGGGATGGGGTCGTTACTTACTTTGGTTGGCTTCATGTAAAGTGGAACCAAGTCACCTTAGATGCTTAAGGGCCTCTTAGGGAGCCATTGTAATAAGGTGGAACCAAGTCACCTATTTCTTGAGGGCCTTTTAAGGAGTCGTAGTAATACGGTGGAACCAAGTCACCTATTTCTGCAAGGGCCTCTTGGGGAGTCGTGGATGCACGATGGAACCAAGTCACCGGGCCTCTTGAGGAACTGTGGACCGCTTATTTATTATATATTATGATGATTGGTCAATAAGGGAAGGTAATGAAAAATAAGACAACGGATTTGCATTTATATCTATTATGTTCTATGTATCTCTCTTGGAACCCTTTGCATGAAAAAGTTGATTTTTCTTATGTTTTACAATTTTTGAAATTTCATATATCTACTTAAGTCGTTTTATGATTATGATATGCTTATTCTATATGAAATTGATGTCATGCTACGTATTTCAATGTCATCCTGATTTTAAATGCATGTTAGCTTTATTTTGTTTTATAAGTATTACTTGCATGTTTAATATTTGAGCGTAGTTCTTCTTTTATTGGGCTTTGTTGGTTCTTTAGCTCACCCAATTTACACTACAAGTCCATCTACGAGTGATAGATCGTGAAAAGGGAAGTGTAATTGCTTGGAGTCTCCTTGCAGCGTGAACATTATATGTTATATCTAATATTTGTTTTGAAGACTATTAACAAGGGTTGTAACCTATGCAAGTTTGTTGGGTAGTTCAACCTTCATTCAGTTAGTTTGACACATTTATAAGCTTTTGAAGTTTTTGGAGATTTCATATTATTTTGATTTGCTTAGGTTAATTTGAGATACCCGATGATTTGGTATATGATGACATATGATATTTATCGAAATTTAAATAGCGCATTCTTTTGCCATATTGTCTATATGTTATTCCGCAAGTTGTTTAGACATGCCAGACCGTAATTTGGGTCTGATTCAGGTTTTGAGCTTAAGTGGTGGTCTGGGCCGGACGACCCGACCCTAAGTCAGGGAAGGGTTGTTTCACTTGTAGTCATTGATCTACAAGCCTGGCTATCGTTTGTGCGTGCGCCTTCACTCGTGTCCATCCATACGTCTTACTTATGATGCACAGTATTAGATCCTAGCTTGTTCCGTAGTGCATTGAATCAAGATTTTTTTGTCAACAAAAAAGTTTGCAATTTTTGTGTTGCTGCTGTGATCGAGCACCCCTCGAGCCTTGCACTCATCTCCGCCTTGCATTACATGAAATCATGTGATTTCCTCACATGCTTGCCCCATCTACGCATGCGACCATTAAGCCCGTCATCATCCTCCCCTGCGCCTTGTGTTGCATCTGCCTTTGTGGTCACATTAAGACCATCTGCTCATCTATTCGATTTGAGATCATCTGCAAACTGCTCTGCCCGTGTTCACGTGCATTCCAAATTTGCTCATAAGTCGATCATCTGCTTCTATGTCGTGGGTTACGACATATGTCTTTGCTCTGCGGGTGTCGTTGATTAATCTCCTTTACAACGAACTCTAAATCTGCCTTTTGCTATTTGTTCACTTGAATTTGTTCTTGTGTTACCGCCTGCGCACTCCACTGATTTGTTTAGTAAACTCAAGTTGGTTTTGACAAACCCATTTAAAGTTTGAGGGAGGGTATTAAGATATGTTAAGACTTGATATTAAGATTTGAGATCATTCGGTTGTAACAAAAAGATATTGTGATGTAACCGTTACTTATATAAATAGATGGTTTGTACTTGAGAAAAATACACAATAAAAGATTATATCCTTTAGAAATTAACACAAATGAAGGTGTGAGAAGTGGATACTTAAGCACTTCCCTTCCTAAAAATCAACTCTGCGTAAATAAAGCCAACTAGGCCTAAGCATAGTAAGAGTAAAAACTTTCTGTATTTTTTTCTGATAAAAATTCAACTTACCAGTTACTACCCCTCAAAACTTGTGGACGAGAATACTCAAACACTTGACCATATATAATCACGGACAATGCTATTTCATACATACATTGGATACACAATAGTATAAATTTCATTGATACATATCCCTATGAAATCTACACCATTTTGTATCCCATGCATGTAGCCAAAGTATGTCAAAAAACCATTTTCCTTTCCTATAACCACATATCAAATCAGAGTTGCTAGATGCAAGCGACCACATACCAAATCATTGAGCTGCCAATTAGTTGGTAGCTAAAACTTTCTGAATTAGATCAAATGATCAAAGTAAATTAAATTTCAACATATATGTATTTGTTGTGAAGTATGGATGACTATGCATGTTGTGTAGTCATGTAGCTTGTATTCCTCACTAATGGTACCCTCACTTGTTTATGTATTGTCATGTTTTTTGTATCAATTTCTAATGTACACCAACTCTTCCATGTATTGTCAAATTACTTGTAATGTGTTGTATGACATGTGGTGTATGTGTTACTTGTACACATTATCTAAGTACATTTATGATCATCGCCAAATGGCCTATATAAAGGGTGTCAACCTCATCGTCAAGACACCAAGTTGAATGAAGAACTTCTCATTCCAACTCTCTCATTTCTTCTCTTCTCATTTGTAGTAGTATAAGTTCTTAATCTTCTATTTTCCTTCTCTAATTTCTAGCAAGTTTCTATCACATGAGTTTGCTCTAGCATAAATGAGATCTTGAAGTTCAAAAAGCTTACTAAGGAGACAAAGTTAGGAAGTTATAATTTTTTTTAATTTAGATAAGTTCAATTTATTTCCATGATTATTATGGTTGCTTTCTTTTTTATTACACGCATCACTTATATATGCATATTTTATTCATACATATGCATTATAACGTCACCGACTGTGAAAGTATGCTCTAGTAGTTGCGTCTTGTATGATCTTCTACATCAGAAATTAAAAGTCAATATGTGACATAACTAATTTTCTCGTTATACTACAAACTATTAGTTATGCTTTATTCTTGATTTTTATTGATAATGGGTAAGCCTTGTCTTCGATAAAGCTAAACATTGAAAGGGAGACGGGTTATCCCGTTCGAGGATGCATGATTTTAAGTAAACTTCATCTCACCACCCAACCTGAAGGTTGTCCCACCAACTCATACAAGTAGTACATTTTGCGTATTAATAATCAAGTTGTGAACATATATTCAATCATATATTATTTATTTTATATAAAAGAGAAACTATTTACCCAATTTCTTGACATATTTTCAGAGTATGACAAACCATTAAAAACTTGAGTTTGTTGCCCTCGATATCACTGACAATAATTATTTGTCATGACAATTGGATGCCGAGATACATATCCAAGCTAAAGAATTAAGTGAAACTATTATAGAAGGAAATGAAACACCAATGTAAGACCGTGCGAAAGCACTGATATTCCTTTGTCATCATCTTCATGATGGTATGAAAAGTGAGTATCTCACTATAAAAGATCATCTCACCTTGTGGTTGAGCATGAAAGAGCGATATGATCACCAAAAGACATTGATATTTTCAAAAGCTCAAAACGACTGGCTGAATCTTAAGCTACAAGATTTCAAAACGGTCAGTGAGTATTAACTCCACCATGTTTAATAGTAAATCTCGTTTGAGGCTATGTGGAGAAAATATATCCGATGAGGCAATGATGAAAAAAACATTCAGTATTTTTCATGCCTTGAATCTGTTATTGCAACAGTAATATCGAGCGCGTCAATTTAGAAAGTACTCGAAATTAATTTCTTGTCTCATGGTGTCTGAACAAAGCAATGAGCTTTTGTTGAAAAATCACAACTCTTGTCCAACTGGTTCCTCTTCAATTCATGAAACAAATGTTGCATCCTATAATGACCACAAAAACGGTTAAGGAAAGAAAAATTATGGATGTGGAATGGGGAATGATCAATTGATAAAGATCCTGGCAAACTGTATCATAAATTCTGCGGTGATAAGTTACAAAACAAATGGAACCGAGATGACGTCACTCGGGAAAAAAGGAAAAATACTACTGAAAATAGGCATGATCGTAA
This sequence comes from Stephania cephalantha, assembly GCA_039657325.1. Lineage (NCBI taxonomy): Eukaryota > Viridiplantae > Streptophyta > Magnoliopsida > Ranunculales > Menispermaceae > Stephania > Stephania cephalantha. The sequence continues at coordinate 13,215,976 of CM077577.1, forward strand.
TCGTGACCAACAATGCCATAGGTGTGGTCTAAAAGGCTATTTAGCTCATGTATGCCGCAAGCCTAAGCATTTTATTGATCTTTATCAAACATCAATGAAGGAGAAAGATAAAACAATTGAGATGAACTTCACTGTCGGATATTGCTTGTCGGACATTAATTATATGGATATCACAAACTTTCATGATGATCCAAACACTAGTCTTGATGTTTTTAATGATCATATGTAATGCTTTTCAATAATTATATGTACTAGTTTTTGTTTTGCTTTCTAGTTTCTATGTACTACTAGTTTCTTATCATGAATGAACTATGACTCTTTTTCCAATTTGCCAAATACTATTTGTCTAGATGGATTATCAAGTCATGTGTTCAAATCATGAAACAAACAAGAGTGATATATGTCTTGCTGATTGTGCTACAACACACACAATCCTTAAAAAGAGATAATATTTCTCTAACTTGAACTTAGCTGAGGCTAATATTCAAACAAAATCTATCTCTAATTTGATTAATGGCTTTGAAAAAGCAAATATTATGTCGTTTGGGGGTACGAAAATTCATGTTGACAATGCCCTATACTCTGAAAAATTCAGAAGGAATTTACTTAGTTTTAAAGATATTAGTCAAAATGGATATCACATTGAAACCGTGAATGAAAATGATAGATAATTTTTCTATGTCACATTGGTTTCAAATGAGAAAAAAGAAATATTAAAAAAATTCTCAGCTTTATGCTCTTGATTATATTATACTCATATAAGACATGTCGAAACGAATGTCGTCATAAATAAGAAAATTAATGATCCAAAGACATTCATTTTATGGCATGACCGACTTGTTCATCCATGATCATCAATTATGCGAATAATAATTGATAATTTGCATAGACATCCTTTAAGGAGTCACAAAATACTTTCAGCTGGTGATTATAATTATACTAGTTGTTTTCAATGTAAATTAATAGTTAAATCATCTCCAAGTAAAATTGTTATGGAATCCACGGTTTTCTTATAACACTTTCAAGGAGACATATGTGTACCTATTCATCCTCACTGTAGATCATTTACATATTTCATGATTTTGATAGATGCGTCAACTTGGTAATCACATATTTGTTTCCTTTCGACTCGTAATGTTGCATTTGCTAAACTTTTAGTATAGATAATTAAGTTAAGAGCACAATTCTGTGACAACCCAATTAAGACCATCCGACTTGATAATGCTGAAGAATTTCAATTTCAAGCATTTAATTTTAAAGATTATTGCATGTCTATAGGAATTGTCATTCAACATTCTATTCCACATGTGCATACAAAGAATGATTTGGCAAAATCTCTAATCAAACGCATTCAATTAATTGCTAGGCCTTTAATCATTAGAACTTAATTACCAACTTCAGTTTGGAGACATTCAGTCCTTCATGCAGCATCTATCATTCGTTATAGGCTTACTGCATACCATGAACATTCTCATATGCAACTCATTTTAGGTCAACAACCAAATATCTCACACTTCAAAATTTTTGGTTGTGCTGGTATGTTCCTATACCGCCTCATAATAAAACTAAGATGGATCCACAACAAAAACTTGAGATTTATGTTGGATTTAACTCATCGTTCATTATAAGATACCTTGAGCCCTTAACCGATGATTTATTTACTGCACGTTTTGCTGATTGTTACTTTGATAAATCAATTTTCCCACCATTAGAAGGAGATAAAAAGTCAATTCAAAAAGAATGACGCAAAATTGCTTGGAATGCATCAACTTTATCACATTATGATCCATGCATAAATCAGTGTGAACTTAAAGTTCAAAAGATCATTTATTTGCAATAAATTGCAAATCAATTACCTAATACATTTATTGACGCAAAACAAGTGACAAAATCACATATTACAACCGTAAATGCTTCTAAAAGAATTGATGTCTCTGTGCAACAAAATGTAAAAGAACCAACGAAACGCTTAAAGCGTGGAAGACCAGTTGGTTCAAAGAATACAGTCCCTCGAAAGAGGACAATAGAAGTAAAAATAAATGCAAATCAAAATATTCTTGAGAAAGCACAAAAATCATTTGATAAAGATTTGTCATAATAAGTTGATTCCGATGATGAACAACTACCTCAAAAAAGGGAAAATATGAAATAATGAGATTTCAATAAATTATTTAAACTCTGGTAAAATTTTGGATCGAAATAATATTGTTCATGATGATATATTTACTTTCAACGTGCCCTTTGAAATATGTGAAAATGATGATGATTTAAAACCACGATCAGTGGACGAATGTCAAAAAAGAATTGATTGACAAAAATAGCAAGAGGCTATCCAAGCAGAGCTAGACTTGTTGAAGAAATGAAAAGTTTTTGGACGATTGTTCTAACGCCAGATGGCGTAAAGCCTGTTGGATATAAATGAGTATTTGTACGAAAGAGAAACGAAAAAAATAAGATTACAAGTACAAAGCAAGACTTGTAGCTCAAAGTTTCTCACAAAAACCTAACATTGATTATGAGGAATCATACTCTCTTGTCATACGTGCAATCATATTTCGATCTTTGATAAGTCTTGCAGTTTCTGAAAGGCTTGATATGCATCTAATATATGTCGTTACAGCATATCTGTACGAATCGCTGGATAGTGAGATATAAATGAGAATCCCTTAAAGATTTGAAATATCTGAAGAAATAAAATCAAAACCTTATAAAATGTATTGTATAAATTACAAAGGTCTTTGTACGGATTGAAACAATCACGACAAATGTGGTACAAACGCCTTAGTGATTATTTACTTGAAGAATAATATGTAAATAATAAAATTTGTCCATGTGTCTTTATTAAAATATCATCAATAAGATTTGTGATGATTGCCATATAATGTTGATAATTTGAATATAGTGGGAAACCACGATGATATCGTTAGAACATCCGAATACTCAAAAAAGGAATTCGAGATGAAAAAACTTGGAAAAACAAAACTTTGTCTTGATTTGCAAATAAAACTTTTTCCAAGTGGAGTACTTGCTCATCAATTAAATTATATTGAAAAAATATTAAAAATATTTTATATGGACAAGGCACATCCATCGAGCTCTCCAATGGTTGTGAGATCACTTGAAGTGGATAAGAATTCATTTCGACCTCATGAAAATGATGAAGAACAACTTGGTCCGGAGGTACCATATTTAAGTGCAATAAATGCACTTATGTATCTTGCAAAATTTACAAGTCTTGACATTGCTTTTGTTGTCAACTTACTGGCAAGATGTAGCTTTTCACCAACTCGAAGACATTGGAATGATGTTATAAATGTTTTTTCGATATCTTCGAGGAACAAGTGACATATGTTTATTTTACTCGATATGAGTAAAATTGAATATCTAAGGTTATATTGATGTTGGATATTTGTCTGATCCCCATAAAGCTTGTTTTCAAATGAGATATGCATTCACTTGTGGTAATACTGTTGTATCATAGAAGTCAGTAAAGCAAACTATGGTTGCAATTTCTTCCAATCATTCTGAAGTACTTGCAATTCATGAAGCAAGTCGTGAATGTGTATGGTTGAAAACATGATTGAACCTATTCATGAATCATGTAGATTGCCTTCAATAAAAGATTTTCCAACCATATTATATAAAGATAATGTAACATGTATCGCACAATTAAGTAAATGATTCATAGAAGAGACATAACAAAACATATTTCACCAAAATTCTTTTATGCACATGAGCTTCAGAAGAATGGTGAAATCGATGTCAAGCAAATACGGTCGAGTGATAATCTTGCTGATTTATTCATAAAAGTCTTATCAATTACAATATTTAATAGGCTTACATATAGTATTGGCTTGCGTAAATTTAAGGATATTGCAAGCAAAGAAACGGAACAAGTTTCACTCATATTCACATGAGGGAGAGTTATTAATTAGTGTATTACACTCATTTTCCCTTAGCTATGATTTTATCTCACTGGTTTTCCTAGCAAAGTTTTTAATGAAGCAATTCTAACAATATTATACTCATCTTAAGATTTATGAGAATAATGTACTTTCTTTTACTATATTTTTTTTTTCCAATGGGTTTCTCTTAGTAAAAGTTTTAACGAGATACATTTTCTAAGCAAATGTTATCCAAGGGGAAGTGCTGTGAAGTATGGATGATCATGCATGTTGTGTAGTCATTTAATTTGTATTCCTCAATAATTGTACCATCACTTGTCTATGTATTGCCATGTTACTTATAATTATTTCCAATGTACATCATCTCTTCCATGTATTGTCAAATTACTTATAATGTTTTGTATGACATGTATATATGTTACTTGTACACATTGTCTAAGTATATTTATCATCATTACTAAAAGGCCTATATAAAAAGTGTCAACCTCATTATAAAGACACACCAAGTTGAATAAAAAACTTCTTATTCCAACTCTTTCATTTCTTCTCTTCTTTTTTGTAGTAGTAGAAGTTTTCGATCTTCTACTTTCCTTCTCTAATTTCTAGCAAGTTCCAACTCAATTCACAACAGTATTGAAAATTTCCTTAATAAAAAATGTTATGCCTTGCTTCTTTTTTTTTGGTACAGTATGACATGCTTATTTTTGTACTAGATGCCTACAACATTTTAAAACCAAAATTGGATTCTAAATTCACAGAATTTAGAACTTTTTTTTTTTGTTTTTTCCTATAATTGGACAACACAAACGCCTAGCCGCTATTAGCAAAGTTCTCCGTCGCCGTCCTGACGCAGAGGATTTGAAGAGACTCAAAGACTGTATTGTCAGACCGCACAGAATTATGTCATTCAATCACATTACCTTGCCTTGCCTGCCTTTGATGCAGCATGTACTTCACGACTTCATAAAATGAAACTACAATCCCCGTCGATGGACCAACACGGGCAATTCGAGGGCCAACGCCTGTAAACAACCCTTTCATTCCCCCGTTCCTGTTACAGTGAACACCAATAGATGATTAGGCAAGACCAAGAGCATAAATAACACTCTAAGCCACCAAACTGACTATTGAGATAAATTATTTTTGACGAAGAGTTAGGTGAGTATGATCTTGTACTTACTCTAAGCACATCAAACTACAAGATTAAAAACCAATGGAAGTGTTGCCACCTCGAGCAAAAGTGCATGAACAAAAGCATGAATGGAGGAATGAGCCACAAATACGCGTATCAACATCCACCACTACCATCAAGTCGGAAATGTTTCATGACTAAACGAGCAAGTGCACCTATTTACAACATGCAATCTGAAAGGCCTAGCTGAGGAAAGGTGAAACCGAAATAATAACATTATACTCAACAACCCAAGGTTAGGTGTAGCTCCACTAGTTTGGCATGACATGTCCTCGCCTTGATACGAGGTTGAAAGTTTGATCTTCCCATGTGCGGACGTTGGAGTGGAGAGAGCAAGTTTCTTAACAAAAAAAAAAAAAAATACTTGCTCAATCTATTTGTGCGTTTTAGCCTTTTAGGTCTACCTAAAGATGAAGAGTAATGCTGCTGAGAGCAAGTAATAACTTTTGAAAAGTAATGGCAATTGCTTTGGTAGGGTCATGCGGTTGAGATTCGATCCCCTTAACAAGAAGTCTCAACACCTTAAGGGTCGCTCCAAACTAGCCGGGACAGTTGGTCCTTGATAATAAGCAGTAGCACCCAATAAGAAAAAGGATATCCCCAAAAGCTACTTGATGTAAACAGTAAATGACCACATATCAATTAACGTTACAGAAAGACATGCAAAGAATGATCAAGCAACAACACGAAGTATTAAAATGGAAGATATTTGCATTGCCTCTTTTCCTTAAGATCAGAAACATCCGGTTAGCAGAAAAAACATGCAACTATAGAAGTGTACCTCCAAACCTCAATCAACGTTAACCTTGTGTTCATGCTCAAAGCCCTAGATGGATCTTTCTGCAAATTAAAAAAGAAAAATAAAGTCAATGCACAAAATTATCCTTAACCACAAAATGCAATTCCATAGATGTATACCGCGTACTAATGTCTAAAAGCAAAACTTATTTTGATCTTATTAGCTTTTAGTAACTTCAGTTTTAGACAAATCAACCGAGATGATTCAGACCTCAGTAACAAAGATATCTCCTCTATTCCTTAACATAGACAAAAAATATTGGGAGTACCAAATGAATACCACTGCATTGCTTTCAAAGTTTCAACACGAATGAGGCCTAGCAACGGCAATTTGCCTTCTGAAATAAGGCGAAGCCTCAACATTTTTTTAAGGAATAACCTTAAATAAAAAAAGGGCAAAACCCACCTTTTGGTCCCTAAACTTTCAATTTTTTATGCTTTTGGTCCTTGAACTTTCAAAACTAAACATTTGGTCCATCAACTTTCCAATTAATGCACATTTGGTCCTTCTGTTAGTTGGGATGTCAAATTAGCTGACGTGGCTAACTAAACCGGCCATATGTCCGGGTTTTTTATAAACCGGCGGTTCAAAAGTGAACCGAACCGATTTTCTAACTCATTTTTTTTAAAAAAAATTCTCGGTCAATTTACATACAGGCAATGTAGGCGGTGACCACCAGGAGGAGCTCCGACAATGTGGGCGATGGCGACGGAGGAGGGGCTCTAGCTCCTAGGGGAAGTTGTCTCCTGTAGGTTCTCCTCCGAGGTTGGAAAGCTCGGGTACCCATTTGACCTCGTCCCCACCTCCGATGTTGGGGAGAACTAGCTCGAGCTTCATTAATGGGGGATCTGCTATGATGATGGACGCATTGTTGTATGATTGTATTTATTTGTATGATGAGCCGATTGAAGAGATGAGATGTGATTTTGTGTTGTCTTCATCTCTGTTGATGCAGGCGAATTTTTTATTCTTTTTGTTTTCAATTCTTTTTTATTTACATTTACATCTATTTAATTGAATTGAACTTAGATGCAAATGTAGGGGAAGTTGTGAACTTTGTAGATATTCATGAGAATAAATTGAGATGGGAAGGAATTAAAGATCGAATTTTTTCTCCTCTTTCGTGTTCAATTGCATTGTATATCTCTATTGTTTTGTAAAAAATGACGAAATTGAACTGGGTATTTTTTAAAATTTGAGTTAGGAAATCAGTTCGGTTCACTTTTGAACCACCGGTTCGTAGAAAAATTAGACACATAACCGGTTTAGTTAGCCACGTCAGCTAATTTGACACCCCAACTAACAGAAGGACCAAATGTACACTAATCAGAAAGTTGAGGGACCAAATGTGTACTTTTGAAAGTTCAGGGATCAAAAGCATAAGAGGTTGAAAGTTCAGAGACCAAAATGTGGGTTTTGCCATAAAAAAAAAAAAAAAAAGAACAAACATGATAATTAAGTTGAATGATTTTCGTGTTCATATATTGAGAACTTATGGTTTAAGAATATGAGTGATCGACATGAATACATTAATGACTCTAACCATCATCATTTTACAGAAATAGCACGTAACATTTGTGAAGGTTGATAATTTTATTTATCATTGGAACAATTTTGTTAAATATTTATTTAACAATTTTTAGGTTAACATTTGCACCGTTGCACACTCACTGATATATATAGAGCCAATAGAGGGGCAAAATAAGGCCGAATTGCTAACACAAATTTACTTTATCAATTGCTTTCATTTTTCTTCATTGAAAATCAATATGCAAAAACTAAAGCATATTCTGAGTATCAAAAAACTGAATAATTAAAAGTATATTATAATGGCCTCAAAAAAGAAAATAATACTTCAAAAAAAAGAAAATATTACGATGTACCAAAAAAAACAAAAAAGAAAAAAAATTACAATTACCAAAAAACTACATAGCGATTCATTTCAAGAAGAAAAATAGAATATATAAAATCTCTATCAAGGAACATTTTCGAGACTTGCTTTGAGGCACAAGCCGATGGAATATTTATCTAATCTTCTCTACATCATTCAAGAATTATCTTTGCTATTCAGATGCCTTGATTTGCATTATGGCATTAGAATACTGAGTTATCTCTTTTGTTTCAATGTTATTCCATAACTTCTTTGTGAATTCGCTTAGTCTTCTAATCATATCATTGATCCGTAGATTCTGTACTAATATTCATTCTCAGTGCTAATGCTGAATTTCACCTATGTAGACCATAGGAGCTTCTCCTATGTTTATGTAGCCGGTTGGCCCGGTCCCAACTCCTGCTAAAAGTGGAGGGTTTGTGGTAGCTTTGAGTAAAACCTTTGTCATCTATATAAACACAGATCAAATAGAGGAGCCGTTTGATCCATGTAACCACCGCGCTTATTCGGGACCAAGGGCTGTCATAGTTACCTAATGCTAGTTTACATGCATTAGTGGCTACTAAAAAGATTATTATATACAAAAAAAAATAAAAATAAAAATTCTGATGCAACTAAGTACTATGAGTGGTGAAATATGATTCGGAGACAGTGAGGCTTCAGAATCTGTTAGTCCTTGTTCCAGCTTAAAAATGTTGCAATAGTTATCGTTGGAAACTATGTTGATTAGGTTGGGTTGGAAGGAGGGGAGGGGGACTGGTAGGTGCATGATCTTAAGCACACAACGGAACAATCACATTCATAAATTTGTTCATAATGACCAACCTCTATTTGCCTCCTGGTTTTGGCAACATCAAGGGGACATGTGACAGTAGCAGCAATGCTTCCTGCTAAAAAGCCGGCAGAGAAATTTGCCCCAAGGATGGTTGAGGCATTAACATCTTCACCAACGAAATTTAAAATCCTCCTCCTGACCTGCATAAAAGAAAAACCAGTATAAATGAAGATTTAGCACTTTTTTTTTCATACTATAAACCACGAAACATGGATGGTTTTAGCTTTAAAGGCAAAATCTCACCGGCTCCAAGGTTGACCAGCAGATTGCAGAGAAAGGAACATCCCGAGCAAGTTGTGCTCCAACACCCGTCCATAGAAGGCAATAGCCTTGCACTGCTTGAAATCGAGAAAATTGGAAATTTATGTCAAAAGTAGAATGCTAAGTGAATTCTGGAAGCATATAAATGATCTACTTTGATGTCGAGCTTTTTTTTTTTTTTTTTTTTTTTAAATGAATTGAGTCAGTCACATGTTTCGTAAATTCAGGTATGCCACATTAGACGCAAGTTATTCCTTAAAAGGGAGATGCGCAAAAACCTCTAAATGAGACGAAACCTTGAGAATATTTAATATAGAGCAAGGTCATTGTAATTTGTAAAGAACAGAAACAAATTTACATCAATAATGAATTGGTTTGCATTAACAGCATCGCAATTTATTTGAACCACCACAAACAGTTACCATAATTCACATTCCTTGCATGCTCACACTACAAATTAGATTAGTAGACATTCATAGTTGTGATACTCATTGCAAGCTTAAACATTTCTGACATGTTATCAGCACTATTAGTCAGAAAGATTACAACTTTTAGGTGTTCATTTCAAAGAAAAAAGCGTTTAACTGAAAATATAGATGACAAGCTTAAAAAATAGTGATAACTTGCCTTTTAAGACTCTCTGACAAAGTTCATAATTTCTATTGTTCATTAGTACACCACTAACATCATCCTTCTTTGTGCGTCCTTTTGACAGGCCACACGAATCTCATGTATTATTGGAAAAAAAAAAGTTATATTGTAAATAATGAAAAGGATCTTAATGTTGTCAATGGTGCTTTAGTTGAGTGGTTGTGAGTCTAGGGACTCGGTGCCCTATAGCGAAGTATCTAATAGAACACCAATTTTGATCTATTGAATTGAGAGAGACAACAACGATTACAAACCCAAAAGTAACCCAGAGAAAGTCTTAAAACTTTCTCAACCCCAATCACTCAAATAGTGCCCAATTACAATCAAATTTCAAGATCTCTCATCTAACTAACTCACACTTATTTATAGTATTTCCTTCTCACTAATTCTACGCGTCTACCCTATGTGGGAATCAATTATCATTACTCCCCTGCTTTAACATCCACTTTGTCGTCAAGGTGGGAAGAAAAAGAAACATACAAAGAAATGATAGAATAGCATGAACATAGACCTAACAAAATAAGGAAATAAAGGCGCATAGAGAACAATCTTGGGTGCAACATTTCTCAACTTCATTCCAATGAACACCTGGTGCACCCCTGCCCAAGAAGACGTCTACATACATCGATGATGGCATAACTTTAGATACCAAGTGCTCTGCAGGGACGAATGTAAGCTCAACGACCACTGAAGCCAACGGTATCCTTGCCCCCATACGTATATAAAACTGAACTGAGCTACCCGATAGAGTAGATGAAACAGCAGGGGTTGAATAGTCAATGAGTGATGTGATATTTAAATGGACCAGTCCCTCTAAGTCGAAGAAGTAACATGCTGATCGAGGAGAATCAAGGGCTACAAAAGAACCCATCATCATTTGGAATGTGTTACACATTAAACCCATGTGGGCCCACCACATTGAGTAAGATGAATGAAACGCTAATCGAGGAGGATCAACATCTATATCAAGGAGCAATTGGATTAATGTGGGACGTACAACACTTGTAAAGAAACACTTACCCTCATGTGTTCGCAGCTTTCCCATCATCCATGCACCTCGATATCCCCATCGATCATCTAGTATCCTCTGCCATAATTCATCAGCCCTAATCCCCATCGATAACCTAGTATCAATTGATACAAAGAGCGTTAAGAAATCAACCCAGCAACACAAGAAAATACCAAGATTGAAGGTGGAGATCAATGACGAGTCGGACGAAGGTGGAGGCCAAGGAGGTGGTGCGATCCAACAATGAGCCTTCCCAGACAAAAAGAGAACTCGCAACCCTAACACCTTATCTTCTACTCGAGAGTGCAGATCGGCTGAACTTTGATCGGATGAAGCCGAATCTGGCCATATTGAGACCTTCGCAACATTCGATTCAACAAGATGAAGTCAAATCTTCGTCGGAGAGAACCGAAATAGGTGTTGCACGGGGAACATAAGTTATGGATCTAAATCAACTTCGACCTGCACTTCTCTGGCACTGCCAGATCTGCTGGATCTGGAGCTTCTGTATTGTAGAACACTCCAATCTGCTGCTCTACTATGACTTGTGGATCTGGCCCTTTTGCACCACTGGTCTCACCGATCTGGTGAGATCCGGCCCAACTCAACGTCTGCTGCTGGAGCATAACCTCCATCTTCTGTGATAGGGCATGAAACTATGACTCCATGGTAGATCATTGAGCCTCAACTGCAGATCTTATCTCTCCCATAGAGATCTCTATCTTCTTCATCTCTTCTTCCAACAAATCAACTCGAGAATCCACCTTTGGCGCCATGGCTAGGGTGCTCGATACCAATGATAGTACACCGATTTTGATCTATTGAATTGAGAGAGACAACAACGATTACAAACCCAAAAGTAACCCAAAGAAGAGTCTTAAGACTCTCTCAGCCCCAACCACTCAAAGAGTGCCCAATTACAATCAAATTCCAAGGTGTCTAATCTAACTAACTCACCCCTATTTATAGTGTTTCCTTCTCACTAATTCTATGTGTCTACTCTATGTGGGATCTTATCAGTATCATGTTCGAGCCTTGTGTAAGAATCAATACAGTTGGGAGACCTTGCTCACCAACAAATGCTATACAAGGACGACCCTGACTATTCAAGGTAGTTAGCCTTAGAAATTGGACAAAAGTACCCAAAAAAAAAGGTTCTAAGATATAAAAAAAAAGATCATCGATCAATGGGAAACTTTATGAAAATGCAATCAAATAAAAAACCCTTCAACATTCATTATAAGTCAACTTTGTTTAAACAGTACGTTAGTCTAAATCAAATTACAATCCTAAATAATACGTAAGCAAAAGCATTATGCAATAATACTTGCTTAATTGTGACTTAATGCACACTACAAATGGAGGCGACAAGAATCTCAATGCTATGGAGATTCATTCCATAATAAGGGTCAAAAAACAATTACCCAAGCATGGAGTTCTTTTTCTTTTCTTTTTTTTTTTTTTTCCTTCTCCAATGTATTATCACCCATATACATATATAATGAAATAATGAAAAAAAGCAGTCCAACTGTCTGAAGAGCAATATTTAAGGGTTAAGAAAAAAGCCTTTCAAACCATTATACATTATTGCTTCCATAAACGTTGTAATCCTAAACATGAGAAATGACTAACAAACATTTTTCACCAAAAGTAAACATTACTTCCATAGCTTATTAGAGCAAACACAGCTTCAAACATGTTATCCCTTCAGAATATAGATTTCTTTGACAAACTGCCAAAAACAAACGTCCACTGCCCAGCAAAAATGTGATTGCATTTCACATTCAGGTACCAATTTATATTAAACAAGGATTTTGATTTTGCAGTTGTTATTTAGGTTACATAGTTTAGCTAGTACTGTTTCTATAAGGTATCGTCTTACTCTTTAGTATCTGCAAACAAGTTTCCATGAGACAATTTTTCAGAAATCTATAAATATGGGGATGCAATTGTGTTGATACCAATAATAATGGAATAAAACTATTGTCCTGCCTGCATCAAGTTTATATCATAAGCATATCCTCGCTCTCTTCCCATTTCAACTACGCCCACTCTCAGGCATTCTCTCTAGATATATTCCCCTTCATTCTATTACCGTCGTTTCATGATTTTCATCTTTCTTACTGTTCAAAATCACAAAAGTACTGATGTCAACGTGACTTCTTTAGTGCATCAACCCCTAGTTATGTGAATTCATGATGCCTCTAATGCATATTCATTTGCCCTACAACAAAACCTTTTATGCAACGCATGATGCAGTTTGCACACCCCCATAATCACAATTATATTTCTTTTCTTTTTTGGGGGTTTTGTCAAAGGGATCTCACCCCACACACTGATTGATATTAGAGGTTTAAACAAGTGCACCATCAAATCAAAACACAATTTCCCAATCCTATTGGGGGACTTTAACTCACCAAAGTCAAGTACTTCAAGTGGAAGAGAATGATTCACGTATTTATCAAGGATTCTATTTATCTAATAAAGAGCTATAATTTAGTTTTTATTCATGTGGTTGTTGTTATTTGTTATTTATTCATGCTTAAGAGAAAATGTAAATTCAGGGATTCAATTCTTTCTTTTAAATTTTATTTCTTTGTTTTTCTTCTTTTACTTTTGTTTTTCTTCTAATAACTAAAAAGAATAAAATGATGAAACAATAAGACAACTAAAAATAGAAAGATGCAACTTACAGTTTGGAATGTTGTTTGAGCTACGAATGGGTGAGACAACCCCTAGTAAAGTTTTCCAAACTCCTGGAGGCTTCACGCCAGATTCAATCTCTTTAAATGCCTACCAGAAAAGCATTAGGCGAAGCTATTAGCATGTTAATTAAGACCACCATAACCCGTTGTAAAAGCTAAGGCAAGGCATTAAGCAATGAGAATTTGGGAAAAAGCCATGGAAATTCAAATGGGGCCAATAGGGAGCCATGAATTTGAGAACCCATGAAAGTTGAAATGGGTATTGCACATTTGTTTGGAAAAAAAAATGGTAACATGGGGAAATAAGCATCAAATAGTTGCAATATCTACAGTCTGAGGTCAAACCCATTGCTCATGGTATTTGTCAAATACTTTTGCTTAATATTATCCTTGAAAATCTTAAGATCAACAGCATCTGTCCTATGAGACTACTTTTTTTACTATAAATTTACCACCAGCTCTCCTCAAAATCCAGTAGCAGCATGACCAGACCAAGCATGTGGAGGTGCATAGATACTTCATCAAGAGAATAACTTACCAACACACTAACAGAAGGGCTCCCAAGTCAAACTTTGCAGGCCTTATCAGAAAAAAAAAAAAAAAAAAAAAAAAAAAAAAAAAACACACTCCAATTTTTCAGAGATAATGAACAAGCTGGGAATGAATGATTTTATTCACCTAGCTTGAGGGAGAGCATATAGGAGTTTCATCCCTAAATAGTAGGAGTTCAAAACTTAGTAGATCAAGTAGATAACTGTTGAAAGTGAAAGTATAGTAAATGCTAAACCCCCAAAATGTTTAACTTTACAGATTTATGATCCAGCATAGTATGTTGCTAACTAGGAATTTCTGGTTTCTTACAGATGGTCCATGACAAGGTCGTCAAGATCAATTCCACATTGAATCAATGAGGACATCTCATGAATCGGACCATAGGAAGTCATTGAGAATATTAAGACAATAGATAACACAATAATTTTGCTTTAAATATGCACGGAATTCAACCAAAATCCCCCTCTCACACTATATGGAGTTCAAGGGTAAACGTAACAACAAGAACAAGGGCAACAAATTAGTTGGGGTTGGCTACATGGACCAAACTCTTCCACACCGCGAGATTCAATGCCCTTGATGGCGGGCTCTCAAGAATTAACTACAAATAGTAATAATAAATGATGGGAATACAGATTTCTTTAACAGAGGCAGTAGCAGCAGCATATAATTATTTATTTGGCGCAAAACCATATGAAGTCACAAGACTTTAATATAGTATAAATCGGTAAATCACAGTTTCTAATGATCAAATTATTGGTAAGATTTAAGATTATAGTATTTTCCTTGTAATACATATCACAGTTTCAAATAATTGCTATTTTCCTAGTTTTTAAGATAATGGTAAGTTTTTATTTTTTCATTACAAATAAAATGGTGTGAGACCTTAAAGGACGGTTAGATCCTACACAATCATCTTACTTTGACCAAAGTTCTACCTCGATTTTCTACAACAGGAATTCTAGTCGAGATCCAGATTGAAGATATGTTTGGAGATTGCGACATCATAAGCTTCCAAGTTATAGAATCAAGAGTTTGATATCCATGGTTCAAGATAAGCAAAAACAAGACAACCACAGAAAGAAAGGTTGAATATGAAGCAAGGTTTGAAACTTCGACTTCGCCTATGACTTCGCTCACTTAAAATTTGGAATTAATTCGTGATATAAACTTCGACGATGGAAGTTTGACAAAAATTCGTCAGTGTACGGAAGTTTATGAAATTTCACTTTAAATGCTAGAAAACTCAAGTTTCTTCGTAGAGATGCTAGAGCTATGTTTTATTTGAATTTAGCCGAAGTTTAAGTATATTTCTAGCATAGTCAAAGTTTCGGTCGAAGTTTCAGTCGAAGTTTGCTCAACTTCCACGAAACATGACAGTTTTACTTCATGTTTTATTAACTTTCATCGATGTTTTCGAAGTTCGGTCGAAGTTAGCCGAAGTTGAATCGAAGTTTTGCAATTTTTCTACTGCCTATGAACTTTGCTTCGCTCACCTCAAAATCGACAAACTTCGCCCGAACTTCGATTTTTTAAACATTGATCTGAAGCCACCAAAAAATATTGTGGATACCTGCATGCGGGTTCTTGCAAGTTCAACAGGATAGCAAGAAATAACAGCTAATGAACGTGCCATTGATCCTGCGACTAAAGGCACATATGGTGTCAAATGAGGAGCTTTCCTCTTAGTTAGATTCTCCATCCGGTTACGAAAAATGTCATAGCATGGTAGATATATCCCAACCTGATTAAATAGATGGAAAAATAACAAAACATTAAACGTAATTTGGCAAAAAAATTTGCATCTCACCAGCCCAACTTTTGAGTGTACCAACCCGTTTAGCAAGTAATACATAAAGTGAGCCCAAGATGCAATGTCTGAAATGTGCTAGATAAAACAATAACAATAAGTAAAAAAAAAAAAAAAAAAGACTAACAGTTGGTACGGCCAGTGCTAAGGCAGCATTCGTTCCTCTCCACAGTCGGGTGAATCCTTCCTGCCGTAAAGTCTAATATTATAATATGCAGACACACCATTTACATACACAACACTAACATGAGATGAACCGTGAAACTAAAAATTATAGGAAAAAAGACCAACCAAGTGGATGGCTCACTAGTTTGGTATGGGGTTACTTGGGTAAGAGGTCGAGAGTTCGAGCTTCATAGTGGACAAGTTGTAGTTTCTTTCTCATATATATACATATAAGCACAAATACCCGACAAAAAGACGGTAAGAAAATTCACTATTTTGCCATTTTCCTTTTTCAACATATCGTATTTGTTCCTAAATCGATTTCCCTTTCTTCTAAATTTTTCTTCGACGACAACTCCATTCATCCGTGATGAATTGTCCAGATCACCTTAGGTTTCATCCGAGTCTTACAAGTTACAACCGTTCCACCATTCTTCCTATTCGACAACAACTTCAACAACCCTCTTCTTCGTGACTTGAATCACTAAATTGCCTTTATTAATTTTATATATATAATATATATAAGCGCAAATACCCGACAAAAAGATGGTAAGCAAATTCATTATTTTTCCCTTTTCCTTTTTCAACATATCGTGTTTGTTCCTAAATCGATTTCCCTTTCTTCTAGATTTGTCTTCGGCAACAACTCCATTCGTCCGTGATGAATTGTCCAAATCACCTTAGGTTTCATCCGAGTCTTACAAGTTACAACCGTCTCGCCATTCTTCCTCTTCGACAACAACTTCAACAACCCCTCTTCTTCATGAATTGAAATCACTAAATTGCCTTTCTTAATTTTGGATCTCAGATGGTCCAACTTATTTTCTTTCGATTGCAACAGGTGTTCTCCTAAACCCTAAACCAGATTGATCTCTCTACCTAACTCTCCATCTCGATCGTCGTCGATCTATTCCCTTTCTTCCACTCATCATGAGTTAAGGGGCTTAACATCTGCTGTGCTTCGATCACTCTTAATGCTTTCAGGTAAGTGATTTTCATTGCTTTGGTTCTTACTTTGATTACAACTTTTGTGTGTTTGTTGATTGATTTAGTTGTAGGAGTGTTGTTAATATTAGAAGTCTGATGTTATATTTTTTTCACTGCTATTTGCGCTCTCTCCCAACTCTATATATCTCTTAAGAGAATATATTGATTTTGGCCGGGGTATAACGCAGTGCGCTTGTAGTTTGCGGTTGGGGGCAAATTGAGTAGTAAAAGGAACAAAGTTACGATCTTAAATTAGTTGATGTTCTATGACATAGATCGAATGTTTTCAATTCATTATTTTTAATTTGTTTACAATTTTATCCTCACCTCCCACACTCCACCTCCTTCTTGTCTACACACACCACCCTCATCAACCACAAAATTGTAAAAAAAAAAAAAAAAAAAAAAAAAAAAAAAAAAAACTAAAAAATTAAATAAAATCAAGGTGCATGCTCGTAGTGGGTCACTTTAACATTATCCTTAATATATTGATAATTTGAATCTCGATGAAGATGTTGTCCTTATGTTCATAGGCATGCTACCAGGATGAAATAATCAGAATTATGATCTCAAGAAGGTTAGAATATGTAGTATAGTATGATTGTACATTAGTTGAGAACAATTTAGATAGCAACAAGTATTGCATGTAGGCCTTTGAAAAAGTATAATATGATGATATAAACAATGGATGCAATTGGCAAAAGTATGCATTAGTTGTTTGAATTCATGGAGTTTAATTGATTTTAACTGGGTAGATCAGAATCGCACTTCTCTGAATCTCAGTGTTAGTGATTCGGGCTTAATTGAATTGGCAATGTTGTGCTACCCTCTCTTGCTCATCTCGCCAGTGTTGCTCTATCTCGCTCGTCTTGCCGCTGTTGCTCTATCTCTTGCCCTAACATTCTTTCCTTTTGGTAATTTTCTCTTTTTTACTCCTCAAAGTGACAATATGTGTTTTTCAGTCTCTTAGCCTTCGAATCTCTTAATTTTTTTTTTCTTTTATAGCACTATTCAGATAGTAAGAAAGGGCAAGAACATCCTATTCTACACCATTTTGTAGAAAATGTACGTCTCCTAGAATGTTAGATTATCATCTTCGATTCCTGACCATAGCGAGCGGGCTCATTAGTGCATAGCACGTTACGAAACCAGTAATATATATATATAGTTTTGCATAAATCAATAAATCAGAATGAGATCTCCCCTTAGAAGCTCAATATCAATAACACAATATAAATAGTCTCGGACCCAATATACAATGTTTTGCGGGGCTTGCAAGTACGACATAATTCACTCGCTAAATGTTCATATATTTTTATGACTCTAACACAACATTTTTTTATCATCTACTTTAATATTATATGTACGTGGTCCATGACAAAAGTGCCCGTCTCAAAACAACATCAATTTCATCATTGAGAATTTTCTCAACCAAAGACAAAATACATATGCTAGGTTTCACAAAAAGCATACTTTACATCAACTCCAAAGCATGTGAAGTAAAACATCCTGTCTGATTAACATACTTCCTTATAAATGATTTAGATTCACTTACCTGATGAATGATTTTGAAGAAGACATCCAGAGTTCCTTTATACTGAAAAGTTTCAAGGGGACAAACTGCTTCAGTACCAACAAATCCAGCACATGTGCATGACGCAGAACATCTAAGATGTGAATACATCTGAAGCAACACATTCCAAAGTTTAGATAAAAACAAAGTAAAAGAAGATACGAAGAGTGAAAATGTGTTTGCTTAGGTTCCAGTTTCAGAAAATTAATATTGCAGGAAAGAGAAAATGGATATCATCTCAAAAGTATAGAGTATGCTAAGAAGAGAGACAAATGACCGATAAATGGAGATGAGACAGCCCACTGCATCAGAATATGCACATTTACAATAACTAATATTCATTGTGAAGGGAAAAAAAGTTCATATTAATAGCGATAGCGAGTAGCGACAACCAGAAGCAACAGAAAGTGTAAAAGAAGGTTGCAAGGAACAGTCCAATGTTATCATCACTTTTACTTAAAGCTATACAGTTTTTCCCTTCTATCGGTAAAATTTGGTCACTAGAAAAAGATGATGAATGAAAAAGAAAATGTAGCCAAAGATTGATGGACTAATTAATAGCATAACATGTGGGATTTTTTAGAGGTTGGAGCAAAAGATGTTATTTCATATGGGCCCGACGAATACAACCATCCACATAAACCAATAAGGTACAAATGTAAGAATTTATCGGACACATTAAGGACGGAAAATGATCCTAGCAGCAATATGAATATAGACAACTGTTGTCTACAATAATAAAGTTGATATCGATGCAGATAGATTACTAATTTGAGCAAGATTTTCCACATGAGAATAATGACGCTGATCTCTGGTTGACAAGCAAATCATTTGGAATTTAAAAAGAACCCAAAGTTTGGATTCCCACTTAACAATTCGTTCTTCATAGACAACAAATATGTTTCCCGAGTCTAGTAAACAGCACTTAGCAGATTAGTCGTTTTAAAATAGAAATTGATGAAATCTGATGGTATAGCAATAGACCTACGGTGCATTAACTAGGAAGGGTTTAAAGAATTATGAAAGTACACCATCCCATCAAATCGAGCAGAGTGAAAGATTTTGATCCATATAGCCGAACCCAACTAATTTTTTATTGAAATTTTGGAGTTGTATTAGTCATTTCATAGAAAGATACACCCCAATAAACTCAACCTGATGAAAGCAGGGGCAGAGCTAGGATTTCAAGCTCCCCTGGGTTACACCAATGGCAGCCTAGGCATTACTTTGAGGGGTGGGCTAGCTTAAGCATTTTCTATAATGTTTCTATTGATCAACTGTATATATATAAGGGGGTCACGTGCAAGTTGCCCTGAGCTACAAGCAACCTTATATGTGGCTCCGGCCCTGGATGAAATATCAGTTAACAACAAAAGTACATACATCAATTATCAACAAAGCTGCAACAAAATAAGTTTGCGTACCGGATTCGTTCTAAAAGAAGTCACTCTCTCCCTGACATGTTGTTGATTATGTGAATAAAGGACTCCAGCAGCCTGAGCTTGCAACCTTGTCTATAGGAGAAAAAAAAAAAGAAGAAGTGAAGAACATGTTAGCAATGAAATCAAATTAGACCGTTCAAAACCACAAAAACATTACCAACAAAACAAACTAAAAAAATCAATACCTTGACAACATCAAGAGGGTTGACAAGAATAGCAGACAGAACAGCAGCACCAGCAGCAGAAAACGCCCGTTCTCCAATCCCCAAATCGAAATCCAACAGCGCATTCGAATCGCGCTGCGATTTCGATGAAGAAGAAGAAGAGCGGAATCCATTGTCATCTTCAGCAAGCACAGCTTCAGACCCAGAAGTAGCCATGTTCCTGTCAAAACCAGCCCTTGAAGCGGCTGCGCCCATCCAAGAAGTCAAATTATGCCTCGAACCACCACCCACCATCCCCAAAAGTCCCCCTTTTTTTTCCTCCTCAACTGAAAATCAACACTTGACCACAAAAGGGAATTCTGGGTAACCCAAAATATGGATCAAAAAGGAGGTTTCATAGCATAAAAAGCAAAATTGACAAAGACCCACAAAAATTGGAGGGTTTTGAATGGTTGGAAGAACAAATTTGAAGAGGTTTGCTCGAATGACCAACTGTTCTAGGGCCTTCGGTTGTGCATGGGAAGGAGAGGAGAGGACTCGTGGTGGTGAATGAAGAGGGCCATGTAAGCAAGAGAGAGAAGGAAAGGAAAATGGAAAATACTATTTCAACACACACTTTGGGCACGCCCTTAATTGTGAACCTTGATTGTTGCATGAATTTGTGTGAACACAAAAAAAAAGATGTACATCTAAGGGATTTACAACGATTGCGTAGAAAGTTAGCCTGTAAACGGAATTAAAGGGCCACAACAAATGTAGATTTCCGCGGTTAATGGAGAAGAATCAAATTATGTAGGGACATCAGTTGAGGAGGAGGGCATTCTTTCCAGACTTCTTTTCCAAGATTTCTCTCTTTTTCCAACCAAAAGTTTATGGAGTTTAATGTGTGAACCAAATAACTGAGTTAGGCACCTGTTTGAAAAGCGTATGCGTGTGAATATATTTTGGAGTGTATGGTACCGTTACGGTATGAGCCAGTGTTCAAGTGTGTGACACTTGTGAGTATGTCCTACCAAGGTGTGTCGCTCGATATACCTCAAACACGTATCTCAAAATGTATCGAACAATGCACCACTGGACACCCAAGTAAGTCGTGTAATTGGGTGTCCAAAGTGGGTTTATTTAGCATCTTCCATTCTAAAATATTAGATCTTAAAGGTCAAAGTGTAGTTGCTATTGGCATTGGAGTAAAGTTTCCCCTCCTACAAATAGTTGGGGATTTAAAGGTTTGTACATGGTAAATGATGTGTAGCATAGTTTAAATGTTTTATAGTAGTATTTACTTTATATCTCAGCAAAATAAATCATGAGTGTATACTAATTTGGGGCATTTTTTGTGCGTGGTAGGTAAAGAAGGTGATTGAATGGTTTGCACAATAAGTGAGGCTAGAAGGAGGAAAGCGAGGCTAGAAGCGAATGATAAAATGATGATATTTCACAATGGGGAATTGCAGTGAGCAATGAACCTGACGCCTCATCGCCTAGGCAAGCGCCTACTATGGCCAGCAAGCCCATATTACGAGTTTTTTTTTGGATTTTAGACCATTTTTTGGATCGAATTGCCCCAGGGGTATAAAGAGACTTGAAAATTAGGTTAGAGACAACTTTTGCTTCAGAGAAACATTAGTAGAGGCTAGAGATTTGGATCAAACTTGTGGAATCAACTTCAATTTCCAGGTTTGATTTCATGTTGTCTTTAGTTTCTACCATGTTTTGTGTGGATTTGAGCTATACTATGGGGTAATACTCTTTGTCCTAGGGATCGATGGATCCCGGGTTGCTTTTTTTTTTTTTTTAAACTCCAATGTAATTCATGTTGTTTTCTTTAGTTTGAGGTGTTAATTTGTATTTGCTTGAAATTAATGGTATATTTTTCTTGATCACGTAGGTGTAGAAGTTAGGGTTTGAATTCCATCTTGACCATTGGGGTTTTCAACCTGAAAGTAGGAAATCCAACCCTTGAACATGCGGTACATCGACCGATGGCCGTTGATGAGGGAGGCTTTATAATTTGAAGTCTAATGCGGCGTTGCACTTACGCAACTCACACTGATCAATGGAGTCCGAGTGCAACGTTATAATCTCTATCGTCGAGACCTCAGGGTGGACTGAGAAATTAAGGAAATTTGCCTATCTTCACTTGAATTGGGGATTGTGATATAAAATTGGATAGAAATAATGCAACCTAGGTGAAATCAACTTGGACTATTTCTCTATTGTGAAATCGCAAATTTAAATTCCTTGCAATTAGTTAGTTTAATTTTGTTGATCAATTTACATTTCAAAAATTCAAGTTTCCGTTCCTAACTTAATTTCTTAATTGGACAATAGATTATCATTCACATTGTCCATGTGGATTTGATAAATCTGGTACCAACACTAGTTGGTGCCATTATTACTTGCGTCAAGCCTTATACTTGAGGGTCATGTCAGTAAACATATGAACCAGCCTAATTTTATTGTAGATAATAATTTTTTATACGTGTTACGTACTTATGAATCCACTCGTTCTGCTTGCAGCAAGTTCATTCGACAACTTATATAAATTCATGTACCAATTCCTTGTGCGAAAATAAAGTGGGAGAAGGTGGTGGGTTTATTTTTCAATTATGTGAGCAAATAAATCTTTTTATCTCTACTGACTATAATTTACTTTTTTCTATTTTCACGTCATCAAACACATCATCAATTGTACTATTCCAACGTCACATGCATAATCATCATCTGCTGACTGGTCTTACCTGCATTATTTTAATTAATTATAAACTCTAATTACTTCTCGTAAATCATACAATGAGATGTTTTTTTGTAGATGTTATGATAAAATAATAAATAATATTGCTACCTTTACAAGAGAGATCCAAGTGTTTTGGCGCTTAAATAAGTTGATTACTTAATAATTGTGTTCAAAATAATATTTGTAATATATAAATTAAGTAGGTTCTTAAATGGGTATTTTATGAGTGTTTTTGAATTAATTTTTATAATTTATTTGAACTAAAGTTCGAAATCCTCGAACAAACAATTTAGGGGAGAAACTTAAACTAAAGTTCGAAATTTCTTTAATTAGTAAAAAAAAATCACTTAACATATGACCTCAACTAGAGGTGGACAGTGGTTTCCGCAAAACTGCCCAAACCGCGTAGTCTGGTCTGATTTTTTGAATTAGCGGTTTGGAGGTGGTTTTGAAAACTTGAAAACCACATAGTCTGGTTTGATATTTTGAATTAGCGGTTTGAGGGTGGTTTATAAAACTTGAAAACCGCGATTCCGCGGTTTGGGAGTGATTTTCATTTATAAAAAATCGCGGTTCACCAAACCCGCAAACCACCCTCAAACTTGAAATAGAATGGAATCGAATGAAATAGAGTTGGAGCATTTTCATGTTGTTTTAACTTTGAAAATGAACTTAGCCTCATAATTTTGATTGAGTTCGTATGTTTCATTGTGTTTTTAGTGGATAGTCATATATGAATATATATATATATATATATATATTTTGTATGTATTATTGATGGACATAAATTGACTTGTATGGAATGTGTGAGTTTTTTTGTTGAAAATGTATCGCAGGAAAACGCAAAACCAAACCAACCAAAATAATGCAAACCGCGATCGGTTTGGGTATGGTTTTAAAGGTTCGCAATTTGGTAGTGGTTTGCAAAACGGCTAAACTGTGAACCCCCGATTTGATGGAAGTTTGAAAACTGCAGTTTGCCCACCCTTAAATTATAATGAACAATTACCTTAAGCTGGTGATTGGTGTTAACCCGAATCGTAATTAACCCGAGTTAGGCTCGTGGTTAAGTCCACCATACCTCGATTAGCTTGTGCATGAGTTTCTGTAATGATTGGTATTTGCATGGTATGTTTAAATGAATTTATAGGTTGTAGTATAAAAAGAATTTATAAACAAGCCTATAATCGAAAAAATAAACAATTAAATAATAAATTGTTGGTACACTAAATGCGACGAGGGGGTTGTGAAATGAATGTGTACGCCCAAGAATACTCGTAGACATGTCAAGTGAATTTATTAGCGAGAAAATACACATGATATATATATTTATATATAATTGATATATAAATATATATATATATATATATATATAAAATTAAAACTATAGGTTTAATTTGATTTATATGGACTGTTGGATCGCCTTGAGATGAGTATAAGTGATGATTGTGTTAAGATGTGTGTCACGATAAGCTATGTCACTTTAGCACAATGCTCACTTAATCAACCTCAAGATATCGCAATGCGTATCTCGAGTAGAATATATATATATATATATATATAGCAAAAGCTTCAAACTTATCATCATTGTTCAATCGAATGAGAGAGAGTAAGCAGCTGAGGGTTTAATCTTGAATGAGTTGATCATAAGAGGTTTCTTTTGATTTGAAGTGATTAAACCATTGCTAATTAGATATCATCACCGTAATAAGTTTAGTTTTACTGTTCAAGTTGAATTATTGATGTAGGTGATAAATTTTGTGTTAATTGTTCTCGTTATTGATTGCAAATGAGTTTATACCTCATTGGAGGTCCTCATTAATGTTGTGGGGAGTGATTTGAGGATTGTCGTTGATGTTGTAGATTGAACAGGGTTGTTGCCCTGTTCACTATCGAGACAGCGAAAGGTGGAGCGCGCTCCTAGTAGCAGGGAGGTGTGTTCCCTTCATGAATTGTCAGGAACCTAGTTGGCGGAGCGTGCCCCACCAAATAAGGGAGCACGCTTCCACCTTAGAAAACAACTGTACTGAGTTTAGAATGAAATTTCCTGAGGTTTTTGGGTCTGAAGTAGGGGTTCTAAATATATGATATTAGACCTATATTAACCTCAAATGGTTTATGATAGACTTTGGAACACCGAGAAAGGTCGAGTGACCTAGAAAAGTCAGGAAATTGTGACGAAACCTAATCGAGGTAAGTGAGACTCATATTCTTATTGCTTATGCTTTGTAAATTACTATATTTAGTTAATATAGAATTATGGAATGGGATTGATGACAACATACTGTGATTTGACTATTTTTATTTGTAGAGAATCCCATAAATGGTCAATAAGGCGGACCGATACTAAGGATTAAAAAGGTATGTCGGGAAATGAATTTCACTTTTTTTCCTAATGAATGGAAATGTTTGCCTAGAAATGGATTTCACCCTTTTATACTTACTTAGCTGGAAGTTAACCTTAGTCTTCATTGTCCAGTCTGAGTTGGAGCTCAGTCAAGTTGCAATAAACTTGCAGAATCTTTTGTCGGATAACATATGGATTTTGTGTTTGTATTCTCGAGTGACTAGATAGTTCGACTCCATAATCAAATTCAAATTATGAATCACGAGTATGGTTGCGTGTTACCTATCGGAATTGCATTCAATTATTTATTGTTTATATCAATTTCCCTGCCTGAATAGATATGTTTTAGATTCATCTTGCTATTCATTGACTTATTGATATTAGTTGATAATTGATGTGTTTACGAGTATCACTTACTGAGCAAGTTGGAGTGCTTACTCCCCTTAACATTTCAGGTTCACACGCAGGCGCTTCAACTAAAGGCAAGGAGAAAATTTAAGAGTTTTATTATCTTTTCTACGATGTAATGAACCTTCCTTGTATATATAATATTTGAGATACTTTGTGGTAATATAACAGGGTGGGAGGTTTTACAAATGTATTTTGGGTTTTGATAAACTCTAACTTTATGTATATCGAATGCATGATCGAAAAAGTTTTAAATTGTCTGCTGCGTATACTTTGATTTATATTTTGATATCGATATACATGTTATTTTATTAGGTATGAAAGGAGTGGTTGCTGGCTCTTGTTAAGTCTAGCTAGTGTAACGGGGTTTAATTAGGGTTTCAGGCCAAGTATCACCCTAATTGGGATAGTGGATGTCACAACTTGGTATCAAAGCCTAGTTCAGAGGAGAACCTTATTACTTGGAAACGAGTTATAACTCGGATACAGTTTGGTATTGAGGCTTAAGTTTATTGGCTTTGATATACCTTAGTATCGAAAACCTAAGTTTACTAATTCTAAGAGTTGTCTCGAGTTATGAAAAAGCTTAGAGTATGATAAATGATTTTTATCATGTTTTCCAGTGAAAATGAAAATGAAAACATTATTATATGTTATTTGTTGCATTTATTGTTATCTATTATATATATATGATTTCCCTGTCTTCTCTGAATGTTACTATAATGGTCTTATCTCTCATTTGATTTAAAAATCTAATGGCATATTAGAGGGAGGGTTAGCAAAAGCATGGACCTTAGGGTAATTATGAAAATGAGGTTCAGTGGAAATCTAGAATGGAGCGGTAAATGAGGGAGCTTATGGAATCTCAGGCCAAGTTTATGGCAATGCTGATAGCCTAGATGGGACCCCCAGTTCAACAACCTAAGATTCAGCCTGTAGCCAGTCTCGAAGTTAGCAAGACTGAGGGAGGAGCTGAGATAGTAGCTGTGACGTCCCCTTCCTTAATTTAGGGCACTAACCAACCTAATCCCGTCGTTAAGTCCTAAACTTAGCTATGTAGGACTTAACAACATATTAGTCAGCATTTTTATCCATTCTCCTAGTTATTCTTGTTTAGAATAAGCATTACACAATTCTCATTATTGTTAATTTTATAGTTCATTCAAAACTTTTTACCATTTTAACATTATCAGCGTAAAACTTAACAAAATCTGTAGAAGCATTATAAAACACCTACTATGGAAACCAAGTAACAACGATCACATGTATAAAAATAACTGAACGTCGATAACAGTGTAACAGCTTGTGTATGGTCGAGAAACTATCACTCAACCCAAATATATACAACCAAAAGAATGTAAATGGCAAAGTAATTTGTACAACAAAAATCCCAAAACACTATACGATCTAAAGTAGTGAACCTCTCGTAATCTAAAGGACCGCTGGTGATCCCGTAATTAAGCCCTAATCATATCCACGAGAGACTTAATTATGTATTAGTCCCCAACTAGAAATCGTAATACACTAGGTAGTCTTCGGTTTTCTTTCCTCAAAATCGCACTAACATACTCAATGGATCTAACGCTCGCACCTACTCGTCAAAAAGGATGGTGAGTACAAATTAGAAAAGTAACATAAGAGAGACATTCATCCCCATTTCTAGAAATATATAAAGATATCTAAAAGCATATATATGAGTAAATATGTTAAAACACATCACTCTAACCTCGAAATAACATGTGCCGACATCCCCAGGGACTCTAACCCCGTGAGTCGCCCACACCTCGATCGAGTACGGGACCTAAATGCAAAAATTACTTTTAAAATTTCAAGAAATACCAAGTATGGATTGTCAAGGCATAGAAATAAAAAGAATACAAAGGTAAAATAGTCAAAGTTGTGTTCCTAGCTTTATTGGCCTCCCGATACTCCAATTATTGTATTCGCTCTCCCGTACCCTTTTCCTAGGTTCCTGAGTTTGGTGTCTCATTAGTTCAAGTATAGAAAACAATTTCATCAAAATATCAAAATCATCCATCAATACTTTCCAAAAAATGAAAGAGATATCATGATTTTACATAGGTCTAATTAGAATTTAATCCGACCATCGATCCCTAGAAATATCTAATGGTCCACCTTTGTCATATATCCCACTAACTGAACTAAGTACACAGTCGTGCCAATGTGTGTCCAATACACTGACTTAGATATTACCCTTTTTAGATCACATAAATATCAGGTAATAGCTTAATTAGCAGTGCACGAAAAGTACTATCCTTATTGGTTATGAAATACGACATATCGACCTCATGTAAAGTTCAGCACACATAGTACTTTTGTATTACCCTAATTGGTCACCGTTTGTTCATTTCATCAACCTCAGATAGTAGGTTCGTGTTATTCACTAGTTGGAATACCGACATCCTCGAGTCACATTCCCCATGTGCCGCGTACACCCCAAATTAAATCGAAAACTAAACACATGTTCTAATTTGACAACAATCAAGGTTTAACATAAACACAAAATTCAAGGCATGACATATTGAATACAAACAGACAATTGAAATAAAATGAAGAGAAATATCTCAATCGGTTTACTTAACATTCACGCAAAACGCATACCCAAACTCTCAAAACCCTCCTCTAAGTTCACGAGGTTAATTAGAGTGCTTTAGGACTTATATAAGCTATTAGAGTTGGTTTAAGTGTTTGTAAATCTCAATTTTTAAAATCAGCCCTTTTAATAATTCGTTTATGTCCAAATCTACTTATTAAAATAGAGACATTTTTTGGTGTAACAACGTGTGAGTTGATTTCAATTACCAAAATATTAAAAATATGTATTGTGTCTAAAAAAAGTTTTTAGAGCTATGTCTTAGCTTTCCAGAACTATAAGGTTCACACAATTTTGATAAGAATTGAAGGAGATATGGAAGTTTTACTACAATGACTTAAAACAGTTTTATATTCCGACCAACAACTTGGTAAAATTTATTTCTTCTAAACTATAGCCTCAAAACTCATGATTCTTTTACTAAATTCTACAATCATATCCTATAATTTCATACTAAAAGATGAGCTCAGTCCAATAAGAAATGAAGGAGTTATGCTCAAAATAGCAGGAAATTAGTAAAACTGTGAACCCTGAGATTTCAAATTCATCATCAAAGTTGCAGAGGATTTTTAGACATGAAAACATTTGGATTTCAAAACATTTCAAGGCAAAAGTTGTTTCCATTTGAGTTAGCTTTCAAGTGCCATCGAAATAGGTTCATTTCAATTTAAGATGAGGAAGTTATAATCAAATCAGAGAGGCCGGTTTATAACAACAAGCATAATTTTCTGTCTTTGTCTTACAACTTCATGAACTTCAATTCATAACTTAATAAAAATGAATCCAAATCCATATTTCTTTTATATTAAAATTAGTGGAATTTCACAAGGAATCCAAATATGAAATTAGATTTTGAAAACAAAGTCATTTGCCCACTGAAATTGCTGAAAAACAAAAATTGAACCAAAACTTACAATTTTTGTTTGAATTTCGCAAAGTGGTGATGTAGATTGGTTTACCTAGATGTGGAGCTTCTCTAACTTAATCATCTCTTCCCAGTTTCACAAAATTTTCTCAACAAAAGATGTTGAACATTACTCCAGATCTCCTTCTCCCTTTGCATGCAAGTAGTTGAGACGATTTGCATGAAAACCACACCAATTCAATACATATGGTGATGTGCTTCACTTGTTGTCACGGCCCGAATTCTCAAATCTTAATATAATTCCTTAATCAGGATCAGTGACCTGTGACGTGGGATCCGCATAGAGATACATGCAATGATCGAGGCAAGGTAGCCGAAGTATATGTTAGATTTGTTGTGATGTATGCCTACTGTATTGTATATTTATAGACTACTAAGTCACTCCTACTTGTGTGTACGTGTCGAGATGTGAGTGAGGACGCGCCTCAAGATGCATGTCGGCATGGTACAGGGGTAAAGAGTGATGTGGTAAGTTCATTTTAAGCTTAGTGTAGCTTATATAGTTGAAATAATATGGCTATAGTTGATTGTATATTAAATGTAAACTAAGTTAAAAATTTAAAACAATAGTTGTGTGATGATTCTCGAGATACGTATTGACACATCAAAAGACCAATTGAGGTTAAAATTGGTGTTAACTAGCATGAGATAGTGAAGAGTAAGTGAGAAATGTGTCAAGTTAAAGACTATTAGATAAGTCTCGAGATACGTAAGTATTTAAAGATGAATGGATATTAATCAATCCAACATAATATATAAGATTGGATAAGATCAATTCATGCAATCAAATTAACCCATTTCATTTACAAAAGCTTGTTGGAGAAGTGAAGTTCTGGAGAAGAAGATCAGCAAGGTTTTGGAAGGTTTTGTGAAGAATTGATCAAGCTAGGTGTTCATCAAACTAGGTAATTCGCTTACACTAGAGACTTAGCTAAATTCGATGAATTCATGAATTATATGATGTATGACTATTTTTATATTGTTGTTGATGTCTTTGGTCTCTAGAGGTGTGGAATAGAGAACTCAAGGTGTTGGGGTGGCCCACATGTGGAGAAAACCCATATTCAAAGTGTAGAATTTAGGATTTTCCTGCACATAGCATGCTAGGTACGATCAACTAGTGCGCTAACTTTGTATAACGCGCTAGAGAAACTTGGTAGCGTGCTAATGTGGTCACTAGCACCCTGATCGAGTCACCTAGCGCGCTAAGTGCTATGAAAGCATAAAAATATGCAGTTTCTTAAATTTACTTAAATACTACGTGTAGGTCCAATGTCCTAATTAAAGGTCCAAACACACTAAAAAATATGTTAAATGATATCACGAACCTAGGGAAAAGCCTCGGGGATTCGGATACAAGTTTTGAGGTGTCGAGAGGTCGGAATAGCTAAGAATTTTTCTTGGATTATAAGTAAATCGATTGAGATATTTATTTATATTTCATTTCTATTTTATTATTCAATTCCAGTCATTTAAACTGATTTTCCTATTGTACTTTATGTACCATTACTTGTTTTCTATCTCATTTCATGAGTTTGTTATCATGGTATAAATTGTTGGTTAAATGGTTTTATTGACTCCAAATCGTGTGCTATGTCATTTTTTATTGTTAATACATGCGGTCAAATGAAATATCATGCTATTAGGTAGGTGTTACTTTCAAATCCCAAAATTCTTAAATCTATAATTACGACTAATCAGGGATTAACGGAACCTATTTATGGTTTAGGTCGCGAGTCGGGAGCTAAAGACCGGTGAAATTGAGATTTTTAATTAATTTAATTTTTGTATGATGTATGCTTAGTGTTGTGTACTATAGACCATGTTATTTTGGGAAGCTCAAGTTAACCGAGTAAATTCGATATTTGCGGAGTTTTATCTCGAGATATGTGTCGAGATGGGTTCCGAGATAGTTAAAATATTGACTTGAACATTCATTTTGAATTTCATGAAAAATAATTATATTTAAGTTTTAAATCTGAATTTGTACATTTAAATGGACTTAACAAGCCGATGTGAGGACTTTGCCTTGGTTTGCATGCAAGTTGGGATCGGAGGTAGTGTGAAATGAAAAGAAAATTAGTGCAAGACATTGTTTTCGAGTTTCATGTCGGTTGACGGAGGTCGAGGTTGAGATTGGGTTCAAATTGGTGCACGTTTGGTTAAGTATGGCAAGAGGATTGGTTTGGAAGATTTTAGTATGCCATTGACAAAGTTAAGATTTTTGGGGTTTTGGTGTGATCAAAACCATTGTTATGAACGTTTTATGAAGATGGACTATTTTGTCGAGAGTTTGATTCAATTTGGTGAAAAATTGGATAAAAAAAAGCATTGTAAATCAATACATGTTAAAATAGGAATTTTGGAAATTAATAAATAAAATGAAATTAAGCTGATGACAAACAACTGGGGGTTTATATATAATATAAAAAAATCAATCAAAAATCAATCAAACGATTCATTTTCATTTTCATTTCAACAAAACGTTCGTTTCCTAACATTCTTCGCAGACACTTTCACTCATGGAGTTCCCCATGTCTGATTTTTTTTGATTTCTTTCCGCAACACTGTAGAGCGTCGCGATACGGTCAATTCGAGCTAAGTTTTCATGGTGTAAACAAAGTATTTGGCTCGCAATCTGGTAAATTCTTAATGCCAGACATTTTTCCACAATTCAATTTGAATTCTCACGGTTTTTTAATTTCTTTCGCGGGATTTTGATAGAAATTGATAGGGATTATTGTTAATGGGTAAATTAGGTTGATTTGGATCAATTTATAATAAATCCTACTGATGTAGGTTAGAGTTTAGGTGAATTGAACGTATGCGATTCAGTTGATAACTATTTTGGAGATGTTTTATAGTTGATATTGATTTACATTGGGTTTCTGGATGAATTGATCATTGAATTTAATCTAATTTGACTCAAAGGACTGTGAAAATATTTTGGTGTTGTTATCAAGTGGTTTTGTGATGTTTTTTGTCGATTTTTGTGGATTAATTGTGAAAATGTTGATTTTGAAAAGTTTTCAGTTCAAATAAATAAAGCTCACTTAGTTGACAGGTCATCTGGGAAAATTCATAACTTCTTCGTCGGTGATCCAATTTGGGTGTTCTTAGAGTTTATGGAAAGTAGGACATGTGCACTACAAGTTCCTTTTAGATCACGATGACAAATATTGAGGTTTTCAAGGTTAAAACGTTACCCCAAGTTGGTGAGTTGAAAACTAGTTGAAACAGTTATATAAATTAATATTTTTGGAAACTATTCTCAAGCGTACTTTGACGCAGTTTTCATTAGATTTTGTGATATGGTTTCACTTGAAGCTTGACCCATAGTATAATTGGATATATAGGGAAGCTATTGGAACTATTTTCAAGGTGATCCAACGCTCTAGGAACCCCAAAAATTAAGCTTGAAGTTGGTTATTTGTAAGGTTAAGAAAATCCCATGGCAACCTTTACATTGTATGAGTATTTCTCAAATATAATCGCATGCATGGTTTATCGCTGCATATTTGTTGATCATGCATTCACGGACATGAGATGAAGGGGGCCTTTGGGGGTTTGATTGTGTTCATTCGCTGTATATGTGGTAGGATGAACATCGTGGTGCTCTGCAACTGGAGTCAGTGATCGTTGTAAACACTTGTTTAAGATGGGTTGTTTTTGTGATGCTGGCCAGGATCATACTCCACGGAGAGTTAAAGGCGTGGCTTCTCGAGGGTTTTCCTCTTAAACTTATGAATCTTTATTACTATTTACCCACCACTTTTGGAAAGACTTCTTCTGATTATGGTCGGTCAACAGAAACATGATGGATTGCATACTTGTATATTTATGATTTCTTGCGATGTTATTGTTTGTTTAAATTCTTGGAATACAATGTATTTGATTATTACATGTGTACTATATAGTGTGGGATTTACTTATTTGACATTATCGAATTTTAATAATTGGCTAATGATAGGTTCTAGCGATGACAAAAAAAGGAAAAGCTGTCAGATTTTCAATGATTTGATTAATTCCTTTCTCACTATGTACGTGTTTTTTAAAATATAAAATATTGTATAAATGGGTTTTTGGGTTCATGTATGGTTAAGATCTCATTTGAAATGGTTGGAACGGTTTTGAGACGAATTGAGATAATTGTGAAGCGAAGGTAATGCTAGTTTAAGATTTTTAATTCTTTAAATTAGGTTAGAATGAATATACATCCAGCTAATGTAATATATATTGTTATGGGTGGATTGTGAGTCTTTTGGCATTTCCACCAAAGCTGAGCAGGTTTTGTTGAAGATTTTTGAAAGTCGAGATTTCCAGTGCAGGCTTAGAAATAGAAGAGGTGTTGTCAAAAAAATTTTATGAAATTTTAAGGATAATGAAGTTAATCTAAATGAACTTTGATGATTATATAATTAATTTTTATGGAACTTTGAGGTTTAAGATTTTCTTTAGAATCCTTTTTGATTAATAAGGTTTTATAATTAATGAGTACAAGATCTTAATCTTAATTGTTTACTTATGAAGAGGCTGCTAGATTATCAGGGGATTAAGGTAATCTAGGGAGGTCAAATGCCCTAATAAAGTGGGTCAGACATTTACATAGTGTTGTAAATATATTTTCCATTGTGCATTAAATATACAATTACTTTGTTGGATTCTCAAACAATGTTATCTCTTGAAATACGAAAGTAGTTCTTGTACCTAGGGCCATGATATGATAGAGGTGTTGCGACACACGAGGGTCACTAGACTTCCGGGGTGATCGGGATCTCTCCACAAGTATACATCGCAGGTGATTGGCATTTAGGATTAATTATAAATGCGTAGAGCACAACTCCGATCTTCATAGAGATGTAGAGCTCAGCTCCATCCTTATATAGTGGAAAAGCTATTGTGATATGACTCACGGCCGACCGGCCCTAGATCTTTACTACTTAACCGAGTTTCACTTTCATATTGTTTAACTGAAGTATCTTTTAGCATGACTTCTTTTCAGCATAGTTGCTATTATTATGCTTTCATATACTTGTTGTACATTTGAGAATATGAACAAATGTCTCTCAGTGTTACTTTCTATTTTCCTATACTCACTGTCCTTTTTATGACGATAGGTGTAGATCCATCGAGTAGGAGACCAAGTAAAGGAAGATCGACGACTAACTCTGAGCTAGTGGAGCACTGCTACACCGAATTTTGTAGGTTTAGGTTTTGTTGTATGACTTTTATACATCTATCGTATATTTTTTGGGTTGTATATATTATGGGTTGAGAGATAGTACCCGGACCAGATACATGATGATATATTATCGTTGTTTTGTTACATATATATATGCATGTGATTTTTGTTTCATGGTTTTCCATAATTCTTAGGTATCATGTTAAAAGCTTCCACTAAATTGTTAAGAATTCCACTGAATAAATCTTGAATTTAATGAATTTTAATTTTGATTTATTGATTGATATAAGATAAGAAAACACTTATTTGTATAGTTAAATTGTAGATAGAAATTTTTGAAAAGCCTGACTAATTCCTTGTTAAGTCCTAAGTGAGAATAGGGCTTGATGACGGATTAGGCTGGGCGGTGCCCTAATTTGAGAAAGGGTCGTCACAGTTGGTATCAGAGCCTAAGTTTATTAAGCTTAGGCAGTTGATTTTAGTTATTCTACAATGTGATACTAAAGCTATAGTTGGTAGCAAAAGCCCAACTTTTCTAATAAGTAACAAATAAAAATCTCAATAAAACATAAATTTTATTTGTGGAAACCATATGATCCTTGCCTAGAAACCATTAGTTGGGAAGTGAGTGAAAGTGAGATAGGGACATCTTATATGTACATGTTAGTTTTTATATGTATATATGCGTTATCTACGTAATGGCTAATTCACCTTCGCTATCAACTTGCATACACCGATGGCTGATTCACGTGATAGTGAGGATGCAGGTGCTAGTGGCAGCCAACCTCCTATTCCATCTATTGATGATTTTCAGAGGCTATCTGATCGAGTAGCTGCTCAGAGACAACAGTTAGTTGAGCTCATTTCCATGATGACATCACGTTTTGCTCCACCAACACAAACACTAACCCTTACTACTACTACTACTACTACTACTACTACTACTACTACTACTACTACTACTACTACTACTACTACTACTACTACTACTACTACTACTACTACTACTACTACTACTACTACTACTACTACTACTACTACTACTACTACTACTACTACTACTACTACTACTACTACTACTACTACTACTACTACTACTACTACTACTACTACTCCGCTCTGGTAGTACAAACTATACCAATAGTGACAACACCAACCATAGAGATAGTTTATGCACCATTTTTCACCTTTACATCTTCTAACTCGACAGCAGAGGTTCAATTGGTGAAGGATTTCATCAGACTGAAGCCAATGTACTTTGATGGTCAACGAAACCTTGAGAAAATGGAGAAGTGGGTGTTGTCTCAAGAGAAGTTGCATAGAGTCTTGAGGATCAAGGATAGACTCCGAGCTGAGATTTCGTTGTATACACTGCAAAGAGACGCCGATGTTTGGTGGCATGCGATGATAGCTTTTGATGGAGACTTTGTGTCTAGGGATTCCTTCAAGAATAAGTTTTATTTGCAGTACTTCCCACCTGCAGTGATGAAGAGGTTGAGAAAGGAGTTCATGAATATGAGACAAGGAGCTGATGAGTTGGTGATGAGTTACAGAGACATATACGACTATCTGTGACAATTTACTGGGATCTAGTGAAAGATTCGGAGGATGTATATCATTTTGGAGGTGGATTGAGGCCAAATATGGTTTTATGTGGTTAGTTCAGGTGCTAGGACTTTGGGCGAGATTTGTGAGCGTGGACTTTCTCTTGAGACCTACTATTTGAGTAGAGTTGCTGGTGGGACAACACTAGAACCAATGTTGACACAAGATCAGATTATAGAGTTTGAGAGGAAGAGACAGAGAGGTAAGGGATAAAGGAGATGGAATAGAGGTTCTCAGGGATCAGGTACAATCACAACAGTTATACCTTATGTATCACCTCCTACATCGTTACAGACCATAGTCAGTAAACCTCCCTTGCCACCACCAGTCACACCTGCGTTGCCAACTCCTACTACTTTACCAGCTTCTCCAGCACCACCAACACCACGTCAGCAACATTAGGGTGGTAGAGGTCGAGATAGTTTCGGATAGGGACAGAGACATGCATAGGCCTAAGATCAGACACAGAGTCAGCATAGGCTGATTACTTGCTTCAGGTGTGGTTAGGTTGGGCATGTGATTAGAGATTTTCCACTGCCAGTTGTCGTGATTCCACTATAGAGTCGAGAGAGTGTACATATAGTAGCACTACCTGATGGCGATGCCACATGAGGACTCATTGAGGGTACAATTTCCATTTGTAGTATAAATTTATATGTTTTGTTTGATTCAGTTTCTACAATATCTTTCATTTCTAGTCACATGATAGGCATCTTAGGGTTGACACCAATTGGAATTAGTGTACATTTAATTTTGAGTACTGTATTCGGGGATAGGGTTTAACCTAATTGTCTTGTTGAGGGATGTCCAATAGAGATATGCGGGGTAGAGTTACCTGCAGACTTCAGGGTTCTCGAGTTCTTAGATTTCGACGCATTGTTAGGGATGGATCGGCTAGCTGCGTATCATGCTCATGTCGACTATTTCAGTAAAACAATGATATTTGAGATCTCAGGGCGTCCGATGTTCATATATAGTGGTGGCACACCGAGAGCCAAGGGCACTAGAGGTCGACTTGACACTAGTGGAGAGATGGAGACTCTGATATCATTATACACAGTACCAGAGAGTCAAGGACCCAGACTTGAGGAGATTCCGATTGTGTGTGAGTTTACAGATGTGTTTCTAGAGGATTTACTTAGATTACCACCGTTAAGGGAGATATAATTCATTATTGAGATCGTACTAGACACCATACATATTTCTATACCACTGTGTTGCATGGCTCTAAAAGGGTTGAAGGAGTTAATGAGTTAGCTTCAGGATTTGGGACAGAAGGGATTTATCACACCTTCTATTTAGCCATGGGGAACACCTATCTTATTTTTTTTAAAAGAAGGATAATGTTTTTAGACTGTGTATCGATTACAAACAATTGAACAAATTTACAGTCAGAAAAAAATATCCATTACTACGGATTGATGATTTATTTGATCAGCTAAGAGGAGCACAACTTTTCTCCAAGATAGACCTGAGATTAGGTTATCATCAACTTAGGATCATGGATGAGGATAGGTCCAAGAAAGCATTCAGCATGAGATATGGACACTATCAATTTATAGTCATGCCTTTTGATTTGACTAATTCTTATGCCATATTTGATGCATCAAGTGATGAGACCATTTCTTGAGCGCTACGTGATAGTTTTCATCGATGATATATTAATATATTCGAGGACTCGAGAGGATCATAACCAACACCTCAAAGAGACGTTGCAGACTTTGAGGGAGCACAAACTCTACACCAAGTTCAACAAGTGTGAATTTTAGCTGTTAGAGGTTAAGTTTTTGGGACATGAATGTCGTTGGAGCGGCATGTATTGTTGTAGATTCGGCCAAGATTCAGGCTATTATGGATTGGCCAGCATTGACGTTAGTAATGGAGATAAGGAGTTTTCTAGGTTTAGCAGGATATTATTGTAGATTTGTGAAGGATTTCTCGAAGATCACTTTACTGATTACCAGATTGACCCAGAAAGACGTCAGATTTGATTAGCCAAAGGAATGTAAAGAGGCATTTACTCACCTGAAGATGTAACGACCCGTTACCTTAAGCTGGTGATTAGTATTAATCCAAATCCTAATTAATGCGAGTTAGGCTTGTGATTAAGTTCGGCGTACCTCAATTAGCGCGTGCGTGCGTTTGCATGATGTATGGTATTTGGTTGGATTGTTAAATCAATTTATCTATAGGTTGTTGTGTAATATGAAAATTATACACAATATTATAAAATGGAAAATATCCAATAAACAATGATTTTTCGGGACACCAAGTGTGACGAGGGAGTCGTGGCACAAGTGTGCACGTTCAAGGACACTTGTAGACACGTCTGGTGAGTTTATTGGTGAATAATACGTGATATATATATTTATATGTTTTTAAATATATAAATATATATTGTAAAATAAAAGAATATTAAAAATATATAGATTATCGGATTGTCTCGAACGAAGCGTAAGTGCTTGATGTTTCAAATTTTGTGTCACTTTAAGGAGTGTCACTTTAACGCATCAACCACACGATTGGTCTCGAGATAGTGCGATGCGTATCTCGAAAAAAATCCATATATATAAACAAAAATTCATTCTTATCCGATTCGATCGAACATGCGAGAGAATAGGAGGATGGTTTGGTCGATTTCGGATCGAAGGGAGGTCGTTTCGGGAGTCGAATTCGATCAAGTTGAGGAGCTTAATCGAATTAACAACACGAGATCAACATTTAGGTATGATTTGTTCTTGTGTTTGTTGAAGTTCAATTTGATGGTGATGCTAGAATTTTAGTTAACTATGCGGTTTGATGAATAGAATTGGTTTATACCTCATTAGAGGTCATTCCGGATTGATTGTGAGTGTAATTGTTGAGTTTGGATGTGATTTGGATCGAATTGGATTAGCATAGGTATGCTGCTGTTGAAGGTATGGTGCGCATAGCGCGCTAGGCACTGACCATGGCGCGCTATGCGTACTGGGGAAAATGATTAACTTATGGATAGCGCGTCTATGTCATGTAGCGCTATCAGACCCCTGAAACCAGTAATTGTGTTGTGTTTCATGAATAATTTTCGGGGGACTTAGAGACTGGTCTAGGGGTTCTAAATGTAGTATAATGAACCTATATTGATCCCAAGTGATTGGTGATGGTTGAGGAACACCGAGGAAGAGTGAGATGACCAAAAATTAGGAGATTTAGACGGAGACTTAAACCCGAGGTAAGTACGGATTCGCTTATTTATTAACATTGCCTGGCTATTTAGTATATATAGCTCATGTAGTTGTTGGATTGAATTGGGGGATTACGTACACTATGATGGTTTTTCTAATGAACAGAAAACGACGTCTAATGTGATCCATGAGAGTAACTCCTCAGGGCTGGGACCAAATTGTATAGTACTTGGGGTTTATCTCCCGGTCTATACGTAACTTCTACTCAGTTAATAGGTTGCGTGGGTTACATATTCACTAGAGGGTTTATGATTGAACCATTGGGCATTAATCGATTGGCTAAAAATCACACATGCGCGATGTGTTGGTTTAGCACTTATATTAATGGCGCTGGTAGGTAATTGCCCTAGTTTTACAAATAAAATGGGGATTACAGTGTACAAGTCCAAGACCTTTGCTTTGCATCCATTTATATATTGAATTTATATGATTTCCATATTCTTGTTAGATATCAGTGGTGCATGTTGTTATTACATGATATCCTTGTATATTATATGGAATGTTAATGATTAGTGTGAATCCCTACTTACTGAGCAAGTTGGAGTGCTCACCCCAATTAACATTACAGGTAGATCCGACGAGTTCTACGACTATGGGATGGAGAAGTTATAGGAGTCTTGAACTTCTCTTCGATGTAATGAATTTCTCTGGTCTTATATATTTTTATTGAATTATAGTTTCGTAATATCACATGGGATAGGTGATTATATAACCGAGGTTTATTCCGATTTGTTTTAAATACTGTATATCTTATTTTGATTATCGAAATGGTTTTAAATTTCTACTGCGTATATTAATTTTTTTTATTTTGATAGTCGATATATAGTAGTGCTTATTAGGTGAATGTGGTAAGGCTGCTGGTGTAGTTAAGTTTGGTAAGGGTAATCGGGGCTTAATTAGGGTTTCAGGCCGGGTATTGCCCTAATTAGGTTAGGGGATGCAACAGTTTGGTATCAGAGCCTAAGGTTTATAAAGAGCTTATGGTTATTAGCTGTGATACAGTTTGGTATAAGTGCTTAAGGTTTATAAAGAGCTTAAGGTTTTTAGCTTTTATACAGTTTGGTATCAGAGCCTAAGTTTGGCAAAGTTAGATCCTACCTCAGAGCTTAAGGTTGAATAACTCTGATACAGTGTGGTGTCAGAGTTTATGGTTTATCACTTTTAGGGATAAAGTGGTAACAATGATACAGTTGGGTATCATGGACAAGGCTCTGACCATACATTAACTTTTGAATGGTGTTCGAAGTGAATGAAAGCCGACTTTAAAGTTTAAGATACTTCGATTACCCTAATAACAAAACTTAAGTTTATCGACTCGAAGAGTGGTCTCGAGTTATGAATAAGCTTAGGGTTTGATAAATGGTTTTTATCGTGATTTTGGGGGTAAACAAAAGATAAAAGACTGAGATATGTTATTTGTTGTGTATACTATATCTACGTGGTAGATATAAGAATTATGTCTTTTCTGAACGGTTGGTAAAAGCTCCGGAGAATCTTAACCTCGGGGATAGACAAAAAAGGAAAGACATAAGAAAAATTACAAAAATGAAATAAAAACTCTTCTTTAAGTAACATCTTCAGCGGTCTTTCTTCTTACTGATATTATTTGACAAATAATAGTCAATGAATAAGTCTTGATTTGATCAAAATCTTGAGGTGTGTAAGGAGAATGGAAAATATAAAATAATGAAATACTGAATGACTTTCGATGAAACTCAAAGATGGCGGACCACTTTGAGAGGTGATTTAATACTAGTATTGAGACTAGTATGGAAGTAATGAAAGTTATTCAGTAAATAAATTTGTTGTAAATGATAAAAGCCTGATGGAGGTTAGGAAACCACTAATGCAGTTATACTTCATAAGTTGTTATGAAGTTGATATTCCAGTTATGGTGTGAATCCATATTGGAATAACAAGTTGTTTATTAATAAAAGATAGTTAAATCTAGAATATAGCAGTGAGTTAGTAAGATATTCTAGTCTGATCTATTAGACTAGTATAGTCTAAATTGGGGAGAATGAGTGGTCAGTTAATCTAAGGATTTGGGGAAATCCAAGGATTAATATGTAGTAGTCGAAATGAGTATTCATTACTCAGAATTGACAATTCCTTCTAAAAATAAGTGAAATCAACAGTTCTCAAAAGGTAGTTGAGATTTGATTTTCACAGTGAAATGATCAGAGCTAAGGATATATATATCTTTATAAGATGATTGCAGACGGGTGCTAGATCATTTTAAGTAGATGGTGGAAACCACTAGAACTTACTAGAACTCATGCTCTATTCATAAATTAAGGGTGTCGAGTGAAGGAAAACCCTATTGTAATGAAGTTGTTATTGTGTTATTAATAATAACATGGAATCATTGAAGACTTAGAGAATGCACAAGCAATTATTGTATAGAATTGGAATGGGTAACGGTAAGTTGGTTTTCTAGATAATGTGATTAAGTATAGTCATAAATTCAGTTTAGTGAATATGGAAGCAGGGGTGGCTAATAGATGCATGCGCAAAGTAAAAAAAAAAAAAAGAATTTGTAAAATACTTTAGAAAAAAAAAATAAAGGAAATAGGTGTCACTTAGATAAATATGCTAAGTCGGTACTGGGTGTGCATTCTTAATACTTAAGGGACGCCTTTATAGGTGATCAAGCACCTTATCAAAACAATAAACATAGAATATGTAAACATGTTAATGTTGAGGGGTATAAATGGAAACTCAATAAAAAAAGTGTTCAACGTGGCAACTTCGTGGAAGTAGAGTAAATGACGATGATGGATGGGTTCATTTTTAACCTCAGAGAGCTACATATGAAGTTCATTGATTACCATACCCATCGACCTAAGATGTTGGAGAGCAAATATCTAAGGGAGGTCAAGTTAATCACGTTGAAGGAGTCTGGCAACCAAAGCCAACACTCAATACCACCTGATTTGAGGTTTGATCTCCGACCCTTTTGTTGTTCTCTATTTGCATTCCTTGAAAAATAAAAAAAGTCCCTCATTCAACGCATCAAGTTTTTATCAACCTATGTGGGTTTTCTTAAGTCGATTTTCTAATCTAGGCTCAGAAATTATTATTGGAAGAGGTTATATGTTGTATCTAGTTTATTGAGTTTGATCAGTTAGGAAAAAGAAAAAAGATATGAATTGGTTCTATGGAAAAGAACACATCACATGCAAGAAATTACAGTGGTCTATTGGGTGGGCTGTTGATAAATAGTATGTGTATGACTTATAGTTCTAAGAGGGAATTGAACACCTTTCTTCTACAATAATGACTAATAAAAAGGTATTAATCATTATTTTATTAGGTAATAATAAATATATTAATAACAACATACCTAATGTTTTATTATGAAGAAAATGTGGACAAGGCCTTGGCGCTATCGACAACACTGTCAGCGCCAGCGTGACGGAAGTCTCGACGATGGCATTGCTCCGACGACAACGTTCAAGATTCAAGTGGCATGGAGATTTTAGTAAGTTTTCAATCAATTTCTTCGAAGATTCTTTTGGAGATTTTGTTTTTAGTCAATGTTATATATATTGAGGTTTTCAAAGTTAAAAAGTTACCTTAAGTTAGCTGGTTGAAAGTTAGTTGAAATAGTTATAAAATATTATTTTTGGAAATAGTTCTTAAGCATACTTTGGTCGTGGTTTTCATAGGGTTTTATGATTTGGTTTCACTTGAAGTTTGACCCCCGTAATAACTAGATATGTAGGGAAGCTATTAGAGCCACTTTCAAAATGATCTCACGCTCGGGGGATCCCGAAAATTAAGCTCAAAGTTGGTTGGTTGTAAGTAAACCTTACAACGGTCTTTACTATTTATAGAATTTTATCTTTGTACTTGCATTTGTGTTTAGTCTGCATTGCATTTCGCATCATTCTTGGTCATGCATACATGACATCTGAATTGAGTTGCCCCTGCTTCGGCCGTAAGAGTGTGAGGTGCTCCACTCCAAACTAGACGTACTACAGGTGTGTAAGGTGGGTAATGTCGACTCTGGGGTAGCATACATTGAACTCATAGGACTATTCTAGGGTTCATCGTGAGTGGGCTCGCTTATTATTAGCTTAGAACAGGAAATGAGGGATCCACGTTGTTATATAAATTTCTTGTTATTTTGGAAATGCAATTACATGTCTCCATGTATTCAGACTTACATTTGCAGGAGTACAAAGCAGTGTAGGAGTTTACTTACCTGACATCTTCGAGTTATTTTTTATGATGTCAGATTTTCTGTGAAGGCAAGGAAGAACGAACAAGACTCGAAAATCTTGGTGAATGTTTTCAGTTTTAAAAGTTCAATTTTCAATGTAATTATGTTATATATTATTGTTTTGGGTTCCGATGTGAGTGTAGGTCGTGAAATACTCTCAAATAGGTTATGAGAGTCTCATCGATTAGTTATGATGTTTAAATTCCAATTTCGATTTATTTGGAATTGTAAAGTAGTAACTAATGCATCGAAGACTCTAAGATAGTTTAGAAACTTCAATTTGATATATATTTGTGAACTACAGGGAGTTGTGAGTCCTTAAACTTCTCCCCATTCTGATGTTTATTAGGTGAATTTCTCGACAAATCATTTTTAGGGGAGGTGCTGTTGAAATCTTTACAAAATACGAAATATTCCGTATGATTTCCAAAGTTGCTCCAATTAAATAAATCATGACTTGAGTTTGATTAAGGATATAAATTTAGTTTTGGAGCATTATTGAGGATTGAAATGAAAATTATGTTAAGGTTAGGTTAATTGGATGGTTTAATTAGGTGCCTAATTAGGGTATATTAAGGATAAGTCAGGACTTAGTGAGACGGGCCATGACAAGATGAAAGGAAAGGATAGGAGAGGAGTTGAGCAGGGCATGGGAGGGAGAGGAAAGGGACATGCATGAGGTGTGGGGGAGCAGGGGAGGGGGAGGAGAGAGACATGCATGAGGTGTGGGGGAGCAAGGGAGGGGAAGGGTGGGAGGAGAGGTGAGACGATTGGCTTGGAGGAGAGGAAGTGATATATGGGGTACGGAGGGATCGAGGTAATTGCATAGGGGTGAGACGCGTGTCGATGCGTGGAGAGACATGCAGTTTGCCTCGTTTTCTCCCTCAAATTAGCGAGAGATTTAGCAACAGAGTGAGCCCCTTCGCTAAATCCTCGCCAATTATGAGCACGCATGCGAGAAAGTTACCCAAAATTTATTTAGGGAATTTAAGACATCACTATAATCCGTCGCACATCCCTTGCAAAAATTCTTGCAAATGGGTCAACCGATCAAAATTGGAAGACGTCGCAAAGCCATCGCCAATCCCTCGCAAATTAGTGACAGCCACT
This sequence comes from Stephania cephalantha, assembly GCA_039657325.1. Classification (NCBI taxonomy): domain Eukaryota; kingdom Viridiplantae; phylum Streptophyta; class Magnoliopsida; order Ranunculales; family Menispermaceae; genus Stephania; species Stephania cephalantha. The sequence continues at coordinate 13,260,297 of CM077577.1, forward strand.
ACCCCTCGCTATTTGTAGTCGCTATTTTGGCCATTATTTTTTGTACCAAAAATAAAAAATATCAGTCCAAATATCTAAAGGTGGCGCATTTTACGGGTGACACTTTTGGTGCAAAACCCCTGAAAAGTCTCAACACTTAATTGTCTACCCCATTTTCCAATTTCTTATACATATTCTTTTTTTTTCTAATTTTTCTAGATTTTTTAAAAATTTGTATCTATTTTCTTATTTTTATGTGATTTATTTCCTTAAAATCTTTATTTTATTTAATTTTTTTAAATCAACAACAACAACAACAAATTATCAATAAATTCATAAATTCACCATTTTTCAACAAATCTTTCTTCATGAACAATAAACCTCATCAAATTGAGCTCAACAATATGATTTCGAATATCAAGGTTTTTATTCTTGAATTTCAGTCCAAATCAATAAGAGGATTCCAATTTTAAAGATGGATTTCATTTAAGAACAAAGATTCCAATATTACTTACACTTCATGTTCATAATTATGATGAAGATTGGAGGAAAGAAAATTAGAGTTAGTGATTTACCTAGTTTTGATAGCTTGAATTCTTCATATTCTTCACCAAAACTTCATTGAATCACCAATTAAAGCTGGGGTGGGGTATCAAGAAAAAGGTAAATAAGGATTCAAAACATTAGAGAAACTTGAGTTAAGTACTTAAAAAGGACCTTTGCCCGATTCCTACTTAGCATACATGTAAATGCTCTTTTATTGGTATTTTGTCACCTTTCATACATACATGATACCATTTTATACGAGGTTTCCACCCCATAAGTTGTGTATGTAAATGGAAACAGTTCTTTTATAATCTCAAAAAAAAAAAAAAAAAAAAAAAAACACTTCTTTTATGCTTTCCTGATTAAAAAGACTTCCGCCGCATGCTATATTACCTGTTTAATCCACAAAAATTACTTGCTTAAGGTTCTTAATTGGTCTAACTTACAGTATTAAGTTAAAATACTTAAAGAATGCTTAATCAACTAAGTTAGACATGTCAAGCTACTTAAAATGAGCTACGATAAATCTAAGTATGGTATATGAAAGGGCCCTATATTAAACTGAGTTAACTTCCACAATTGGGTATTGACAATAAATTGATGTTTAAATTGCAAAGTTAGCTGGAAAAGACGTAATGAACTTGTTAACTCGGCGGGCCATCACGGGCAGGTGTGTCGTGACTTGACCGGTTTGGTCACGTGTTAGGCCGAACTGGCAGTTTCCGGTTTGTTTCATAAACTAGGTTTCTCATAGTAGCTATCAGAGACTTTAATTTCATTCACTTTTTTTATTAAATAAAAATTTCATAGCTATAATGACCAAATGTATAAAATCAACTTATACGGAAAAAGCCTTGCGCACGGCACTGATCGATGGCGTTCAAGAACTGCCCATCCCCGATGAGAGCAGGATGCTTTTAGATCAGGACTTGAAAAATAGTTCACGTGTTACTTAATTTGGGGCCTTTAGGCCCTGTACTCCACCCAAAAAAAAGATAAAGGCCGAGAATTCCATCAATATTAAGTATCCATTCGTACGGGCCGAGCACTTGGGACCTCTTTAATCCAAAACAAAAGAAGTAAGTTGGGCTTCATTTTGGCATAATTGGTACTCTACGGACCTACAACCCTTGTTGCTATTAGGGCCCAACTCATTAAGATGATAAAGAAAATTGTAGATATTATTGATAGTAGAACTATAGGACAAATCGCTTTAATTTTGAGGGCCGCTAAGGGCACCCCACCGTTTAATGAGGGCACCCAAAGTATTTGTAAAAATTCCAAGAAACTGGAAAAGACCATTTTGCCCTTGTATATATAGTGATTCAAACCCCACAAATCATTTTGACAAAGAAAAAAGGCACCCCACCACAAGGTTGAACCACAAAGCCACATTGCATTTGGCGAGCGTTGATCGATTCTTGCGGATTGACATCATCCGACAAATGAGGTAACAATGTTTGACAACCATATGATGGTTTTTTAGAACTGTTTAGTTGTGTAAACGTCGAAAATGATGATTTGTTTGTCAACGTAGGGTTTGGTAATTTCTTCAAATCCGAACTTGTTTCCACTATATAATGGAGGATTATACTTGATTCGGTGCAAGAGAGAGGTCGTACTTGGGGTAATTTTGTAAATTTATTGTGTTTTTTTTTACGGTTATCCGAAGTTTCGTATGGGTGCGCGATTGTTTCGGCCTCGCAGACCGAGATGTATAGTAATGTCTCGGTCATGAGGACCGAGAGGTTTCACGCAGTCACGGTATGGTACGACCGAGAGTACTAAGTAACTCTCTGGCCGTACGCGAGCGAGACTCTGAATAAAGTATCGGACCTGTACAATCGAGAACCTATTTTTTGGGGTGTTATGGTGATTGTGCTGTACATTTTGGTTGATTATAATGTTACACTGTTTGTATTGCAAGTAATGCCGATATCTAGTAATTTTCCAGACTACAAGGACACTTTTACACCTTGTAAGCCATTCCCCTCTCGAGAAGCGGCTATTTCATGGCTTCAAATGATAGGTCGGGAGAACAAGTTTGTGTTAGTAACGAAGCGCTCGGATGCCCGGGGCATTAAGCGCAGGAGAATGGTGAAACTTGCTGTGAGAGGTCCGGGACATATAGGGGACCGGCTCGAGAGTAGGGAAGGGGAAAGCGGGCAAAATTTTAAAGAAATCAAGAAATGATGAAAAGGCGATGACTCCAACCGGTACGAAGAAATGTGGATGCCCTTTCCTTATTAACGTAAAGGAAAATGCGACTCCTTATGGTTAGTCACATTGTTATATGTGGGAGGCACAATCACGACACCGCAGGGAGATTGGATAAGGGGGAGCAGGAAGTTGAGGATGCGGGTGGGAGGACTGAAATTCAGCAGCTCAGGGAGATTAGTCCACCTTCGTTTTTCCGAATGTTCTATGTATATGCAAATGTTGTGCTGTATTTTGATTGTTGTTTACTTATGGATGGACCCTTTTTAGAGTCAGTTTGAATGTTACGGAGATTTATAATTAATTAAGTTTCGGTGCAAATTGTCGTGCTGGATTTTCAATCTTGTATTGTTAGTTTGACATACCACAAATATTTTTTACAAAAAGTAATGTTCAAATTCATCCATTTCGATGTCTCGGTTAAAGCGTGTTCGTGAAACAACCCATATTTTCAGATCACCCATGACCGACAAGTAGTCCAATATATCGGCCGTTTACAACCGAGTCCAATAGCAAGTTCTCGATTATACACCACCGAGATGGATTGACCATTTCAATTCGCCTTACACTCGTCCTATGACGACCGAGCCTACGAGACCTCTCTCGGAAGTGGACAACCGATCGTAGGACAAAATTCTCTGTTGTACACCACCGACGCCACATTACCTATCACTAATTGTAGCTCTCGTCATGTCACGGCCGAGATAACGGCGATTCTCGGACATGCGTAACCGATACGCTGTCAACTCTTCCGGTCTACGTGGCCGAGACTGCGAGTTCCCAAAAATATTAGCTTTTGTCTCGGCCATGCTTGGCCGAGACAGTTGACACCGTCTCTGGCCTGTGTGGCCGAGAACCGTGATTTCCCAATTTTTTTACAATTGAACAAACCGCCACACACACATTACAACTACTCTACCAAATGTAACTTAATTCGACGATCTTCAATCGAGCCCTAATTTGGAGAAGAAATCGGCTCACACACCGGACCCTACAAAATGCGTAAAACTCGAACAACGAAGGAGAAACACACGGCGAGGGACGGAGAACACGATTTCGGGGATTCCTCTCACCGGCGGTTCAAAACAAATGGATTCTTCCACAAGGAGTTCGATGAAGGTGGTGGTGGGGGTGGTGGGGTGCTCGGGGGTTTGCACGAGGGTGGTGGGGTGCGGATGGATTTCCACGAGGGTAGTTTAGGTATTTCGGGTCTAATTTTTGGGTGCCCCAGTAAATCGGTTTGTGCCCACATTAACCGGGTGCCTTCATTAAATGGTGGGGTGCCTTAGCGGCGGTCTTAATTATTTATGCACCACATGCTCCGCGTGTGCCAATTGACTAATTTATACAGGGACAAACCCACCTCTTATTTTTAGTGCTTCATACGAGCCACCCGTACTGAGGTGGAATCATGATTTTACTTTTGGTGATGAGTGCTCATGCCTTGTGGAGATGCGAGTCAAGAGTGTTGGTGACATTATTAGGCAGTTCAAGGTAGGGATGAGGGTGAGGGTGATCTTCATGTGCCTTCTCATACACAATGTGCCACTTCACCAAGCTTCCATTGTTGGCCTTCTGAATGACTTCGACTACGATATCGAAACTCTTGTACATACGCTTCAAGTCTCCTTCGAAAAGGCTATAAGTTATAGTCTTGTTTATGTCGTCAATGGATATGATAGTTTCCTTGGCAACCAAAACTTCCGGACCTCCTATATATATATATATATATATACATGGATTTAAAATGAAGAGTTAATAGAAAAATGAAAGTCTATTTTTTTATACCTGAAACCAAATCAAAGATCAAATAAGAAAAATAAGAATCGATCCATAAGAAGTTATGTTGTTAGGTCAAAATGGACAGTGATAAAAACATACTAATTAATATCTTGTTACGACAGCTTAGATTTGTCATAGTAGTTGTTACAATTGACGTTATCAGTAAATGAGTCATCCAAATCTAACACATGATACATGTGCTCGAAATCAGATCCGAAACAGTTGAAGATTTGGATAATGATGTGCGGTTGCAACCGGTGGATCGAAGTGGTTGCAACATAATTTTGGGATCAGGCAGTTAAAGATTTGATTTTATCTCAACTGGTGATTGTTAACTGAAGATTACGAAGAGGTTGGAGATTGCGATTCAGAAGACTGATCACCACGTGTTAATTATAATTATGGAGGAACATGGTTATTTAAAGATGGAGACTGTTTAGATCTTGCAAGTTTTAGTTAAGATTATGTAATCTACATTAGTCTATTTCTTTGCCAAAGTAATTGAGTCCTGTACACCAGTTATTTAGCTTACTTTGTATTGTGAACCTGTTTTGTTCACTTTATTATCGAGTTGTAAAGTATATAAAGGGACTTGGGTGTTCTAGTGAGGGGAAGCCTCACACACAAGAGGGATTTTGTGTTTGTAAGGTCCACATGAGAGTGTATGAGAGTGTGATAGGGGAGCTCAGTGAGGGAGTCACGACAAGGAGTCCTGTAGTTCGATTCGTCATACTAGTGGAGTTTACATCAGGGCGTGGCCCAGCGACGTAGGTCTTGGACCGAACTGCGATAACACATCCGGTGTCCTGGTTTGATTTATTTTACTGCATACTTTACGTTTTAAGTATTTGCTTTACTTTATGTTTCCCAGTTACAACCAACCTTGTCTTCGGTTGTAACCGCCTTTGGTTATTTTCAATTGGTATTAGAGCAAACACTACAAAGTCTTTGTTTTACAGAGACAAGTGACATCCGTACTAGCCATAATGTCTAAGGGAAACCAATCAGACCAGCCTGAAGGTGTCTCAAATACGAGACGACCACTGTTGACCAATACGAATTATACCTATTGGGAATCTCGTATGGAGGGGTACATTCTGTCCATCGATGTTAAAGCATGGAGGGCAATTGAGAAAGGTACATGCCACCTAAAGTTGATGGAGAACCAAAGAATCTAGATGACTAGATAGCTGATAAGGAAAAGCTCTTATCGCCCAATGCCAAGGATTGATTGAATGCCATCTTCAGAGCCATCAATCAAGAACACCTCAAGCTCATCTCCTCATGCAGAGTGGCAAAAGAGGCATGACAGATTCTAGAGAAATTTTTTGAAGGTAACGAAGATGTTCGTGAATCGAAGATTGTGTTGTTGAAATCTCAGTTTGAAACGCTGAGAATGGGAAAAGAAGAATCAGTTGCTAAGTACACTGCTAAACTCAAAGACGTTGCCAACCAAGCTCAACAACTCGGGGAAGAAATACTCCAACAAAAATTCGTCCAAAAGGCAATCAGAAGTCTCCTTGCAAAATACAACGTAAAAGTTGCTGCTATTCAAGAAAATCGAGGGCTTAAAGACATGAAGTTTGAAGAACTCATGGGGTCTCTTACCACCTATGAGATGCATCTCAATCAGCAGAAGAAGTCCAAAGAACTAGCATTAAAAACAACTTTTCAATATTTCAACCCAGAGAATGATGTCACCCACGAAGATGATGATCTTGCTTTGCTAACCAAAAAGCATAACAAACTGTTTCAAAAATTTCAGGGTATGAAGAGCGAGTGGGAAATGAGAAACCTCAAAGAAAGAAATCGAAACAATGCCAGTAAATAAAAGCAAGCTCACGTGCAGAGAATGCGGTGGATTAGGACACTTCCAGGCAGAATGTCCATCCAGAAGGAAGGAGAAATCTCTGGCCAGCATGTAACGGCCCAATTTTAATTATGCAGTTATTATTGACTATTTTCAGATCCGCGTGGATACCGCAGATAGGTCAGGGCACGCCTCACTAGGTAAATAGTAATTTTTGTGTGATGTTTGCCTATTTGCAATGTGGTATGTTAAATTATTTTACCTAGCATCGCATGTGTGTATTTATATCGTTGAACTGAACGAAATAGTGTAATAAGTATTCACCTCGAAAAATGTGTCAATACGGGTGCTAAGCGAGCGAAATGTGGGTACACTAGGTCGAAAAATAATTTGGATAATCAAATTAATTAAATGTGACAAAATTTTAAAGATAAACATGTAGTCTAGGCCAATTGATCGAAACCGGTGACTATGGCGCGCCTCGTTATGCATGTGTCGAGGTGCGGGACGCCGGGTAACCAGAGATAATTGAACAAGGCTAAAATTTGTATTTGATTAGGAGCAAATAAGAACATGCCACCTATAGCACCTAATACATTTAAAATGAGGCTCACCACTCATTCCTCACTACACTCCCACGTTTCCTCTCTTCCCTCCATTCAACACATAAAAGAGAGTGTAAATTCTTAAAGAATTGATAGCAACCATTGAGAGTGTGAGATTTTATGAGATCCTTGGAGTTTTTGAAGTGATTTGATCAAACAAACAAATGATCAAGGTGAACATCTCTATTTTCTTTCAATTTTCCATTAAAATGAAGCTTAAATGGGGGTTTTAATGGTGATAGTTGATTTTTGTTAAATGTGGAGAAAATAATGTGTTAATGGTGGTTGAGTTGTTGTTGATGATGTGGTAGTATTGTTGTTGTTGTTGAATTATTGTTGTTCTATTTGTTGATGATGTCGTCTCTGTTTGGAAGAAGAAGCTGGGGAGGGGGAGGGGCGTATGCACGCGTGCTTTGGACCCCGGGCCACCGGCCGAGCGATCCGGCCGATCCGGCCCGATCCGGCTTGGCCGGATCCGGATCGACCCGGTTGGGCCGGATCGGTTCGGATCGACCCGGTTGGACCTGGTCAGACCCGGTCCAGGGACCTACCCCTATTAGTTAAATAATAAATTAAAATTTAAAATAAAATTTTAAATAGATTTAAATAAAACAAAATAAAAAAATATAGAAAAATAAATAGGAAATTATGGAAAATCCAGAAAAATTAGAAAAATATAAGAAAATAGAAAATGGATTAGAAACTGGGTTTTCGTGACTATTTCGGGCATTTGGTACCCAGGTTAACCCGAAAAATGTGCCACAATAAAAAAATTTGGAATAAAATTCTAATTTTTGCTTTTACAAAATAAAGTCAATTAATTTGACTCTAAATCACTTAAAATGTTTTAATTTGACACCAGGAACTTAGAGACTATAGTCGGAGTCGACGCGTATCTCGAGACGTGCGCAGACTCCGGAGTGTATTTTGAGGTACATATTGAAAGTCATTGAGGGTTTATTTTTTTTTCCAATGCTGATTTCCTATTCCTTGTTATTGTACTTTATTCTGTGATACATTTGGGTTGGTGGTTGAGTTACTCCCACCTGATATTCGTAGTGTACTTATGGCACACTAAGTTGTAGCACGTATGATTAGGCACTTGGTGAATTGCAACCCGAGTTGAACTAAGGTGCACGTGTCGGACAAGCACCGCGAGGAACCAGGTGAAAGGATGTTGGGGCACCCACCTAAAGGATCATGGGGTTCGAAGTACAGTTTAGTCTGATCGGGATGAGCACACACTTTGTTTCTCTCTCGTGTTATCTATTCATGTGATGATCGTAGCACGATTGCCTATTTAGTTTACGCATGATTATTTAACATGATTATTGATATCTATTTACTTTCTTATAAATGCTCGGTGTCCTTCTTTTGGAATCTTACTAACCGTACTCTCCATCTGGCTTTTTGTGATGGTTGAGTGCAGATCCCAGTACTAGTAGGGGCAAAGGGATTCTTGGCGACTTCATCTGATTGCCCGCGGTTGAGGACCAACTAGTATGTGTCATTTTGATATTTTGCTTTAATTTTGGGTATGGGGAGATTGGAGAGACACTGTACTTGTATATATTATTGCTTATTAGTACTGTCGCCTATATACAGAGTACTTTCTTGAGTTTTCCACAGTAGGACATGCTCTTATGAATGATGAACTTATTTGTTTTACTTACTCTAATTTAAGACTTCCGTTGTTTTAATACTAAAAGTGATTCAATTATCCAACTAAACTAATTGAATGGAATGAGTTAACATGCATATCGAGGAGTAGTGAAACGTTAACTGACGTCAATGGCACGTGGGACCCAGTGGGTCAATGAAGTAACAGGGCTGCGGGGCCGCGACGCTCCACGTGGCGGCCTCGGGAATTGGGGCCATCACACAACACATGGAGTGATTCAGAATAAGAAAATGAAGGAGAGCATGTGAATCAACACGTTGCCTTTACTCCCGTGCATGCAGTTGCAACTGCCATACCTCAGTCAGCAGTTGCAACTAGTGAACACAACTATGCAAAAACAAAACATGAAGTAAGTGTATCAGATGATTCTGATTATAATTTACCTAATTACTCACTTATGCAGAAATGAAAGGAAATTATGCTGAAATGATCACAAAGTGGGAAGAAGCAGTCACATGCATTCAAGCACTTGAACACCTCTTCAAAGAAAAAATAAGGAGTTGACCAAATGCAAGAGCAAACTGGAGCATGCAGAGAACACCATCAATAAGCTGAATAAGGAAAAACCAAGCTGGATGACCTACTTGCAACATGGAAAAAAGATATGGAGATCACAAGTGTTTATGCTTCGTCAAAGGATCCTCTTCAAAGTCTTCTACCAAAGAACCTGTGAAGTTTTTGAAAGCACAAAGTGAGCCTAATCACTAGCAAAGAAGAAGGTTCAAACCTACATGCTACTACTATGGAATCAAGGGACATATACATCCTAGGTGTTTCAAAATGATTCGAGAACTAGCACGAAGGCAACATGAGGTTACTTAGAAAGCTACTTAAGAACAAGGACTCCATCATCACAATCATTAGAAATGATGGGTTCCTAAAAAGGACGTATATCATACAACACATATATTACTGAAGTCATTGTCATCCTCTGACTGGTACTTTGACAATGGCTGCTCGAAGCATATGACTGGTGATAAGGGTCTTATTGTCAATTATCAATCTCATGTAGGTGGATATGTCACTTTTGGAGATGGTGTGCGAAGCCAGCTCATTGGCAAAGGAACTCTAGAGGTCACTGATCTACCTGTCTTAGAAAGAGTTCTTCATGTGGAAGACCTAAAGGGAAATTTACTTTGTATTAGTCAACTATGTGAGCAACATTTCTATGTAAATTTCACCAAAAACAGATGTGATTTATATGATGTAAATGGAGAATGTATCATGATCGGAGAAAGGTCCTCTAACAACTGCTACTTGTTGTAACAACTTAATAGGTCCTGTTACGACGCCACAACAGACACCACTGAATTATGGAATCAACGATTGGGACACGTTCCCTATAGACACTTGAGAAAGCTATCAAACTCAGAAGCAGTACAAGGAATCCCAATGTTTAATCTCTCTATCATCAAAATCTGCAAACCCTGTTAACTTGGCAAGCAAAAAAGAGAAAGCCACAAATCAGTGGATAGATGCAACACTTTAGCAGTCCTTTAGCTCTTGCATATCGACCTGGTTGGACCTACTTAGGTTACAAGTATGTTAGGGAAGAAATATATTCTGGTATGCGTAGATGATTATTCACATTTTACTTGGGTTCTCTTCTAAAAAGTAAAATCAGATGCTTTTGAAAGTTTCAATGACTTGTGCTTGAAGATGATGAATGAAAGGATAGCCTATGGAGAACATATTGTTAGGATCAGGAGCGATAATGGAAGAGAGTTTGACAACTCTAAATTCCAAGAATTTCGCAGTGCTTCGGGTATTCATAAGGAATTTTCAGCTCCAATTACACCTAAGCTAAATGGCGTGGTTGAAAGGAAGAATCGACATGTTCAAGAAATGGCCAGAGTCATGCTAACTTTTAAGAACCTTCCTATAAAACTTTGGGCAGAAGCCGTCAACACCGCATGTTACACTATCAACAGAACGTATCTTCATCCTTTCACTCACAAAACTCCTATAAGCTTTGGAAAGGTAAAAAACCTAATCTTGCTTACTTTCACACTTTTGGAAGCAAGTGTTTTGTGCTCAATGACAGGGAGGTGCTGAAAAGTTTGACTCAATAAGTGATGAAGTCATCTTCCTCGGCTACTCCATAAACAACAAAGCTTATAAAGTTCTAAATCAGTGCACTGAGAGAGTAATGGAATCAATAAATGTGTCTTTTGATGATATTCCATCAAAACAACAATCATTATAAGCCAACAACAGATATGATGAACCACTGCCAGTTGCAACCACCCCCAGCATCCCAGTTGCAAGTGGAGTAGAAGCTTCACCTGGGTCAGATGCTACTTCTTACAGGAACGAGCCTGAGTTGTCCACTACTACTCGAGAACCCTCAAGCAGAATTCAGAAAGATCATCCACCAGACAACATTATTGGGGAAAAGATGAAGGGATAATGACCAGAGACACACCAAGAATAGACTACAGGAGGTTAGCCGGGTATGTCTGCAATGTTTCAAACATCGAGCCTAAAAATGTATCTGATGCATTGCATGATGAGTATTGGACCATGACAATGTAGGAGGAATCGAATCAATTTTAGGGACTAGATGTATGGACCCTAGTACCGAGACCACAACATGCCAACGTAATAGGCAAGAAGTGGATCTTTAAGAACAAATCGGATGCACAAGGAGAAGTGGTCGCAACAAGGCTCGCCTAGTAGCTCAAGGCTATAATCAGATGGATGTCAAAAGTGCATTCTTGAATGGCACACTCAATGAAGAAGTGTATGTTGAACAACCCAATGGATTCGAAGACTCATCTTTCCCAAATCATGTCTATCAATTAAAGAAAGCACTCTACGGTTGAAACAGCCTCCGCGTGCTTGGTACGACTGACTTGCCAAGTTCCTGCTAAGTCATGGCTATAGTCGTGGAAATGTGGACAAGACACTGTTTGTCAAACAAAAATCCATATCAGTTCTTATAGCACAAATATATGTTGATGATATAGTCTTTAGGGAAACTACAAAAGGATTAATAGAAGAATTTGTCCACAATATGCAAAACGAATTTGAAATGAGCATGGTGGGAGAACTCTCTTATTTTCTTGGTTTACAAGTTCACCAGATCAGCAAAGGTACATTCCAATCTCAATATAAGTACTCGTGTTCTCTGGTCAAACATTTTGAATGTGCATGGAAATAGGAGACTCGATAAGAATATGCCCATCAAGCAGGCATATATGAGATTGATTCACAAGCTACGATCATGGCACAACTATCCAACTTGAGCAGTGAGATGGCGAAACTTCAAATGGGAAAATAAAGTCCACAAGGGTAGACTATACTGCAACCCGTCAATCACCAAGCCATGGTTGTTAATCAAATGGATATGTAACAAGAAATGGAGCTTGAGGAGATCAACTTCATGAACAACCAGAGCTATGGAAACAACTTCAGGCCGAGAGAAATGGCTTCTCAAAGGTTTTATCAAGGATACAACAACAACCCTAATTTCTTATATGGAATCCTGATAATGCATTGAAGTTACCTCTAGGATTTGATCAACAAGTTCAACAAGGGAAGCTAGGGCATAGCGAAAAATGGCTTCATTGAAGTCAATTGAAAAATTATTACATGCGATCGACATGAGCAATAGTTTATGCCTTGAGAAACATGAAAAAGATATGGAAAATATGAAGGAAGCTATGAAGAGGATGGATAATGAGAGATCACAATCCATCATGAACGTAGAGAGACAAATTAGTTAGTTTGTCATTGCTATGAATTCAAGGAAGGAAGGACAGTTTCTGAGTAACACTATCACAAATCCCAAGGAGAATGTTAGTTCTATCCACATGATAAGCACTACGACAACGAATGAGCCAATGCAAGAGCAAGTGATGTATAAGCCAAAAAGAGTCAACACTTTGGCTAGGAGGAAATATAAAGTGATGCATGAGAACGGAACGGAAGAGAGGCAAAATGAACTTGAAGGATTCAAGCAACAAAGGATCAATGCCTTGAAAAATCACAAGAAGGGGAATAAAACAACGGAGAATTAAACAACAAGATGAAGGATGTTTCGAAAAAGCACCAAAAGGAAATAGTATCCAGGTTGTTCCTAGAAGCGAAAAAGTTCAAGTCCACACTCAGACTTCACTTCATCAAGAGGAGAGATCCTGGAGATATATGCATATAATTGAGCATTGATGGGCACCGATTTAGAAACATCTTATGTGATACAGGAGCCTCAGTTAATTTTAATCTGGAAGAGTTAGGGTTATAGTTTATTACATTCTTCAAAGTTATTCTTTTAAGTATTTAATCTAATATTGCTTCTCTAGACTCTCCTAAGCTCTCATTCGAACTCCTTTGCTCAAGCCTTAGGTGGCTTTATACTCTCAAAACTCATCACATTTTCGATTGAATGTGTAAGGATTGAGGTGGGAATCACTTAAGTACACTAAAGTTAAGTTTTGAGGGTTGAATCTATGCAAAAATTGGTCTTTTGATCAAAAGGGTATAATGGTTGTGAGCGGGAATGGTTTAAATATGTCGAATGGTGGTTTTTTTAAAAAAAACTCGAATTCGTTCTCAGCAAATCATGGTTTAAGTGGATTCACTAAAGAATCATTGATAAAATCGTTGGAAATGAGCCTTGGTGACTCCGCGATTTGTCTAGCGATTTCTAGTTGTGAATGTGATTCGGTAATAAATCGATGGCTTCGAATTTACACTGAAAATTCTACAAATTAATACCGATTTACCCAGCGATTTCTAGTACAACTGAAATCGCTGAAAAATTGTTGGCTTAATTTTACTATTTTTCCAATTAAATTGATTTCCCCATTTAATTATCATATATATATATATATATTAATAAAGGTAGAAATATTTGAAATATATATATATATATTAACAAAGATAGAAATATTCGAAATTCTAGAATTTAACTAAGATATGTATTAAATAATTTATTTTGTTGCCATAATAACTAATTAACATGAACTTAATGCATAAAATAATATAGTACGGAAATAAATTGGCTCGATCAACCCCCTTTACATGAAACTATTCCTGAATTGAATTCCTAAAATATCCCCATTATAAGAGTCAGAAGTTGCGAGAATATAAAAAACAACTAACTAATCCTAATACTAAAGCGGAAAATAAAGATAGAATATGGGCTGCCTCCCATAAAGCGCTCTTGTTTATCGTCGTTGGCTCAACTGAACCACGCAGTTTTAGGTCGGTTCTATGAACTTAAGTGTAGGATTATCGAATCTTATGCCATTCCAGAAAGTGATTGTTCGGCCATGCACTAAAAAAGTAATCGTTTTGGTCAGAGTATCCTTGACAGCTTGCGAGGTGGCTAAGAAAGGTCATCTTAAGATTAATGGAGGATCTTCGTTAATGAAGTGTAGCATAACCAAAAAATATGTGGGAATAATATACTTGTCAATTTAAACTGTTTCATTAGTAACCACACCTATTAATTTTACTGAATACTCATTTGGTAGGGCAACTTTTTTGGAAGCAAGTACATCCAATTATAATTGAGTGTGAAGGGAAAAATAAATTGGTATGTAGTTTGCCCTAGAACCCGTATCACATATAGCTTTAAAGTACCAAGCCCATTTGACTTTTATGTTTATGTATATATCTCCCGAATCATCGAGCTTGACAATTGTTGGATTCTTCTTTTTCTTCTTTTTATTCTTTGTAGATTTAATTTCCTCCATGTTACTATTCCGATCATTGTTTGATTGCTTAACGCTCCATTTTTAGGTTATTATCTGTTGATTAGTAGTTTCTTCACCTTGCTTATTCATGGTCTTAGAATTTCCATCTTCCATTGTTACTGCATTAATAACATATATTTCAACTTCATGATGATTTAATTCTAACATTTCATTATCTTTAGTTTGTTCATAATCAATTTCATCATATTTTCCATAGATATCTTCATCATTCAAATGAAAAGTTACAATTTTATTTTCAAACTCCATAGACATTGTTCCTTCAAAGATATCTAATTTCGTTTTAGGTGTTTTAAGGAATGGTCTTCCTAAAAGTATAGATGGGGACTTAGCTAATATCGAGTCTCCTATTTTCTAATCAACGGGAAATATTAACTTAGTACCAACAATTAGGAGAGTCTTGAATGCGCATGTGAAAGTGGGTAGATTCACATTCATCATAGATTTTGAGGTTATAGATCATGAGATAGACGATGATGTATCTATGATACTATGGCGGCATTCTTGAACACTACCAATGCAGCCTTGCACACGAGGAAGAAAATGATCACAATGAGTATTGAGGAGGATAATGATGCCAAGAAGATTGTCTTTCTTGAAGGGTAAGAAATACATCTAAATGGGAGAGATATTGACAAGTTAATAATTATACATGTTTTATAGTATAATTTATGACGATTTAGATATAAATGATGATATTACACTAGGTATTCTCTTGTTTTTGTGATTTCAAGATTTAATTTGGAAAAATGAAGAAATGAGAGAAAAAGAGGAAGAAAGTCAAAATAGTTATCTGAAAAAGGTCTAGCGATTTCTCAGATATATGAAAATATACAGAATCGCTACTTAAATCGGCAGTAGAAAATAGCCTGCAATTTCTCAGCGAATTTGGATTTACAAAGGAATCGCAAACTAAATCGTTGAGTTCGATGATGAGTTTTTTAAACTATCACGAAGAATTTGAGTTTATATATAATTTGAATAGCTTAGGAAACTATAAATAGGAACTTATAGCTTTGAAATTAGCTATCTTTTTTTTTCTCTCTCTCTCTCTCTCTCTCTCTCTCTCTCTCTCTCTCTCTCTCTCCTAGCCTTATTTTCTCTTAACAAGTTTGTGAGAGACATAAGTTAGTTTTATGGAGTTTATGTATGAAGCAACATTGGAGTTTTGTTTATTTTAATACGAGGTATTTATTTAATTATGTCTTTTAATTATATTATTGTATTATTTATTTCCAGCATGAGTGAGTAGTTTATTAATCTAAACAAACCCTAGACATGTATATACTTTGGATTGCTATATAGTTATAATTAAGGAATCATGTACTCAATGGTTTAAATTTATTCATACACAACAATTACGATTTTAATAAGTTGTTTTTGCATATTACAACTAATGAGGATTGATATTGTATATATAGCTGCAAATATGTATTGTGATATTCGATTTTCTAAATCTATGTCTATGATTATTAACAACAATTATAGAAGTAGTAACTAGGATTAATCTATAGGGTCAAATTGCCCGAGTAGATGTTATAGGTGATTGTGTTCTAAGTAAATTATTGATGGGCATATTCTTATTAATATTTGGTTTGAATTAGGCATGATTTTTATTGAGTGCTAAAGTTATCATATTTCAATTTTATTGTGTTTTATACAATAGGTAGATTTACGATGATAATGATATGGCTATTTTTCATTGAATATAGGAAAGTCGATGGTTTGCTAAAGGCTATCAACCTATTATGAATTATGATTTAATGATTCCAAGATTCCATGTGATATAATTATAACTAGGTTATGAGGTAATGTTATGTTCTATTGTTTGAATGTCATCCAAGTATATTACATTGTTTAGTGGGGGTTTGTTTAGATATTTATATTATATTGAATTTGAATTTCGTTTAGCTAAGTTTGCAATGAATCGTTTGAATTAGTTTATTTAGTTTGGTTAATTAAGTTAGTAGTCATAGTTTTTAGTTATTTAGTATTTCAATTCTCATTTAATTAGATTAACTAAATTAAGAAAACAAAATAAAAAAATATTTTCCTTAGAAGTTTGAAAAATCCCTTTGGAGACGATACCCCACTTACCACTACTACAAATGATAGAAAAATACAGAAAACTATTGTGCACGCTCGACACATGTCAATATCATTATCTCAGACCTATAAATGGAGCATCTCGATTTAGACTCTGACTAAACGAGCAAAAAGGAGTCGGCTAAAGACGTTAAACTACGCGCTACTGGGAGGCAGCTCAGGGGTTTATAAATTTTAAGTTTTTAAAATTCAGTAGTTAGTTAGTTAGTTATTTAGTTTAGTTAAGTATAATGCAAACATTTTAGTTTTCTAACTTTTGAAAGTTTTGTGCTATATGTGTAGGAAAGACTATTTGCCAGGTGAAGTTTCCATTGTGCATTTAATCGAGCACAATGGAAAAGTTTGATCCATGTAGCCGACCCCGTTAATTTGGGACTGAGGCTATGTTGTTGTTGTTTAGTGTTTTCATGTTTCAGGCTTATTTTTAAACCTTGAGGACAAGG
This sequence comes from Stephania cephalantha, assembly GCA_039657325.1. NCBI lineage: Eukaryota > Viridiplantae > Streptophyta > Magnoliopsida > Ranunculales > Menispermaceae > Stephania > Stephania cephalantha. The sequence continues at coordinate 13,277,186 of CM077577.1, forward strand.
TTTGGCTTATGTTTGGGGACATCAACACTACACTATGGGAAGTGGTAAGAAAGGATGACATAAGGATAAACACTGCAGATAAGATAGTAAAATTTTCATTTTTTAAAGCAGTTAAAAGGAAAGCATGGTAGTGTAATAATTTTTTCTATTTACTTACTATTTGAATTTGTTTAGGTAGTATAGATTATGTTATATATAGTAATATGTAATGAATAAGTAACTCATATGTAAAGTTCGTGCCTTTAATGTCAGCAAATAAAACCATTATACTTATATGATTTCATTCATCTTTTTATGATTATTTTTTCAAAACTGTCATCTTAAATCAATTTCTATGATAGTTTTTTAAAATTGTCATAAAGTTTGTGTCATTAAAACCACATTTTGTTGTAGTGATGTGAATCATGCTTTGGGTGAATCATTTACCAAATAATCAATCTGAAGAGACTGATGACAATCCAAACTGTTGATATGGTCGATCACGACACTAACAACTTTGTTGTTGTTGTTGTTGTTGTTGTTGTTGTTGCATGAATTGTTAAAAATATTTTAAGATTTTAAATATATACTACAAAATATGTATAGTTTAAAACATTATAGCTAAGCATAAGAGAAAGAGTGATAATCTTGAAAGCTCATAAAGAGGGGGAAAAATGAAAAGATGATATATACTGTCTGATCGATAAGTGTGCATGCAATATTTATTTTAATTGTTATATGGTGCACAAACTTTTTTTTCTTTTAATTTTCTTTTTCTTAAATTTTTACTGATGACGAAAAAGAACGTAAATTTAGTTAATTATTTTTTGATATATATTTTAAGTAGGATAAATATATCTTATATTATATTAATTATAACGAAGTAATAGAAATTTTAGATTTTCATCAATTAATATGTACTCCTAAGTTAATAGACCAAATATAAGAAAAATAGAACTCAATAAAATGCTCAAGTTCTTAAGCAATAATCGGCACACAAAAATACTCGCACATTCAATTAACACACATCATTCTGATATATAATTTGGAAGACATGATTTACAATATGATGCACACACAAACTATTAAGACAACCCTAATGATTTTCTTGTGATCAATTATTTACTATGGAGAATATATATATAGTACTTCACCATTAACAATAAATCCAGCGCGGTAGCACTTCTCGCACTACTTCTTATTCTTATATTACTCTGCAGATCATTCTCCAACTAAATGTGAACCCTAAATTCAAATACAACACACTCACGAGCCGATATTCGACACCGAAAACATGCATCTAATTACAGTACGTACTATTAATTAACTCATCACTCATGCTTCCCATCCTTTGGTCCTATTCTCCTCATTCATCTCCACCCCGATCTCCTTAGCATTGGCCTCTATGCCACCATCCTCACCTGATATCTCCTCCAACGACCGCCCTTTCGTCTCCGACACCAAGAAAGTAAAGAAGAACCCTAGCATGTTTGTGAAGGCGAGTATCATCATCGCCCTCTTTATCGGCCCCGACTCCCCACTTAAAGTGTACTTTTGCACCCCGAACGCCCCTACCATTGCTCCCGCCTTCCCCGAGGCGGCGCTGATGGCATGGCAAGTCGATCTCACCCGCGTAGGAAATAGCTCCGCGGGGAGCACAAATGTAGTGCTATTAGGCCCAAAGTTGGCAAAGAAGAAGGTCAAGCCATAGAACACTGCAAACAATATGTGGTTGTCGTGCTTCAAGTAGTCATACTTGATACCGATGATCAACATGAAGATGGACATCATGAAGAACCCTAGGAGTTGTATGATGAAGCGTCCGAGGCGTTCAATGAAGAAAACGGTGAACCAGTACCCAGGGAACGTCCCTAACAGTGCGATAAGGAACATGGCACGTGAAGTCTGGAAAACTTCTTTGAGAGCACTCAAATCCACTGCTGGATCAGTTAGACCTATTGCAGGGAAGATGTCTTTTTGAGTTAAGTTTTGGCTGTAGAAAGCAATGTCGAGCAAGAACCAAGTAGTACTTGTTCCAATTAAATGAAGGCCATGTCGTTTGAAGAACTCTCTTGAGAATAATGTGTAATCATTTGCAGACTTGAATTGTGATAATTTTTCTTGCTCGGCTTGTACCTCAATGTCGAGTACCCTTCCCATGTCGAGTGCAGCTTGCTTTGCATTCCCTTCGATGAGGGCGGTGTACCGCCCGGTCTCCGGCATCTTCATCCGCCAGTAGTAGGTTAAGATCGCTGGGAGTGCGCCAAGCATGAGGACGATTCGCCATAGGAAGTCGCCTTCCTGTTGGGTTGAGTTCTTCCAATCTTCTTTAAAGGCGGGGGCTGGGTAGCGCTTGAGGAAGATGTAGGATAAGGTCATGGTCACCAGTCCAGCGACTACAATGCCCACGCCTTGCATTGCAAAGACGGCGGCGATAAAGGCGCCGCGAGTCTTCTTGTTGGCGTACTCGGACATGATAGTGGCAGAGAGAGGGTAGTCTCCACCAATGCCGAACCCTAGCCAGAACCTAAAGAAACAAAGTGTGCCGATGACAGATTTAGCAGTTCGACCGAAGGACAAGCCGGAGCAGATGGCGCAGATGCACATCATAACGAGAGTGATCCCGTAGACCTTTTTACGACCAAGCTTGTCACCAAGCCAACCAAAGACTAGCTGGCCTGATAGGGTGCCAACGAGAGCCACTCCGATGACAAAGTTATTGATGTTATCTGGTATTTTGCCAGGCTTGGAAGGGTTGTCATGGGTGTAGTAGATGCGTCCGAGGAGCTTAGTGACGGTGGAGATGCAAAATAGGTCATAGGCGTCGGTAAAGAATCCCATACCGGCGATGATGATTGCGGTGACATGATACCATTGCGTTCGAGCATTGTCAAGTGCGTTCAGCACGGCGAGGTTGCTCGATGACATAGCTCTTATTATTGCTTAGTACAATTAATCTTGATTGATAATCCGACTGATGATTTCCCCAATGGCAAACTATATGATTGTATATATAGTTAGCTTTGGAGGGTAGTAAGAACAAAATGGTAAGAGCAAATAAGGATAAAGAAGGGCGTTTTGAACTATGTTGTCCAGGAGAAAACAACGAGATCGATGTACGTAGGAATATGAAGGATATTCTTCTTGTTTGTCAAGAGAATTATATTTGTGTACTAATGGCATTTAGGATCATCATCAGCAATGCTGATGAGTATGACTCTCACACAGTATATAATACACTAATTAAGTCACGCAAACGTGCATATATCCTTAGATCACTTTGCTATTCGCGCAAGCGCATCTCAATGTGCCGTGTCAACGAACCACATACATATCATGCATGAGCTGTCTATATATATAATTAATTGCATGGCTTATGAGTGGTTGCTTTTAATTTTCTCACCGCGCGTTACAATGGTATATGTTAGGTTTGTAGGTCTATCCAGGCTGTCTATATGTATATGATCCTGATTTGCTTTGTTTCAACTGCCTTATTATTATAAGTACTTTTATTATGTTCATCCAAGTATAGCACCTACTATGTCGTCTAAATTTAAAACAAAAAATAAATCTCAATCCTAAACCTATATTTAAGAAAGAAGCCAAATAGCTGTCTTTCCATGCAACAAAGAATTGCGATTAAAAAGTACATACTAATTAATTTTTTGACCATAAAAAATAACGCGAGGGGTCAAGAATGATCTTATAATTATAAGTACTACTCTTATTAATTAGTTGTCAATGAGACGCGATGCACGGATGGCTTCATTTTCTCAGTCATATCGCTCATTGTGAATAGGTGTTTGTAGTTTAAGGGAACTACACTACTGCGAGCGATGGACCTCACCTATACATAGGATTGAGAGTTCCAGTCTTGCAACATGGGCATCTAAGTTGTTGACCGAAATGATACAAAATTAAGCAGATTCATTTAAAAATGATAAATAAATTATTTACCCAAGAAAAAAAAAGTATGTATTTGTGAGCATGGTTTTAGCCAAAATAAAATAAAATAATGAATAATTAACAATCCAACAAAACAACACAACACAAGTCAGACCAGATAATTGAATTGAAAACCATTCAATACACATTGCATTGTCTTCACAGACATCCCAAAGTGCTTCACATTGAAATGATATTATAGAAGATTACGCTTGTTAATTCTGTTCAATCATTAAATATTAAAAGGTCCCTAGGAACAATATATAATTTGAACAGGCTGATTTACAAGGTCCAAGGGGAACGAGGGATGCATAATGAACAGGCCAGGGAAACATCTGCATTGGCCAACTCTGAAAAATGAACAAAGCAGACAATTGGCTATTTCGAGAAAAAAAGAATTTTATCAAGAAAAAAAAAACCAACAATAAAGAAAAACAAGCAACTATTATACACGCACCAACTCTTCGTAAAACACTATGAGATTCCTTGGCGAAAACAATTGTGAAAAAAAAAAAAAAAAAAAAGCCTTTTGTTATTCATTACAATAGCATGCTCTATATCACAACAAAAATTTGAGGGACAAGACAAAAGCATTAACTTCTCAACTGATGGTTCATCTATCCCCTAGCTGCTAGCACGTCCAAGTGCATTGTTCGACCATTCGTCGATGAGCCATCCATCCAAGAAGCATTTTTTCCATTCCTTTTTCCATAGATAGAATGCTCTTGAATGTGGTGGGCATCTACTAAATTGTTTTTGAAGGTAACTTGCTGCAGATGTAAGATAGCAAGCATACTTATAGCAAGCAATGCGGCATTTCCTAGTACCCCGCCCATTTGATCCGCTCTGAGAAACTTCTTGGCAAAGGTTACACTTGATAGAAGAAAACGCAACAATATGTTTGACCTCTTACCCTCACCCGGTTTCTTACTTGGAGACTGAAACAGAGCTTCTGGTGAGACAAAGCGGACAGCGTCATGTACATCTCCCACGAATTCCAGGGCTTCTTCAATAACTTTGTACTTCTTACCATGATGATCAGCCAATCTCATAGCAAGAAAAATGCGGCTCTGCTCTAATCTTGCAACTGCGGCGTCTATTTCAGCTCGCTGTTGTGATTGTACAGTCTGCAACAGCAGCAAATGAAAATTAGAGGTTTGGTTCAGAATCCAAGAAGAGTTATTTTCTTTCAAATCATAAAAAAAGATAGAAAAGAAGGGATATATGTTTCGTTTAAAAGTGCCTGAACAATGTTTTCAGTTCATAACTTTAGGCAGAAGAAATAAAGATTAACATATTTCATAGCTTTCCAAATTATGCATGAAACACAGACTAAACTAGCTTGAAGTTTGAATATTGAATGAGACCCAGAGAATTCTACCAGGAAAGTGACAAATGAAATTTATTATAAGAGCAAATGTCAGTCCTTCTGCCTTGACCTTAATGATTTTGCCCACCGTCTTGGTTGGTTTTTGCTTCTGTAAACAAAACTTTCTCACTCCATTCTGATATTTTAAGAAAAATAACCTAGTAAGCTATTAATGAATTCCTTGCTAGAGCTATGTAGAACTATTATCCACTACATTCTAACTTTCAGCAACCTGTACCAGCCTACCAGCATTTTCTTTCATTCCCACGTTACAGTTCAAAGCTCTTATCAGTCTCAAAACATTTGGGTAGAAACATTCCTGTGGTTTCTGATACCAGCACCGACATGATTTTTCTGTTACAATTTCAGAACTGGGTGTTTTGCTCATTCATTTCCTTTTCTGGAAACATCGAATTCGAAAGCATCATACTTGTGCCTACATATATAAGGGTTTTCAGCTAATAATGCATGTCTAGCAAGCTGAAATACTTGGCTTTAAAAGGAAAAGAAATGGAAAAGGTAAGGAAAGAAAGACGTAATACTGTTGTAATTATAGTGACCTCTGTCTCTTTAGTTTGAGAGTAGAGTTACTATACTCTACCTAAAACTGAACATTGAGTGAGATAGGGAATCCAACTTCGACAGACAACATTTTGCATATTCAAGAAAATCAGGAAAACGATCATTATAATCACGCAAAATAAATGCTCTGTCTTCAACCTCTAAATACTTGAAATTAACTTTGATTATTCATTTTTCATAATTTGTATTCCAACATTCATTTTGAGTTGTTTTGTGCTTAATTGTATTATGTTCACTTCCTTTCCCACATTTTTTTTTATTATGCAAAACATAGGGGTAGACCAAAGTTAACTTGGGACGCATTAATTAGGAGGGATTCGAATGGTTTGGAAAGCTCACCATCAATTGCACTAAATCAAGCACAATGGAAGAGGCTATTGTTGTTGTTGTACGTCAAACGCAGATTTAAGCCATTTCAACACTATGCAACCAAGTCCTTACAGTGACAATAAACTCAATCTCATTACCTGTGTAGCTCATGCACTTATAATGCAATAAGTAAACAAATAGATGAAGAAAAGTAGCTAAAAGAATTATTACAACGTATACCAGAGGTGTGCATGGTCCAGTTAAAACAATGTAGACCCATTACCAACAGATCCAACATCTCCTTACACAGTGCTTGTTTTGCAAACCAAATCAGATCACATAACATGGCCAAATCAGGACCAGAATAAACCAAAATAAACAAGAGCAAGGCTTTGAAGAGTTGACGAATGCTTATCTTGAGAGAGAGAGACTGACAAATGAGTGCAAGAGAGCAGAGAACTAGAGGAAGGTGATACGTTAATGATAACAACTAGAAATCAATGACATGAGAAAGGGGAGAGAGTAGAATAAGCAGGCTGCGGTAGTAAAGAAAAGAATGAGAGAGATCGACAAGCTAGATAGGAAAGAGGAAAGGGGCAGCAATGAGGGAGGAGTTGTAACAAGAACCAATTGCAGTGAGATATAAATGGCAATAAGCAAGAAAAGGAGAAGAGAAAGGAAATAAGGCACTCTAACTCCCAACGACAACAACATAACCTCAGTCCCAAATTAATTGGGGTCAGCTACATGGATCAAACTTTTCCATTGTGATCGATTAAGTGCAATTGATGGTGAGCTTTCCAAACCATTCAAATCCCTCCTAATTAATGCATCCCATGTTAACTTTGGTATACCCCTACCTCGTCGAATTTTTACAGTTTCTATTGAGTCAAGTTTTCTAGTGGGGGCATATGTAGGCCTTCTTTGCAGGTCACCAAACCACCCTTCCCTAATCTTTATATGTAGGCCTTCTTTGCAGGTCACCAAACCACCCTTCCCTAATCTTTGTATCAATTGGTGCTACTCCTAATTGTCTTTGAATTTCTATATTTCTTATTCTATCTTTACGAGTTTTACCACACATCCACCTAAGCATTCTCATTTCTGCTACGCTCATTTTATGTAATTGTTGTTGCTTTACCGCCCAACATTCACTTCCATAGAGCATAGCTGGCCTAATTGCGGTCCTATAAAATTTTCCTTTTAACTTAGTATGAACATTTCGATCATAAATCACCCCTGTTGCACTCTGCCATTTCTTCCATCCAGCTTGAATTTTATGTGTGACATCATTCTCAATGTTACCATCATTTTGTATGATTGATCATAGGTATCTAAAGTGGTTCACCTTAGGAACTTCTACTTCCCCTAATTTTACCACTCCATCTCGATGTCTAGTGTTTTTAAACTCACAGTGCATGTATTCGGCTTTCGTCCTACTCAACTTAAAGCCTTTAGATTCTAACGTATTCCTCCAGAGTTCTAATTTCCTATTCACTTCATCTTTTGTTTCATCCACTAAGACAATATCATCTACAAATAGCATACACCATGGTATATCCTCTTAAATATGTCTAGTTAGTTCATCCATAACTAAAGTAAATATATATGGGCTTACAGCCGATCCTTAATGTAGTCCTATCGTAATGAGAAATTCTTTTGTAGCTCCTCCAAATGTCTTTATACTCGTTACTACTCCATCATACATATCCTTAATAGTGTCTCTGTATCTAGCATGCACTCATTTTCTTTCTAGAACCCACCAAAGAACATCTCTAAGTACCCTATCATATGCTTTTTCTAAATCTACGACCATATGAAGATCGTTTTTTTTTCTCTATATTTTTCTAACAATCGTCTTACAAGGAAAATCGCCTCCATAGTTGACCTCCCAGGCATGAAGCCAAATTGGTTCTCTGATATTGTTGTTTCTCTCCTTAGCCTATTGTCAATTATCCTCTCCCAAAGTTTTATAATGTGACTCATAAGTTTAATTCCCCGGTAGTTTGAGCAACTTTGAATATCTCCTTTGTTTTTGAAGATTGGCACAAACGTGGATCTTCTCCAATCCATTGGCATCCGTTTTTATTTTAGAATTTTATTGAAAAGTTTTGTTAACCAAGTCAATCCAATTTCTCCTAAGCATTTCCAAACCTCTATGGGTATTTCATCTGGGCCACAAGCTTTCCTTATTTTCATTCTTTTCAATGTCACTTTAACTTCTAGAATTCTAATATTGCGTGTATAGTTTACATTTCTTTCTTGGTGTGGGTTTTCATCTATTATAGTATCAACTTGGCCATCATTAAATAAACTATCGAAGTAACTTCTCCATCTCTCCTTAATATCATCCTCGCGCTTTAAAACATTTTGATTTTCGTCCTTAATACATCTTACATGACTTAGGTCTTGTTTCTTTTTATCTCTTAATTTGGCTAGCCTATATATATATTTTTCGTCATCTCTATTACCTAACCTTGTATATAAATCTTCCATGAAATTTGTTTTAGATTGACTAACCACTTTTTAGCTTGTTTTCTAGCTTCTCTATATTGATTGTACGCATCTTCATCTTGACACTTAGGTATTTTCCTATACATCTCTCTTTTAGTCTTAATTGCTCGTTGGACATCCTCGTTCCACCACCATGTTTCCTTCTTTGGTAGTCCCAAGCCTTTAGATATACCTAATACGTTTGATCCCACTCTCCTTTTGCAACTACTCATTTCTAGCCACATTGTATTAGCATCTAAGTCAAGATTCCAAACATTTTCCTTTAGTAGTTTTTCTTTAAACTCTACTTGTTTACTATTTTTTAAGTTTCACCACTTTATTCTAGGGCCGCTAACTCGTTTATTCATATTATGTCTTCGTTTTAGCCTAGTATCAAGTACTACTAACTTATGTTAGGTAGAAAGCGCTTCACCAGGTATTACTTTGCAGTCTCTACATATTTTTCTATCTATTTTTCTTGTTAAAAAAATCTATTTGACTCTTGTTATGACTACTAAAAGTAATTATATGCGACTCCCTCTTCCTAAAACTAGTATTTGCTAAGACAAGATCGTATGCTAAAGCAAATTTTAAGATTGATTCTCCTTCTTCATTTCCATTACCGTAACCAAAACCTCCATGAACTCTCTCAAACCCATCGTTACTTGCCCCGACATGCCCATTTAAATCTCCTCCAATAAAAACCTTTTCGCACCGTAACTCCCAGGCTTGTCAAAATGGAAAGGAAGCAGAGTTTTATGCAACTGCAACATACGTCAAAAATTACAATAATAGTTTTATCTCTAGTTTAATCTGTTTTTTATGATTTCCCAGAAGTTTATAAAATATAAGAGAAACTAAATGTATTGGGTTTTCATTACCAATAATCGTAATTGGACTTGAAAACTAGACTAAAAAGAAAATCCATCTACCAATCTAACATGGCTTTCCAGTTTCCAATCTCCACTATAAACCCCGATAGATCCCTTGCCCAAGATTATTTTAGCCACATCTAATGAGTTAGCACGAGAGTTAAGAGTATAAATGAACGAGACTTAGTTGTAATATGCATCCAGAATTTGGCTTGTCAACTTGGGTACTCTAAGAGTGAATTTGAAAACACCATCTCAAATTGTTATAGGCTCTGCGTTTACGAAGATTTGTAGTTCTTTCTACTCTTAATGAAAGGTTTCTCCATCTCAATATCTCTATTTTCTGGTTATTTCTCTTATTTTGTTACTCAAGATTGGGGTTATTAAACTCCATTTGTATATAGAATTTTGTGTTAGCTTATAACCCCATCACATGACTCATATTTAACATATATTTCAATAATCAATAAGAAAGAAAACAAATCCTGTTAAATTTAAAATCAACTTAAAAAATGGTAAAATATGCTTTCGCCGACTAAAAAGTCTAAAAATAAGATAAAATAGCAGGTATAGACAGTAAAATTAGTTTATAGACTCTAAAAGTGAGACTATAGGCCACATAACTAGATAATGCCTTGATTTAGAAATAAATAAATTACAAATAAAAATTAAGTTTGATTGTATGACATGGGTTTTACAACATTTGCAATACGAGACATGAAATCGAAATCTTCAAACCACTTTGAACGAAGAAGAAAAGTGTTTGTCACTTGAAAGAATTAAAAAAAAAAAAGGAATGAAAAAAGTATCATGAAAAGAAAGATGCAAAAAAAAAAGCCTTGAATGTTGAACCGTGTAGGTTATATTAGAATTGATGAACTAAAAAGAGAAGGAACACCGAATTAAGTACAAAGGAAAAGGAGGGGAAAACAATACATTAAAATAGAAGTATGCGAAGCAAGGAGATAAAATCTAAAAATTTTAACCATGTTTGATAGGGATGATGACAAATCAAGGATTACAAGGCGTTAAGGCGATCCCGAGGCGATTTCTCTGACCTAGGCGAGGCGATGCCTAGGCGAACAAAATAATATTTATTTAAAGGTCCTCGGATAAATATTTATTTATTTATAGATCCTTAAATAACACTAATTATCTATTAATCAATGTGATTATTATTCAATATATACTTCAAAAATACTAATAAGTCTTTAGGTCCTTATGTAACATGAATTGTGTCAAGATTTTGTTATTAGGTAGGCATTTTATTATCAAATTTAATTGTAAAAAGCCCCTTCAAATTTCTAAAAATTACTTAGAAGGACACCACCCGCCTAAGGCACCGCCTAGGCGATTTTGTCTCAAAACGCCAAGGCAATGCCTAAGCGACCGCCTAGGCGACGCCTTGCAATCGCTGTGACAAATAGTTTTAGTCATGTATGAATAATTAATAACTTCTTAAGGAAAATAGCTTAAGGAGCAACTACTCAACATAAGAGTGTTCCCAAGCTACATGAAGTCGGTAGAAACTAGTGAAAATACATATAACATTAAGACCGTTCATGAAAAAAACTTACTAAAAAAAATAAAAGTGTAAAAGACAACAGAAGTGGAAACATCTTTATTAAAGTTTGGCAGCGTTGGCAAAGGGCGAGGCGTTTGGATTTAGAAATTTATCTAATAAAGTACATGGTAGAAAGAAGATTTTTGTGACATAATGTATTACTTAACATTTATATTTAAGACTAATAGCACAATTTCTGAATCACTATAGAGAAGTAGAACTGCAAGGACATTAGAAACTCTTTCATAAATGAGTAGAAAACAAATAAGAGGGATAAATTAGTCTAACACAAAAAAAAAAAAAAAAAAAAAAATCCACCTAATGACTTTTGAGGAGCTCTTCATTCCTCCTGCATTTAAATTCATTCATGACACGCATTCCATCTCATATCGCATAAACCTCTAGAGCACCACTATCTGCACTCACACCATCAAACCTACATCCTTACATTGGGCAAGCCCTTACCCAAACTTCTCTTCAAATTGAAACTTATTCTTGTTAATGCTGGTAGCCTATAGTATGCAAAACCTTTGGAACCAGCGCAGTCAAAGCCATGAATAATAATCAAACCATTTGAAGGTGGTTTAATATTTTTCATTCACCTACTGTTGGGGAATACTAAAATCCACTATAAAATTCAAACATATTAAAAACTAGTAAGGTTATGTTGTTTTCCATCTTCCATGGCAACAGAAACTAAAAATTCTACACAAGATCTGTTTCATACAAAAACCAGTAAGTGAATTACTTCATTGCAGTAAAATGCGGTTACTAACAAATAAACAAAGACACGTCCAGTCAGTCTTAACATAGTCAATGACGTCAAATCGAGTTACGTCGAAACATTTGAGCTAAATTGGAATCAGAGCACAACAAAAACCCTAAACCACTTACATAGAAGAACTCAAGTTGGTCTTTTAGATAATAGCTAACAGACAGAATAAGCGAGTTGTGGTAGTAAAGAAAAGGATGGCAGAGATCAACAAGCTTGATAGAAAAGAGGAAAGGACAGCAATGAGGGAGTAGTAGTAATAAGAATCAATTGTGGTAAGATAGTGACAATAAGCAAAAGAAGGAGAAGAGAAAGGAAATAAGACAAGACCCCAAGGGAAGTGTTGTAGTGTGCCTAGTGGCAAGGAAAGGAGCACCAAACCCTGACTCAAGCGAAGCTCTTGGGTCCAATTCTTGATAACTACAATATATTCCTTGTTATAATAATAAATTAGTCAAGCCAATGGCTTGGATACCCATGGTTCTCAAAAAAAAAAAAAAAAAAAAAAAAAAAGAAAAAAAGAAAGAAATAAGACAAGGTAACTCCCAAGCTTGTCAAAATGAAATGGAAGTGAAGGTTTGTGCAACATGTGTCATAAATTACAATAATACCTTTGACTCTAGTCTGATCTATTTTTACGATTTACCAGAAGTTAAAATATTAGAGAAACTAGATGTACTGGTTTTTCATTACCAAGAATCGTAATTGGACTTCAAAATAGAGTAGACGAGAATTGCATCTAGCAATCAACCTGGTTTTCTAGTTTTCCAGTCTCCACTACAAACCCCTACTGTATATTGAATTTTGAGGTGGCTCATAACTTCACCGCATGACTCATATTCAATACGTATTTTAGTAAGAACAAAAAAATGCAAGTTATATTCAAAATCGAACCTAAGTCCTAACAAAGGTAAAATATGCTTTCGCCAACTAAAAAGTCTAAAAATGAGACAAAAAAAACTTGTACAAACAGTAAAGTGAGTTTTGACTCTATAAGTGACCACATAACTAGATAATTGCTTGTTTTAGGAAATGATAAATTACAAGTAAAAAACAAAATTTGATTGTAGGATATGAATTTTACAACATGTGCAATATGAAACATGAAATCAAAATATCGAAACCACTATGAAAAAAAAAAAAGAAGAAAAATGTTTGCCACTTGAAAAAAAGACAGTGGAGAAAGATTCATGTAAAAAAAAAAAACACCGTGAGTGTTGTAGGTGATGATATCCTTAAAGAGATGGAACACCAAAAATAGAAGTATGCAAAGCTTAAGATATCAAATCTAAAATCCTTAACCATACTGGACAATGGATATAAGGACGATGGCCAAATAGTTTTAGTAACTTAACTTAGAAGAAGAGGAAAACTAAATAATCATACTTAAAGAATTAATATTTTCAAGAGTAAAATAGAGCAACTACTCAACAAAAGAATGAATCAGTAGAAAACTAATGAAAATACACATAAAATTAAAGTCTTGCATAAAAAAAAAAAAAAAAATTTACAAAGAAAAATAGAAGTGCGAAAGGCTATAGAAGTGGAAACATCTTATTCAGATTTGGAAGCGATAGCAGAGGGTGAGATGTTTGAATTTAGAAAGTTCTATCTCATCTAAATATCTAATACAAAGGTTTCACTTGATGAGTTGTGAGGAGCTCTTCATTCGTCCTACATTTAAATCAATTCCATCTCAGATCACATAAACCTCTTAAAGCATCAATATCTGCAATAACACCATCCAAGATCCAACCTTCCTCCTTACATTGCACTCAACAATAGACAAGCCCTTACCCCAAACTTTTCTTGAAATTGAAACTTCTTGTTAATGTTAGCCTATATAATGCAGAACCCTCAAAACCAACGCAGTCCAAGTCGTGAATAATAATAAAACTCTTTGAAGGTTGTTTACTATTTATTTCCCTTTCAGATAAGTTAGTGAATAATAAAATCAACTATAAAATTCAAACATGTTAAAAACTAATATGGTTATGTAATGTTCTAAGACAACAGAACCTAAATTCTACACAAGATAACTTAAGTACAAAAGCCGGAAAGCGAATCACTTCATTGCAGTAAAACGTGGTAACTAAAAAATAGAGAAAGACACATCCAGTCAGTTTTAACATCATCAACTGCATCAAATCGAGCTACGTCGAAACATTGGAGCTAAATTGGAACTGAGGATTTGTTCTTGTTGTTGCGGCATCTACTCAGTCTTACAAACATCACCTGGAATGAATGCACAAAATCTCTCTATCTTTCTCAACAAAATCAAAGTATGCAAATCTATTCCTATCCAAGTCCGTAGCCCTAATTAAACCCATTGGGTAATAGGTGTAAATATATATATATTTATATAATAAATATATATATATATAATTATATTTAAAATCAAAGATAGGGCCTTGGGCCTTGGGGCCTTTGGGCTTTGGGCTTACATTTGTTAGCCTTGTAAAATCAAATTTTATTTTATTTTATTTTCTTTTATTTTGTATTTTCGAAATTAATTATTGGTAGTTAATTTAGTTATTTTGTGAACAAAAGCATTTGTTGAGAACAAGTGCAACTATTGAGAATAGGTGTGACTGTTGAATATATTGTTTTGAACAGACACATTGGTTTGAACCAGTGCCTCAAGTTCTATTTAAGTAGAACTAAAACACTGGAAATAGATATAATTTTCGAATTTCGTTTTTGAGAGAGAAGAAAAAAAATCACAGTTTGGCAGACTTTTGAACTTGGTGATTTTTGGTTCGAAAGAGCATCCGGTTGTATCCTGGGGGCAGATCTTTGAAGAAAATTCCATCACCGAATTCAAGGAAATTTCTGTCTTAGGACATTGCTTCTGTGCAAGCCTCCGGTTAGAAATTTATTTTGTTGATTGATTCTGTTATTAATTATTTGTAAATCTTTATTCATTCATATATATTAGTATCATTATTTATTGTTCCATACAACAATCTAAGACAGAAATTTTCAGAAATTTCTGAGATTTTGTGTTGTTTTGTGAATTTCAGAAATTCTGAAAATGGTGGGACAATCGAGTTTGAACAACTCTACAAAGTCAGAAGTCAAGTCTGAGAAGTCCAAGGGAGTGGATTTCAAGAGGCATGAAGAAAAGCCTGAAAAATTCACAGAGTGGATTTTAAAAGGTGGCAACAAAAATTGTCGTTCTACTTGACAACCCTCAATCTTGCACATATTGTAAGAGAGGATGAACCTAAGACAGATGAGGATCCTCTATCGAAGGAGACTATTATGTCCATTGAGAATTGGAGAAATTCTCCGACTTTCTTTGTCGCAATTACATCCTTAATTGTTTGGATGACAATTTATATGACATATATTCGTCATATGACACAAAGAAAGGAAGTATGGAATAATCTTGAGAAGAAATACAAAATTGAAGATGCTTAGGTGCGAAGAAATTCGTAATTGGTAAATTTCTGAAATATCTCATGGTGGACTCCAAAACTGTCATTAAGCAAGTAGAGGAAATCCAAGTCTTGATTCATGAACTGCATGCAGAAGGATGTTCTATCAATGAACACTTTCAAGTTGGTGCAATTATTGAGAAGTTACCTCCTTCGTGGAAAGATTTTAAGATTTATTTAAAGCACAAAAGGAGGGAGATGACTATAGAGGACTTGATTTTGAGGCTTAGAGTTGAAGAAGATCATCGCAAGGGAGACAAAGTTGAAGTACCTACCTTTGCTGCAAAAGCAAATGTGGTTGAAGGAGAGGCTTCAAAATCCAGATTTCAGAAGAACAAAGCAAAGAAGTTTTCAGGCAACACTCCAACAAATTTGCACCTAAAGGCAAGCCCTTTAAGAAAGTTAAAGGTAATTGTTGGGTGTGTGGAAAAAGCGGCCATAAGGCTCAAGAATGTCGTCACCGGAAAGATCAACCTGCAGCAAATTCTTCTCAAAAGAATCACGTCAATGTCACAACTACTGAAGAAAATTTGGTTGTCGTTATTTCGAAGTCAATATGATTGACAATGTTAAAGGTTGGTGGATTGACACAGGGAGCAACTAGGCATATTTGTGGCGACAAGGCACTATTTTCAACCTTTGAAAATGTTACTAATGATGAAAAACTCTACATGGGGAATTCATCTACTTCAACCGTCAAAGGAAAAGGGAAAGTGTTGCTGAAATTTACTGGAAAAACTCTTACTTTGATTGATGTACTTTATGTTCTGAAATACGAAAGAACTTAGTCTCTCGGTACTCTTCTTACTAAAAGGGGATTCAAACTAGTGTTCGAATCGATAAGTTTGTGCTATGTAAGGCTACGACTATATAGGACGAGGGTATTTAGTAGATGGTATGTTCAAACTGAATGTAATGGTTACTAATGTTATGAATAAAGTGAATGCTTCTATTTATATCGTGGATTCTTATGATATTTGGCATGCTAGATTAGGCCATGTAAATAGTAGGTCTATTAGTAGAATGATTAATCTCAATTTATTACCTAAATTTAATTTTGATGTGAAGCACAAATGCCAAACTTGCACTGAATCTAAGTTTGCTAGGAAATCTTTTAAAACTGTCCTAGGAAGGTCAAATGAATTGTTAGGATTAATACATAGTGACCTTTGTGACTACAAATCAACCCCTACAAGAGGAGGAAAAAATTACTACATTACTTTTATAGATGATTGTAGTAAATATTGCTATGTCTATTTGATTAAAACTAAAGATGAAGCTTTTAATATGTTTAAGACATATAAAGCTGAAGTTGAAAATCAATTAGATAAAAGGATCAAAGCAATAAGAACGGATAGAGGTGGAGAATATGAATCCTCTGAATTTGCTGAATTTTGCAGTAGTCATGGAATTATACATCAAACTACGGCACCATACACACCTCAACAGAATGGTGTCGCGGAGAGGAAAAACAGAACTTTTAAAGACATGATAAATTCTATGCTAAATAGTTCTGGACTTCCACATAACATGTGGGGAGAGGCACTACTTACAGCAAATTATATCCTAAATAGAATCCCAATTAAGAAGACAAATAAGTCTCCTTATGAATTGTGGAAAGGAAGAATTCCTACTTTTAAAATTTTAAAAGTGTGGGGTTGTTTAGCAAAGGTACAAGTTCCTATCACCAAGAGAACAAAATTGGGGCCTAAAACTATAGATTGTGTATTTATTGGGTTTGCTAACAATAGTGCTGCATATAGATTTTTGGTAATAAATTCTGAGATTAATGATATCCATGTTAATACAATTATAGAATGCATGGATGTGCAATTCTTTGAAGGAATTTTTCCTTATAAAGAACAAAATCAAGTTCATCAAACAAGAGAGTTCGAGATGAACCATCCACTTCTAATGTTCCAACATTAGATGAAGAACCAAGAAGGGGAAAAGATCTAGAGTTCAAAAGAGTTTTGGGCCGATTTTATAAGTTTTTGACCGAAACCAACCACAAACATATAAAGAAGCTATGACTTCTACTGAGGCTATTTTATGGAAAGAAGCCATAAATAGTGAAATAGAATCCATTTTAATAAACCACACATGGGAATTGGTTGAATTACCTCCTAGGATTAAACCGATAGGTTATAAATGGATTTTTAAACGAAAATTGAAAGCCGATGGATCAATTGATAAATATAAAGCTCGTTTAGTAGCTAAAGGTTTTCGACAAAAAGAAGGGTTGGATTATTTTGATACATATTCTCCAGTTTCTAGAATTACATCTATTCGGATGTTAATTTCAATTGCTTGCAATTTATAATATGGAAATACATCAAATGGATGTAAAAACGAAGATTTTTAAATGGAGAATTAGATGAAGAGATATATATGGAACAACCCGAAGGATTTGTGGTCCAAGGTCAAGAAAATAAAGTCTCAAATTGGTTAGGTCTTTATATGGACTTAAACAAGCACCAAAACAATGGCATGAGAAATTTGACCATACTATGCTTGCAAATGGATTTAAAATTAATGAATGTGACAAATGTGTCTACATCAAAGAATTGAAAAATTCTTGTGTCATAGTATGTCTCTATGTTGATGATATGTTGATAATTGGGACAAATAAGGATATAATCATTTCAACTAAGAAGATGTTGAATTCTAATTTTGACATGAAAGACTTAGGTCTAGCAGATGTCATTTTGGGTATTCAAATCAAACGAAATGATAATGGATATATCCTTACTCAATCACATTATGTAGAAAAAATATTGAAGAGGTTTAATCAATTTAATTGTAAACCTGTTCCTACCCCATTTGAGCCAAATTGCATACTTAAGAAGAATACTGACAGTGCAATTTCTCAATTAGAGTACTCCCAAATAATTGGAAGTTTGATGTATTTGATGAATTCTACAAGACCAGACATTGCTTATGCAGTGAACAGACTTAGTAGATATACAAGCAATCCAAATAATTATCATTGGGAAGCATTGATACGAATACTAAGGTATTTAAAACATACTTTAGAATATGGATTGCATTATACAAAACATCCACCGTACTTGAAGGGTATAGTGATGCCAATTGGATTTCGACAATACTTTGAAACAAAGTCAACCAAAGTGGATATATTTTTACATTGGGAGGAGCTGCGATTTCCTGGAAATCAACTAAGCAAACGTGTATAGCACGTTCGACAATGGAATCGAAATTTGTAGCCTTAGATAAAGTCTTGAGGAAGCGAGAATGGCTAAGAAACTTTCTAGAAGATATTCCATTCGCCAAAACCAATTGCCGAAGAATATGTATACATTGTGATTGTATGGCAGCACAAGCTAATGCTAAGAATAATGTATACAATGGTAAGTCAAGACATATAAGGCGCAGACATAATACTATAAGACAATTACTTTCAAGTGGAGTAATTAGTATAGATTATGTAAAGTCAAAGGAGAATATTGCAGATCCTATGACAAAGGGCTTACCGAGAAATCAAGTTGTATTGTTATCGAGGGAATGGGTTTAAAGCCTATAAATGAGTTAAGTCTCAGTGGAAACCTAACCTAGGTGATTGGAGATCCCATGTACTAGGTTCAATAGGCAAACCGATTAGATGAAACTCGCGAGAAGAACACATATTCGTTCATTCCTAAGATAAAAGCGTGTTCGAAAGAAGTTCAAGGATATGTTAAACATTTAATGACAAATAAAATTGTCACCTATATGATAGTAAATGTGGGTCGCATTTATGAGAACGAGACAGGCTAAATTCTCTAAATCTATCATGAAACCAGGATATGTCCAGGACCAAAATGGACAAAAACGTATAAACTGAATTTTGATAATCGTGTCATGCGTAATACATATTGTCTTGGTTTACTACAAAACGTGAACAGTTCAAGATCCTCCATATCCACTCAAGTCACAAAGTAAATCCAATATGTTTTACTATGGTAAGTTCAAGTCTTTCAGATACTTTTCCTGACAACATGACATGAGACTTCTCTCTCTTTCGTGTATTATAATTTTCGTTATAATTTTTTTAAAAAAAAAAAAAAAAAAAAAAAAAAAAAAAAAAAAAAAAAAAAAAAAAAAACCAAATTTGAACAAAAATGTGGGGTATAGTGATATTTCTATTCAAATGTGGGGTATTGTTAGAACTTGAAAAATGTTTCAAGTGAGTTTGAATAGAAAACCTCTTTAGTCCCACATTGCTCACTTCAAAGAGTACAAACTCTTTATATACAAACACTACTCTAAAGATTTGCTTTAGAGAAACCCAATGGATATAGTCCAAATTGGCACCCATTGGGTAATAGGTGTAAATATATATATATTTATATAATAAATATATATATATATAATTATATTTAAAATCAAAGATTATAATTTTCGAATTTCGTTTTTGAGAGAGAAGAAAAAATCACAGCTTTGCGAGACTTTTGAACTTGATGATTTTTGGTTCGAAAGAGCATCCGGTTGTATCCTGGGGGCAGATCTTTGAAGAAAATTCCATCACCGAATTCAAGGAAATTTCTGTCTTAGGACATTGCTTCACAGTGCAAGCCTCCTAAGTTAGAAATTTATTTTGTTGATTGATTCTGTTATTAATTATTTGTAAATCTTTATTCATTCATATATATTAGTATCATTATTTATTGTTCCATAATTAACACATTGCAATTACTAAACCAAGATAATTCCCAAAAAAACCTAAAAGAAACACTCACATGGAAGAACTCGAGCTGGTCTTCGAAATGCTCAAGAGCAGTTCTGATGGCGTTGAGACTCTTGGCCTCAGCAATCGCTTCGTCATCACCAATTCGACATTCCTTCACGAACACGAAGCCGGTGCCGGTGCCGCGTTCGTCGTCGGCGTCAGCGCAGGGCTTCTTCTTCTCGGATTTCTTCAACGTCTTGATGGAATTGAGGAAGTGGGATCTGGAGATGGCGTGAATGGCGTCGCTGAGCTTGTCGTGGATGTCCCAAATCTTCTCCAGCAACGCCTCGATTTCTTCCATCTCCATGTCCCATTTCATCATCGAAGATGCAATTGTTAGGGTTGAGAGAGAGAGAGAGAGAGAGAGAAGTGGTACGCACGTCAAGGATCGTTTGCGTGGTTTGGGTTTTATTGGGGATTTGGTGGGGGCGCAAATCTCAGGAAAAATAAGAGGGAAACGCCCAAAAGTTTTTGAAGATGTCCGTTATAACGGAAAAAGAAGATAAATGACTTTCTGTTCAATGAGTTCTTCGTAACTGTGAACTCTAGCACCGGTTATTTCATGTTTTTATCTAAAGATAATACAGAGTACCGGGCTTTATATATTCCAGCTCTCGGTAGATTAATTTACTACTATAACAATAAAACTAGGGAGCCGCTAAACAAACCCTAATTTTTACTTAAATGACTCCATTTTTTAATTTTTACTTTGTCGTATCTCACTTTTTACTTAGTTTACCCCATTTTTTTTCAAAATTCCAAAAATATCTTTGCTCTCCTCATTACCCCTATTACATGTGGGTGTCGGACATACAGAGCCGACACTTTTAAAGAGGTTTCGGTCGACTCCGATCAAAACTGCGCGCGAAAAGAACTAGGTCTCAGTGGGTGACAGAGAAATCTAGCTGAGATCTCTTTAGAGGTCTCGGACACAGGCCATGTGTGTACGAGACCTCTTTAAAGGTCTCGACAAAGGTGTCAGCTTTGTGTGTCTGACACCCGTGGGGCAACAAGAACAAACAAAAAAATTTCAAAACTCCTAAAAAATACATTAAAATGATTGAAAAAATAGTAGGTTTTGCTCGAAATCGCTTAATATTTTCGATTTCATCAAAACTTTGCACCCAAAATGCAAGATTCAACCCCAAATTGAAGCCCTAAACCCAACAACAATCTCACAAACAACATCGACTCAAAAAAGTAAGAAAATTCAGAAAAACTTCGAAATCGACACTAAAAGAGATGAGGAATGCACTCACGGCGTCAAATCGACGTGGTTTTACTCTGACTTTGTCAAATTCGAGTTGGTGGTGAGAATACGATTTGAGAGAAGGGTGACTGAGGTATGGGTGAGTGGGGCGGGTGGGGTATAGTGACAAGTTTATAATTAGACATGTTTTATAGTGTAATTTAGGTTAGTTTTAGATGAAAATGATGATATTACACTAGGTATTGTCTTGTTTTGTAATTTCAGGATTTATTTAAGAAAAATGAAGAAATGGAAGAAAAAGAAGAAGATGAAGAACAAAACAATCAACTGGAGAAAAGGTATAACGATTTCACAGCTGATGCGAAATTACATAGGAATCACCACTAAAATCGACTTTTGGGGCATGTGCCCTAGGTCAATATATAAACATTGTTTATCTTATAATTTTAGTTAATAAAATTGAAGTTTTCATTTGTTTTTTTATTATAAGTTATTGCATGTATACCTTATAGTAAAATATATGGATATTTATTGAAATATCATAAATGTCCATAATCGGTCATTATACTAGTGAACTATAATGAATTAAGGCTAGTGTGAATCTTGATTGATGGTCATGTGATAATCATGCATATAGGGGTTTGAATCGATATCATGAGCACTTGTTAAGGAACAAGGTATTGGACCAACCCGCTATGAGAACACCACATGGATTAAGTCATAGGTGTTATTCATGATAAGTATATCATTTAGTCATTCAACTTGAGATTACTATAGACTCCAATATTAGAAGCACAATAATTTGACACAATCGAATGTTATATTTAACCAGACGATTATAAAGATTGTAATTGGTTACCATGTGAATAATATGTGAAGGTGTGTAATCAAGGTAGAATTTGTCACTCTCGTATAGAGAGATATGAATGGGTCCCTCGATATGATAGACTGATAATATCCAACTCCATGTGAATTGATATGATCAATGTCACTTGGATGTTTTTTGTTTACCTAAATATTGAAACTAGTGCGATTGAACATTAAGGGTGACTTTTCATGTCTTATGTTTCATTAAAGAATAGCGCACGATAAAAGGATGTGATATATGTTATTCATTAGGTTGTATCTATTTTGATATTCATGCTACTTGGGTAGTCATAATGTCTTGTTAGAGACCGCTTATGACTTATGTACCAAAATGATTTTTGGTTCACTGCCAACGCCGCATGAACCTATTGGGTCGCACACAAAAAAATGACTTTGTGCAATTTCAATTGGTCTAGAGTAATAAGTTTTATATGATAAAATTCACGACATAAAAGATCTTACAATTTGTTATATGATAACTTATTAATAGGGGCGTATGTGTAATTTGATTAAACTGCCTAAATACAATAGTTGTGTACTATGATATGTTTTTTAATTGATCTTATCTACACATATAAATAAAGGTTGAAACCCTAAAAAAATAAGATTTTCGTTTTTGCTACTTTTGGATTTTTCTGGATATTGGGAAAGAAAGAAAAATGTTTTCTATTTCTCTTTGGGCTAGCACTCCAAATTGTAATCATCGTTCGTGTGTGGATTTTCGATAGAGAACGCGTGCTTAAACGTCTTGGAGATCGATCAATCAGAGAAGGAAATCACAGATTAAGGTATGGTTTTTTTTTGTAGATTAAGTGTAATGGAACTTATTTTCGATCCTGTTGGGGTTTTTCAAAAATTGTTCTTGAATTTTTCGCTGCGTATGAACCCTAAAACGCAACAGTGGTATCATGACATTAGGCTTGGTTCTATTAAACGTTTGCATGTTTTCTCTTATGTATATATGATATATGTGTGAAAACATGATCTTGATTAATGTATATATGATGTACAAATAGGTTATATGATAATTTTTATCAAGAATGTGTTGTAAAACATGTTGTTAATTCATGTATTTGACACATACGCATCATTTGAATCAATAATAGAATTCATGTTTAGAATGTTTCGATTAACATATGTTTTAATATTAAACGATGCGAATTTTGTATGTTCACATGGTAGAAGTCATGTTTAGGTTAATGTGATTCTGATGTTGAATTTGTTCAATAATTATGTATGTTTATATGATAGAAATCATGTTTAGGTTAATATGATTAATTTAATATGATTATGGTGTTGAATGCATGATTAATATTTAGTTTCTTGATTCAATTGCTTGTATTGTATTGATAAGAATCGAAATTGATTTTGATCATATATCTCATTATGGTTATCTGTTAATATATTTCTATTAGATATGAGATAAACTTTTAATAGGATAAGAATTACAAATCCTATAAGTTATGTGAGATATATAACAAATTCGTATTTGATAAGGATTAAAAGTATCTTACATTCTAATTGGATTAGGATTAGGATAAGATATCAAGTTAGAGGTGAGCACGAGTTAATTAAAGATATTTTAATTAATATTTTTTGGAATTAAAATAAGGGGTAGTTCTGGTCAATTAGATTGGCTGACCGGCCAACGGGACTGCCGCTAACTGTTCGTAGCACAAGGAAATTCGTATAATAGTTGATATTAGTAAACTTTTCTAACTTGTTTAGTGATTGTACATGCATGGTAATAAATGATATTTATCTTGTTTAAATTATGATCACTAAAACAAATAAATTCTTCTTCCAGATTTTAAGTCAAGTGTCATCCAGTTTTAAACACTTGTCAAGCCTTAAATCACATCAATATGAGTTTGCCTCTGCTGAGTGTATTGTGTTATCTAGGTGAGCCAAGTTGAGTAACAATTACTCTATTGTTTGAAATGGTTAGACTTGATAAAGCTATCAAAACAATTTTGGGCTTTAGGCACAAGATGAGATAAAACATGTTAAGACATAAGATGTTATAATCTCATAAAAAAACAAAAAGTTACATATGATGTAATTGGTAATAAGTATCTACCTAAATAACATAATTCAAAGTGTCATGCCTTAACTGTCTTGGAATTAGGTGAAACATGAATTTTAGTCCCTTAAATTAACATAGTGGTTTTATGATGGTAGTTAATTTAGTAAAGTCTATTCCTCTATACTAAAATGAAATTTTTTGTAATCTTTGTTGTAGATCTATGGCCTCTTCAAATCACACTAATCCCTTGTCACTGCGTTCCATCCTTGAGGAGGATAAGTTGTCTGAGACAAACTTTCTTGACTGGTTCAGAAACTTAACAATTGTTCTTAAGCATGAATGCGAGTCGTATGTCCTAGATGATCTTATTCCTGAGGAATCACCAACCAATGCTTTAAGATCCATAAAGGATGCACATACTAAGCATGTCAATGACTCATCTAATGTTGCATGTATTATGTTGGCAACCATGGTTCCTGAACTTCAAAAGGACATGAAACACATGGAAGCTTACGACATGGCTACGATGTTGAAGGAAATGTTCCAATAGCAGGCTAGGTAAGAAAGGTTCGAGACAGTAAATATTCTTCATTCTTGCAAAATGGCTGAGGGTACGTCAGTTAGTCCTCATGTTATGAAAATAAAGGGTTATATTGACCATCTTGACAGATTTGGATTTTTCATAAGCCAAGAGTTGGCTACGGATTTGATCTTGAATTCATTGCCTGATAATTATCCACAAATTGTGATGAACTATAACATGAATAACATAGAAAAGTCTATTTCGAGTTGCATTTAATGCTTAAAATTGTTGAGCAGAATGTCATGGAACCCACTGCCAATGTGTTGATGGTTCAAAAAGGAAAGGCTATGAAGAAGAAGGGCAAAGACAAAGCTAAAGTTGCCAAGGCTGTTGTGAATGTCACAAAACCTATGGAACAAGTCAAGCTTAAGGTTGATTCTACTTCAAAGTCCTATAAGGAAAAGAAAAAAGAAGGAAATTGTTATTTCTGCCATACACCTGGTCATTGGTTCAGAAATTGCAAGCTCTATCTTGAAGATTTAAAGAAAAATAAGAGTAGTGCGACTACTGCTTCAGGTATTTATTGCTAGACCCCACTAATTAGGGTATATGACCGGCCTAGATTACCTTAGTTCCCCTGATAATCTAGCAGTCTTAAACTCACCATCGATAAATAAAAAAAATTAAGATATCGTAATCATCAAATATGAAACTTTATCAACCACAGAGGATTCTAAAAGTAAATCTTAAACTTCAAAATTCATAAATTCATTTAGATTGATTACATTATCCTTAAAATTTCATGAAAAAATTTTGACAGCACCTCATCTATTTTTAATCCTACAACGAAAAACCCGGCCTTGAAAAATCTTCGACGAAACCTGTTTAGTTTGGTGGAAATGCCGAAGGATTCATAATCCACCCATAACAATATATATTACATCAATAACCTATTTCAAGTTTTCAAAATCCTTAAACTAACATTACCTCAGCTCCATAGTATTCTGATCCGCTTCAAAGTTGCTGCAACCATTCCAAAGGAGATCCTAATCGCACACAAACTCAAAAACCCATTTATACAATATATTATATGAAAAACAATACATACATAGAGAGAAAGGAACTGAGCAAATCACAATCAGTCAAAAAGTTTTCTTTTTCTTTGTCGCTGCTATAACGTGTCATTACCTAATTATAAAAATTCGATAATGTCAGATAAGTAAATCCCACACTATCCAGTACACATGTAATAATCAAATGCATAATAAACCAAGAAGTTAAATGAAGAATATAATCCAAGAAATTTAAATACAACTGTGAATCCATCCCGTTTCTGTTATCCGACCACAATCAAGATGACGTCCTCTAAAAGTGGTAAGTAAAAGTAATAAGGAATCATGCCCGGGGAGTATAATCAAACGATTCTCATTCCCCTAGACTATAGGAGTATGATATGGTTCAATGTGATCTCATGATAATCACGTGATGCAAAGTATCAGCGACTCCAACCCTCAAACATAATATAGTGTTATATAACCATGGTATAGTTTACACTATAAGAAAACTCGTAACGCCTTATCCTCCCAATCCGTGTATGCATGTACAACGAAAATGCAATATCAAGGATCAATGCAATTTATACAAAATTATAATCATATAATGTAAATGTTACTATGGGATTTACTTAATATTACAAACATCCAATTTCGAGCTTAATTTTCGGGGTTCCCTAGAGCGTCGATCACCTTGAAAATGCTTCCAATAGCTTCCCTGCATACTCAATTATATTATGGGTCATGCTTCAAGTGAAATTATATCACGAAACCCAATGAAAACTGCAGTCAAAGTACGCTTGAGCACAATTTCCAAAAATATTAATTTATATAATTGTTTCAACTATCTTTCAACTAGCCAACTTGGGGTAACTTTTTAACCTTGGATATCTCAATATTTGTCATGTTAACCTTAAAGGAACTTGTATTACTCATATCATACTTTCCATAAACTCTAAGAACACCCAAATCGGATCATCGACGGTGAAGTTATGAATTTTCCCATATGACCTATCAACTAGACAAACTTTATTTATTTTGAACTAAAAAAACTTCTCTAAATCAATATTTTAGCAATTAAATCCTCAAAACTCAACAAAAAATGATATGAAATCATTCGATACTAACACCAAAATATTTTCACATCCTGTGGAGTCAAATTGGATCAAAACCAATAATCAATTCATCTTAAAACTCAATGTAAATCAATATCAACTATAAAAACATCTCCAAAATAGTTATCAACTGAATTGCATTAGTTCAACTCATCAAAACCCTAACCCATGCCAGTGACATTTATTCTGAATTATTCCAAATCGACCCAATATACCAATTATCAACAATTCCTATCAATTTCTATCAAAACCCCGTGAAAGAAATCGAAAAATCACGAGAATTCAAAATGAATCGTGGAAAAATGCCCGACATTGAGAATTTACCATATTGCGGGTCGAATACCTTATTTCCATCATGGAAACTTGGCTCGAACTGACCGTATCATGATTCTCTACAGTGTTGTGGAAAGAAACCGAATGAAAATCGAACGTAAAGAGCTCCGCGAGCGAAAGTGTCCGCGGAGATGGTTAGCGAACGAACGTATAAAACGTTTTGTTTCAAATGAAACGTTTGATTTGTTTTTCATTTTTTTTTATATTTATATATAAACCCTCACATAGGACGTGTGTAGGTAAAGAAGCTAGTCCCTTCACATCGTCGCCCGGATGTGAAGAAAAATGAGCAAGGGTTCTCGTACAAAGGATGGGTGTGGGTAAAGAAGCTAGTTCAAAACAAACACGAAAACAAAAACAAAATCATATATACGGACACTAGATCTTTTAGACAAAATAGAAATAGAAAAGGAAAACAAATACAAATAGGAGAAAAAATTTGTTTAGGAACATGGAACATATGAACACTTACGGGGAAGTCAATAGAACTAGTAGATACCATGATTAGAAGGAGAGTCAATATTGCTTGCCTCCAAGAGACAAAACGGGTAGGAGAAAAGAGTAGAGAAATAGGAAGCACAAGGTTTAAATTGTGGTACACTGGTATAGATAGAAAATGCAATGGAGTATGAATTGTGGTGGATAATGATTATAAGGATAAGGTCGTAGAGGTTAAAAGAATGAGTAATAAATTGATTCTAGTTAAATTAATTATTGGAGACGAGAAAATTAACATACTTAGCGCCTATGCACCACAAGTAGGATTAAGCGAGAGGATCAAACGCAAGTTTTGGGACGATATGGATGGATTTATGCAAAGTATACCATTAGATGAAAAGGTTTTTATTGGAGGAGATTTAAATGGGCATGTCGGGGCAAGTAACGATGGGTTTGAGAGAGTTCATTGAGGTTTTGGTTACGGTAATAGAAATGAAGAAGGAGAATCAATCTTAGAATTTACTTCAGCATACGATCTTGTCTTAGCAAATAATAGTTTTAGGAAGAGGGAGTCGCATATAATTACTTTTAGTAGTGGTCATAACAAGAGTCAAATATATTTTCTTTTAACAAGAAAAATAGATAAAAAAATATGTAGAGACTGCAAAGTAATACCTGGTGAAACACTTACTACCCAACATAAGTTAGTAGTACTTAATATTAAGCTAACATGACAAAATAATATGAATAAAAGAGTTAGCGACCCTAGAATAAAGTGGTGGAACCTAAAACATAGTAAACAAGTAGAGTTTAGAGAAAAACTACTAAAGGAAAATGTTTGGAATCTTGACTTAGATGATAATACAATGTGGCTAGAAATGACTAGTTGCATAAGGAGAGTGTGATCAAACGTATTAGGTATATCTAAAGGCTTGGACCACCAAAGAAGGAAACATGGTGGTGGAACGAGGATGTCCAACGAGCAATTAAGACTAAAAGAGAGATGTATAGGAAAATACCTAAGTGTCAAGATGAAGATGCGTACAATCAATATAGAGAAGCTAGAAAACAAGCTAAAAAGTGGTTAGTCAATCTAAAACAAATTTCATGGAAGATCTATATACAAGGTTAGGTAATAGAGATGACGAAAAATATATATATATATAGGCTAGCCAAATTAAGAGATAAAAAGAAACAAGACCTAAGTCATGTAAGATGTATTGAGGACGAAAATTAAAATGTTTTAACGCTCGAGGATGATATTAAGGAGAGACGGAGAAGTTATTTCCATAGTTTATTTAATGATGGCCAAGTTGATACTATAATAGATGAAAACCCACACCAAGAAAGAAATGTAAACTATACACGCAATATTAGAATTGTAGAAGTTAAAGAGGCATTGAAAATAATGAAAATAGGGAAAACATGTGGCCCAGATGAAATACCCATAGATGTTTGGAAATGCTTAGGAGAAATTGGATTGACTTGGTTAACAAAACTTTTCAATAAAATTTTAAAATCAAAACGGATGTCAATGGATTGGAGAAGAAGCACGCTTGTGCCAATCTTAAAAAACAAATGAGACATTCAAAGTTGCTCAAACTACCGGGGAATTAAACTTATGAGTCACACTATAAAACTTTGGGAGAGGATAATTGACAATAGGCTAAGGAGAAAAACAACAATATCAGAGAACCAATTTGGTTTCATGCCCGGGAGGTCAATTATGGAAGCGATTTTCCTTATAAGATGATTGTTATAAAAATATAGAGAAAAGAAAAAAGATCTTCATATGGTATTCGTAGATTTAGAAAAAACATATGATAGGGTCCCTAGAGATGTTCTTTAGTGGGTTCTAGAAAGAAAAAGAGTGCATGCTAGATACATAGACACTATTAAGGATATGTATGATGGAGTAGTAACGAGTATAAAGACATTTGGATGAGCTACAAAAAAATTTCTCATTACGATAGGACTACATCAAGGATCGGCTTTAAGCCCATATCTATTTGCTTTAGTTATGGATGAACTAACTAGACATATTCAAGAGGATATACCATGGTGTATGCTATTTACAGATGATATTTTCTTAGTAGATGAAACAAAAGATGGAGTGAATAGGAAATTAGAACGCTGGAGGAATACATTAGAATATAAAGGCTTTAAGTTGAGTAGGACGAAAACCGAATACATGCACTGTGAGTTTAGAAACACTAGACATCGAGATGACGGAGTGGTAAAATTTCGGGAAGTAGAAGTTCCTAAGGTAAACCACTTTAGATACCTAGGATCAATCATACAAAATGATGGTAACATTGAGAATGATGTCACACATAGAATTCAAGCTGGATGGAAAAAATGGCGGAGTGCAACAGGAGTGATTTGTGATCAAAATGTTCATACTAAGTTAAAAGAAAATTTTATATGACCGCAATTAGGCCAGCTATGTTTTATGGAAGTGAATGTTGGGCGGTAAAGCAACAACAATTACATAAAATGAACATATCAGAAATGAGGATGCTTAGGTGGATGTGTGGTAAAACTCGTAAAGTAGAATAAGAAATATAAAAATTCAAAGACAAGTATGAGTAGCACCAATTGATACAAAGATTAGGGAAGAGCGGTTGCGGTGGTTTGGTCACCTGCAAAGACGGCCTACAAATGCCCCAATTAGAAAACTTGACTCAATAGAAACTGTAGAAATTCGACTAGGTAGGGGTTGACCAAAGTTAACATGGGATGCATTAATTAGGAGGGATTTGAATGGTTTGAAAAGCTCTCCATTAATTGCACTTAATCAAGCACAATGGAAAAGTTTGATCCATGTAGCCGACCCCAGTTAATTTGGGACTGAGGCTATGTTGTTGTTGTTATTGTTGTTGTTGTATATAAACCCTCAACTGCTTTGTCAGCAGCTTAATTTCTTTTTATTTATTAATTTATGAAATTCTTAGTTTAATGTGTTTCGACTTTCGGTGCTCGTTTTCAATCCAATTTTTTCCAAATCGTGTCAATTTCTCAACAAATCAGTCCATTTTCATAAAACTTTCATAACACTGATTTTTGTCACACCAAAACCCCAAAAATCTTAATTTTTTCCATGACATACGAAACCCTTATGGACCAATTATGTTGCTATAATTGACATAACTTACACTAATTTGGACCCAATCATAACCTCGATCACCGTCAACCGACACGAAACTCGAAAACAAGATCGACACAAACTTCGTCTCATTTGACACTACTTCCAATCCCGACTTATACATAAACCGAGACTCACGTCGGCTCTTTAAGCCCATTTAATCTTCAAATTTGAATTTTTAAACTTAATTTCACTTATTTTTCACAAAATTGGAAACAATAGTTCGAGTCTATATTTTAACTATATCGGGACCTATTTCGACACGTATCTCGAGATAAAACCCTATAAAATCTCAAATTTACCTGTCAACTTGAATTTCGCAAAATAAAATAATATATAGTACTCAACACTAGGCACACATCACACAATAATAAAATTGATTAAAAATCTTAATTTCGTCGATTTTTGACTCCCGACTCGCAACCAAAATCATAATTAGTCTTTGTTAATTTCTCATAAACCTAATTACCAGTATAAAAATTTTGGGACTTGAAAATCTTCCAAACTAATAAGAATTTTGTCATCGAAATTAAAATTGAACCAAATTTATCTGGACTAGAAAACATCTAAAAAATGATCTCTCATATACGCCTTTCATTCTCAACTCAGCTCTAAATCACCATGAAATTGCCACTTAACCAAGATAAGTGGACTTTCTTTATTTCACAACTTATGGACCTTTCTATCCACAATTAATATAGGTTGCTCTTCGTATGATACATCACACTACAAATCAAACTGATTCTACTGTACAATGTGATGTGAATCAGGTTCCTTCTGCCAGAGCATAGACACATGAAATACATCATGAACTCCGGCTAACTGAGGCGGCAATGCAAGTCTATAAGCAACCTTCCCAATTGGTTTCAAAATCTCAAATTGACCTATAAATCTAAGAGAAAGCTTTTCTTTTCAGTCCAAATCTGTAATGGCCTTTGAAAGGGGAAACTTTCAAATACATGCAAGCTCCTTCACTATATTCCATAAACCGCTGATAAAGATCATAATAAATTTTGTATCTTTCCTGAACCGTTTTCAATCTTAGACGAATCTGCTGCACAATCTTAGTGTGATCTCCAACCATCTATGGCCCCAACTCCACAAATCATTCGGTTCAGCCCAACCGGCAGGAGAACGACTAGGTTTCCCATACCATGCCTCAAACGGAGTCATTTTAATACTCGATTAACAACCGTTATTGTAAAAGAACTCACATAAAGGTATGTATTCTTCCCATGAACCTTCAAATCCTAGTACACAAGCCCTGAGCATGTCCTCTAACACATGGGTCAACCTTTCTGGTCGACCATCTACCCGTGGATGAAATATAATACTGAAATGTAACTGAGTGCCAAGCTATTCATGTATGCTCTACCATAACCCCGCTGTGTGCGGAGCATCACGATCAGAAACTATCGTAAGTGACACTCCAAACAAGCCAATTACCTCTTGCTCATACAACAAGCTCAGCGTAAAAGTATCCAAAATGGACATAAGAAGAAAATAAGCAGACTTCGTCATTCCATCAACAATAATCCAGTCCACATCGTGTTTCCTTTGAGAAGTATGCATATTTGTAACAAAATCCATCGCAATAAGTTTTCATTTTCCATTGCGACATTGGAAGTGGCTACAACATACCCCCAAGTTTTCGCTGATCGACCTCAACCTGTTGGCAAATCTCACATTCACCTACATCAGCTTTCATCCTTGGCCATCAATACAATCATCTCATATCATGATACATTTTAGTTCTGCCAGGATGAATGTTATACCTTGACCGATGAGATTATCTCAATATCTCATCCCGAATCTCAGCCACTAATGGGATTTACAATCTGCCTCTAAGCCTGAAACTCTTATCCACAACTCCACCTAATATGGATTGTTGTTGTCATCAGTAAACCCCTTGGTCTTCCCATAATTCACATCACTTTGCTGACACTTTATCACTTCTTGAATAGATACGGGTTGTACTCTAAGCTGAGCACAAGTCCGTTCATTATCAACCTCAGGAATATCCGACAAAGTCATAGCGATGATTTTTTTCGAGTAAGTCAACCGACTAGTTGAACGCAATGTTTCAACACTTCTCATGCTCAGTGCGTCAGCAACAACATTAGCTTTACTCGAATGATATTCAAGACTAAAATCAAAGTCTTTCAAATGTTCAAACCATTATCGTCTCATATTCAACTCTTTGTGAGAGAACAAATACTTCAGACTTTTATGATCTAAAAATATTGTGAAGCTTTCCACATATAAATAGTGTCTTCACAGCTTCAAAGCAAACACGATTGCCGCTAATTCCAAATCATGAATAGGATAATTATTCTCGTGAATATTTAATTGCTAAAAAGCATAAGCAATCACTCCGTCATTCTACATCAACACACAACTCAATCCCACTTTCGATGCATCTGTATAAACTATAATTTCTTTCCCCAGTTTAGGTAATACTAGAATTGATGCTGAAGTTGAACACTTTTTCCATTCCCAAAATGCAACATCACATTTTTTGACCAAACAAGTGGAACATTTTTCTAAGTTAATGTAGTAGTTGGCGCATCTATCTTAGAAAAATCTGTGACAAATCTATGATAATAGCTAGCCAAACCCAGAAAACTTTGTATCTCTCGTCACTATGGTAGGTTCTAGATAACTAATGATATATTTAATCTTGACTGGATCCACTAAAATTCCTTCCATACTAACCACATGACTTAAAAGAATTTGACACCATTCTATTGATAAAATAAATTATAAATTCAAGGTAATGGATATTTGTTCTAAATAGCAACCCTGTTCAACTGTCTATAATTAATGCAGAACCTCAAATTACCATCCTTATTTTTCACTAATAGGACTGGTGTGCCCCACGAAGACATACCTCGATGAATAAACTCCTTCATCCATTAACTCCTCCAACTTAATTTCAGGTCTTGCTTCTGTACTAAAAGTTATGGCAATGGTTTCCATTTTTTCACCAATGGCTAGCCTACCTCGATCAAAGGCAATCTAGATGATGTTACAGTGTATGTAAGAACTGAATAGCTCAAAATATAAAAAAAGATCAATAGCCATCTCATGTCCAAAGATCTCAACAACACATTTCTCACACATAAAGTGAGGATACACTTTATCACCAATCAATATTTTGAGTACAAAATGAATAGGGACTCACACTGGAGGTAACCCTAACTCAATCACCACACGAACACAAACTGAAATCGTACCTTCGATAAGATTACAATTTGCATCTGAATCTCATTCAGTTCACCACTTAAACACATTCCTTGATATGTTATTGAGGCTGTAATACACAAGTGGGCGCTCTTTAGAGTCGTGAACACGTAATCTTATAATGTCCATTCTTTCCATACCCAAAACTCGTAAATACACTCGAATTTCGAGGACAATCTCGGCTAATGTGACCCTTCTTACTACACTCAAATTATATACTGTAGTTTTACTACTTATAAAAGAGTCCTGACTAGGTGTTGATCTCTGACTTGTAGCCTCTCCCTGAGATCCTTGACTCTTACATCTACTCTTTTACGACTGAAGCATAACTCTACGACTTGAAGGCTGAAAAGACTATAATCGAGTCTGTCCTAAGTTGGTTGATGTAATCTCAAATGGTCTATTGGTTGAACTCGAAAAAGGATTACGACATGCAAATGATGGGATGACAGTATTGTAGGCGAGAACGATGGTCTCCACTCTTCTTTTTCTTCTAAGACTTTGGGTCAAACCTAGATGTAAACCTTTTCTAACCCTCAAAACTCGAGCCATTTCTTGACTCCACGATGTCCTGATATTGTCGCAATTTGCGCTGAAAAGTTTGCATAATCACATAGGCTCTAGCTCTATCTCGAGCCTCTTGCAAAATATTTAGTTTAGTCATCAATATAATGTTACCAAGCTCTTCCTACCTTTCCTCCCGTGCCATTCCACTAACCACGGTGATCCAGTCTGAATCGAAACTATAATAATCGTTTCAATTCTTAAATGAACTGCAGAGGTAGACTGCTCCTCATTAGTGACTAGAGTGACAATAGGAACTTCCTGAGCAACATAAACTATAGGTGTATAGGCGCCAACTGTGCTCGTAAGATATTTATCAACTCCGACATCTGCCATGCTAAGTTCCGAAACATATTTGAATCCACATGTTGTGGATCCATATTACCCATGCCACATCCCTGGTTTGGCTCATGCTATCCACTTATAGTTTTCCTCAACAAAAATTAAAAGAAAAGTGGTTCAACAAGCCTACATCCATCGGTATCTCGATAATATAAAATACACAACACAAATCATAAAGTTTTTTAACTTTTTAATCCCTGTTTCATCACATTACTTCCAAACTAAGCACTCACTTAACCTTAGTCAACAAGATTCTTTTAGATTATTAGGCTTTGATACCAACATTGTTAAACCGCACCTGATTAGGGCATCTGACTGGCCTAGATTACCTTAATTCTCCTGATAATCTAGCAGCCTTAAACTCAACATCAATAAATGAATAAAATTAAGATATGGTGATCATCAAATATGAAACTTTATCAACGACAAAGGATTCTAAAAGTAAATCTTAAACCTCAAAATTCGACAATAAACGTCATGAAATCACTCGATACCAATACCAAAATATTTTCACAACCTGTGGAGTCAAATCGGATCAAAACCAATAATCAATTCATCCAAAAACCCAATGTAAATCAATATCAACTATAAAACATCTCCGAAATAGTTATCAACTGAATTGCATTAGTTCGACTCATCAAAACCCTAACCCACGCCAATGAGATTTATTCCAAATTAATCCAAATAAACCCAATATATCAATTAACAACAATTCCTACCAATTTCTATTAAAACCCCATGAAAGAAATCGAAAAATTGCGAGAACTCAAATTGAATTGTGGAAAAATGCCCGACATTGAGAATTTACCAAATTATGGGTCGAATACCTTGTTTCCATCATGGAAATTTAGCTCGAACTGACCATATTGTGATCCTCTACAGTGTTGCAAAAAGAAACCGAGCAAAAATCGAACGTAGAGAGCTCCGCAAGCAAAGGTGTCCGCGGAGAGGGTTAGAGAACGAACATATAAAACGTTCTATTTCAAATGAAACGTTTGATTTGTTTTTAATTTTATTTTTGTTTATATTTATATATAAACCCTAAACTGCTTGTCGGCGGCTTAATTTTTTTATTTATCAATTCTCAAAATTCCTATTTTAACGTGTTTTGACTTCCGGTGCTTGTTTTCAATCCGATTTGTTTCCAAATTGAGTCAACTTCTCAACAAAATAGTCAATCTTCATAAATCTTCCATAACACTGATTTTACTCACACCAAAACCCCTAAAACTTTAACTTTTTCCATGACATACGGAGCCCTTATGGATCAATTATGTTGCCATATTGGCCAAACTTACATCAACCGACACAAAACTCAAAAACAAGATCTCGCACAAACTTCGTCTCATTCACACTACCTTTAATTTTGATTTACACGCAAACCAAAGCAAAATCCCCACGTCGGCTCTTTAAGCCCATTTAATCTTCAAATTTTTGCAAAATCCGAAACAATAGTT
The DNA here is from genome assembly GCA_039657325.1 of Stephania cephalantha. Classification (NCBI taxonomy): domain Eukaryota; kingdom Viridiplantae; phylum Streptophyta; class Magnoliopsida; order Ranunculales; family Menispermaceae; genus Stephania; species Stephania cephalantha. Next base: position 13,313,555 of record CM077577.1, read on the forward strand.
CGAGATAATATTTTAACTCTACCGGGACCCATTTCGACACGTATCTCAAGATAAAACCCCGTAATATCTCAAATTTACCTGGTTAACTTGAATTTCATAAAATAAAATAATATATAGTACACAACACTAGGCGCACATCACACAATAATAAAATTAATTAAAAATCTCAATTTCACTGGTTTTTAACTCCTAACTCGCGACAAAATCATAATTAGTTTTCGTTAATCCTTAATTAATCGTAATTACCAGTTTAAAAATTCTGGGATTTGATATTTATGTTATTGAAGTTAACTTATCTACTAGTAATTCCTAGGTATTAGATACCCGATGTGGATCTCACATTTTGTATTAATGTGCAAGGTCTTACCAAAAGTAGAAAGCTAAAGAAAGGATATAACACCCCAAATTTCTTTAATCTAGTTTAATAGATACTAGAGGTGAATTGAAACTATTCAATATGATTTGGTGTGTGTATGTGCCTAAATATGTGTATTATTATCTATTACTAAGAAATTACTTGTAGAACAAGCAAGAGTAAGTGGTCAAAATCCATATGAGATGGCTTAAATGAGAGACACTGGTAATCCTAGAACTAGTAGGCACAAGATTTAAATCAAGGGTTGAGATTGGTCACCTCAAACCCTAGATGGATTGTACAAACAAATAGTAGCTGCAAACTTATGTTGTAGCTATTAGTTCAAAAACACAAGTGGAGGCGAGGGCTTAGTGTGAGAAAGAGAAGTTGGAGTGCTAGGAGGTCATTACAACTCTCAAAAGCTTAGAGAGCACAATCTAAGGTAAATCTCAGAACCAAAATCATAAATCTCAAAAGAAAATGTTGGTTTTGAGTATGTATTCTCATATTTGTGTTGTATCTAATGTTTTCAAGTAGATTTACAAGGGTTTTAATGTTCAAATGTTGTTTTTCACATTCCCAATGGTTGTATATATGGATTGGGAGCCTTCCTTGAAGAATTGATGCAAATATGTGATGAACACATGGGTTTTCATGCTGGGTATGTGTTGAATCCGAGATTGGTAGTGATCGTGGCTTTGGTTTTTATTGTTGAGTACTTTGATTTCCGGATTTAACGAATCCTTAATGTTTTAGTAAAGTTTTTTTTCAAGTTTTCAACAACAACAATTAATAGATTTGAGCCTTGATGTTTTGATATCAAATCGATGGTTTTATTATTAGAAAATGTGTTTAGGGACCCTATTTACTAAATTTTGAGCCAAGGGAACGTCGGGGAAGGTTCGGGGAGTTTTGGGGGTCGTCGGGACTCAATCGAAGAGTCGAAGGGCAAATAGCCCGTACTGCGCCGCTGCTGCCGTCCTTGCAAAATTATGAAAAATCTCAATTTTTCCTCAACTTTAAACGACCATAACTTCTTCGTTTTTTATTTCGATTTTGACGTTTCAAACATCGTTGGAAAGCTTATGGAAAACTTAACAACAGGAGATTGAATAAACCAATCAAAATGAGTTTTTAACTTATTCGAAAATGTGTTAGAAGTTAAGAGCACCATTAAGGTCTTAAATGCGAGTTCGAGTACAAACTCTGAGTACAGGCCTACCCATGGTCCAGAATTCTTAATAAACTTATCCAAGAGTGTTGTAAACCTAGTAAAATGTGTATAAAATGTAGATACTCGAGGAACACCGTGGGAACTCATAGAAGATTCGGAATTAGGATTCAACAACACTTGACGTAAGTGGGGTTTGCTCTATTATCAATCATGCCATGCTAGTAGATATGCTAGGATTTTATTTTAGTAATTGGTTTATGAATTACTTGGAATCTACTCGATATCTTTAAATGATATGTTGCTTATCATGTCCCTTTTTGTTACTCTATCTCTTGGATGTCTGTGGAACTGATATACGTCGAATGAGTATACTTGGTACCGCGGTTGGAAGGTCGGAGGCATCCAGTCCTTCCTCCGATATGACTCTATGGAGTTTTGCTAGACTTGTGAACCCCATGCTATCTGATCCGCAGTGTTAGGGGAAGGATAAGCTATACAAGGTCAATAGGTCTTTAGACTTGTGAACCTCGTGTTGTCTAAACCGCACCATTGGGGGAAGGATAAGCTAAGACCTACTGCATGATATAACTATTGGCATTTAGACTTGTGAACCTCTTGTTGCCTAAACCATTACATTAGGAGAAGGATAAACTATTGCCCATTGTCTAGTTGGATATATCGGTTGCTACTTCTTCTGAATATAAAGGCATTCGATATCATCGTTATCCTTGTTGAAGTATCGGTTGGGCATTGTTGTTCACCCCACTACTTTAATGCCCAGAAAATGATAATGGATCTTATGATCTGAACTATTAGCATTTATCTAGTTGAATATCATCGTTATCCTTGTTGAACTATTGGCATTTATCTCACTATATTATTATGTTTGATTACGTATGTCTTTAATGCCCAGAAAATGATAATGGATCTTATGATATGAACTGTTGAAATCCAGTTTGATTTTATTACTAGGTATTACTTGGATGATTGATGGTAGAGCAGGCTTTTGCTTTACTGAGCCTATTGATATATTTTGCTCGCCCCACTACTTTTCTCCCAAGTACTTCAGCTGCTGCTCAGGAAAAAGGAAAGGGCAAAGCCTTTGCATAGAAGCTCTTTTCTTATTTGCAAGGTTTAATAATAATTATCTATTTGCTTTCAGACTTTATGTAATAAACAGGGGATTTATTTGGGTAGATGTTTGAACTCATAGTACCTGATTCAGTTTATGTTTAATTTGGTACGCAAGACTTCTACATTTAGTTCTGCATTTTATTAAACAATAAATGCTTTATTATATTCCGCACCTATTAGCCTGGTTTAGTCTATTTTGTAGAATGTCATGGTTTATTTTTGCAGGTTAAAGCAGACTAGATCATCGCCCGACATCACTAGGTTATCTCAAAGGGTTTGGCGATGGTTTAGGCCGGGCGGTCCAAGCTCAGTGGGGTTTGGGTCATCTTAGTTGGTATCAGAGTGAAAGTTAAGTGAACCTAGAAACAAAGTGGGTTAACGTTATCCAAGTTTGTAAGTAACACTACAGTTGGTATCTAGTATAGGCATTTGAACTTAAGGAAAATCACAGATGGTGTAACATTCTTAGGTAATGGCGCCTAGAAGGAAATATGTAGTTCTATCATAAAATTGGGAATAGGACTTACAGTTGAAATCATAATCGGAACCAAAGTGGTTCTACACAAGTCATCTTAAAATGTAAGTAAGTGTTAAACCTAGGAATGGTTGGTCAAGATTAAGTGATGAAATCATTTGTATGGGCATTTGATTTGCATCGACCTAATATGCACAAGTGCCCGAAAATGAACCATTATATATTATGATGCTATTTGCTTGTATGATATTATTTATATCGTTTAAATATAATGCTCATTTCATCTTGTCTCCTATTTAATATGATTAGAACTAACTATCCTGAAATACTTACAGTGTATAATGAGTACTAGAGGAGGAAGTTCCTATGCTCCCCGAGTTACTAGGAGTACCAGGGAGATAAATGATGAAAAGTGGCGTGCTCAGATGGAGCAATGTATGGCTAAGATGACTATGAATCATCGTAAGCAGCTTGAGGACATGAATGTGGAGCATGAACATAAGATTGCTGAACTGATGGATGTTATCAAGGGAAAGCAGCTGCAACAGGCACCACAGGCACCGCATGTACCTTTGCAACCATTACTATCACCGCAAGTACTTATTGGAGAGAATGTTCAAGTAGATGAAGCCGCTGACTCAACAATTGTCGCAGTTCTGGTACCAGTGGTAAGGCATGAATATGAGACATTGAGGATGCTCAAGATCCAAAAGGAGTTCATGAAATACGATACTTTTTGGGACTTTGGAGACTGAAGTCTGCTGAGGCATGGATCATGAATCTTGAAAAGATGATGAAACTTATGAAGATTGATGATGCTACTATGATAGCATTAGCTTCCTTCTTGCTAGAGGAAAGTGCTGAGAAATGGTGGAAATCTATGCAGAGGACCGAGGGACCAGTAGAGACTTGATCACAATTCAAGGTATTGTTCTATTCGAAGTACTTTCCGAAAGACATTAGAGATGCTAAGAGACGGAAGTTTCTTGATTTGAAACAGGGAAGCATGAGGGTCAGAGACTATGATATGAATCTCTTAGAGTTGTCTGAGTTTGCTACTGAGTATGTATCCACTGAGTCAGAAAGGACTACCAGATTCATTGAGGGACTGTGGGATGACGTTCTGTACACTATAGCCGTTGTTAGGCCGTAGGCTTACAATGATGCAATGAACGCAGCCGTAGAGTGTGAGGCAGCTACGATAAGGACGGGAAAATATCGACCACATCGCATAAGATTGCGTCAGCATATTCTCAACAAAGGTTTGGCAAAAATAATTCATAAGGGCTACCACAATGATAGGTTCAATAAGAAGTTCAAGGAAACATGATCTTAAGGTGGGAATGCACCATCTAGAGTGGACTCAAGGGCACCTCATACCTCGGCAGAGATTTCTCACACTCTTGCCCCCTCGGCTACTCATAGTTCGGTGCATAAGCCACCGCTCCCACCTCGACAGTCGGAGAACACTCAAAGTAAGAGTAAAGGATAGACAGGGTCGAAGGTAGGAAATTCAACAGGGTCATGATCTGCATCATTTCAGAGGCCTAGGGGATTATGTTTTTTTTTTAACAGCCGAGACATTACAAGGCAGACTGTCCTAGGAGGCCATAAGTGTTAGAAGCTAGTGTAGCCCAACCTATTAAGGAATGAGTGAATGCATTTATAGAGCCAGATGTTGTAGTTACTCATCATTTGGCGGTAGGTATGGTTTACATTTGTGATAGAGGCATGCATGCCTTATTTGATTTTGGGCTTCTGTTTCATTTATGTCTAGTAAAATGGTTGATGAGATTGGACTAAAGCTGGCTAGAGCTAGTACCAATTTCATTTTGAGTACCTCTACTAGTGAGCAGGTTTATCCTAATATGTTGTGCGAGGGATGTATTATTAAAATTGAGAATCATGTTTTATCCTATGATCTGCGAGTGTTGGAGTACTTAAAGTACGATGCCTTTTTGGGATGGATTGGTTGGGAGCTTACCATGCTAATATTGATTATTTTCGCAAGACAATTACTTTTCGAATCCCTGGTATACCGTTGTTTAGATACAAAGGTCGCGCACCGAAACGAGTTGCCACCCGTGGGAAGGTAGCAACTGATAATGAGTTAGGAAATATTATGAGTCTTACAACTATGGAGGAAGATGGTCATGAACTTCAACTTGAACAGATTTTGGTGGTTAGAGAATTCTCGTAAGGTCTTCATTCAGATTTGCCTGGAATCCCTCCACTTCAGACATTGATATTATCATTGACCTTGTTCTTGGTGAGAGACTCATATCCATACCACCTTATAGAATGACACCCAAGAGGTTAGCAAAGTTAAGGAATCAGTTGGATGATATGTTAGAGAAAGGTTTTATCCACCCAAGCATGTCGCTTTGGGGAGTCCCAATATTGTTTGTGAAGAAGAAGGATGGCAGTTTGCAAATGTGTATCGACTATCATAAGTTGAATCGGGTGATCACTAGGAACAAAGATTGACATGACATTGGGTACCGTCAGTTGAGAATACGGGAAGAAGACATAAAGAAGATAGCTTTTCGCGTGAGATATGGACATTATGAGTTTACGACGATGCCATTTGGACTTACAAATGCATCAGCAGTGTTTATGGACTGTGACATCCGAAAATTTTATAAACTTAATTAGGCGACAAATGAAGTATTTTCAAATTTAATTTGGGATTTAGGTATCGAGGTGGGACCCACGTGTTACGAATCAGAGATCATAAATTTTAATATTATTTTTGTGTGTTGTGTGCCTATTTGATGTATTATACACTATTTCGATGCGAAATAAGGTTAAGTGTAGTGTATACGCGATGTCCATGATTTTCGAAGCGCGTCGATGAATTTTCTCCAATTTTGATAATTTCAGAGTTTTGTCTCGAGATACGTGTTGACACGAGTTCCGTGGAAGTTTAAATGTCGACCCGAGCAACTGTTTCGAGTTTTGCAAAAAATACTTACAAGTAAGTTTGAAAATTCGAATTTTGGACTTTAAATAGACTAAATGAGCCGACATGGCCCCATACCTTGATTTGCGTGCGAGATCAGTTGTTTGAAAGTTTTGGAGCACTTTGGTAAATTCTCTAACTTATGGCGAAATCGGGTATTTCTCGGGATTTATTTGGACGTAAATTGAAAAGATAATCACGAAATTAAATAAAATAGTTAATAAATTGGTGGACGCCTAGTGACACGCAGGGTCGAGGGAGACACGCATGGGATGTACAATAGTTTGCATGCCCAAGGTTGGTCGTTGGCGCCCGTGGCGAAGTTATAGCTGCGAAAATATATAGGTGTGTATATATTTATATACAATATAGTTTATATATAAATATATATATATATATAAATGAATACTTTAGTTTACAATCAAATAAAAATATACAATGGATGCGCTTTGAGATATGTGTAGCGTGATCATCGAGGAAGTAAATAATGGATGATTTGGTGGATGTTGGTGAGGTATATACATGTATTGGTTTATGTGCAAGTCGAGATCAGAGGTAGTGTGAAATGAGATAATGTTTGTGTGAGATCTTATTTCGAGTTTCGTGTCGGTTGTCAGCGGTTGAGGTTAAGATTAGGTTCAAATTGGATCAAGTTTGGCTGAGTATAGCAACAGAATTGGTGCATAAATGTTTCGTATGTCATGGACAAAGTTAAGATTTTTGAAGTTTTAGTGTGACCAAAATAAGCGTTATGAACATTTCATGAAGATGGGCTGTTTTGTTGAGAATTTGGTTCAATTTGGTGTAAAATAAAATAGAAAACGGGCACCTGAAGTCAAAACACATCAAAATAGGGATTTCAGGAATTAATAAATAAAAGAAATTAAGCTGCTGACAAGCAGCTGAGGGTTTATATATAAATATAAACAAAAAAAACAAAAACAAAAACAAATCAATCGATTTCCATTTTTTCAAACAGCATAGACGTTCAGAACGAACGTTCTCAAACCCTCTCCGCGAAAACTTTCGCTTGCGGAGCTCTCTACGTCCGATTTTCGTCCTGCTTTTTTTTCGCAAAATTGTAAAGCATCATGAGACGGTTAGTTCAAGCTAAATTACCACGGTGAAAACGAGGTATTCGGCCTGCAATTCGATAAATTCTCAATGTCAGACAATTTTCCTCAATTCAATTTGAATTCTTGCGATTTCTTAATTTCTTTCGCGGGTTTTTGATAGAAATTGGTATGAATTGTTGTTAATTGTATATTGGGTTGATTTATGTCAATTTAAGATAAATTACACAGACGTGGGTTAGGGTTTTGATGAGGTGAACTAATAGAATTCAACGGATAACTATTTTGGAGATGTTTTAATTGTTGATATTGATTTATATTGGGTTTCGGGTGAATTGATTATTGATTTTGATAGAATTTGACTCCACAGGCTGCTGAAATATTTTGGTGTTGGTATCGAGTGGTTTCGTGGTGTTTGTTGCAGAGTTTTGAGGATTTAATTGCAAAAATATTGATTTGGAAGAAGGTTTTTTTAGTTCAAAATAAATAAAGTTTGCCTAGTTGACATGTCATATAGGAAAATTCATAACTTCTCCGTTAGTGATATGATTCGGGTGTTCTTAGACTCTATGGAAAGTAGGATATGAGTACTACAAGTTCCTTTTAGGTCATCATGACAAATATTGAGGTTTTCAAGGTTAAAAAGTTACCCCAAGTTGACTAGTTGAAAGCTAGTTGAAACAGTTATATAAATCAATATTTTTAGAAACTGTTCTCAAGCGTACTTTGATCACAATTTTCATTGGGTTTCGTGATATGGTTTCACTTGAAGCTTAACCCATAATATAATTGGGTTTGCAGTGAAACTATTGGAGTTTTTTCAAGGTGATCAAACATTCCGGGAACCCCAAAATTTAAGCTCGAAGTTGGTTGTTTTAAGGTTAAGTAAATCCCACGGTAACCTTTGCATTGTATGAGTATTTCTCGAATATAATTGCTTGCAGTTTTTTCAAGGTGATCAAACATTTCGGGAACCCCAAAATTTAAGCTCGAAGTTGGTTGTTTTAAGGTTAAGTAAATCCCACGGTAACCTTTGCATTGTATGAGTATTTCTCGAATATAATTGCTTGCATGGTTTATCGCTGCATATTTATTGATCATGCATTCACGGACATGAGAGGAAGGAGGCCTTTGGAGGTCTCATTGTATTCATTGGCTATATGTGTGGTAGGATGATTACTGTGGTGCTCTGCGACTGGAGTCACGTATCATTATTGACACTTGTTTCGGATGAGTTGTTTTTGTGATGCTGGCCAGGATCATACTCCATGGAGAGTTGAGGACATGGCTTCTCGAGGGACTTCCTCTCAAACTTATTAATCTTTATTACTGTTTACCCACCACTTTTGGAAAGACGTCTTCTGATTGTGGTTGGTCAACAAAAACATGATGGATTGCATACTTGTATATTTATGATTCGTTACGACATTATTGTTCATTTAAATTCTTGAAATACAATGCATTTGATTATTATAGGTGTACTGGATAGTGTGTGATTTACTTATCCGACATTATCGAATTTTTATAATTGAATAATGACAGGTTCTAGCAGCGACAAGGGAAAGGGGAAGCTTTCTGATTGTATATGACTGGCTTAATTCATTTCTTTGTATGTATTGGTTTTTGAATATATTACATTGTATAAATGAGTTTATAGGTTCGAGTGTGATTAGGATCTCGTTTAGAATGCTGCGAAGCTAAGGTAATGAGAGTTTAAGGATTTTGAAAATCTGAGATAGATTAGAATGAATAAATAATTTTTGTTAATGCAATATATATTGTTATGGGTGGATTGTGAGTCTTTCAACATTTTCACCAAAGTTGAGCTGGTTTTGTTAAAAAACTTTTAAGGCCAAAATTTTCGGTGTAGGTTTAAAAATAGAGGAGATAATGTCGTCGAAAAGTTTTTACAGAATTTCAAGGATTATTTAATTCATGTAAAATAACTTCAAGGTTTAAGATTCAGTTTAGAATCCTTAATGGTTGATAATATTTTATATCTAATGATCATAAGATCTTATTCTTAATTGTTTATTGATGGAAATGTTAAGGCTTCTAGATTATCAAAGGAGTTAAGGTAATCTAGGCTGGTTAGATGTCATAATTTGGTGGGGTTTGACAATGTTGGTATCAGAGCCTAGGTTTGGTAATTGAGGATAAACTTTGGTTGAGAAGCAAAAGGTGATTGAGCACGATTAGTTGGGAAGTAACGCGATGGAACGGGGATAAAATGCGTAAAAACTTTACTATTGTATTATATTTGTCTTGTATGTATGTATTATCGCTAGATATGCGATAGAATGTTTATTTTCCTTGTCCGTTCGATACTTAACTCGTAAGATAGGACGAGTAAGACTAGAAACAGTTAATTAAAAGAGAGAATAAGCTGGTGAAACGAAATTGAGCGTGTTTGGATGTGAAATAAACTTGTGAAGTTTGAATTCTCAAAGGTGTTGTATGTAATTTGGTACTAATATAACTGATGAAAATATCGTTACTAAACTAATAGGAAATTGGTTGAAAAAGAAGTCCAAAGGATTCATGTATGTAAGTATTAGACATGGATTTCTTATATATTGAAAGTATTGAATTATTATAATTTTAAATGCTCAGGGAAATGTTGAAATAGACTTAAATTAAGTCTCAAACGATTGAGAATCGTTTGGAAAATGTAATATGAAATTGGGGTTTGTGGGAAGCACAAGATATGAATTATCTTGAGTTTTAGAATAAGGTTAGTACCGGTTGCACGGTTAACTCGGGAATACCTATTCTATAAAATAATGGTTTAATTTATAACAAATTGAGAATTACTTTTGAATGAGTCTCAAATGAAAGAAAAAATGAGACATGTGGTTATCAAAAACGTTAAATAGGAATTGATTAGACATATTGAATCTTGACTTAGAAATCACAATGAGATTGTGATTGGATCAGTCAAGTTGTCTAAGACATTTTGTAAGAAAAAAATACTTTGAAATAAAGTATTGTCTCCTTTTCGAACTGAAACGTCAAGTGAAAAAAAATGGGATAAAACCATGGTTTAAAACAATCAATCGACTTATGTATAGAAGTAATGAAAACTTTGATTGTTTATTACTCAAGTTACTTATCCATAAGTGATGTTAAGTATATTGGTTCTATGAATCGAATAAAGTACTAATAAAATGAGTGGAAATACACGAGTTAGAAGTAATCTTTGTTAACACAAAATTAGATGTTGTTATGAAATAAATATCAGTGAGATTTCTAACTTGAAAAATGAAAAATTGTAGTGATCAACGTGTTAGAAGTTAAGGTATTGGGGAACGTAGTCTAATAATAGCTTGGATTAGCTATTAAATAAAACACAAGTAGTTGTGTTTTAAAATTCAAAGTATCCAATAGTCACTTTTAACGAAATTAAGCAATGATGTTTATCAGTACAACTTAAAATATAACCAATGAAGAGATATACGTACTGATTGAGAATCGATAAGTAATTTATATAGGACGTTAGTATGAGCTCCTATATTGCGAGAATTTCTATTTGTAGAACTTAAAGGATTGAAATAGCATCTTTAAGAAGTTTGAGTAGTCATTAAGCTAATAGGAATTTGGAAATTCAAATTCTTCTATCTCTTCAGTTGAATAATAATGGAAAGGTGAATTCAACAAAAAATTTTTGATGAATAATAAAATACAAAGTTATCTTACACAGTCTCTTGAAAACTATCGAATTTCTTTTTGAGAAAAAAAATCAGGATATTTGAGATTAATGGAATAACGCAAGACAATAAAAATACTTTAACTGTTTGAGTTGCAAAGTTTCTCTGTTTAGAGTTAAGATTAGCTATAGAAGACTTCGATTCATTAAATGATAATAAGTCGCATCATCCTTAGCTATATATTTCGAAAAGAGAAGAGATATAAATTACCTTTCTAAGTCAAAATTAAAGAGCAGTAAATGGTCTGGTGTTAGGGCATATGCCCTAGGTCAATCTACAAACATTATTTATCTTATGATTTTAGTTAATAAAATAGAGGTTTTATTTACTGTTTTATTATAAGTGATTACATGTTTACCTTATAGTAAGATCCATGGGTATTTGTTGAAATATCATAAATGTCCCTAGTCGGTCATTATACTGGGAACTATAATGAATTATGACTAGTGTGAATCTTGATTGATGGTCATGTGATGATCATGCGTATAGGGATGAGAATCAAGATCATGAGTACTTGTTAGGGAATAAGGTACTGGACCGACCTGCTATGAGAACATTACATGGATTAAGTCATAGGTGTTACCCATGATAAATATATCATTTAGTCATTCGACTTAAGATTACCATAGACTTCAATATTAGGAGCATGATAATTTGACACAAATAAATGTTGTCTTTAACCGGACAATTATAAAGATTTTGATTGGTTACCATGTGAATAATATGTGAAGGTGTGTAATCACGATAGAATTTTTCAGTCTCGTATAGAGAGAGATATCAGTGGATCCCTCGATAAGATTGATTGATAATGGCCAAGTCCATGTGAATTGATATGATCAATATCACTTGGATGTTTTTCAGTTTAGCTAAAGATCGCGACTAGTACGATTGAACATTAAGGGTGATTTTTTATGCCTTAGGTTTAATCAAAGGATATCGCACGACAAAAGGATATGATATATGTTATTAATTAGGTTGTATCGATGTTGATATTCATGCTACTTGGGTAGTCACAAAGCCTTGCTAGATACCGCTTATGACTTGTTTACCAAAATAGTTTTTGGTTCACTGCCAACGTCGCATGAACCTAATGGGTCGCACACAAAGAATGGCTTTTCATAATTTCAATTGGTCTAGAGTAATGAATTTTATATGATAAAATTCATGACATAAAAGTCTTTACGATTTGTTATATGATAACTTATTAATAGAGGCGCATGTGTAATTTGCTTAAACTGCCTAAATACAATAGTTGTATTACAAATAAGATTTTAAGTGAGGGCTTATCTACACATATAAATAAAAGGTGAAACCCTAAAAATGATATAAGATTTTTGTTTTACAATTTTTGAGTTCTCTGAATTTAGGGAGAGAAAGAAAAATCATTTTCAATCTCTCTTGGGGCTAGCACTCCAAATTGTGGTCACCGTTCGTGTGTGGAATTCTGATAGAGGATGCACACTTGAACGTCTTGAAATCGAACAATCGAATCACGGAATAAGGTATGATTTACATTTGTAGATTTAATTTAATGGAACTTATTTTCGATCTTGTTGGAGTTTTTCAAAATTTATTTTGAATTTTCCACTGCGTATGAACTCAAAAACAACAGTGGTATCAGAGCATTAGGCTCGGTTTTATTAAACGTTTACATGTTTTCTTTAATGTATATATGATATATGTGTGAAAACATAATCTTGATTATTGTATATATGATATATATAGATTCTGTGATAATTGTTATCAAAAATTGGTTTTAAAGCATGTTGTCAATTCATGTATATTGTACATCGCATGATATGATTCATTGATAGTATTCATGTTTAGAATATTTCGATTAACATATATTTTTTATATTGAACGATGTGAATTTTGTATTTTCATGGTAGACTTCATGTTTCGGTTAATATGATTCTGATCTTGAACACATATTTCGTTTTGTTCAATAATTATGTATGTTTCCATGATAGAGATCATGATTATGTTAATATGATTAATTTAATATGATTCTGATGTTGAATGCATGATTAATATCTCGAAATTGATTTTGATCATATATCTCATTGTAGTAATCTGTTAGTATATTCCTACAAGATAGGAGATATACTTGTAATTGGATTAGAATTACAAATCCTATAAGATAGGTGAGATATAAAACAAATCTTAATTGGATAAGGATTCAAAGTATCTTAAATTCTAATTGGATTAGGATAAGATATTAAGTTAATGGTGGGTCCGAGATAATTAATAACATTTTAATTAATATTTTTGGAATTAAAATAAGGGGCAGTTTTGGTTGATTGGATTGACTAAAATTTTGAGAGATTTTAGGCGATTCTCAATTTTCAATATTGAAATTTGTTGTCTAAAAAAACGGGGGTGCTGCCCCCTGTACCCAGTCCACTAAATCACTGCCCGCTGATCGGCTAGCGGACCGTGATCGTTGACTGTTTGTAGCGTCCAAAAAATTCGTACAATAGTCAATATTTGTATGATTTCCTAACTTTTTAGTGATTATTCATGCATTGTAATATATGATATTTATCTTATTTAATTACGATCACTAAAACAAACAAAAAAAATTCTCTTTCAAATTTTAAGTCAAGTGTCATCCATTCTCAAACAGCTATCAAGGCTTTGATCACATCAATATGGGTCTGCCTCCGCAGAGTGTATTGTGTTATCTTACTGAGGCAAGTTGAGTAACGGTTACTCTATTGTTTGAAATGGTTAGACTTGATAAAGCTATCAAAACGGTTTTGGGCTTTAGGTACTAAATGAGATAAAACATGTTAAAACATAAGATGTCATAATCTTATAAAATAACTAAAAGTTACATATGATGTAATTGGTAATTGGTACCTATCTAAATAACCTAATTCGAAGTGTCATGCCTTAGCTGTCTTGGAATTAGGTGAAACATGGATTTTAGTCCCTTAAATTAACATAACATTTTTAAGGAGGGTTGTTAATTTAGTGGAAGTTTATTCCTCTATACTAAAATGAACTTTTGCGTAATCTTTGTTATAGATCTATGGCCTCTTCAAATTATACTAATCCCTTGTCACTGCGATCCATCCTTAAGAATGATAAGTTGTCTAAGATAAACTTTCTTGACTGGTTCTGAAACTTGAGAATTGTTCTTAAGCATGAACGCAAGTTATATGTCCTGGATGATCCTATTCCTGAGGAAGCACCAGCCAACGCTTTTAGAGCCGTGAATGATGCACATACTAAGCATGTCAACGACTCAACTGATGTTGCATGCATTATGTTGGCAACCATGGTTCCTGAACTTCAGAAGGACATAGAACACATGGAAGCTTACGACATGACTACGATGCTGAAGGAAATATTCCAACAGCAGGCTAGGCAATAAAGGTTCGAGACAGTCAAGAACCTTCATTCTTGCAAAATGGCTGAGGGTGCGTCAGTTAGTCCTCATGTTCTAAAAATGTAGGGCTATATTGACCATCTTGACAGATTTGGATTTCCCATAAGCCAAGAATTGGCTACGGATTTGATCCTGAATTCATTGTCAGATAGTTATTCATAATGTGTGATGAACTATAACATGAATAACATGAAGAAGTCTATCTCAGAGTTGCATTTGATGCTTAAAACTATTGAGCAGAATGTCAAGAAACCGATTGCTAGTGTGTTGATGGTTCAGAAAGGAAAACTTTGAAAAAAAGGGCAAAGGCAAGGCTAAAGTTACCAAGGCTATTATGACTGTAACAAAGCCTATGGAACAAGTCAAGCCTCATGCTGCTTCTACTTCACAATCCCAAAAGGAAAAGGAAAAAGAAGAAAATTGTCATTTCGCCATGCACCTAGAAATTGGTTCAGAAATTGCAAGCTCTATCTTGAAGATCTAAAGAAAAAAGAAGAGTAGTGCGACTACTGCTTAAGGTATTTACGTTATTTAAGTTAACTTGTCTACTAGTGATTCCTGGTATTGGATACCGATGTGGATCTCACATTTGTATTAATGTGCAGGGTCTCACCAAAAGTAGAAAGCTAAAGAATGGAGAAGTCATCTTACGATTTGGAAATTGAGCAAATGTTGCTACATTGGCTTTGTAGGATACTATGAGTTAATTTTACCTAGTGGACTTGTTTTAGTTTTAAATAATTGTTATTATGTCCCTGCCTTGAGCAGAAACATCATTTCAGTTTCATGTTTGGATTTGGATGGTTTTAATTTTATTATTGCGAATAATAAATGCTCCATTTCTCGTAAAGACATTTTTTTATGTGAATGCTGATTTGTGTGATGTCTTTATATTATAAACATGAAAAGGTCCACAGATACTCCAATTCTTAACGTAATTACAAAGAGATTCAAGTAAAATGATTTGAATCAAACCTACCTTTGGCATTGTCGCCTTGCCGCATTAATGAGAAACGCATTTCTAAACTTCATAAAGATGGATTTTTAGATTCATTTGATTTTGAATCATATGAAACATGTGTATCTTGTCTACTAGGCAAGATGACAAAGAGTCCCTTTGCTGGACACAGTGAAAGGGCAAGTGATTTATTGAGTCTAATACATACTGATGTATGCGGTCCTATAAACACAATGACTAAAGGTGGTTATCAGTACTTCATTACATTCACTGATGATCTCAGTAGATATGTTTACGTGTATCTCATGAAACATAAAGTTGAATCTTTTGAGATGTTTTGAACATTTTAGAACGAAGTGCAAAATCAACTTGATAAAACTATTAAAGCACTTCGACCAGAATGAGGTGGTGAATATTTGAGCCAAGAGTTTGATAATCATCTTAGAAATTGTGGGATTGTCTCACAGTTAACTCCCCCAGCAACTCCACAATGGAATGGTGTTTCTGATAGGAGAAATCAGACTTTATTGGATATGGTTCGATCTATGATGAGTCATGCAGATCTTCCTATTTCCTTTTGGGGTTATGCCTTAGAAACTATTACGTTTACACTAAATTGTATTCCTTCTAAAGCGGTTGATAAAACACCACATAAGACGTGGTTTGGGAAAAGACCAAGTTTATATTTCCTTAAGATTTGAGGCTGTGAGGTTTTTGTACGGTGAAAAATCTCAAATAAATTATCACAAATCTCAAATCCTAAATTATCTACTTTTAAATCTACATGTTGAACATTTTCAAAATAAATGTTTAATCCCACATGTATTCGTTGGTTATCCTAAAGAAAAATAAAATACTGCTATGCAGAGTAAGCCACACGCGCGCGCATGCGACAACTACTTTTATAATCTCACTGGCACGAGGCACGAGATTAAATGGTTAGTTAATAGAGTGGTCGAGTGGGTGCGGTTGAAACAGCACTCTCCATTACTCCATTATCGCTCCACTACTCTATTGCATCAATGCTTGATTGCTCCATTATTCCATTGCATCAATGCTTGATCTGTTCCACTACTCCAACTGGTCATGACCGGTGCTCTATAAGAGGAGAGGTTTGAGGAGGAAGAAATCATCTCGAAATTCACCAAAATTGCTCTTATTTTCATCTTTCACTACTTTTGTAAAGTGTAAGGTGGGTTACTTCATCGTATCCTTTAGGATATTTGCTGCTCTTGCAGTGTAGAGAGCAAAATTTCCTTTAGGAAAGTGGCAGTGTTACACGCTTTGAAGTCATTGCAAGTCCCTCTGGATCTAACAATCTAAAGGAAATTTTGCTGTCGTTGCAATGGCTTCAATCAAAGAACTGTCGGCTAACATTGTGAAGCTGGATCGCTTTGATGGAGGCGATTTTCTGAGGTGGCAGAAGCGAGTGCATTTCCTGCTGGTGGCGCTTCATCTGGTGTATGTTCTGGATACACCGAAACCTATGGAGTCCGATGATGAAACTGTCGAGCAGATCAGGAAGAGGCAGAAATGGGAGACGGATGACCACACCTGCAGAGGTCATATTCTGAACGCCATGAAGGACTCACTGTTCGACCTCTACCATGACGCCCCTCTGCCAAGGAGCTGTGGGAGAAATTGGAGGCAAGGTACCATAAGGAGGATGCGACAAGTAAGAAATTCCTTATATCAAAGTTTTTTAATTTTAAAATGGTTGATGAAAGGTCTGTAATGGAACAATTTCGTGAAGTTGAGAGGATTAGAAATAATTTCTCTCAACACAATCTTGTCATGGATGAAACAATTGTTGTGTCTTCTATTATTGATAAACTGCCCCCATCCTGGAGGAGTTCAAACGAACTCTTAAGCATAAAAAAGAGGACATATCTCTTTATGAACTTGCTAACCATCTTCGTGTAGAAGAGGATTGTCGCATGTAGGAAAATGAAAAAGAGCGAGAATGCTCGGAGATTTCAAAGGTGCATGTGATAGAAGCAGCCTAAGTTCAAAAAGCACTTCTGAATAGGCCTAACAAGCCTGGTGGCTTCAAAAAGCTCATTGTTCGGAAAACCGAACAACCAAAACCAGAATCAAAAGAAGCGAGAAAGTCACTTGTTGGTTCTGCATGGAAAGATGGCCACATCAAGTCTCGAATGTTATCATTGGAAGAGGAAGCAAGGAAAAATCATGCTTCCTCTACAAGCTACCAAAGGTGCGGTAACGACAATGATGATCTCATTGCTATGATATCCGAAATCAACGTCGTTGAAAATGATATGGCTTGGTGGGTTGATTCTTGGTGCTACTCGACATGTCTACAAGAACAAGAGGTTCTTCAAAACCATGGAGGCAGTAGATGAAAATACTGTCATGTACATGGGAAATGATGCTACTGTCCCTGTTAAAGGCATAGGTAGTGTTGATCTGAAGTTTACTTCTGGCAAAGTTGTAACACTCACTAACGTGTATTATGCACCAGAAGTGAGGAAGAATCTTGTGTCGGGTGGTCTTTTGAATAAGTTTGGATTTAGGCTTGTCTTTGAGGCTGACAACTTTGTACTCTCCAAGGGAGGGGTATATGTAGGGAAGGGGTATGCTTATGAGGGCATGTTTAAGCTCAATGTAATCGCTTTATCTAATAAGAATGTTGTTTCTGTGTATCTTGTGGAGTCTCCTTCATTTTTATGGCATCATAGATTATGACATGTTCATTTCAGAAAATTATATGATATGGTAAATCTGGAATTACTGCCTTATTTTGATAAATATGAAGGAAATTGCAATACATGCATGAAAACAAAAATAACTAGAAAGCCATTTCCTAATGTTGAAAGAAATTCAAAATTGCTAGACTTGATACATTCTGATGTATGTGACATACATAGTACACCCTCAATTGGAGGCAATAAATATTTTATAACATTTATTGATGATTATAGCAAATTTTGTTATGTTTATCTGTTGCATTCCAAAGATGAGGCAATGGTTAAGTTTCGGGCCTATAAGGCAGAAACTGAATTGCAATGTGAGACCTTTATAAAATGTTTAAGGTCTGATAGGGGAGGAGAGTACTATGATCCAAAGTACTTTGAATCCATTGGAATAGTCCATGAGACTATCGCTCTTACACACCACAACAAAATGGTGTGGCCGAGCGTAA
Organism: Stephania cephalantha; assembly: GCA_039657325.1. Lineage (NCBI taxonomy): Eukaryota > Viridiplantae > Streptophyta > Magnoliopsida > Ranunculales > Menispermaceae > Stephania > Stephania cephalantha. Next base: position 13,331,950 of record CM077577.1, read on the forward strand.
AAATCGTGTTTTAACCGAAATGGTTAATGCTATGCTATCAAACTCGGTTTGAATAGTGGTTTTTTGGGGAGAGGCATTGCGATCGCATGCCATATTTTGAACAATTCCACAAAAGAGGAATAAAGTCACCCCATATGAGCTTTGGAATAAGCGAAAACCAAATCTTAATTATTTAAGAGTTTGGGGGCACTTGTAAAGCGAGTAAAAGTACCTGAACCCAAAAAGAGAAAATTGGGTGAAAGGGGAGTGGAGTGCATATTTATTGGATATGCACAACACAGTAAGGCATATAGGTTCATGGTAATTGAGCCTAATAATTCGATTTCAGTAAACACTGTAATTGAATCAAAGGATGCAATCTTTGACGAGACAAGATTTAAATCAGTCACCAAAAGTATTCCTGAAGAAAACCAAAAAGGGAAGGAAGTCATAGAAATTGAAAATGACAAAGAATTAGTAGAAGTTCCTGAACTTCGAAGGAGCAAACGAGCTCGGAAAATTAAGTCATTTGGTTCTGATTTCTATACATTCCTAGTTGAAGGAAGTAGAGAAACAGTAACTAGACAAATTCCGTATTGTTTTAATACGGAAGCTGATCCTCAAACAGTAGAGGAGGCAATGAAAGAAAGAGATGCAGCTTTCTGGAAAGAGGCATTAAATGATGAGATGGATTCAATAATGGGAAATAACACTTGGGAGCTAGTTGATCTACCTCCGTGTAAACCCATTAAATGCAAATTTCTCTTCAAAAGGAAAAGAAGAGTTGATGGATCCATTGAAAAACACAAAGTGAGACTGGTTGCTAAGGGTTTCACCCAAAAGCATGGAATAGACTATTTCGATACCTATTCACCAGTAGCTAGAATTGCTACTATCGATTGCTTATTGCAATTGTAGCTATAAACAAGTGGTCATCCACCAAATGGACATTAAAACAAGCGTTCCTAAATGGAGAATTGGATGAGGAAATATACATGGAACAACTTTGAAGGGTTTATTATGCCCGATCATGAGAATAAAGTGTGCAGATTATAAATCATTGTATGGTTTAAAGCAAGCACCAAAACAATGGCACCAAAAATTTGACCAGGTTGTACTTGCTTTTGGATTCAAAATAAATGAATCGATAAATGCGCATATAGCAAGTTTGATGAAAAGGGCAATGGTGTCATTATCTCGTCTTTATGTAGATGACATGCGATTTTTGAAACTGACTTGGAACAAGTTTAGTTGACCAAAATGTTTCTTTCAAGCCGCTTTGAAATGAAAGATATGGGGCAAGTTGATGTCATACTCGTAATTCAGATTGTAAGAGATGAGGGAGTATTACTCTAACTCAATCTCATTATATTGAGAAAATTCTCAATAGATTCAATCACTTGAATTGTGCCCCTGTTTCTACCCCACTAGATTCAAGTATTGAGCTAGTGAAAAATACGAGTAATCCAGTTTCACAACCGGAGTATTCTAGATGAATTGGATGCTTAATGTATGCAATGACATGCACTAGGCCGATATTGCCTTGCGTAGGCAAGTTGAGTAGATTTACAATTAATCCAAGCGAGTTGCATTGGTTTGCAATTCAAGAGTTTTGAAATATCTCAAGAAAACAATTAACTATGGTTTATGCTATAGTGGATATCCTTCGGTCTTAGAAGGATTTTCGATGCAAGTTGGATTGTGAAAGACCAAAATCATGCATCCACAAGTGGGTGGATTTTCACACTTGCTTGGAGGTGCAATCTCGTGGGCTTCAAAGAAGCAAACTTTAATGGTCGGTTCTACCATGGAATCGAGTTTATTGCATTGGCCTCGAAAAGAAGGCTGAATGGCTACGTGAATTATTACACGAGATACCATTGTGGCCTAAACCGGTAGCTCTCAATCTCTATCCATTGTGATAGTCATGCCACATTGGCAAGGGCTTATAGCCAAATGTACAATGGTAAGTCCAGACATATTGGACCGAGACATAGTTGTGTCGTAGAATTGATAACAAGAGGAGTTATCACGATTGACTATGTGAAATCTAGTCAAAACTTGGCGATCCCCTTACTAAAGGATTGCCAAGAGACTTGGTGAATAAAACATCAAGAGGGATGGTCTCAAGCCCATAAATTACAAGTCACCAATAGTGAAAACTCAACTCGACGCCTAACTTTACGTTAAGTCTTGAGTTCAATGCGATCAATTTCATTATAAGAGTGATCTGTGAGCACTAGATTTTATAACCATCCCAAGGTTGTTAGTGCTCGGTACATGCATGTAAAGAGAGGAGGTTGAGATGATCTCTTAATAGTCTTCTAAAAGTATTTAAATTGCGGGGTACTAGAATGAAGACTACCTATGTGGATGTGAAGTGCGGCCGCTTCAAGGAGTTCAAGGGCTTGGCTCCAAAGACATTCACGAGAAGATACGGGACACAAGGCCAATGTTGAATGTGTCAGGATATTTATGGCTATTTGCTGGTGTAAGTTATATGCGTGATATGTTTATGCTACATATCGAATAGAATCATTGGTTCAAAGTTTATCTACCATGTAATTCTGATATGATGTAATGAACTTTTCACAAATTAGTGGTTCAAATCGCAAGATACCATTATTTATGCATATAATGTTTGAGATTTCGTGGATTGAATGATCTGATTATTTTGAAAATGGCGGGGGATTGTTAAACATTTTCAAAATAAATGTTTAATCCCACATTGGTTAGGAACTTCAAGTTTAAAGAGTATATATGTACTCTTGCACCATAGTGTGTGTAAAATAAAATACAAGTGCTATGCAAGGTAAGCCACACACGCGCGCGCGGCGCGGCGCATATGGCGCATTTTAGGCGCTTTTATAGGCGCACTTAGCACTTGGCACGAGGCACGTGCGTGTGTGTGTATATGTGTACAAGCTAACCATGGGGTAAAAGTTTTTACCATTAATTTTTACCATTTTCGAGATTAAATGGTTAGTTAATAGAGTGGTTGAGTGGGTGCAAGGTTGAAACAAATTTCTCCATTACTCCATTATCGCTCCACTACTCTATTGCATCAATGCTTGATCGCTCCATTATTCCATTGCATCAATGCTTGACTGTTCCACTACTCCAACCGGTCATGACCAAAGGTGCTCTATAAGAGGAGAGGTTTGAGGAGGAAGAAATCATCTCGAAATTCACCAAAGAATTGCTCTTGTTTTCATCTTTCACTACGCGCAAAGTGTAAGGTGGGTTACTTCATCGTATCCTTTAGAACAAAGTGTTTGTTGCTTGGAATTGTGTCTTTATGGAAAAGAGTTTATTTCAAAAGACAACAGTGAGAATAAAGTAAGTCTTGAAGAAATTCAAGAACCACAAATAAACATTCAACTGCCAGTGGGAGATCAACTAAGTCTTGAACTAATTGATCCTCCACAGGTATCACAAAGCCCTCATAGGTCTGATAGGGTAAGAGATCGGCCTGAGAGATTTGAGTTTCTTATTACTGATAGCAGTGAGGTGTTGCTTATGGATCAAAATGAACCTATTACTTATCGAGAGGCTGTTTCTAGCTATAAGACAGATAAATGGCTTAGTGCCATGAATTCTGAAATGCAATCCATGTATGATAACCAAGTTTGGAACCTGATTGATTTACCTGAAGGTGGTAAGACTATTAGATGTAAATGGGTTTTCAAGAAGAAAATTGACATGGATGGCAATGTGCATACTTATAAAGCACGACTAGTAGAAAAAGATTTCAGATAGACTAGAGGTGTTGATTATGATGAAACTTTTTCTCCTGTAGCCATGCTTAAATCCATTAGAGTTCTAATTGCCATAGCCGCATAAATGACTATGAGATATGGCAAATGGATGTGAAAACAACTTTTCTAAATGGAAAGTTACTTGATGACGTGTATATGATACAACCTGAAGGGTTTGTTCATCCTGAGACTTCTAGGAAGATGGGAAAGCTTCAAAGATCTATTTATGGTTTAAAGCAAGCTTCTCAGAGTTGGAGTCTTCATTTTGATGTAAGCAATTAAGGAATTTGGTTTCATTAAAAATGAAGATGAGCCTTGTGTATACAAGAAGGTTAGTAGGAGCGTGGTTAATTTTTTGATGTTGTATGTTGATGATATATTACTCATTGGAAATGACATCCCAACCTTGCAGAGTGTCAAGTCTTGGTTAGGGAAGTGTTTCTCACTGAAGGACTTAGGAGATGCAGCAGCATCCTTGGGATTAAGATCTATAGGGATAGATCTAAAAGGCTGATCTGTTTAAGTCAGAGTGCTTGTATAGAATAGGTACTGAATAGGTTCAGTATGCAAGACTCTAAAAGATGGTCATTGCCAATGTCTCATGGTATAAATCTCAGCAAGATTCAATGTCCGAAGACTAATGATGAGTGAGAGCGCATGGATACGATTCCATATGCATCAGTTATTGGATCTATCATGAAATCATGTTATGCACTCGACCTGATGTATCATATGCTTTGAGCGCAACAAGCAGATATCAGTTCGATCCCGCTGAGAGTCACCGGATAATAGTAAAGAACATTCTTAAGTACTTGAGAATGACTAAAGAAGTGTTATTGGTCTATAGAAGTTTGGAAGACGAGCTTGTTGTAAGTGGTTACACAGATGCAAGTTTTCAAACTGATATAAATGACTTCAGATCGCAGTCTGGATTTGTGTTTACTTTGAATGGAGGCGTAGTGAGCTGAAAAAGTTCGAAGCAAGAAACTGTCGCAGATTCTATAACAAAAGCTGAATACATTGCAGCGTCCGATGCAGCTAAGGAGACAGTTTGGATAAAAAAGTTCATCTCATAACTTGGTATGGTTCTGAGTATAACTAACCCAATTTGCTTGTATTATGACAACAACATGGCGATATCACTGGTTAATGAACCAAGATCACACCACCGATCCAAACATATACTTAGACGTTTTCATTTAATTCGAGAAACCGTTGAGAGGGGAGACGTGAAGATTTGCAGAGTTCATATAGAAGACAATGTTGCAGATCCTTTGACGAAGGCTCTTCCACAAGCGAAACATGATGGTCATGTTAGGTCATTAGGTATTAGATACATGAATGATTGGCCCTAGTGCAAATGAGAGATGTTAGGGCATATGCCCTAGGTCAATCTACAAACATTATTTATCTTATAATTTTAGTTAATAAAATAGAGGTTTTATTTACTGTTTTATTATAAGTGATTACATGTTTACCTTATAGTAAGATCCATGTGTATTTGTTGAAATATCATAAATGTCCCTAGTCGATCATTATACTGGGAACTATAATGAATTAAAACTAGTGTGAATTTTGATTGATGGTCATATGATGATCATACGTATAAGGATACGAATCAAGATCATGAGTACTTGTTAGGGAATAAGATTCTGGACCGACGCGTTATGAGAACACCACATGGATTAAGTCATAGGTGTTACTCATGATAGGTATATCATTTAGTCCTTCAACTTAAGATTACCATAGACTTTAATATTATGAGCATGATAATTTGACACAATCAAATGTTGTCTTTAACCGGATAATTATAAAGATTATGATTGGTTACCGTAAGAATTATATGTGAATGTGTGTAATCAAGTTAGAATTTGTCACTCTCGTATAGAGAGAGATATCAGTGGATCCCTCGATAAGATAGATTGATAATGGCCAAGTCCATGTGAATTGATATGATCAATGTCACTTGGATGTTTTTCAGTTTAGCTAAAGTTCGAGACTAGTACGATTGAACATTAAGGGTGACTTTCCATGCCTTATGTTTAATCAAATGATATCGCACGACAAAAGGATATGATATATGTTATTAATTAAGTTGTATCGATTTTGATATTCATGCTACTTGGGTAGTTATAATGCCTTGCTAGAGATCGCTTATGACTTATGTACGAAAATGATTTTTGGTTCACTACCAACGTCATATGAACCTATTGGGTCGCACACAAAAAATGGCTTTGCACAATTTCAATTGGTCAAGAGTAATGAATTTTATATGATAAAATTCATGACATAAAAGCCCTTATGATTTGTTATATGATAACTTATTAATAGGGACGTATGTGTAATTTACTTAAATTGTCTAAATACAATAGTTGTATTAAGAATAGGATTTTAAGTGATGAATTATCTATACATAAAAATAAAGGGTGAAACCCTAAAAACGATATGAGATTTTTGTTTTACAATTTTTGAGTTCTTTGGATTTAGGGAGAGAAAGAAAATTTGTTTTCAATCTTTCTTGGGTCAGCACTCCAAATTGTGGTAAACGTTCGTGTGTGGATTTCTGATAGAGGAAGCAATTGAACGTCTTGAAAATCAAACAATCAGAAAAGGAAATCACGGAATAAGGTATGATTTACTTTCGTAGATTTAGTTTAACGGAACTTATTTTCGATCATGTTGGGGTTTTTCAAAATTTGTTTTGAATTTTTCGCTGCATATGAACCCCAAAAACCAACATCTGGTTGTTGAGTGAAAGTCGTGGTAAGTATGTACATGGACTAAGAACATGATCAATGTGAGAACAGCTAAGATTGACAAAAACTGAACGCAATAGACTTAATGTATAAAATAAAATGAGATGTTGAGATGACTTGTGAATGTTAGAAGTAACACGACGAACTCCTTTAGTTAAGGTAAGGCACTTGAGTAGTTATGCATGACCAAAGGTCTAAGAAACTCCATTTCATAATCACGATTCATTCACATCGTAGAAGATTGGTGTGTGGCATCCACGTGTCTTTGAATAATCGAATGAATTGATGATAGTCGGATTTAAGAGTCTATGAAGTTTTGTTGAAATCAATTGGAAGCTTAAGTATAGGTTAACAAATGGTTAATAAATTCTCACATGAGTATGGAAAATTGAAGTTTCAGGTGAATGAGTCCCAATAAGACTCAGAATATCAAACTACGAGTTTGATAAAACCTAATGTATTTTTACAAGAATCTTACAAGGAGTCAAACTTCGAATGATGAAGTCTTAAACTAAAGTAATATACAACTAATATCAGTGAATGTGTTGTACATTGGTTCAATTATAGTGCTGCACCAACTGATTATTCAGTGGTGAAGTTTAAAGCACTAGTTATTGTAAATTAGAGATGATGTAAGATGCTTGTATATTGGTGAAGATATAAATGAAATGTAGAGAAATGAGTGAGTTACAACTCAGTCAGTTAGTTTTATTATCTATTAGGTTGGAAATATTGAATAGAGTACAATGTATTTGACTTGATATGTTTGAAGAATTGAATATTCTTCAATTATAATTGAGTAGAAATGCAAAATAGATAACATATTTATAAACTTGTATGAAATACAAGTTTATAAGTTATGCTATGAGAGTATAATCATCGAATATATTGATATTTGTGTTTAGAAATGTATATCTACTCAAGTTAAGGATAACTGTCTTTATTCGGGCAATGAGAGAAATTGGTGAATAGTAAGTGATTAAGACGTGGGTTTATGGGAAGTCACAATTAAGTGAAAGGAATGAAATTCTTAATGAACTCATCATTAGAGAATGATATGACGAAGTTAGAAAAGTCGATGATTTTCTAACTAGTCAAAAGAAAAAGTTAGTGAATTGGCTGACGAGTTGGCATTGGTAATTACTTTCTAGTCCACAATATAAATAATATTGTAAGTAGACATTTAGAGAATAAGTGAGAGTTGCACGATGTGTCCGGTTTCTATTTCTGATTGAATTGGGAATTTGAGATCTCTTGTTATGGGATGACAAATGTTTATGAGATCTTTAGTCATGGGATGACTTGTGTTATTTCAAGTTTCGGTGGGAAACACTGGAATGATGGTGGATCAGATAGACACACGACTCTACTTATATAATGTTGTGCTCAAATATTATTTGCATCAATATGTAATTTTAAACTAAGGATAGTCTAAGAATTAATCGACTAATAATTGAAATAAAAAGGATGGTTAGTGATGAGGAAGTAAATTGGGATGTGTACCAGAGTTTGGGTGAATATGGAAAGAATTATCAACGGTTTGTGGAATAGTATTCAGATTAAAATGAGAATGGTATTATGAAAAGCAAGATAGACTAGGTCTTGCTATGTATACTAGAATGAGATTCAAGGTATGAGATGAGAAATGAAGTAAGGTTATCAGATATTCCACAAAGTAGATTGTTTAACTCATCATAAATTCTCAAATTGCCAGGATTGACAAAGTAACTGAGATAACTTTTCATTAAACCAAAATGTGGGAAAATGAAAAGTTATAATGATTATAATCTCTACCACCGAGTTGTTGAATACAACGAAAGTGATTGGGTCCACTTAACGCTTCACCTTGGAAATGGTTTTATAGCTTTGGATTAAAAGAGTTGTATACGAAGAATTATTTTCTCATATATCTTTTGGTTCAGTAACTTGTATTTTATTAGTTGGGAAGATTATGACATCCAAAAATTTATAAACTTAATTAGGTGGCTAATTAAGTATTTTCATATTTAATTTGAGATTTAGGTATCCGAGGTGGGACCCAAGTGTTACGAATCAAAGATCATAAATTTAAATGTCGACTCGAGCAACTATTTCGAGTTTCACAAAAAATATTTACAAGTTTGAAAATTTGAATTTTGGTATTTAAATAGACTAAATGAGCCGACGTGGGCCCACACCTTGATTTGCGTGCGAGACCAGTTATTTGAAAGTTTTGGAGCACTTTGGTAATTTCTTTAACTTTTGGCGAAATTGGGGTATTTCTCAAGGATTTATTTGGATGTAAATTGAAAAGATAATCACAAAATTAAATAAAATAATAAATAAATTGGTGGACAGCTAGTGATAAGCAAGGTCGAAGGTGACACGCGTAGGATGTACAATAGTGTGCATGCCCAAGGTTCGTGGTTGGCGTGCGTGGTGAAGTTATAGCTGCGAAAATATATATAGGTGTGTATATATTTGTATATATTTGTAATATAGTTTATATATAAATATATTAATGAATACTATAGTTTAAAATCAAATAAAAATATACATTGGATATGCCTCGAGATACGTGTTACGTGATCATCGAGGAAGTAAATAATGGATGATTTGGTGGCTGTTGGTGAGGTGTATACATGTCTCGATTTGTGTGTAAGTCGAGATCGGAGGTACTGTGAAATGAGATGAAATTTGTAAGAGATCTTGTTTCGAGTTTCGTGTCGGTTGACAGTGGTTGAGGTTGAGATTGAGTTCAAATTAGTTCAAGTTTGGCTAAGTATAGCATATAATTGGTCCATAAAGGTTTCGTATGTCATGGACAAAATTAAGATTTTTGGAGTTTTAGTGTGACCAAAATTAATGTTATGGACATTTTATGAAGATGGACTATTTTGTTGAGAGTTTGGTTCAATTTGGTGAAAAATCGGATCGAAAATGAGCGTTGGAAGTCAAAACATGTCAAAATATAGATTTCGGGAATTAATAAATAAAAAGAAATTAAGCTGCTGACAAGCAGCTGAGGGTTTAGATATAAATATAAACAAAAAAACAAATCAATCGATTTCCATTTTTTTCAAGTAACAGAGACGTTCAGAACGAACGTTCTCAAACCCTCTCCACGGAAACTTTCGCTCGCGGAGCTCCTTACGTCCAATTTTTGTCATGTTTTTTTCGCAAAATTATAGAGCATCGTAAGATGGTCAGTTAGAGCTAAATTACTACGGTGGAAATGAGGTATTCGGCCTCCATTTCGATAAATTCTTAATGCCGGACATTTTTCCTCAATTCAATTTGAATTCTCGCAACTTTTCGATTTCTTTCGCGAGGTTTTGATAGAAATTGATAGGAATTGTTGTTAATTGGTAAATTGGATTGATTTGCATCAATTTAGGATAAATTCCACTGACGTGGGTTAGGGTTTTGATGAGGTGAACTAATACAATTAAGTGGATAACTATTTAAGAGATGTTTTAATTGTTGATATTGATTTATATTGGGTTTCTAGATGAATTGATTATTGATTTTGATATAATTTGACTCCACGTGCTGTTGAAATATTTTGGTGTTGGTATCGAGTGGTTTCGTGGTGTTTGTTGCCGAGTTTTGAGGATTTAATTGCAAAATATTGATTTGGAGAAGTTTTTTTTAGTTCAAAATAAATAAAGTTTGCCTAGTTGACGGGTCATAAGGAAAAATCCATTACTTCTCTCTTAGTGATCTGATTTTGGTGTTCTTAGACTCTATGGAAAGTAGAACATGAGTACTACAAGTTCCTTTTAGGTCATCATGACAAATATTTAGGTTTTCAAGGTTAAAAAGTTACCCCAAATTGGCTAGTTGAAAGCTAGTTGAAACAAGAATATTTTTAGAAATTGTTCTCAAGTGTACTTTGATCCCGGTTTTCATTAGGTTTCGTGTGGTTTCACTTGAAGCTTGACCCATACTATAATTTGGTATGCAGGGAAGTTGTTGGAACCATTTTCAAGGTAATCCTACGTTCTGGGAACCCCGAAAATTAAGCTCGAAGTTGGTTGTTTATAAGGTTAAGTAAATCACATGGTAACCTTTGCTTTGTATGAGTATTTCTCAAATATAATTGCATGCACGGTTTATCGCTGCATATTTATTGATCATGCATTCACAAACACGAGAGGAAGGAGGCCTTTGGGGTCCCATTGTGTTCATTGGCTAGATGTATGGTAGGATGAACACCGTGGTGCTCTAAGACTGGAGTCACTGATCATTGTTGACACTTGTTTCGGATAATTTATTTTTGTGATGTTGGCCAAGATCATACTCCATGGAGAGTCGAGGGCGTGGCTTCTCGAGAGACTTCCTCTCAAACTCATGAATCTTTATTACTGTTTACCCACCACTTTTGGAAACACTTCTTCTGATTGTGGTCGATCAATAGAAACGGGATGGATTGCATACTTGTATATTTATGATTCGTTACGATATTATTGTTCATTTAAATTCTTGGAATATAATGCATTTGATTATTACAGTGTACTGGATAGTATGAGATTTACTTATCTAACATTGTAGAATTTTTATAATTGAATAATGACAGGTTCTAGCGGCGACAAGGGAAAGTGGAAGCTTTCCGATTGTATGTAACTGGCTTAATTTTCTTCTCTGTATGTATTGGTTTTTGAATATATTACATTGTATAAATGGGTTTATGGGTTCGAGTGTGATTATGATCTCTTTTGGAATGCTACGGAGCTAAGGTAATGAGAGTTTAAGGATTTTGAAAATCTAAGTTAGGTTAGAATGAATAAATAATTTTTGTTAATGCAATATATATTGTTATGGGTGGATTGTGAGTCCTTCGGCATATCCACCAATGCTGAGCAGGTTTTGTTGAAGATTTTTGAAGGCCGGAATTTTCAGTGTAGGCTTAATAATAGTGGAGATGTTGTCAAAACGTTTTTAAAGAATTTCAAGGATTATTCAATTCATGTAAACAAACTTTAAGGTTTAAGATTCAGTTTAGAATCCTTAATGGTTGATAATATTTTATATTTAATGATCACGAGATTTTATACTTAATTGTTTATTGATGGAAATGTTAAGGCTGCTAGATTATCAAGGGAGTTAAGGTAATCTAGGCCGGTCAGATGTCTTAATTAGGTGGGATCTGACATGGACCTTATGCACAGAGTCTTCAAGCCTTACCTCGACAAGTTTGTCATTGTATTCATCGATGATATCATGATTTATTCCAAAACCCAAGAAGAGCACGAGAGACATCTTAGGGTGACTTTTTTAGACTTTGAAGATCACCGGTTTAGCAAGTGCGAGTTTTGGATTTTAAAGGTGAAGTTCTTAAGACTCGTGGTGAATGTAGAAGGAATTTTTGTAGATCCAGCTAAAGTTGATGTCATCACAAAATGGCCGCAACCCACCACGGTGACGAAGATTAGAGTTTTTATGGGATTAGCGGGTTACTATCGAAGGTTGGTGAAGGATTTCTCGGACATTGCAACACCAATGAAAAGGCTAACTCAGAAGAATGTGCAATTTGAGTGGACTGGAAAATGCCAGAATGCTTTTGAAGAACTACGAGATAGGTTGACATCAACACCTATATGGTACTTTCAGAGGTAAGGAAGGAGTTGGTTCTTTACACTGATGCTTCAAAGATTGGGTTAGGATGCATATTAATCACTACAAGAAAAATGATATTTAGAAACGGAATTAGCAACAGAATTAAGTTCCGTTGCTAAGAAAAAGTGGTTAGAGACGGAATTGAGACGGACTAATTTAGAGACGGAATCAGAGACGGAAATAGAGACGGAAATAGAGACGGAATTAAACTCCGTATCTAAATAATGGCGCCAACATTCCCACCAAAACTTTCTTTTTTATAACCGTTCATCAAATCTCGAGATTCGTGCACCCTTCCATCTCGATGATTCAAAAATAAAATAGCAACCACACAAAACTCCCTCTCTCTCTCCCGATTCTCTGTCTCTCCGAAAACCCTATCTCCCCCAAAATCCCTCTCTCTCTCTCTCTCCCGATTCTCTGTCTCTCCGAAAACCTATCTCCCCAAAAATCCCTCTCTCTCGACTTGCGATATCTCTCTCGAAACCACTTCACAAGGTATGCTCCGCGCCTCTTCTTCACCTAATCTCCATCGCCGATCTTCGTCTTCTTTGTTGTTTCGAATCGATCGAAGAGAGAAGTTTGTCTCGATCGATTGTGGTTGGTCGTTTTGGAAGTGTAGATTACGATATGATTCTTCATTTGAAGGATTTTGATTCTTTACTTCATTGGCGATTTCTTTGTGGTTTCGATGTGATCGAAGAGAGAGAATAGCTTCGATCGGGTGTTGTTTGAACGTTTTGATGTTATGACTGTGAATATGTGATCGATTCTTCATTTGAACGATTTTGATCCTTTTTGATGTTACGATTACGATCTAAGAACAGATCGGTGAGTTTCTTGGATGGATCTGACCGGATTGTTTTTTGTTGATCTGAAGTTTTGTAGGAAACCGCGATGGGGAAGGTGTATCCGACTGTGAGCGAGGACTACAAGAAGGCTGTAGAGAAGGCTAAGAGGAAGATTAGAGCTCTCATCTCCGTGAAGCAATGTGCGCCTCTGATGCTCCGATTGGCGTAAGTGCTGAGACGATGATTTATAGGTTTTGGTTTCTTTGGTTTGCTAGTGTTTTTCCAATGAATCAAGGATTAAGATATGTTTGTTTGATTTGATGGTGCAAATGGCACTCTGTTTGGGACATTCGATGTGAAGACGAAGACGGAGGTCCGTTCGGTGACGATGAGGCATGCATCGAGCAAGCTCATGGAGCCAACAAAGGGCTGGAAATCGATGTTAGGCTTTTGGAGCCCATCAAGGAACAATTCCCTATTCACAGACTATTTGGCTACAGAGGTATCGTTTTATGATAAAAGGGACTTGCTCATTGTATTAACTTAAAAAATCGCACATCTCTGTTTTATACATATCTATAAGGGAGCAAAAAATGACCTATGCAAAGACAAAATACATTGTCCAAGAAACTAGAGTTACTAGACGACTCAACCTCTCGGTTGAAGATTCCAAAATTTTTAGCCGCTCCTCATTCAATCTCGAATTGTCCAATTTTGAGGAGTTCGTTGCCGATAGCCATTGACCATAATGAAACTTGATCAAGTCCCAAATCGTTGATTGCACTTCAACCTTGTATCAAACTCATTTAATAGAACATATATTAGCTAATGCATATCTCGGTCAAGGTTCGAAACTTGTTGGATCGCAACCATCCCAAAAAGGATTTGGCATTTTTCGTATCACGATTCATGTACGTATCAAATCCTTTTGCTCCATTTAGAGTGGTCCGTCTATCGTGTATTTCTTGGAAAATCGAGGAATTGATTTGTTGTATTGAATCTTTGTGTGAGTTCGAGACAATGTTCTGTTACAAATGCATAGTGAGATAGGTAGGTTGGTGTTTATCGTTCTTCACCAAACATTTAGTTGTAGGGGCAATCTTTGCATCCGAAAATTTGATTCGCATTTGTTTAGGATTGCTTGATTCGATTCACAATGAACAAAAATCTTGTTTCCTTTCAATATAAGAAAAAAAGGATAAGCCATCACTACAGAATAAGAATAGGATTCTTTGTGGGATTGGGTGCTTCATCTATAGTAGATTGAGTCATTGGTTTGCTTCCCTACCCAAAAATGGAAGTAGAAAAAAATATTAGAGACTATAATGTAAAGATGTTATGGATTGATTTTTCCCAATTTAGCGAATATTATTCAGATAATACATGTCTCTTGGTTGATTGAGAAAGTTGCAAGGGTATCAACTTAAGCTGGGATCCGTCCTCATGTGCTATTTTTTCTAGCTTTGGGGGATCCAACTAGGCAAACCTACAAAGGGCCAGGTTTTGATTGATTAAGATGGATGCTTTTCATTTTGTTTTTAAAGAGGGCCAATTTTATTTCAAACTTCTTAACAATATTATTGATCCATGAATTGCATAAAGATATGGTTCGTTCTACTCTTCTTTATCTAGATTCTAGTCAATTCTTTCCTTAACATTAATACACTCTCTCTTGACATTTTCATGAATATCTCTCTTTCACCACTAACATGCCATTTTCCCGTTTAGGTACCACTCTCTTTGTGCGTACATGGGAGATGATGACATGTTCAGCTTTGATCTTAGTGATGACCAACTTCGTATGAGACTTGGGCATATGTCAAATATACCTTGCCAGGTAATTTGACTTTTTGTGGTATCTCGTTTGAAGTGAAAATGTCTAATAGCCACACGGCTCGCACATACAAGGAAAAATAAAAGCAAAGTGTGATTGTTGTCTTCCTTGTAGTTAAACCCATTTTAGTCATGGCAGATTAAGGGCATACTTGGGGTCCAAAGCCAGAGGAGATGTTTGCACAGTTGATGATTAAGACAGGATATGCCTTAACCTAGATGAATTGGGAGCTCAAGAACTGCTGCAATGGAGACCAGAAGACCTTTCTCATCACAGTTGGTATCTACACAGTTGTGATCTTTGCTGTAAGTACTTCATCTTTACTCATCTATTTCAAATACCCTAAATTTTTCTCCAATTTTGTTGCTTCTCAGACCCCTATAGTTGTTGTTCTTGATGATTACAAGGTTGATTTGTTCAAATTACATTTTGGGTTTTTTAGGGTTTCAAAGATTTGGTACAAAACTTTGGTTGTGAAATTGGTTCATGGAGGAAATATGTGTTGTAGGGTTGCTTGTGATTAGGTTGGAAAGATCCAATGTTTGTATAATGTTGATTTTGATTGATTCGCATTCGTATTTTGGACTGAATGTGGTAATGGTCCTGATGTAAACATAGCATGTAAACATAGCATAATGTTAAAGGACTTGTAACTTTGTCAATTTTCCTTTCTATGGAATCTGGCCCTAATTGGTTTATGGCTCATTATGCATGAAAATTTCCATACATCAGTTCTCCTTTGCAAAGAAGAATAGAATCTGGGTAGTTATAATCGAGGCGCTTAAGCATTGTGAAAATGGCTAGTCTTGTTTTGGGAGTTCTAGGTGACCATTGTCTAGCCATTTTGGCGTCCGCTTAGTTCTCATGTGATTGAAGGTTTTCCATATAAAATAGTTTCAAGGTGGCATATGGGGTGATTGTACTTCCTTTTTTTTAATATGTTTCAACTTTCATGTAACCAGGATCTATGTAGCCAACCCGAAATTGCATCATCAACTGTATTCAATTGATCTGATGACTTTCTAAATTGGACAAAGTTGTACAAATTTGTTTTGCTTCAAATTTTTGTTCCACAATTGCAAATTTTTCATCTGCAATGTTTGAAGGAAACTACTTGATAAATTATCTTGCAACAAGGGGACCAGAGCTTCAGCCTTTTGTACATGGTTTATCCAAGGTACCACATGCTCTATCTTTTACCTTTTTCTTGTTTACTTCTAATCAGGCAACTTCAGATCACTATGCCATTGGATTGAAGATATTAAATCAGCTTGTGTATGAGATGAATCAGGTCAGTCCTGCTGAAGGTTCATTGTAAATCTACTCACATGGGGTTTATGATTGTTTTTTCCAAATCTGAACAAAAACACGTGTCTCAGATGATTTTTCCTACTTGAAATAGATTATCATGTATGTTTAAAATTGATTTATGCAAACAGTTAGCTTAAATAGTTCCCGAATCTCTTCTATACATTTTTGGTTCATTCTAATACCTCTTTTTCCCTTTTTTTGTTTGGTAAGTGGTGGGGTACAAGCCCGTGATTTGTGTAGAACTTTGAATACCCTGGTGGGCCATTTTCTTTTTGTTAGTCAGATATACAAGTCTCTACATTTTTTTAAGGAATGGAGTTATTATTTGTTTGTATGATTTTTCAAGTTCTATTATCATTCTCCTTCCTTCTATCTATCGCATATTCACATTGCTTTATTTATTGTTAATAAATTTATGATAACATCTTAACGCAGTATTTTTCTCTTAGGTCCATATAACATGCAATTGATGTCATTTACTTCTATTCATCGGTTCATTGATGAAGGATGCAAGGAAAAACTAGCACCATATTCAGGTTTGTCTTGGTTATGAGAGCTATTCTAACAGGGACCTTGAAAAGGTTGGTTCAGTTTATGCCCCATTTTTCTTATTTATAGCTATTTGTGCGGCGTTGCGCCCTTTATTTACCGGATATCGTGTATCAACAGATGTCCCAAAGAAGTCGCAAAACGCTTATACACCGAAAAGGTGCAACCAACAACTTTCTTTGCCAAAGCAAGTAGGAAATATGTACACAACATCATTATATGCGATTTGCATCACTTATTCACGAAAAACATAGCGCACTGGTAATGTACTCGTGTACCTCTAGAGTTTAGTGTATGGCCTGCTTTTCGCCAACTCTTATTTAATTTTCGGTGACCATCTGTTTGTTGTGCTATGGAGTTCCATGATACAATAAATTTTGACGTTTGTAAATGGTTGGAATATAGAATTTAGTAAATGTATTATTGTGTTGGTGTCGGTCACTGCTCTGATATTTGGGGAGGAGTTGCAGTTTCATTAGTAAATGTCTTTTTTGGTTTGATTGTATCGTTTTGTTTATCTTTAGTGTTATGATACCGATGATGTTGTTGTTTGGTTCTTCTATTGGATTTTGTTTTGATTAGATTGGTACGATTTGGTCTTTGCAAGTGCTATCCATGTTTCTAGTTTCGTGTCACTAGTGTTATGATTTGCTGATACCGATGATGTTGTTGTTTGGTCCTATTTTCCATAAAATTGATTTTTATCTACTGTATGTTGTTTAAAAAAGTGTCAAAGGTACATGGCACTCTCTTACATTTGATTAAATGGTTTTCAGGTTGCTGAATTGATTGGTTTCCAGAGATGTATGCATTCATGCTTAGAGTACTTAGAGGCTGTCCCTTGGGTTGGAGATGAGGAGGAAGAGAAAGTGCTTTTATGGTTGTTGTAAAACAATGTGAATTGTAGTTTTTTATGGATACTTAGGTATATTAAACATTTATTATACTTGACTACGTTTCGTGAATATATAAATTTTTTTTAATATCGAATTTTATATTTTTTCTCATTTGAATATTTGTTGTTGATATATATTGTTGATTTGTGTATGTATGTCAAATTCTCGCTTTTTGGGGGATGTTAGCACCCCCAAGAGGTGTTGGAGGGTGCAGCGATGGAGTAGGTCCTATGGTTGTATTTTCGAGTTTTAGATGTTATGGAGAACCAATTGGATTTAAGCTTAGGTTGAAAACTTAACAAAGCGGAATTGAGACGGATTAGCAACGAATTCAAATATTCCGTTGCTATTCCGTCTCTAATTTTCGAGGCAAAGCTACATAAATCAGCAACGGATCAGAGACGGAATAATTGTATTCCGACTCTGATCCGTTGCTAATCAGAGACGGAACATAGACGGAATACAATAATTCCGTCTCTGATCTGTTTCTAATCAGAGACGGATCAGAGACGGAATTATTGTATTCCATCTCTGTTCCGTCTCTGATCCGTTGCTAATCAAAGACGGATCAGAGATGGAATTAATGCATTCCGTCTCTGATCTGTCTCTGATTAGCAACGGATCAGAGACGGAATGCAATTACAATTGTACCATTTAGAAAAATTTTCATTTCTGTTCCGTCTCTGTTCCGTTTCTAAATTTCGTCTCTAATCCGTCTCTAATCAGAAACGAAAACACATTTCCGTTGATGATTGAATCAGCGTCGACGATTTTAGAGAGACAAATAAATTTCGTCTCTCTCGTTAGTTGCGAAATTGAATTAGAGACGGAATTTATGCAAATCAGAGACGGAAATTTCCGTTTCTGATCTGCTGTTTTTTTGTAGTGAATACAAGAAAGGAAAGTTATAGCTTATGCTTCTAGGCAACTGGAGATACATGAAAAAACTATCCAACTCATGATTTGGCAAAGGTTGTGTTTGCTCTGAAATTGTGGAGGCATTACTTGTAGTAAAAATTTCACACTTTTCTTAGATAACAAGAGTTTGAAGTACTTGGTTTACTTAAAACGAGGTGAATATGCGCAAAGACGATGACTCGAATTCTTAAAAGATTTTGACTTCATTCTTCGGTATCATCCGGGAAAGGCAAATGTTGTGGCTGATGCTCTGAGTCGTGTGAGGAA
Organism: Stephania cephalantha; assembly: GCA_039657325.1. NCBI lineage: Eukaryota > Viridiplantae > Streptophyta > Magnoliopsida > Ranunculales > Menispermaceae > Stephania > Stephania cephalantha. The sequence continues at coordinate 13,350,607 of CM077577.1, forward strand.
AGAAACAAGAGATGTTGGCATGATGATGAAAAATGAGTATAAGTTACTTGAGGAAGCTTCAGTGATGTGTATTCATGAAATCAATGAGAATGAGTCAGGCGTTTCAGGTTCCTCAGCATTGGTTCATATGAGAGCAAAGCCAGAGGCTATTTTTAGAATTATAGACTGTCAAAAGGCTGATTCTGAGTATGGCAAGTACAGATCATAGGCTGACAGTGAGGAATTTCCAGATTGGAAGCTTTCGGCAGACAGAGCATTAATGTTTAAGGGCAGGCTATGGATCCCATCGCATGCACAATTGCGAGAGGATTTACTTCGAGAGTCGTATCGATCGCGCTATGCTATTCATCCAAGGAACACTAAGATATACCATGATATGAAATGAATGTACTAGTGGTTAGGGATGAAAGCGGATATCGCAAGGTATATCCAAGATTGTGTGACTTGTAAGCAAGTGAAAGTTGATCATCAGAAACTTGGAGGGATGTTGCAACCTTTACCTATTCCCGAGTGAAAGTGCGAACATATAGCCATGGAATTTGTGACCGGATTGCCGACAACTAGGAAGAAAAATGATGCGATTTGGGTTATCGTAGATCATTTGACTAAGTATACTCACTTTATTCTAATTTCCATTGGAGATCCAATAAACAAGCTGTGCGGGAAATATCTTGATGAGATCTTGAGGCTACGTGGTGTCCTTGTGTCTATTTTGTCAGATCGAGATCCACGGTTTACTTCCAAGTTTTGGAAAAGTTTAAAGACTAGGATGGGATCTAAGCTCAATCTCAGTCCTGCATTTCATCCTCGGTCAGATGGCCAAACTGAGAGACTTATTCAGATACTTGAGGATATGCTTAGGGCTTGTGTGTAGATTTCTATGGGAGTTGGAAGGATTATCTGTTGTTATGTGAGTTTGCATACAACAGCAGCTTTCAGGCGAACATTGGTATGACACCATTTGAGGCGCTTTGTGGGAGGCCTTGCAGGTCTCCAGTGTGTTGGGCAGAGGTTGGTGAGATGGCGTCGATTGGACTAGAGATTATGCAGGATCACACCGAAAGGATTAAACAGATTAAGCAACGACAACATACCGCACAAGACAGGTAAAAGAAGTATGCTTGATAAGGACATCGAGAGGTTCTTTTCAAGGAAAAAGATCACGTGTTGCTTAAAGTTTCACCAATGAAAGGACATTACAGATTCAGTATGAAAGGAAAGCTTGCTCCTTGGTACATTGGATCATTTGTAGTGACTGAACAAGTGGGACCAGTAGCCTATGTGTTAGCTTTGCCACCACAACTAGCAGGAGTTCACAATGTGATCTATGTATTTATATTGCGGAAGACACCAACGAAGCATACACCATCTATCGATTGGAGTCAAGTTGACTTAAGGGAGGATATGACATATAAGGAATAACCAATTCGATTCTTATCAGAAAGGTTTAGAAACTCCACAACAAGGAAATTCCCCTAGTGAAAGTACGATGGCAGTTCCATGGTAGGAGTTGACTTGGGAGCAAGAGGATTATATGATGGAGTACTTCCTAGATCTCTTTAAATCCTAAGGTACGACTTACTTCTAGTTTCGAGGACGAAACTTCCAAAAAATTGGGAATGCTATAACATCCCGAATTTCTTAAATCTAGTTTAATAGATACAAGAGGTGATTTAAAACTATTAAATATGATTTGGTGTGTATATGTGCCTAAATATGTGTATTAATATCTATTACTAAGAAAGTACTTGTAGAGCAAGCAAGGGTAAAGTGGTCAAAATCCATATGGGGTGGCTTAAATGAGAGACACTTGATAATCCTAGAACTAGTGGGCACAAGATTTAAATCAAGGGTTGAGATTGGTCACCTCAAACCCTAGATGGTTTGTACAAATAAATAGTAGCTACAAACTTATGTTGTAGCTATTTGGTCAAAAACACAAGTGGAGGCTAGGGCTTAGTGTGAGAAAGAGAAGTTGGAGTGCTAGGAGGTCATTACAACTCTCCAAAGCTTAGAGAGCACAATCTAAGGTAAATCTCACAACCAAAATCATAAATCTCAAAAGCAAATGTTGGTTTTGAGTATGTATTCTCAGCTTTGTGTTGTATTAAAAGTTTTCAAATGGATTTATAAGGGTTTTAATGTTCAAATGTTGTTATTCACGTTTCTAATGGTTGTATATGTGGATTGGGAGCCTTCCTTGGTGAATTGATGCAAATATATGATGAACACATGGGTTTGCATGATGGGTATGTGTTAAATCCAAGATTGGTGGTGATTGTGGCTTTTCTTTTTATTGTGGAGTACTTTGATTTCAAGATTTGACGAATCCTTGATGGTTTGGTAAAGTTTTTTTTTAAGTTTTCAATAAGAACAATTGATAGATTTGAGCCTTGATGTTTTGATATCAAATCGATGGTTTTATTGTTAGAAAATGTGTTTTGGGACCCTATTTACTAAATTTTGAGCCAAGGGAACGTCGAGGAAGGTCCGTGGGAGTTTCGGGGTCGTCGAGATTCAATTGGAGAGTCGGAAGGCAAACAGCCCGCACAGCGCCGCGGCTGCCGTCCTTGCAAAATTATGAAAAATCCCGGTTTTTACCTCAACTTTGAACGACCATAACTTCTTCGTTTTAACTCTGATTTTGACGTTTCAAACACCGCTGAAAAGCTTATGGAAAGCTTAACAACATGAGATTGATAAACTACTCAAAATGAGTTTTTAACTTATTCGAAAATGTGTTGGAAGTTAAGAGCACCATTAAGGTCTTAAATGCGAGTTCAAGTACAAACTCCGAGTACGGGCCTACCCATGGTCCATAATTCTTAATAAACTTATCCAAGAGCGTTATGAACCTAATAAAGTATGTATAAAATGTAGATACTCGAGGAACACCGTAGGGACTCGTAGAAGGTTCAGAATTAGGATTTAGCAGTGCTTGAGGTAAGTGGGGTTTGCTCTATTATCAATCATGTCATGCTAGTAGATATGCTAGGATTTCATTTCAATAATAGGTCTATCAATTACTTGGAATCTACTTGATATCTTTCATTGATATGTTGCTTCTCATGTTTCTTTTTATTACTCTATCTCTTGGATGCATGTGGAACTCATATATGTCGAATGAAATTACTTGGTACCGCAGTCGGAGGGTCAGAGGCATCCGATCCCTCCTCTGATATGACTCTATGGAGTTTTGCTAAACTTGTGAACCCCTTGCTGTCTGATCCATAGTGTTGGGGGAAGGATAAGCTATGCAAGGTAAATAGGTTTTTAGACTTGTGAACCTCGTGTTGTCTGAACCACACCATTGGGGGAAGGATAAGCTAAGACCTACTGCATGATAGGACTATTGGCATTCAAACATGTGAACCTCTTATTGCCTAAACCACAAATCGGGGGAAGGATAAGCTCTTGCCCATTATCCAGTTGGATATATCAGTTGCTATTTCTTCTGAATTTAAAGGCATTCGGTATCATCATTATCCTTGTTGAAGTTTTGGTTGGGCATTATTGTTCTTTTATCTCACTATATTATTATGCTTGATTATGTATGTCTTTAATGCTTGGAAAATGATAATGGATCTTATCTGAACTGTTGAAATCTAGTTTGATTTTATTACTAGGTATTACTTGGATGATTGATGGTAGAGCATGCTTCAGCTTTACTGAGCCCGTTGATATATTTTGCTCACCCCACCACTTTCCCTCATCCCCTCAGTACCTCAGCTGCTGCTCAGGACAAATGAAAGGGCGAAACCTTAGCATAAAAGCTTTTTTCTTGTGTACAAGGTTTAATAATAATTATTTATTTGTTTTCAAATTTTATGTAATAAACACGGGGTCTATTTGGATAGATGTTTGAACCCATAGTACCTGATTCAGTTTATGTTTAATTTGGTATGCAAGACTTCTACATTTAGTTCTGCATTTTATTAGACAATAAAGGCTTTGTTATATTCCACACCTATTAGCCTGGTTTAGTATATTTTGTAGAATTCCATGGTTTATTTATACTGGTTAAGGCTGACTAGATAATCGCCCGACATCACTAGGTCATCTCGAGGGGTTCGTCGATGGTTTAGGTCGGGCGGTCCAGGCCCACCAGGGTTTGGGTCGTCTCAAAGGAGAAGTCATCCTAAGAGTTGAAAATGGAGCAAAGGTTGTTGCGTTGGCTGTAGGATGCTTTGAGTTAATTTTACCAGGTAGACTTATTTTAATTTTAAATAATTGTTATTATGTCCCCACCTTGAGCAGAAACATCATTTCAGTTTCATGTTTGGATTTGGATGGTTTTAATTTCATTATTGCGAATAATAAATGCTTTATTTCTCGTAAAGACATTTTCTATGCGAATTCTGATTTCTATGATGGTCTTTATATTCTAAACATGAAAAGGTCCACATATACTCCTTTCTTAACGTAAATAAAAAGAGATTCAAATCAAATGATTTAAATCAAATCTACCTTTAATATTGTCGTCTTGGCCACATAAATGAGAAACATATTTCTAAACTCTATAAAGATAGACTTTTAGACTCATTTGATTTTGAATCATATGAAACATGTGTATCTTATTTACTAGGTAAGATGACAAAGAGTCCATTTACTAGACACAGTTAAAGGGCAAGTGATTTATTGGGTCTAATACATACTAATGTATGCATTCCTATAAACATAATGGCTAGAGGTGGTTATCGGTATTTCATTACTTTCACTGATGATTTTAATGGATATGATTACGTGTATCCCATTAAACATAAAGGTGAATCTTTTGAGATGTTTCAGACATTTCAGAATGAAGTGTAAAATCAACTTGGTAAAACTATTAAAGCACTTTGATCAGATCGAGGTGGTGAATATTTGAGCTAAGAGTTTGATGATCATCTTAGAAATAGTGGGATTGTCTCATAGTTAACTCCTCCAACAACTCGATAATGGAATGATGTTTCTGAGAGGAGAAATCAGACTTTATTACATATGGTTCAATCTATGATGAGTCGTGTAGATCTTCCTATTTCCTTTTGGGGTTATGCGTTAGAAACTGCTGCGTTTACACTGAATTGTGTTCCTTCTAAAGCGGTTGATAAGACATCATATGAGATGTGGTTTGATAAAAGACCAAGTTTGTCTTTTCTTAAGATTTGGGGTTGTGAGGTTTTCGTACGATGATAAATCTTAAAAGAATTATTAGCGAAATCGCCAAGTGTGTATTTCCTGGTTATCCTAAAGAAACTAGAGGATATTACTTTTATAATCCCACTAAGAACAAAATGTTTGTTGCTCAGAATGGTGTCTTTATGGAAAAATAGTTTATTTCAAAAGATAACAATGGGAATAAAGTTAGTCTTGAAAAAGTTCAAGAATCACAAATAAACACTCAACCGCCAGTTGGAGATCAACAAAGTCTAAAACTGGTTGAACCTCCACTGGTAGCACAAGGCCCGTGTAGGTTAGGGTCACCTTGAGAGATTTCGTTTTCTTATTACTGATATTAGTGAGGTGTTTCTTATGGATCAAAATGAGCCTACTACTTATTAAGAGGATGTGTCTAGCCCTGAGTTAGATAAATGGCTTAGTGCCACGAATTCTGAGATGCAATCCATGTATGATAACCAAGTTTAGAACCTGGTTGATTTACCTAAGGTGGTAAGACTGTTGGATGTAAATGGATTTTCAAGAAGAAAACTGATATGGATAGCAATGTGCACACTTATAAAGCACGACTAGTAGCAAAAGGTTTCAGACATACTCAAGGTGTTGATTATGATGAGACTTTTTCTCTTGTAGCCATGCTTAAATCCATTATAATTCTAATTACTATAGCCGCATATTATGAGTATGAGATATGATCAATGGATGTCAAAACAACTTTTCTAAATAGAAAGCTACTCGAGGACGTGTATATGATACAACCTGAAGGGTTTGTTCATCTTAAAAATTCTAAGAATGTGTAAGATTCAAAGATCTATTTATGGATTAAAGAAAGCTTCTCGGAGTTGGAATCTTCGTTTTAATGAAGCAATTAAGGAATTTGGTTTCATTAAAAATGAAGATGAGCTTTATGTATACAAGAAGGTCAGTGAGAGCCTGGTTGTTTTTGTGGTACTGTATGTTAATGATATATTACTCATTGGAAATGACATCCCAACCTTGCAGAGTGTAAAGTCTTGGTTAGGGAATTGTTTCTCAATGAAGGACTTATGAGATGAAACCTATTTCCTTGGGATTAAGATCTATAAAGATAAATCTAAAAGGCTAATCGGTCTAAGTCAGAGTACTTATATTGACACGGTACTGAATAAGTTCGATATGCAATACTTTAAAAGAGGGTCATTGCCAATGTTTCATGGTATAAGTCTCAACAAGACTTAATATTCGAAGACTAATGATGAGCGAGAAGACATGAATACGATTCCATATGCATTAGCTATCTGATCTATTATGTATGCCATGTTATGCACTCGACCTGATGTATCATATGCTTTGAACGCAACAAGCAACTATCAGTCTGATCCTGGTGAGAGTCACTGGGTAGTAGTAAAGAACACTCTTAAGTACTTGAAAAGGACTAAAGAAGTGTTCTTGGTCTATGGAAGTTTGGAATACGAACTTGTTGTAAATGGTTACACAAATGCAAGTTTTCAAACTGATATATATGACTTTAGATCGCAGTCTGATATGTGTTTACTTTAATTGGAGGCGCATTGAGCCAAAAAAGTTTGAAGCAAGAAACTGTGGTAGATTCTACAACAAAAGCTGAGTATATTGTAGCATCCGATGCAGCTAAGAATGCAGTTTGGATCAAAAAGTTCATTTCTCAACTTGGTGTGGTTCCTAGTATACCTAACCTCATTTGCTTGTATTGTGACAACAACGGGGCAATAGCACAGGCTAAGGAACTAAGATCACACCACCAATCTAAACATATACTTAAAAGTTTCATCTCATTCGAGAAATCATTGAGAAATGAGACGTGAAAATTTATAGAGTTCCTACAGAAAACAATGTAGCAGATCCTTTGACGAAGGCTCTTCCATAAGAGAAACATGATGGTCATGTTAAGGCATTAGGTATTAGATACATGAATGATTGACCCTAGTGAAAGTGGAAGATGTTGGGGCATGTGCCCTAGGTCAATCTACAAACATTATTTATCTTAAAATTTTAGTTAAAAAAATTGAGGTTTTCATTTGTTGTTTTACTATAAGTGATTGGTAAGATCCATGAGTATTTGTTGAAATATCCTAAATGTCCATAATCAGTCATTATACTAGGAGCTATAATGAATTAAGGCTAGTGTGAATCTTGATTGATGGTCATATGATGATCATGCGTATAGAATACGAATCAAGATCATGAATACTTGTTAGGGAACAAGGTACTAGACCGACCAGCTATAAGAACACCACATGGATTAAGTCATAGGTGTTACAAATAATAGGTATATCATTTAGTCTTTCAACTTAAAATTATTATGGACTTTGATATTAGGAGCATGATAATTTGACACAATCAAAGGTTGTCTTTAGCCAGATGATTATAAAGATTGTGAGTTGGTTACCATGTGAATAATATGTGAAAGTGTGTAATCAAGATATAATTTGTCACTCGTATGGAGAGATATCAGTGGATCATTCGATATGATATACTAATAATGGTCAACTCAAGTGAATTGATATGATCAATGTCACTTTGATGTTTTCAGTTCACATAAAGATCATGATTGGTACGATTGAACATTTTCATGCCTTATATTTAATCAAAGGATATCGCACGACAAAAGGATGTGATATATGTTATTAATTAGGTTGTATCAATTTTGATATTCATGCTATTTGTTTAGTCATAATGCCTTGTTCGAGACCGCTTATGACATGTGTGCTAAAATGATTTTTGTTCACTACCAATGTCGCATGAACCTATTGGGTTGCACACAAAGAATGGCTTTGCGCAATTTCAATTGGTCCGGAGTAATGAATTTTATATGATAAAACTCATGACATAAAAGTTCTTATGATTTGTTGTTATATAATAACTTATTAATAGGGGCGTATGTGTAATTTGCTTAAACTGCCTAAATACAATAGTTGTATTATGAATATGATTTTAAGTGATGGCTTATCTACACATATAAATAGAGGTTGAAACCCTAAAACGAAATAAGTTTTTCGTTTTTGCTATTTTCGAATTCTCTAGATTTTGGGAGAGAAAGAAAAACGTTTTCTATCTCTCTTGGGGCTAGCACTCCAAATTGCGGTCATCGTTCATATGTAGATTTTTTATAGAGGACCCGCGCTTGAACGTCTTGAAGATCGATCAATCAAAGAAGGAAATCATGGATTAAGATATGTTTTACTTTTGTCGATTAAGTTTAATCAAACTTATTTTCTATCTTATTGGGGTTTTTCAAAAATTGTTTTTGAATTTTTCACTGCGTATGAACCCCAAAACCCAACATCGACAACAGAGAGAATAGCCAACGAATACCCAGGTAATTGAGATTTACACAGGAATCGCCAGCTGAATTGGTGGAACATTGTAACGACTCGTATTTTTAATTCGTTAATTAATCGCTAATCATGAATTATTAGTGGTATAATACCCAATCGAGAGTCGCGGTAAGTCGGAATGCTCAAATATTTATAAAAAATAAATAAATTGATTTTAATTTTTTTCTTGCATGCTATTGCGTGTAGCATATGGTATCGCAAATGGTTTAAGTTAATTAAATGGAATTTGCGTGACGATTAGACCTTAGACTGTGAATATATTCAGAATTAACTAAGTAAAGGTTTAAACAAAGGCGGTGTGCGCTAAACGTGTCTATTTTAAAGTCACAAAGTAACCAGGACAGATATCAACCTTTAGATTTATTCTTCAATGACTTGTACAGACTCTTGATGTTTAGTGTTGCTTTATGCAAGGAAGAGATGAATGGGTGAGATTCATTCTCAAAATAAAAACAAAAAAATATAATATACATATATTTATACACAACACACAAAATGCACAAACAAAAGAAAAAAGGGATTTGAACCCGACCTCCTTTCCAAACGTGAACGCACAAGGCGGAGAGCAAGGCAGACCACGGCAGCAGACGGCTTCCCCGGTAATGCTCCAGAACGTTGAGGGTCCGACGCTCTAGCAAGGCAGCGGCGTTGTGGCAAGTGACGGCTCCGACATGGCAACAGCCACAACGGGCTCGCGGACATCGTCGCAACCTCTTCAGCGAGGCGGCAACGTTTCGACGAGGTATCAATGGCGGACAACGATGCAACTTCGGCGAGCAAGTTCGTGAAGAAGAGAGGAGAAAATCATGGAGATTTGCAAGGATTGGATGCCTTATGAATCAATGCTCCATGGTTGAAGTTATAAGGATTGAATCTAACCTAGATTTGGAGTTGAAAACCTCCATTGAAGGCATTGTGAGATTCTAACCTTCTCAAATTTTCTTTTGAACAAGACTTAGTTGATAGAAGTTAACGAATTCAAGAGGTTTTGCTTCTTATTCTTGTGCCTTACCTTGAAAAAGGATTTCTATTGGTCGATTCGCATTTTAATGAGTTTTATCGACGATTTGAACTTGTTTTCGAAAGTATTTATACTTGGTAGATTGTATTGGTGGATAATGAACTCTAAATGTTCGATGAAATTACCAAGAGGGTCTCTACCCATTCAAAATAAAGTTTTGAAACAATGAGTTGTGGTTTTAATAGTAGACCTTGACTTCTAATCAATTTCTATGGATCCTTTGGCTAAGCATTGACTTGTAGTATTCAAAAAAAGTCTCATGAAATTCTAGTTTTGCTTTAAGCACATGCTTGGTTTAATTTAACTTGAAAAAAAAGGGTCTTAGTGAAATTTTGATAGAATGAATATGGCCAATGCGTTGGTATATTGCTATATTTTGATTTCAACTCACAGAAAGGATTTGGATATTATTAATGATTTGAACTTATTTTCCAAGAACTTCAAGTTTTACAAATAATTTTATAAAAGAGATGAACTCTAAATGTTTGAGGAAACCGTCAAAAGAGAGCATGACTTGTTTAACTAAGCATTTTAAGTCATTTAGTCATACTTTTATCCTAAAAACCTAGTGAAGTAGAATTCCATGATTTTCAAGTTGTGCCATGACTTTTGAGTCAAAGTATTTTGTTTTAAGTTGTGTTGGTTCAAATAAAAACACTTGAATTATGAACTCAATAAAATAGACTTAATCGCTATTTGTGAAATATGGATGAAACTAATCGATTTGGACGAGTCTTGATCTAAGTCGAGAAATAAAAGAGATTTTAATTTATTTGTCTCTAAATGAACTTAACTTGTTCAAGTAATGAATTTCTAACAACAATTGGTGAATTGAGGGTTCTAAATCGAACTTGACCTTTATGTGGTGATTTAGATTTTCTTTTGGTCGAGATTAGTCGACAAGAATCTATTTAAGTTGGAAAACTAAGTTTTATGGTTCTTACCTTGTTTTGTTTCATCGCATTCTTATTTTCATCGAATCATCAATTTTGATTTGAACTGTTAGTTATTGATTTTTGAGTCGTGAACGATCTAAGTTGGGAAAGCATGTGGCCCAGATGAAATACCCATAGAGGTTTGGAAATGCTTAGGAGAAATTGGATTGACTTGGTTAACAAAACTTTTCAATAAAATTTTAAAATCAAAACGGATGCCTATGGATTGGAGAAGAAGCACGCTTGTGCCAATCTTCAAAAACAAAGGAGACATTCAAAGTTGCTCAAACTATCGGGGAATTAAACTTATGAGCCACACTATGAAACTTTGGGAGAGGATAATTGACAATAGGCTAAGGAGAGAAACAACAATATCAGAGAACCAATTTGGTTTCATGCCTGGGAGGTCAACTATGGAGGCGATTTTCCTTGTAAGACGATTGTTAGAAAAATATAGAGAAAAGAAAAAATATCTTCATATGGTATTCGTAGATTTAGAAAAAACATATGATAGGGTCCCTAGAGATGTTCTTTGGTGGGTTCTAGAAAGAAAAAGAATGCACGCTAGATACATAGACACTATTAAGGATATGTATGATGGAGTAGTAACGAGTATAAAGACATTTGGAGGAGCTACAAAAGAATTTCCCATTACGATAGGACTACATCAAGGATCGGCTCTAAGCCCATATCTATTTACTTTAGTTATAGATGAACTAACTAGACATATTCAAGAGGATATACCATAGTGTATGCTATTTGCAGATGATATTGTCTTAGTGGATGAAACTAAAGATGGAGTGAATAGGAAATTAGAACTCGGAGGAATACATTAGAATCTAAAGGCTTTAAGTCGAGTAGGACGAAAACCGAATACATGCACTCGTGAGTTTAGAAACACTAGACATCGAGATGACTGAGTGGTAAAATTAGGGGAAATAGAAGTTCCTAAGGTAAACCACTTTAGGTATCTAGGATCAATCATACAAAATGATGGTAACATTGAGAATGATGTCACACATAGAATTCAAGCCGGATGGAAGAAATGGCGAGTGCAACATGGGTGATTTGTGATCGAAATGTTCCTACTAAGTTAAAAGGAAAATTTTATAGACCGCAATTAGGCCACTATGCTCTATGGAAGTGAATGTTGGGCGGTAAAGCAACAACAATTACATAAAATGAACGTAGCAGAAATGAGGATGCTTAGGTGGATGTGTGGTAAAACTCGTAAAGATAGAATAAGAAATATAGAAATTCAAAAACAAGTAGGAGTAGCACCAATTGATACAAAGATTAGGGAAGGGCGGTTGCGTGGTTTGGTCACCCGCAAAGACGACCTACAAATGCCCCAACTAGAAAACTTGACTCAATAGAAACTGTAGAAATTCGACGAGGTAGGGGCATACCAAAGTTAACATGGGATGCATTAATTATGATGGATTTGAATGGTTTGGAAAGCTCACCATCAGTTGCACTTAATCGAGCACAATGGAAAAGTTTGATCCATGTAGCCGACCCTAGTTAATTTGGGACTGAGGCTATGTTGTTGTTGTTGTTGTTGTTGTTGAACGATCTAAGTTGGAAGTAAGGAGTAGTGGTTTGGTAATGTCGAATTCTTTGAAAAGCATTTATTTAAGTCAAATGAATTTATAAGAATTTGTAATTCAAATGCCTATATGAATAACTATAAATTTATTTTACTAGCATATGAAAGTAAGTTATGGTACTTGAAAATTATAATTGATAGATTCATGAACAAAGGAAAACTACTTAGATGTAGCAAGTGGTCCTTAAACAATTAAATATAGTCTAAACGACTTTGTTGTACATATGATGAATGTAGATGCGCAAGGACTCAACTAGGCTATCCGAATGATTGATTTGACGTGACGATTTATGTGATTGTATTGTAAGTAAACATGTAAGAAATCCAATATTACTTCTTTTCCTTTCCTTGCATATTTAGATAGAAATGATACCTATTGTTGGACTATACTTCCCTATCGAGTGACCTAGGCTCTTATGTGGTCGAATTGTATTGTTGTTTACTTGTGGGTTGAGCATCCGAGTCGCGCTCGTGGCTCCTAGAAAAGATTGAATTTTCCTCGAGTGAGCATCCGCCATGTGTCATGGCTCCTCACAGTACTTCAAGAATTCCATTGCGGCTGACCAACCGGTTGCGACTGTGGCTCCCATTGGAATTTACTGAGGCAGTAGCTCAGGTGAGCCTATAATGCCAAGGGTTTTGGTTCGGTCGAAGCGGACTTAGTCCCGCCATACCAGTGTTTGACACTTACCCGTTATCTAATGGCTTTGAGCCCACGTGTAGAGTGTCAAGACCACTTAGGCGCCTATCATTTGCTTCCGAGTTTCTTAGTCTCTATGGTTAACCATTGTAGTTTGTTTATTATGCGCTTTATTGTTTTTTTCAACTTCGTTTCTTTCATGCAAGATTTAACTTGTTTATTGTTTAATCTAAATTATTATTTAACTTCTTTTGGATTTACTCACTGAAATTATCTCCTATTTGGTGACAATTATAGGTCTAATCTTTGAGCTCGAGAACATTAATGTGTAGAATACATAGGTCATTTGATGTATTTACATTACATTTATTATAATCTTTATAAATGGGTATTTGGGTTGAGAGATACATATATTTTCCCTCGTCATTATAACCGTTGTACGGGGTTTCCACATTCTAGCTTCCACACCTAGAACTCATTGTGTATTTAATTTATTTGTTATCGAGTTTTCACTGCATTTAAATCCCGTTGTATATGATTTCATATACATACTTTGTTGTGTGGACTATCAGGTCCTGAAGACTGGTTGATGAGGCTGACTAGGCATTTATTAACTCCGCATTGGTTTACCATGCATTAATAGAGGTCTAGTGCCGGACGGTGCCTAATTTGTAGGGTTGGGACCGTCTCAGTTGGTATCAGATACTATAGTTTTGATTTTAACTTTTGATAAGCATACAACCAGATTAGTTCACGAACACGGACTTGTAGAGTTAGGAATACCAACAAACTTAATGCGGAAGCCCTATGATCATAACTTCGAGACTTAGTTGGGAAGCGAGCGAATGCAAAATTAGGGGAAACTTTGAATAAACCTTATTATATGCTATTTGATTGCATGAATTATATGATATTGATAGGTATACTATATAACTACTTTTTTGCCGTATTCACTCTTATATTTCACGTGAGGCACAATGAGTAAGTTGTAAAAGATAGTCTATAGAACTATCATATTTGAGAAAATTGATAATAGAGAAGATTGATGACAATGGTCAATTTTTGGATAGAAATAAAGCGTGCCAAAATATAAAAAAAAGTAATAGATTTCATTAACTTAAATTGGAACTAGTTAAGATAATTGGGTCAGAAGTCAAGATTGGCAGAGAATGTGGAGTTTGACAATTTTAAAGTTGTCAAATCTTGAGAAATTTGTGACACTAGTCAACTTTGAATCACATGATACTATTTTGACATTTCCATGACTACTTCAGGCATGTAAATATGAGATAAGAATTCAAGAACATCTAAACCATGTGTAATCCTTTGTTCTAAAAGAAATATAACTATGGTAGTTCATTAAGTATTACATTCTAGTATAGAGAATGAAATTCAAGCACTAATAAAATTAATGATTGTCGAAGCATAAAATCTTGTTGAAGGAAGGGTGTGTAGCGAACAATAATGAATACCTTGGTTAGGATCGATAGTCCTACTTCTTGTTTGTCCATGAGATGTAAATTAAGTTAGGGTTGACCTTGATCCGAGCTAGTGCGCACAAAATGCATAGTATGACAGCCGAATGATGCCACAATAAATGAGAATAAACAAGATAAAAGATGAAGATACGTGAGACGAGCAAGTTAACGCAGACTCTAAGGAATCAGAGTGTTGAGATGACTTGAGAGTTAGTGAAGATAGCATGTACTGACTCCTCTAGCTTTGACGAAAGCTCTGGAGTAGAAGTGTTGAATCAGAAGACCAAGTAACTCCACTTTAGTGACACAATTCATTTATAGTCCTATAGTTGGTGAAGTCGATCACTACCTTTGGGGACATAGGAATGAATTAAGTGTTACGGGCTGAGGTAGAGTATGCAGATCGTTCTAGAGGTTAGAGACAACCTAAGTACTAAATTCTCCCATATCTAAAATTGGTTCGATCCGCCAGTAAGCGTCCTGAAGAGAATTTTTCGTGCAACTAGTGCATGCTGTAAAAAAATGTAATGGTAGTGTATAAAGTTGTTAAGACGAGTAACTCACATAGCAAATCATAATAGAAAAGGACGAACATCTATAAATAGAGTGAACAAGTTACTCGAAAGAGAACCTGAAGATAGATAGGGCTAGGTTTCTTCAAGATTTTGAAGGACACCTATCATGCTTTAGGGCCTTTCGAGGCTCTACTCTAATGTTGTTATTAAACTTTAATACTATGGTCTGTTTTAAAACTGATGATAGTTTAAAGGTTGATTAAATGACAACTCTAAAATAAGATTATTGTGTTGTGGGGAAGTGAACTTAATAAAAATGTTTGAAGCATGATTTGTCAGATGCTAAGAGAATAAGCATGATTGGATTAAGAATGAACAAAAAAACTCAAAGAATTAAAATTGTTGTCCATATAATCTGACATGATCGTTGACTCGCAGGATTACGAAGATCATATGGTTGTAAATGCTTAGAGATGATCATACGCTAGTTGCTTAAATCTACCTGCATTTTTTCAACATTTACCAATAGACTCGAAATATAACTGAGCAGTTTAAACATATGAATCCGAGATTGTAAGTCTTATGGTGTGCCAATTTCCATTATATTGGATTTTGATCCTTCTATTTATTGTCAGATTGTGGCAGGATTTTTCTTTTACTACCTAGTTGTGTGGTAGGGTTATTGACATTGATGGGCACCAAACTACATCTAAGTATGGCTTTTCAGTCTAACGGTTAGACTGCATAGTTGATCCAGATTATGGAGGTCTGGCTCATATTTCTATTACAAATTCGATAGCAAGTGAGGAAGATTGTTTGCCTATATGAGTGATGTAAGTATGACTTTAGCAGTTGAGCTAAAGTGGTGTGACTTTAATTTAGACTTTACGAGAGAGGCCTTGTGATTCTAGTAAAAATGATATTGAGACATCAAAGTCGGTGATTGTTTGAGAATCACACAGAGGAAGCCAAACAGATTAAATAAAAGTTGGATTAGAACTAGATAAACTGATTGCTAATGCAAACTAGATATAATAAGAGAGCACCCATGTTAAGATGAAAGGAAATCATAAAATCAAGGTGAAAAGAAATTGCACTCAAACATTATCCTTATTTAATCTAGTCAAGTGCATAACTTCCTTCTAATTTCGAAGACAAAATTTTCTTTTAGTTGGAAAAATTGTAGCGATCCATATTTTTAATTCATTAATTAACCACTAATCATGAATTATTAGTGCTCTAATACCCAATTGAGAGTCACGGTAAGTTAGAGTGCTCAAATATTTATAAAAGAAAATAAATAAAATGATTTTAATTTTTGTCTGGCATGCTTTTACGTGTAATATATGGTATCACGAATGGTTTGAGATAATTAAATTGAATTCATGCGACAATGAGACCTTTGACTGTGGAAAATTTTAAAATTGACTAAGTAAAGGTATAAACATAGGTGGTGTGCGCTAAGCATGTCTATTTTAGAGTCAGAAAGTGACCGGGACATATCTCAACCTTTAGATCTATTCTTAAGTGCCTTGTAATGACCCTTTATGTTTAGTGTTGCTTTGTGCAAGGAAGAGATGAATGGGCGAGATTCATTCTCAAAATAAAAAGAAAAAAATAAAATATACATTTATCTATACACGACACACACAACGCACAAACAAAAGAAAAAAAAGGTTTGAACCCTACCTCCATTCTAAATGCGAACGCACAAGGAGGAGAGCATGGCAGACCAAGGTGGCAGTCGGCTTCCCCGACGTCGCTCCAGAACGTCGAGGGTCCCCAGCAAGGCGGCAGCGCTGTGGTAGGTGACGACTCTGACGTGGACAACAGCTAAAGCAGGCTCGCGGACGTCGTTGCAACAGTGACTTTAGCGAGCTAATGACGTCTCGACGAGGTATCAACGACAGATAGTTGCGCAACTCCGTCGAGCAAGTTCACAAAGAAGAGAGGAGAGAATTGTGGAGATTTACAAGGATTGGATGCCTTGTGAATCAATGCTCCATGATTGAAGTTATGAGGACTAAATCTCAATTAGATTTGAAGTTCAAAGCCTCCATTGAAGGCATGGTGAGATTCCAACATTCTTTAACTTTTATTTTGAACAAGACTTAGTTGATAGAAGTTAACAAATTCTAGAGGCTTTGCTTCTTGTTCTTGTACCTAACTTTGAAAAAGGATTTCAATTGGTCGATTCACATTTTAATGAGTTTTATCGATGATTTGAACTTGTTTTCAAAAGTGGTTATAATTGGTAGATAATATTGGTAGATAATGAACTCTATGTGTTCGATGAAATTACCAATAAGGTCTCTACCCATTCAAAATAAAGTTTTGAAACAATGAGTTGTGGATTTAATAGTAGACCTTGACTTCTAATTAATTTCTATGGATTCTTTGGCTAAGGATTGAGTTATAGTATTCAAAGAAAGTCTCATGAAATTCTAGTTTTGCTTTAAACACATGCTTGGTTTAATTTAACTTGAAGAAAAGGGGGTCTTGCATTGGAGAAGTTTTGATAGAATGAATATGGTCAATGCTTTGGTATATTGCTATGTTTTGATTTCAACTCACGGAAATGATTTGGTTATTATTAATGATTTGAACTTATTTTTCAAGAACTTCAAGTTTTACGAATAATTTTAAAAAGGAGATGAGCTCCAAATGTTTGAGGAAACCTTCAAAAGAGAGCATGACTTGTTTAAATAAGCATTTTAAATCATTTAATCCTATTTTTATCCTAAAAACCAAGTGAAGTAGAATTCCATGATTTTCAAGTTGTGCCATGACTTTTGAGTCAAAGTATTTTTTTTAAGTTGTGTTGGTTCACATAAAAATACTTGAGTTATGAACTCTTAAAAATAGACTTAATTGTTATTTGTGAAATATGGATGAAACTAATCGATTTGGACGGGTCTTGATCTAAGTCGAGAAATAAAAGATATTTTAATTCATTTTTCTCAAAATGAACTTAACTTGTTACAACAATTGGTGAATTGAGGGTTCTAAGTCGAACTTGAACTTGATTTAGATTTTCTTTTGGTCGAGATTAGTCGACTTGAATCTATTTAAGTTGGAAAACCAAGTTTTATGGTTCTTACCTTGTGTTGTTTCACCGCATTCTTATTTTCACCGAATCATCAATTTTGTTTTGAAGTGTTAGTTATTGATTTTGGAGTCGTGAGCGATCCAAGTTGAAAGTAAGGAGTAGTGGTTTGGTAGTGTTGAACCCTTTGAAAGCCATTTATTTAAGTCAAATGAAGTTAGAAGAGTTTGTAATGCAAATGCCTATATGAATAACTATAATTTATTTTACTAGCACATGAAAGTAAGCTATGGCACTTGAAAATTATAATTGGTAGATTCATGAACCAAGGAACACTACTTTGATGTAGCAAGTGGTCCTTAATTAATTAAATATAGTCTAAATGACTTTGTTTTATGTATGATGAATGTAGATGCGTAAGGACTCAACTAGGCTTTTTGAATGATTGATTTGACGTGGCGATTTATGCGATCGTATTCTATGTAAACCAGTAAGAAATTCAATATTAATTCTTTTCCTTTCCTTGCATATTTTGATGGAAATGATACCTATTGTTGAACTTTACTTCCCTATCGAGTGGCCGTGGGTCTAAAGTGGTTGAATTGAGTCATTATTTGCTTGTGGGTTGAGCATCCGAGTCGCGCTCGTGGCTTCGAGACGAGACTAAATCCTCTGAGTGAGCATCTGCCATGTGTCGTGGCTCCTCACAGGACTTTAAAGATTCCATTGCGGCTGAACATCAGGTTGCGACTGTGGCTCCCTTTGGAATTTACTTAGGCTGCAGCTCAAGTGAGCCTATAATGCTAAGGGTTTGGGTACGGTCGAAGCAGACTTAGTCTCGCCCTACTAGTGTTTGACACTTACCCGTAGTCAAGTGCCTTCGAGCCCAAGTGTAGAGTGTCAAGACCACTTAGGTGCCTATCCTTTGCTTTCGGGTCACTTGGTCTCTATCGTTGGCCATTGTAATCTGTCTATCATGCGCTTTATTGTTCTTTTCAGCTTCGTTTCTTTCTTGCATGATTTATAAACTTGTTTATTGTTTAATCTGAATTACAGTTAAACCTCTCCTAAATTTACTTACTGGAATTGTCTCATGTTTGGTGACAATTACAAGTCTAATCTTCGAGCTCGAGAACATTGATGTGCGACATACGTAGGTCATTTGATGTATTTACATTACATTTATTATAATTTTTATAAATGAGTATTTGGGTTGAGAGATACATGTATTTGTCCTCATCATTATAATTTGTACATTGTAACCATTGTACGAGGTTTCCACACCTAGAACTCGTTATGTATTTAATTTATTTGTTATCAGGTTTTCACTGAATTTAAATTTCGCTGCATATGATTTCATATAGATACTCTATAGTGCAGACTATCAGGTATTGAAGGCCAGTTGATGAGGCTGACTAGGCCTTTATTAACTCTGCACTGGTTTACTAAATGTAAATAGATGTCTAGTGCCGGATAGTGCCTAATTTGTAAGGTTAGGGCCGTCACAAGCACAAAAAAATATTTCTTGTGGTTAATTCAGTGATTTGTGAACAAAATATGATTCGCTAACAAATCGTTGAGGTCGACGATGAGTTTTTTAGATAAGAATAAAGAATCTAAGTTTATCTATGAGTTGTATACTTAAGGAAACTATAAATAGGACCTTAGGGCTTCGAAATTAGCACAATCTCTAAGCCCTCAATTAGCCATTATTAGTTTTACAGTCTTTTCAATTATGTTTTAGTTTATTTTACTTTTGGAGACTCTTTGGAGATTCAAGACTTATTCAATAAAGGTATTTTACATTAATGTTTAATTATTATTTTTATTGCAATGTTTATTATTAATATGTGTATGTAGTTTATTATTCTAAATAATACTCTGGACATGATTGTAAACCGTTTATTAATTTAATTATAATGTAGAATTTATGTGCTTAATGCTTTAAACCAATCACACACGTCAATCACGGTTTTAATAAGTTGTTTTTGCGTATTACAACTTATGATTTTTTGTATTGAGTGCATAGTGGCCAATATGTTTCTTAGTATAGGGTATCTAAATCTATGTCTATTATTATTGACAACAATTATAGAAGTAGCAATTAAGATTAATTTATAGGGCAAAAAAATTACCCGAGTGGATGTTCCAAGTGATTGCGTTCTAGGTTATTTAATAAGTAGCATAATTTTGGTTTCTATTTAGTTTGGATTAGGTATGACTTTTATAAAGTGTTAATGCTATCGTATTTCAAGTTTATTGCGTTTTATTCAATAGGTTGATTTATAAGGATAAGGATATGGCTTATTTCTATTGAATATGGGAAAGTAGATAGTTTGCTAAAGGCTATCAACCTATTGTGATTAGAGTTTAATGAATTATGATCATTATATAAATATGATGATTTGATTATGACTATGCTTTAATGAAAATGTTCAGATATAACGGTTTACGTATCATTGTTTAAAATGCATTGTTTAGATATTAAATTTATATTGATTTCTTGATTGTTTGTTTGAATTGCATTAAATTAGTTTATTGAATTTAAATTGCTTATAGTTTAATTATTTTAATTAATTTATTGTTTTGTTTTTAGATTGATAGTGTTTAATTTCCGTTTTAATTAGATTAGTTAAATTAAAGTAAAATTAAATCCGATAAAACTGTAGGGTAGCCTTAATTCTGAAGAGATATGCAAATCCTTATATAGACGATATCTCATTTACCACTACTACAAATAATAGAAAAATACGGAAACTATTGTGCACACTCAACACGTGTCAATTTTTGGTTTGCTAGGGATTTTTAAAATAATCTCTTGGAAACCTTCTTATTGAATGTCATATAATATGGCAGAAGACGAGGAAAAACTAACTTTTAGGCAATCTGATAGGAATGTCACGACTTATGAACCTATGAGTATAACTTTTACAATAGAATTACCGAAATTCGAATTGAAGTTTTGATTCATAAATTCTTTGTCGTGTTTCTATGTTGAAGATAATGAAAATGCTCATAAGTTTATTACAGAGTTTGCACACAAAGTAAGCACGTTAAAACCTAAGGATATAGAAATATATTATGTTAAATTAAAAAACGTTCCTTCTACATTTAAAGGCCAAGCTTTAGATTGGTTATTTTACCTTCCTCAAAATCTCATAACCAATTGGTCAGAGATGCTACAAGTCTTTCTTGATCAATATGTCCCAGTAAGAAAAATTAGTTTATATAGGAAAAAAAAATAGTAATGCTAGGATGGAAATTGGAGAAACTTTTGATGAATTTTTTGATAGGTATCAAATATTGATTTCATTATGTCCAATGCATGGATTTACAGAAACAACTATAATGCAATATTTTTATGAAAGATTAAATAACTTAGAACGAAGATTTTTAGACACAGTATGTGAAAGGTCTTTGCTCAACACAACACCAACTTTAGCAAGAGAAGCTATAAATAAAATGGCTAAACAATCCAAACAATATGGAGAAAAGAGTGAATTAATTAAGAAAATCTAAGTGAAATAAATAGAAAGACATATAAGACATCAAACGATAAGATAGATGAGCTGAAAGCCATGGTTTAATTATTACTAAAGGATATATCATGTAAGGTAAAAGCTTGTGATTTCTGTAATCAATTAAGTTATTCTAATAATGAATGACCTTTAAGACATCAAACCAAAATAGAAGAAGCTAATGTTATAATGAACCAATATGATGGATTTGTTAATTCCACTTATAACTTTAATAGTTGTACAAATTACTTCTAGCCAAGTGTAGGTAATCGTATTAACAATCAGGGATATCAAAGGTATAAAACATTGAATAATTCATAAAGAGAAAAAAGATCAAATAATTTTAACATTACAAAATGATATGACTGAGTTGAAAAACCAATTGAGTCAGATGACAACACAAATGAGTGAATTTGTAATTCAAGGGAAATTACAATCTCAACTTTATCCTACTTTATACAAAAAAGCAACAACCATGACATTAAGAAGTAGTAAGCAGATGGATGAACCTAAAATGCCAAACCAATTAGTTTCTAAAAAAAAGCAATAGAAGCAGAATTAGAAAAAAAAATTGAAGTAACAAGTAACACGACTCCCAACGAAAAGGGTGATGAGCCTAATAAAGATAGACCAATTATTATAAAGCCATCATTCCCTCATCATTTGGAAGATAATAGAAATGCTAAGAAATTGCTGGAAGAAAAATAAATCTTTAATGCATTAAAGAAAGTAGTAGTTAATATACCTCTGTTTGAAGTCATTCAAAATGCACCTAAGTATACAAAATTTATAAAATACTTATGCACTAATAAGATAAAGGCTAATGAAAAGGTGAGTCTAGGAGAACACATATCAGCACTAATCCAAAAGAAATTACCTTCTAAATGTTCTGACCTTGAAATGTTTTTCGTCCTATGTACGATTGAGAATATAAGAATTTCTAAAGCATTATGTAATCTGGGAGCCTTTATAAATGTTATGCTTTTATGTATTTATTTGCAAATGAAGGATGTACATTTAGAAGAAACTAGTATAATGGTACAATTAGCAGATATATCCACTGTTAAACCGGTAGGGTTACTAGAAGATGTACTGGTCAGGGTTAGTGATTTAGTATTTCTAGCAGATTTCTATGTTTTAGGCATGAAAGAAGATAATTTCTCTAATAGAACTTCTCTAATTTAAGGAAGACCATTTTTGAAAACAGCGAAAGCAAAGATTGATGTTTCAAACGAAACATTAACAATAGAAGTAGATGACGATACAGTGAATTTTAATATATATGACGCAATGAAATATCCAATGGATGTCTCTTCCTTATGCACAATAGATATGGTAGACCCATTAATAGACACATCTTATAGAATAATATAAAACAGATAAATTGGAATTGGTAATAGAAGATTTAGAAGAAGATGATGATAGAGACGAGGAGACAAAAGAGATAATAAGTACTTTGGAATTATATAATGATCTACCAGTACTTTTTATTACCTAAATTTATCTACATCTCATTCAAAACTTTTACCTTCTATATTAAAAGCCCTATAATTAGATCTAAAAACTTTATCAGATCACTTGAAATATGTTTACCTAAGGGACTATAATAAGTTACTAGGGATAATTTCTAATAAACATAAAAGTTTAGAAGAAGATAGATTAATAAATATACTTGAAAGAATTTAAAGGTGCAATAGGATGGACCATAGCTAGCATTAAAGGAATAAGTTCAGCTACGTGTATACATAGGATAAATCTAGAAACTGACACAAAAGCTTTTAGACAAGCTCAACGTAGATTAAACACGCCTATGATGGACATAGTAGAATCTGAAATATTAAAATTATTAGATGCAGGAATGATATTTCCAATAGCTGATAGCAATTGGGTAAGCCCAGTCCAAGTAGTTCCTAAAAAGACAGGAATTACAATAATAACAAATGAGCATGGAGAGTTAGTATCAACTAGAATTCAAAACGGTTGGAGGATATGTATAGATTATAGGAAGTTGAATGCCTCAACTTAAAAATACCATTATTCACTCTCGTTTATAGATCAGATGTTAGAAATGTTAGCTGAAAATACCCATTACTGCTGTCTAGATGATTATTCGGGATTTTATCAAAATCCTATTGCCCTAAAAGATCAGGAAAAATAACTTTTACTTGCTCCTTTGGTACATTCGTTTACAGACGTATACCTTTTGGTTTATATAATGCACCTGCAACTTTTCAAATGTGTATGTTTAGTATTTTCTGATTGTGGAAAATATTTTTGAAGTCTTCATGGATGATTTTACTATTTATGGTAATTCTTTCGATGAATATTTAGTTAATTTAACTAAAGTGTTTAAGAGATGCATAGAAAAGAATTTAATATTAAATTATGAAAAATGTCATTTCATGGTAGATCAAAGACTTATATTAGGACATATAGTGTCACATAAAGGAATAGAGGTCGATCCAACCAAAATTCAAGTAATCAAAACGTTACCTTACCCTACTACAGTGAGAGAAATATGTTTATTTCTTAGCCATGCAAGATTTTATATAAGATTTGTGAAAGTTTTTCTAAAATAACACAACATTTATGCAAAATTTTACAAAAAGACATTCCTTTTGAATTTATCAATGATTGCAAGATAGCATTTTAAAAAAAAATTAAAGGATTCTTTAACAACACCACCTGTGATTAAATCACCAGATTGGTCGTAACCTTTTGAAATAATGTGTGAAGCAAGTAACTATTTAGTTTGATCTGTTCTAGGTCTAAAAGTAGGAAAAGATTCTCATGTTGTATATTATGCTTCTAGAATACTAGATCCAGCCCAACAAAACTATACCACTACTGAGAAGGAACTTTGAGCAGTAGTGTTTGCCTTAGAAAAATTTAGACCTTATTTATTTGGAACAAAAGTGATAGTCTATTCGGATCATGCAGCATTGCGATACTTAATGGCAAAATAAGATTCTAAATCAAGACTAGTAAAATGGATATTACTCCTACAGGAATTCGACCTTACTATTAAAGACAAGAGAGGAGCCGAAAATCTAGTAGCATATCATTTAAGTAGGTTAGAAAATGGAGAACCACCTATACCATTAAGGGATGAATTTCTGAATGAACATTTGTATAGTATAAAGAATGATGGGCCATGGTATGCTGATATAGTTAATTATCTTACCACCAATAGGTTATCACCTTATTTGATGAGAGCTTAAAAGAATAAAATCAAAAAGGATTCTAAACATTACTTATGGGATGATTCCTATTTATAGAAGTTTTGTACCGACCAAATGATTAGGAGATGTATACCACGGCCAGAAGTACAATCAATCATTATCTCATTGCCATACTTATGCCTGTGGAGGACATTTATGTCCACGTAGAACTGGCTTTCATAAAATTTTAGATTTTGGATTTTTTGGCCCATTCTATTTCATGATCGTTTTCTTTATACAAAATCTTGTCAAAATTGCCAAAGAACTATAAACTTAGGATGTAGAAATCAAATATATTTACTTCCTATTCTTTTTTGTGAAGTGTTTGATGTATGCGGTATAGATTTCGTGGGACCTTTTCCACCATTGAATGGTTATGTTTATATTTTACTTTGCTGTAGATTATGTTTCTAAGTGGGTAGAAACAAAAGCTACTAAAACTAATGATTCAAAAATAGTGGTTAATTTCATTAGATCAAAGATTTTTACAATTTTTAGAGCACATAGAGCACTTATTAGTGATAGAAGTTTACGTTTTTGTAATCGATTAGTTGCTAATCTATTGGCTAAGTAAAACGTCACACATAGGACATCTATCGCATATTACCCACAAAATAGTGGACAAGCTAAAATTTCAAATAGATAAATTAAGTCAACACTGGAAAAAAATAGTTAGTCCAATACGTAAGGATTTGAGTCTTAGATTAGAAGACGCATTATGGGCATATAGAACAACATTTAAGACACCCATAGGTATGACACCTTATAGGTTAGTATTTGGAAAAATATGTCATTTACCAGTATAACTAGAACATAAAGCCTATTGGGCAATAAAGGCATGTAACATGAGTTATAATGAAGCAGAAAACCAACGAAAGTTAAGTCTTCAAGAATTAGAAGAACTTAGGAATGATGCTTATGAAAATGCATCATTTTATAAAGATAAAACCAAAGCATTTCATGATAACAAATTAGTTCCTAAAAATTTTCAAGTAAGGGATATAGTTCTACTCTTTTGTTCAAGACTTAAATTATTTCCTGGAAAATCCGTTCAAGATGGATAAGACCTTTTATGGTTATGATTTTATTACCTCATGGCACAGTAGAAATAGAAAGCTTCGAAACATGAAATATATTTAAAGTAAACGGTTATAGGTTAAAACCTTAATATAAAAATTTTGTTGAACAGGATATGGAGGTCACCAATCTCATGCCTAAGAAACAAAGTCCAAAACGTAATAAAAAGAAGTTCGATGTTTACATCAATGCGAGTGAGACTGTTAAGGATGAAACAATTAAATTCTAGATGTAAAAAAGGATGAAACAATTAAATTCTAGATGTATAAAAACATACGGACCTGTTTTTGCCGCTTTTTTTAAATATGATTAAATATTTTATTTATCAATTATCTAAAAAAAAACCCTCAACCCCGCTCCGAATCACAAGCCCGCAATCTCGCCTCGCCGCGCCCAAATTCTTCACGAAACATAGAAATCGAACCAGATCCCTCATGCACCCCTCGTCCTCCAACTTCGCTTCCCAATAATCCCCACCAGGAACGCGAGTTTCCGATTCACCAACGAATATCATAGATCGAACAACCCCTCCGACGTGAAATTCAACATCTCCGGATCTCAAACCCTCGGAACCCAACTCCTACAACATCAATTCGCCGAACAACCCAGAAAAACCAAATTTCGATCGGATTAGGGCATCAAATAGAGCTAGAGAGAGATCTGGAGAACCCTAAAAAGGGGGGTTTGCGAAGAGGAATCGAAGAAAAACCCCTTTGGATCTCTCGAGCGAGAGAGAAATTGAAAGAGAGAGAGAGAGAGAGAGAGAATGAGAGAAGAGAATGAGAGAGGCGTTGGAGAGATGGATCTAGGGCTTATGTACGTATCCTGACTGGGACGGGCGAGCCGTGTCACACAGTGCGTGAGAGGCGGAATAGGAAGAAGAAATCAAAGAAGCAACAACTAGAAGAGCCACAACCTGAAGTGCAACAACAAGCAGAGAAGTAACCGGTGAAAGAAGAATTTACTGATCTAGGACATCTAATAGAAATTTTCAAAGATGATCCAGGAAAACTCTTCCTCCACATGTTGATCATTGAAGTCAATTTTTCTGGTGTTCTACTTGACACATGATTTGATATGAATATCTTACCGAAACAATGGTTC
Organism: Stephania cephalantha; assembly: GCA_039657325.1. Taxonomy (NCBI): domain Eukaryota; kingdom Viridiplantae; phylum Streptophyta; class Magnoliopsida; order Ranunculales; family Menispermaceae; genus Stephania; species Stephania cephalantha. The sequence goes on from CM077577.1 coordinate 13,377,284, forward strand.
AGAAAGGTCAAGTTGAAGATTTATTTTATACCACCTTTGGTTATTAATAAACCAAATGGTGATAAGATCTTTCCACCATGAAGGTTGATGAATGTGCCAATGCAGGTGGAACGATTTAAGTATCTCACCAACTTCTTTGTGGTACCAACGATTGAAAAGGACGACGTGATATTTATGGGATGAAATTTTCTCAAGAAGGATGGAGCTATTCTTGATATCGATAAACGTATAGTTACGCTCAAGATGGAAAATGATTATATGTGCCTTCAGGATGGTTAAGCGATGGAAGATTACGTCGAAGACAACAATTTTGACGTGGCTATGAAGGGGAGAATTTCTTTTATAATGATTATCCTGAAAAGGACAACTACTACGAGTTTAGTAGACCTATCGAAGGACGTTATGTGGATGCTGGGAATGATAAAGAAGTTGAAGATGTCAAGAATGATGAAGAATCGGTTGATGGTCAGTTTGACTCGCTCAAGTTGAACCACGAGTGATCTTATCTATCAAGTCGAGCCAACGATAGTAAACAAAAGCGCTTTATGGGGGTAGCCTATACTTTATCTTTACTTTTACTTTTAGTATTAGGATAGTTAGAATATTTATTTTCTCTCTCCTTTTAACTTTCTTTTGGGGTATTTCTAATTAAGAGGGGGATGATCGAGTTGTCTTTCAGTTGAACTATATTAGTCTTTAATGGTACTCATTAAATAAAGTAGGTAGTATAATGTTTCTTAGTTACGTATCAAAATTTCATTTTTGAATATTTCTTATTGAATACTTATCAATTCTACCTTAAATATGATGAATATGTGTGAAAAATTAGTAAAATATTTGATATATTGAAAAAATAGTAGAAATAGGCAAGCGATTTCCCAGTGATTCCAGTTTGTATTGGAATTAGCTGGGGAAATCGACAGCAGTGTGCATAATTTTTAGTGTAAAAATTAGTCAGTGATTCGTCAGCAATTCACGTTTACACTAGGAATCACTGAGCTAATCGGTGAACCACCGAGGCTCATTTTCAGCGATTTCGCTACGATTTCCTTGCAAATCCATTTAAACCCTGATTCACTGAGAACGAATACACGTTTTTAAAATAGGACCCCAAATTGCCAAACCAAAAACCCTTTCACACCCAAAACCCTTACACCCATTCGATTGTTAATCGATTTTTGTCTAAATTCAACCCTTCAAAGCTTGAATTATAGCTTATTTAAGTGCATACCACCTTGTTTAGGAGTAGTTCAACCCTAGAAATTTCATAATCAAGTTCATACGACCAAGTAAGGCTTAGGTGGGTGTTGTTTGAGTTGAAGCTTGGAGAGGAGTCTAAGGAGCTAATGTAACATATTACTTGGGGGATTCACTCTCAAGAAGGTAAGAAATCGATATTCTAGCGTTCTTTTGATTTCAATGTTTTGAAAAAATCGATTTTTGATGATATTTTCGACGATTGTGGTTGATGAATTTTTATTGCAAAATTGTTTTTGAAAAATGGATTTAAATACAAATTTTTAATTTAAATATGGGTTTTCATATGAGTTTGGGGGTTTTATGAATTTCTCCAATATATACATAATTATGATAGGAATATGTCGATGAAATTATTTTAAACGTATTATTTTCAACCCTTTCGAGATTTAATGATAAAATTTTTTCACAAAATTGTTTTTCATACCTTGATAGTTTGAGATTTTCAAATACAGGCTTTCAATTTACCAATTTCATCATAGTTGAATATTTATATGGCGGAAGGAGGTAGAAGATGAGGTAGGAGTAGTAAGCAAGATAAAGGGAAGGAGGTAGTGCGAGAAAAACCCAAGCAGAAGTATGTAGGCTGTCTAATGAATATTATACGTAGCGGGGTTAGTATTAGAGAACCTAGACCTGGGAGGGCCGAGGTTAGAGAATAATCTCCATTATCATTTGACGGGGAAAAATATTTTGAGAATCCAGACCCTAGCCATTTAGTGCCTTATGACCTTTCGTTGATTGTGAGACCTAAAACTCAGATGAGGTACTATAATGATACGAAGAGGGTAATAATTCCTAAGAGAGAGTTCAATATTCAGAATGTGAGCAAGTATGAGGATAAGATTGTGAGCATCATCAAGGATCGAGGATGGGAGCATCTTTTGAGAGACTATAAGGGCAGAGAAGAATGAGGGTGTTCGAAATTGTGCGACAATTTTATTCAAATGGACATGTTAGTAATGAATGAGATAAATTAGTAGTGCATGGAAAGAAAATTGATATTCCGCCTAAGAGATTAAATAGATTTTTTGGTCTACTACAAAACAATTAAAGGACGGAGGATGATTACTCGAATGTCATTTATGTCAAAAATGAATCCTATCCTTATGAGATGATCCAAGACGCATTGGAGATACTTTCAGGAAAGGGATTTGCGCTTGATAGTAAAGGACACCCAAAGTTTATTGAAACCACCAATTTTAAGAAAATTACAATGAGTTGAAGTTATATTATAGATGTATGTTTTTATCCAACCATACGACACTTTGAAGTGAAAAACTTTACTTTACCATGTAGTCAAGAAGAAGGGTTATATCGATGTTAGGAATATTATAAACGAATCTATAAGTTTGCAATGAAGACTATGAAGAACGAATGACTATTGTTCTTAATTTTGATCACTCAATTGTGTAGGCAAGCAGGGGTAGGTTTTGATACTGAGTTCGATGTATTGCCCAAGAAAACAATAAATGATGCTAGAGTACAAAGAATGAAGAAAGTGGTAGGATACAATGACTCGAAAAATGAAAGATAATCATTTTATGCGAAAAATGCAAGAGAAACAAGAAGGCAGAACAACAAAGAAAATAGAAGGAAAACCAAAGAAGTCGCTCGGAAAACGACAAGATTGATGGCTCGAGTGAATGTTGATGCATGTCGCAAGTATAACGACTAGCTTGTAGTAATAGTGCAATCAACTTACGTTGATCACGGATATCGACCTCAAAAGTTTTTGCATTAGTTAATTACCTATTTAACTTTGAATTATTGGTGAGGAAATCCCTTTTAATTGGTTTTATACTAAACTAATCTAACAATTCAAATCAAACTTTACTTTAATTCTTATATTAAGTATATCTTAGTTCACAACATCACCTAAGTGATTTAATACTATGCTTTTCAACCTATTTTACATCTCAATATGTTGTGTGCATTTACATCTCAATATGTTGTGTGCAATGCCTAATTACAATAGGTAAATTTCTTTCAAATCCACTTTAACCCACTGTCGTGACGAAAAATATTCTGATGTGCAAACTAAAATTTCACCTATCGGTGTGAATAATGTAAGATCCACATTGCTTTAAGTCCCAAATCTTTAAATTCATAACCAACTAAGTTTACTATCCGTGTCTCCTTAATCAACAATTATCGCTAGATGTTGTATATTTTATGGTTGTACCGTTAATGTTTGGATTAAAAGCTTTAATGGTCATGATAACTCCTAAAACCTAAATTCATTAAACACGTGATCAAGATGTCTAAAGCATTACGCTCAGAATCAATACAAATTCTAACTATTGCACTTCTTATATTCATTTTTTAATCATATTCAAAGCATAACATTCATACCATATGATTCATTGATCTCTAAGATAAATAGACTACTCACACTTCATTGAAACATACATATCACAATTCATATTAGAAATCATTGAAAAACATAGATGAATATAAATATTACCTTCAATTTAGCAAATGAAACCAAACTTGAATTGCAAACGTGAAGTTTTCAATTTTTTCTTCACACAATACTCCTTAATATTCAAACTCAAAGTAAACCTATGCTTAATTACTTTAATGATGGCTAATAGTTAGTATGTGGTGAGTCTACCATGTTCTAATACTTATTTATACTTCCTAATAACAATTTGAAACCCTACTTTACAATTTAACTCAAAATAAAACTCCAACCTTCTATTTTCTAATAGTTTGGTGCTGTCACTAATGCCCCGGGCACTGTGCATGTTAAGCCTCAGCGCTGCCACTGCGTGCACTTATTTTGCACTCTTGTGCACCCAGTATTGTCCTTATCTATCTCGATGTTGTCTCTTGTATGCCACAACGCGGGACCTCCAGTGTTGATTTCTTCACTTCTTTGCTCTCCCATGTCGTGCATTCCCTTCCCACCTATCACCATGTGTAACCACGACGCCAACCATGTTTTAATGGGTTTTTACTCTATTTCTTCTCATTTTTCCTCATTTCTTTCATTTACATCTTAATTCTCTGAAAATGCAATAACGCCATGAATTAGAGCTCATTTAGGGATATTTATACTCAATATACGATTAAACTAACGCTATATATAAGTATAAATACTCACTTATCAAATACTCACAAACTTAGGATTTTGCGCGTCCCGAGCAAAAACCATCACTACTTACAAGTTTGTTTCATCTCGACACTCAAGTAGCAAGTATGCAACCTCATGATTTCTCATTAAGCTAAAGAATTCATAAATAAGCATAGATCATACTCATCTTTGGTAGACTTTAGTACTTCGAGAGTCTATAGGACTTAAAATAATTGGAAAGGAAATTAACTCAATAAGCTACTCGTAGTCGAACTAAATCTTTTTTCTGAAGAGTCTTATTTTACTTTCGCTTTCTTTTCTCTATTTTTCTTCTTTTCATTTTTTTCTTTTCATTTTTATTTTACAGTCTCTGCTCATTTTCCTATAGACTTCATTATTCCTCACTTTTTCCAACCATCATATTCTCTGCTCCATTTTCTATAGAACTTGTGAGATTTTCTCATTTTTCTTTCATTTCTGAAATTCTTGTTAGCACTTCTCACTTTCACCAAATCTAGTAAGTTAATTCCAACTTTTAATTTACAAAGCATATTTCTTCCCTTCTTTGCACTAAGTCTTTATTTGCTTTGTATTATCAAATAAGATTCACATTTATTATAGAATCCTAAGAAATCTAACTTTTTCCACAAGAAGTGTTTTAGTTTCTTGCTTTTGTTTCAAGTCCAAGGTCATCCCTGATTCTAGGTTTCTAATCATGAAACCACACCATTGTTTGTTACATTTCATTGTTTCTTCTTCAAAATTTAAAACATTCTCTAAAGTTTCATATCAATAAGATACTTATAATTTACTCATCCACAAATAAAAGCATGAACATGCAAATGAACCACTTATTCATTACATATTATTATATAACCTAATATATACTACTTAAAAAACATTCAAATAGTAAGTAAAAATGAAAATTTTATACTAAGTTTTCCTCTTTAACTGTTTCAAAACTAAATTTCAAACGATCTTACCTGCAATATTTATCCTTAATTCTCAGCCTATCCTACCACTTCTCATAGTGTAATGTAGTTTCGATTCCCCAAACTTAAACCAAACCTTTTCCTTGAGGTTTAAAAGTAAGCCTGAAACATGAAAACACTAAAATATAAAAACATATATAATAACACAAGATGTAATAAACTAAACTAAACATAGAATTTAAATAACTAAATAGTTAACAAAATATCCCAAATATAAAAGTAAATGGTATCAATGTCACTCTCAACTCCCCACGTCTAAAGGAATCCTAATACACTGACTTTAGGACTGCGTGTCTTCATCATTATTTGCATCATCAGCTCCAGCATAGGATAGTGTCAATGGATGCTCCACCCTCATGCTCTACACCAAATCGCGATCAAACACATAATTCGATGCTGCTGGAAAGCTTAATGACCCATCAGTAGGTCTCATCCATCGGATCCTCTCATAACTAGCTAAGTCCATCTGATGATCAACAAACAACATGAGATTTCACTTTCCATTCCGTCGGTATTGCTCTCTCCTCTCCATATCCTGCTCATATCTCAACATAGCTGTGTGGTAATGCGCCTTATCCTCTTGGTACCGTCTCCACATCTCTGCTATCCACAGCCTCTGCTGCCATGGAGTCAAGTCTTCTTGTGGTGGTACTGGTGCATGCGGTGGAAGAGGTGGTGGAAAGACCTTGGACCATCCAAGTCGTACTCTTCAATCTCTGCGTCTACAAACTCTTAGCCCTCAGCAAATCACTGCTGCTGTTGTTCCTCCTTTTCTTCGTCTTCTTCCTCTTCTAGCTCCTGGGCTAGTTCTGCTACAACTGCTGCCTGATCTTCTTGCCTTTTAGCCAACAACTCGGCTTCAAGTCTAGCTCATTCGGCCCTCTATCTCTCCTCCTTGGAGTTTTGATAACCAGGTGATGATTTCAATGTGAGCATAAAAGCTTCATCCATGGCTGGTTGGGTCTTAATATCGAATTCTTCATCATTTCTCAATCGCACTCCGACCTTTAAGCACATCTAAGTAATCAAGATAGGAAACAACAATTTTTTTATCTCTTTTTGACATGATTGACTCCTTCAAACTGTTTTAGATGATCTCGTCGATGTTGCTCTCCCCTCTCTTTGTAATCTTATAAAGACAAATCTCTTTTGGCTTGTTGATTTCACCTACCGAGACGTGGGGTATAGCGATGCAACAAGGAAATGGTTGCCAGATTCTGTAAACTTTTCTAATACTCCCCTTCTTAATATGCTTTGGCACATTCTCAGCTCCCATGATCCATCCTTGTTGTCCTTGGACAACCAATGTGTTCTCTATGGCTTTAAAAATGTATAGGTTATAAAGCCTCTCATATAACTTGTTCTGGAAAGTCGATTCAGATCCATATAAAAACTTAAGTGCTCCAACCCATAGATGGTGTTGATCACACATATATTAAAAGGAACAAAAACCCATCTCACGTTCACTGGCTCATCCTCGGCAGTGAACTTTGCATTAGCATAAAACTAAAAAACAATCTCACTCACTCCTTTAACATCATTCTTTCTATAACCTTGAGAGAGTTCCTCCCAATTTTGTTGCCTAATGAAATTATTCACTCTTTTATCATACTTGGCCGCCAAATTAATCCCCCTTTCACAAATGAACTCCCTATATAGTATTTTCTCATATCGGTCCGTTGGCCTCTCTACTAATGAAAAATTTGGATCTAAAAGGTCTAGGCTCTTTTTCATTGAGATTTCTTGAAGTAGATGCCTCAAAATCATTTGCACCATTTTGGCTAACTTTTTTCCTTATTCTTGTCATTTTTTCAAATTTCAAACAACTAAACAACAATGCAATGCAACTCGGGTCTTCAAATCACCTAAAAATCAAAATTCATATCACACGGATCATGCATATGCCAAATAATACAAAGACATCAACTAGGTCTCCATCGGGTAACATCAATGCCCAACATTCACACAATCTTGTAAAACCTATCCTATAACCTCAAATCCACACTTTCATACAAGATCATCAAAATTTAAAAATTCAAAGCATAGCTAGATGAAATTGTATATTTACCTCAATGCCGAATTTATTTCCAGTGTAGAACACTCCTCGAAGTCTTTATCAATCTAAGCCCTCTAACTCACCAACTAGAACCTTAGTACTCTTTGAAATCAAAATTAAAAAGTCCAAGCCCTAGCTCTTCAACTTATGCAAATCCCCAATGCACTTGTTTCTTTTACTCTCAATCACTAGGATCTCACTAATCTCACTTAGAAATGATCAAGCTTTGGCTCTAGTGGGATGTATGCTTGGTGGTTATGGTGGGGTTTTAGTACAAGTGTGAAGAATGAATGAGAATAGGGGTTTAAACCCCTTAAAATGACTTCAACACTGCCACAACGTCAACGGTGTTTTCTTAATTTTTGCCTACTGCCATCTTGGTGTTGTGGTGTAGCATCCCCTAACCTAATTAGGGCGATACCCAGCCTGAAACCCTAATTAAGGCCAGATTACCCTTACCATACTTAACTAGAGCCAGCAGCCTTACCACCTACACCTGATAAACACTATTGTATATCAATTATCGAAATAAAACAAATCATATATGCAGCGAGAATTTAAAACCTTTTTCGATAACCAAAATAAGATATACAATATTAAGAATAAATCGAAATAAACCTCGATTATATAATCACTCATCCCATGTGATATTACAAAATTGTAATTCAATACAAATATATAAGACCAGAAAAATCCATTACATCAAAGAGAAGTTCAAGACTCCTATAACTTCTTCATCCCGTAATCGTATCGCTCGTCGGATCTACCTGTAATGTTAATTGGGGTGAGCGCTCAAACTTGCTCAATAAGTAGGGATTCACACTAATCATCAACATTTCATATAATATTCAAGGATATCATACAATAACAATATGCACCAATGATATCTAACAATAATATGGAAATTATATAAATTCAATACATAAACGAATGCAAAGCAAATGTCTTTGGACTATTACACTGCGACCCCCATTTTATTTATAAAACTAGGGCCGATTACCCACCCGCGCTATTAATACGAGTGCTAAACCAACACACCGCGCATATATGATGTTTAGCCAATCGATTAATGTCCAATTGTTCTATCCTAAACCCTCTAGTGAATATGTAACCCACACAACTTATTAACTGAGTAGGAGTTACGGATAGACTGAGAGATCAGCCCCAAGTCCTATACAACCTGGTCTCACCCCTTAGGAGTTACTTTCGTGGATCACGTTAGACACCATTTTCTGTTCATTAGAAAAACCATCACAGTGTACATAATCCCCCATTTCAATCCAACAACTACATGAGCTATATATACTAAATAGTCAGACAATATTGATAAATAAGCGAATCCGTACTTACCTTGGGTTTAAGTCTCCGTTTCCCAAATTCCTTAAGTTTCCAGTCATCTCACGTTTCCTCGATGTTTCTCAACCTATCACCAATCATTTGTTGTCAATTTAGGTCTAGTATACTCTAATTAGAACCCCTAGACCCAAAGCTCTCGACAAACCACCTAAATCCAATCAGTTTTGTATTGATCCGAGTGTGGATATGTCCCGGAGCTAGCGCACTATTCGCACTACTGAACTTCATACACACTTCTGGGGTCTGATAGCGCGCTACCTGACATGGATAGCGCGCTATCCGTATGTCAGTCATCTTCCCCATTACGCGTAGCGCGCTATGGCCAATGCCTAGCGTGCTATGCGCACCGGACTTGCAACACCAGCACACTTCGATTGATCCAAACTTTACCCAAACCACATCCAAACTCACCAATTACACTCTCAAATGATCCGAGGGGACCTCTAATGAGGTTATAAACCAATTAAATCAACAACCTCAATTTACAGAGATTTGGTCATCACGAGATAATTGAATATCAACAAACTCAAAAATCAAACTTACCAAAGTGATGATCACTAGCTTCTAATCCGTTTAAGTTCAAACTTGATTGAATTCGGTTCCCTGAATGACCTCCTTTGATCGGGAATCGAACCAACCTCCCGAACCCTCTCGAATTATCGATTGAATTGGATAAGAATGAATTTTTGTTTTTATATATGGATTTTCTCGAGATACGCGTCACGCTATCACGAGACCGATCGTGTGATTGATGCTTTGTGACGGCCCCAGTTTCCCACAAACTAGGCCCCGCCCGGCCTAAGCCCACGTGGACCCCCGAGCCAGTCTCGCAAGGTCAACGCAGACCTAGTCAGCCTTCCACTCCATCATTATAGGTAAATTCACAATTTTAAGTTGAGTTATAAGTATTTTTCAAGTTTTACAATTTAGCGGAAGCAATTATACATTAAATAACTCAACAATAATCGTAAAAGAGTTGGACAACCTAATTGTGGAACCCTGCATAAGTATGTCATCATCAGAGGAAAGTAAATACATGATATACATGCCCAAAATCTCTCAAAAACCCAACTCCCAGTGTTTCAAAACAAGTAAATCTAATAATACAAAATAATAACCTATATCCGGTATCCTCAAATATTATCTCCTAATAGTGGAGCCTTCCCCTTGCTGGACTGTGGATCTGCACTCCGTCAAACACAAGGATGACGAGTCCAGGTAAGTAACGCCAGTAGGACATATATACAACATTTCAAAATAAATAAATCAATCGAATTCATGCAAGTTGAAAAAAATGAACAGGTAACGCATGAATATAAAAGACTGTAAACAAATCAATTGATAAGTGAGGCCAAATAGCAAGGAGTCCCGACCAAAAGGTCGTTGAGTCGCGGCTAAAGCCCAGCAGACTCGGGTTCAGGGCGAGACACCTGCCTCCCAGCCCTAACCCTTGCGACTATTAGATATCCACAGACCCGGATAAGTACCCCCAACGTACACTCAATTGGGAGATATCGGCGGCGTCCAGATAAGAGCTCATATCACAGATAAACAGTAATCATGACTCACTTGCCAATGAACCACTCAACCAACAACAATTTCAAAGATAGCTATCAACGCAATGAACAACAATATTCAATAGAGTAAAATGCAATGACTGTACAATTTCCTAGCTGGTTTACTTACCTCGAGAAATCGCAAATCGTCCTCAAAACGTCCTACTCACGCTTTTATATGCGCACCCGACACCCGACTATAGCATCTTAAGTCCCTGTGTCTATTTATACCATTTTACTGTTTTAGGGTTACATTAAGTGAAGTTATACTATGGGATCATAAATTTGTAATTTTATTTTCAAAATCAATTTGATTTTTAGCACCCTTTTCAAATTATACCGGGGTATCAAATGCCCAAAAAAACCTCGAACTCATTTTTCTAGTTTTCCCTAATTTTTTCATATTTTTCGAGAATTTACTGAATTTTTCTATAATATTTATCTATTTTAATCTATTTTATGTCATTTAGTTTTATAAAAATCAGTTTAATTTAAGTTAATTTTTCATTATTATTTTATTAATGGGGTGGGTACGGGTTAACCCAACCCGATCCAAGCAGACCTGGGTCGGTCTGACCCGCTCCCCTCGGGTTAGGGTCGGCCTGGCCCAGCCCACCCGGGCCCAAGTCGACCCGACCCGACCCGACTCACATGGGGTAGCCCGACCAAAGCTACCCCCCTCCATCTTCTTCCTTTCGTCCCTCTTTGTTCAGACTCTCTGTTCAAACAATTTATTATTATTATTATTATTATTATTTCCCTCTCAATTTGGGGAGGGGAGACGACTCTCCCGAGTCGTCTCCTTCCTCGGAGAATCTGAGCTTCTCCATCAACAGCCGATCCAACAACAACAACAACAATCATTTTCAACAACCACAATTTCAAACGAAATTCAACAACCACAACTTCAAACGAAATTCAACAACCAAAATTACAACAACCAACTCACCTTCGATTCGACTTCCTCGAGCTCTCCTTCTTCCTTCGTTTCTTTCTTCTTCTTCTTCTTCTTCTCGGTCGTTCTCTCCTCTCTGTTTTTGTTTTTTTGTTTTCACTGGTTCTCAAGTATGGATAAACCCCACCTTATCTTTATATATATATATATATATATATCAGTTGTAAACTAAGTTGTAAGCCAACTATAACTTAAGTTGGAATTGCTAGAGACTTAAGCATAGAAGGCATAAACTAAGAACTACTAGAACAAGTAGAGAAGATGAGACAAAAGAGAAGAGAGCTAGAGATGAGAATGTAGAGATTTCATTCATACATTGGTGTGTTCTTTACAAGTGAAGGAACCCCCTTATATAGGCCCTTAGTCATGATGAGAATAAGTACTTGCACACTGCCCTTAGTCATGATGAGAATAAGTACTTGCACAAAGTGTGCAAGTTACACCAAAGTATCATGTTATACTAGATTACAAGTTACATGACAATACATAGACAAGTGATTATATATTGGAGTTGAATACAAGTTATGTAGAGTGTACAAGTTACATTCAATGTAGAAATCATACTTGATGTTACAATTCAATGTGAGAGTCATGCTTGACAATGTGATCATTCATAAGCTTGGTTAAAGGGTCATCTAATTTAAAACACTTCCCCTTGGATGACACTTGCTGAGAGAATATGCATCGTTAAAACCTGTACTAGAAAAACTCAGTGGGAAAAAAATCTAGTATAGGAAAAAGAGTATAATGTTCTCGTCAATCTTGATTTGTAGTATAATATTGTTGATTGCCTCATTAAAAACTTTGCTAGGAAAACCAAGTGGGATAAAACCATATCTAAAGAAAAGAGTGCAATACATTGATAAACTTTGAGAGAAAATATATATATGCCTCATTAAAACCTTTACTAAAAAGACCCTGTAGGAAAGAAATCTAGTATAGGAAAAATAGTACATTGCTCTCATAAATTTTTTTTATATGGAGTATAATAATGTTAGGATTGCTTCATTAAAAACCTTGCTAGGAAAACCTAGTGGGATAAAATCATAGCGAAAGGAAAAAATTGCAATACACTAATCAATCTAGATACAACGTTTTAATATTATTAGAATTGCCTCGTTAAAAACCTTGTAAAAAAAACTCGGTGGGATAAAACCATAGCAAAGGGAAAAAAAGTGCAATACACTAACCAATAACTCATTTTGATTCTCCCCCTCATGTTCACATGGGTGAGACATCTTGTGCATTTTGTTGCACATGGACATCATTTTCTATATGAACCATTTAATGCTGAAGCATATGATTGTCACTCTTTTGTTATAGTACTTGCATCAAGTAATTAATTCATAACTTGTTGCTACTGAATGATCATTTGAACTTTGAGTTCATATTAATTTATACATCGATCATAATACAACAAATTTAATGCAATTTGATGTGTTTCAAGCAATTTCACGTCATTCCTTTTGAATTGGCTTATATCTCCCCTAATGGTGGGAAAATTGCTTCATCAAAGTGACAATTAACAAAACTTGCTATAAATAAATTTCCTATTAGGGATCCAAGGCATCTTATAATATGATTGATGGAGAGTTAAATCAATATAAGTCTCCTATTGATTTGCCTTGAGATAATCTCCAGCTGATAAAAAAATTCAGTTCGATAAAGGATGTCCGTGCGAATTTACAATATTTTCGCATTATTGATGATTATGGATAATCAAATAGATCTTTCCACATTACGAATGTCATTTGATTTATGACGACATTCGTTTTAATTTGTCTTATATATTCCAGAAGTTAAAGCCAGGAATATTATACTCAGATTAAATCATATTCATATAGATAAATTTTCTATTATTTTGAGTAGACTTCTTCTGAACAAGACATTAACAATAAAATTGTTGTACCAGGATATTGCTTGAACATTAGCCTCCGCTAAGTTCGAATTCGAGAAATATTCACTTTTATATTATAATGTACATGCATGTAGCACGATACACAAGACATAAACTCATCGCCCATATTTAGGTCACGATTTAAACACATGTCGATGTGCCTGTTTTGTCAAGCCATTTTCAATGATAAAATTCATAATATTTTGCCTTTGATTTTGAAGGCATGGTAAAGGTCACAAAAATATTCGGGTATATATATGACAATATTTAATTTGGGACTGAGGCTATATTGTTGTTGTTGTATATATGACAATATTTAGGCAAAATAGCCTTTCATATATGACCAAAAAATGTCACAATTATAAGCGCTCATTGTCAATAATTATTTGCCTTTTGTAGTGGTGCACCGCTTTTGTTCCAATTTTTTGTGGAATTGTCAATACGACCTTTAACTGATATTTTCACCTTTCCACGTCCATAAATTTGTTATTGCGATCATGATCATTATATGCAACATATGCTTCTTAATTTGAAGCTGAACCAATTGGACGGGAGCGATATTATATTTATAATATCTCATTATTTTACTCAGCTACAATGAGACAAGAAATCAATCCTTAATATTTATTGGATTGACGTGCGAACTCGATATTTGTGGCAGCAATAAATCGATGCGGGCCACGTGATCTTCTTTTTATTGTCTCATCAGTCATATTTCTATATAGCCTCAACATATAGGTAATTAAAATTGCGGAATTATAATTAATATTTGACTGATTAAATCTTGTAGCTTGAGACTCAACCGCTCATTTTGAGCTTTTGGAGCATTACATTTTTTTGGTATTTATATATTTATAACTCCATAAGGTAAAAAGATATATAAATTGAAATATTCACTTTTCAAATCTTTAAAGAAATATTGGCAAATGATTTAAATTTTGTATAACACAACTTAGTCTTGCATAGATGTTTTATTCACAAATTATAGTATCTAATTGTCATGACGAATAACTCTTGTCGGTAATATAATAAGGCAACAAGTTCAACTATGGTTGAATAATATTTTGAAAATAAATTTAATATAAAATAGTTTTCCCCTTTTTATGTAAAAACATAACATATGATTAAATATATGTTCACAACTTGATTCATTAATAAACAAAATGTACTATTCGTATGAGTTGGTGGGACAACCTCCAGGTTGGGTGGCGAGAAATAGTTTACTTAATATCATGCCTCCTCGAACGGGATAACCCGTCTCCCTTTCAATGTTTAGCTTTACCGGTGACAAGGCTTACCCACTATCAACTCAAACTTATATCATTATTTGTATGATAAAATCAAGAATAGAACAATAACTAATCGTTTGTAGTTTTAAGAGAAAAACTATATGTCACACATTGACTTTTGATTTCTGATGTAGAAGATCGTACAAGACGCAACTACAGAGCATACTTTCGTAATCGGTGACGTTATAATGCATAGTATATGAATAAAGTATGCATATAGAAGTGATGCATGTAATAAAAGGAAGCAACCATGATAATATAGAAATAAATTGAACTTATTTAAATAACAAAAGTTATACCTTCCTAGCTTTGTCTCCTTAACAAGCTTTCTTGAACTGCAAGATGCTAAAGCAAGCTCGTGCTGATAACGTGTTGTAAACTAAGTTGTAAGTCAACTATAACTTAAGTTGGACTTGCTAGAGACTTAAGCATAGAAGGCATAAACTAAGAACTACTAGAATAAGTAGAGAATATGAGACAAGAGATAAGAGAGCTAGAGATGAGAATGTAGAGATTTCATTCATACATTGATGTGTTCTTTACAAGTGAAGGAACCCTCTTATATAGGCCCTTAGTCATGATGAGAATAAGTACATGCACGAAGTGTGCAAGTTACACCAAAGTCTAATGTCATACTAGATTACAAGTTACATGACAATACATAGACAAGTGATTATATATTGGAGTTGAATACAAGTTATGTAGAGTGTACAAGTTACATTCAATGTAGAAGTCATACTTGATGTTACAATTCAATGTAAGAGCCATGTTTGACAATATGATCATTCATAAGCTTGGTTAAAGGGTCATTCAATTTACAACAATATATATATATATATGAGGTTAACTCTAGCCACTCAAGCCACTCATTTTTAAATTTACCTCAAATACATTAAGTGTACCCCATATGCCGCTACTTCGGTCCCACATCGACACGCGACTCGAGGTACGCCTCCGCTTATCTCGACCCCGTTATGCCCTGCGTGTACCTTACCCGCACATTACTGAATTTCATTAATTGAATTTGTTCAACCTTTGGTATAAGATTTAATACAAGCATCAAACCAAAAATAATATACCTCGGTGTCGACTCCCGAGATTTGGACATGTGTATCACGACAAGTGGGTCCTACGTACAACCCTGAAATGGCACGTGGCACGAGGTAGGTTTGTTTTTTTTTAGGATCGTTATAGTCTTCCCAACTAATTAGAATTTCGTCCTCGAAATTGACAAATTATAAAGGAAATACTTACTGAGATTCAGAAGAGATAAGGAAAGTACTCGCGCATGTACGACTCGAGCTCCCACGTCAGCTCCTCATTTTCGTGATGCTGCCATTTAACGAGGACTGATGGGATCTTTTTGTTCCTCAAAATCTTTACCTTACGGTCCAGAATCTGAATAGGCTGCTCGTCATAAGTAATGTCCTTCTTCAAGTCTATTTGGCTCAAATCCACTGTCGGTCGTCTGCCCTCTCTCGACCTATCCAGTCGAAGCATAGAAACATGAAATACAGGGTGGATACTAGACAACTGAGATGGCAACTCCAACTCGTACGCAACCTTGCCTATTCGTTTCTTCACCCTGAAAGGACCAATGAACCTCGGCGCAAGCTTTCCTTTAATCTCAAACCTCTTGTGACCCTTTATCGGAGAAACTTTCAAATACACATATTCTCCGACATCATATGCTAACTCGCCGTGATACATGTCATAATATTTTTCTTGCCTCTCCTGCGCACCTTTCAGTCTCAATCTAATCATTCGTATCTTCTCTATATGATCCACTACAATCTCAAGCCCAATCACTGCCACATCCTCGGGTTTCGCCCAACAAGATGGAGATTTGCACGGTCTACCGTAGAGTGCTTCAAACGGTGCCATACCAATACTGACCTGATAACTGTTATTGTAGGCGAACTCACACAAATGAATATACTATTCCCATGATCCACCGTACTCTAACACACACATCCTCGCATATCCTCGAGAATTTGAACCAATCTCTCCGACTGTCCGTTAGTCCGTGGATGATAAGCTGTACTGAGATCCAAACACGTACCAAACTGTGACTGCATGCTATGCCAAATCTGAGATGTAAACTGTGGCCCTCTGTCAGACACAATCGATAAAGGAACGCCATGTAATCGCACGATTTCCCGCTCGTACAAACTCGCCAACCTATCAACCCGATGTGTGGTAGAGATCGGTAAAAAGTGCGCAGACTTCGTCAATCTGTCCACTATCACCCAGATATTGTCATGTCCGCTGAGATCGAGGTAGCCCACTGACGAAATCCATGGCAATATGTTCCCACTTCCATCGAGGAATGGGAAGTGGCTGTAATAACCCACCGGGTCTCCGATGCTCAGCCTTAACTCGCTGGCATACCTCACACGCTCTAACGTAATCGAAACATCGGTCTTCATCCTCGGCCACTAGAAAAGACGACGCACGTCAGCGTACATCTTTGTCTGACCCGGATGAACCGTAAAACGTGAGCGATGAGCCTCATCAAGTATCTCATTACGTTACTCAGTCGCTGATGGAATCCACAGTCGACCTCTAAACCTCAAGCACGAGTCTGTCGACTGACTCCAATCTGAATGATCCGACTCTGAGCAAACTCCAAAAATCTCTGGTACTGCTCATCTGTCTATTGACCCTCAAGTACCTTCTGAATCGATACTGTCTCGAGTCCTCATCTGCCCACAAATCAACACTCTGGTACCGGTCGGAATATCAACCGAATACATCAACTCGACCGCCTCGAATAAACCATACTCGTGTGTCATGTGGCAAGTAGTACTCTCTGAGTCTTCCCCTCTGCGCTTAACGCGTCGCAACAACATTGGCTTTTCCCGGATGATACTCCAAAGAGAAGTCGTAATCCTTGAGGAACTCAAGCCAACGCCTCTGTCTCATATTCAGATCCTTCTAAGTAAACGGGTACTTCAAACTCTTGTGGTCAGTGAACAACACAAACTTCTCTCCATAAAGATAATGACGCCAAATCTTCAGTGCAAAAACCACTGCCGCTAGCTCCAAGTCATGTGTAAGATAGTTCTTCTCATGAATCTTCAGCTGTCGGGACGCGTAGGCAATCACTCTACCGTCCTGCATCAATACACAGCCTAGCCCGACCTTAGAAGCATCGATGTTCACCTCAAATCCTTTCCCGACTCAGGTAATACCAGAACTGGTGCGGTAGTCAATCTTTCCTTCAAAAGCCTGAAGTCTTGTTCACAACTATCATTCCACTGAGAATTTATATCTTTCTTCGTCAATTGTGTCATTAGGTGCCGCAATTTTTGAGAAATCTTGAACAAAACGTCGGTAATAGCCTGCCAACCCCAAGAAACTGCGGATCTCTGTCATTGTCCGCGGTGTAGGCCAATCTATCACAGCTCTGACCTTACCGGGGTCCACTGACACTTCGCGTGCTCCGACGATGTGTCCAAGAAATTCGACCTCTGTAAGCCAAAACTCACTTACTGAATTTTGCATACAGTCTATGAGCCCTCAAAGTCTGCAAAATTATCTGAGGTGCTCCCCATGATCGTCGCGGGTCTTAAAGTAGATAAGGATGTCGTCGATGAACACAATGACGAACCTATCCAAATACTCTCTCAACACTCGATGCATGAGATCCATGAACACCGCTGGGGCGTTAGTCAACCCAAAAGGCATGACTGTGAACTGGTAATGCCCGTATCGAGTGCGAAATGCAGTCTTCTCTCTATCCTCTGCTATAATCCTCAGCTGATGGTACTCAGATCTCAAATCAATCTTTGAGAACCACTGTGCTCCCGTCAGCTGATCGAACAAATCATCAATGCGAGGAAGTGGATACTTGTTCTTCATTGTCACTTTGTTGAGCTGTCTATAATCAATACATAATTTCAGGCTGCCATCTTTTTTCTTAACAAACAAGACTGGCGTGCCCCAAGGAGACATGCTCGGGTGAATGAATCCTAATTCCAACAACTCATCAAGCTGTTCTCTCAGCTCCTCTAGCTCCTTCGGAGCCATCCGGTACGGCGGAATAGATATAGGTTTGGTCCACGGAACCAAATCAATGATGAAGTCAATCTCCCTTGGCGGGGGTAATCCTGGTAGCTCTGCTGGAAAAACGTCAGGAAACTCGCATACTACTGGTACCTCCTCCAACGTAGTCACAACCCGTTCCGTTGTACTCAATACACTAGTGAACATCTCGACATCTACACTGGTGGCGACTCTACCTCTAGTAATAGGCAAACTAGTCGAAGTCCCCTGGAAACTAACTCTGGATGCCCTAAAGATGAAATATGACTTTCTTACTAAAACAATGGATCTGTGCATGATAAGCACCCAACCAATCCATGCCCAGCAATGCGTCAAACTCGAGGAATTCTAACACTCTTAGGTCCGCTGGCATGATATGACCCTCTATCTCAACCGAACAATCAACACACAACAAGTTCGGGTAGATCTTGTCCCCAGCAGCTGTGTTAAGGATCAAGGGTCTCTCTAGTCTAGTAGGTTTCAAACCCAACTCATTAACCATACGACCCGAAATAAAAGACACAGTAGAACCTGAATCAAACATAGCATGCATGAATCTACTGCAAATATAAATCGTACCCTCAATCAAATTACGGCTGGCAGTTGGATTTGGTACGGCAACTCCGTGAACCCTCTCCCGGCTCTGCTGCGGCTGCCCTCGACCCAGTCGTGGACACTCACTGATGAAATGACCTAGCTGTCCACACTCCCAACAACCCCTCTAGATCCTGATCCAGATGAACCACGTTGTCCCTGTCCTTGTCCCTGTGCCTGACTAGGCCTCTGTCCCTGTCTCTGCACCTGACTGGAACTTTGACCATGTTTCTGGCCACTGCCTCTCCCATCCGTCCTTTGATAATACTGATGCTGAGGACCTGACGAGTGTTGGCTGCGGTGGTGTACTAACGTAGCTCTGTGCTAGACCCACTGACACAAGCGCGGTATGCGCTGCATAGGGCGGAGATGCAACAGATCTCACGCTCTGAGCTCGATCTCTCTGCCTCAATGGTCGAAATCTCTTCCTCCTCCGATCACCTCTAGCACCTCTTACTAACTGTGACGATGCCGATGAGGCAACCGATACTCCGGTGCGTGTGCTCCCAAAGCTCTCGCTAGCCATAGCCCTCTCATAGGCCTCCTGTAATGTGCTCGGAGCTGTCGTCACTACAACAGAACCAATGGAGTCTAGTAGACCGTGCATAAAGTAGTAAGCCTGGTCAGCGTCAGTGTCGGCCGCACTCCCAACATACTCCATCAAACGTAAATATCGGTCCATATACTGCATAACTGACTCCCCGGTCATCTGTCGAATAGTCTGAAACTCAGTCCTCTTCTGGTTACAGACTGTAGGAGGAATGTACTTCTCGTTAAACCTTTCCTTGAACTCAGCCCAATCTTTGGGCTTCCCCTTCGACGCCACCATAGTGCGCCACGAGACATCGGCCTCGCCGAACAGTAAAGCTGATGATATACTTGGCTGCATATGAGCTGGTGTGGCCAATACGTCATGTATCTTCTCGTGGTTCCTCATATACCTCTCTGCAACCTCGAGGTTACTACCCCCGTGGAACTTCTCCGGATGATGCCTCTGAAACTCACGCGCCTGCCTCGCCTCAGCTGTAGCCCTAACACCCGTATCAGTTGGCGTGCTCGGCGTCTCCTCAGCCGGTGTCTCAGGTGTAGGAGGTACTATCTCGGCCTGAACATGTGTCCTCGGCCACTCCAGGTCCTGCCTGAACTGGAGGTGTTGCAGGTGGGTCATGGATTGTAGGAGCACTCCCAGTTTGAGTAACTGGAGCTGCTGACATGGAAGGTGATGATGTCACCTGAGCCCTCAGCAATCGGAGAATCTCCTGAAGCTGCTGATCGTCATATGTAATCATCTGCGACATGCCATCTAATCTCCTCTGTACGTCCCTCGTACCACTATCGCTAGTATCAGGCTGATCGGCCATCGCTAACTAAAAAAGAAAGTGATTCTCACGATCAGAACATAACTATCGATAGTTAATAGTACAACAAATCAAATAGCTCATAGTCCAGGTTTAAATATCCCCAACTCGCCTCACTTCCCAACTAAGGCTTAGGTTAGGATCATAGGGTTCCACTCTAAGTTCAACCATTCCTAACTTCCGCTGGTTTGTGTGATTTAAATCAAGAGTCGAGTATTTACAACTTTTTCTCTGATACCAACTGTGACGGCCCCAGTTTCCCACAAACTGGGCCCCGCCTTGCCTAAGCCCACGTGGACCCCCGAGCCAATCTCGCAAGGTCAACACAGACCTAGTCAGCCTTCCACTCCATCATTATAAGTAAATTCACAATTTTAAGTTGAGTTATAAGTATTTTTCAAGTCTTACAATTTAGCGGAAGCAATTATACATTAAATAACTCAACAATAATCATAAAAGAGTTGGACAACCTAATTGTGGAGCCCTTCATAAGTATGTCATCATCAGAGGAAAGTAAATACATGATATACATGCCCAAAATCTCTCAAAAATCCAACTCCCATTGTTTCAAAACAAGTAAATCTAATAATACAAAATAATCACCTATATCCGGTATCCTCAAATACTATCTCATAACTGTGGAGCCTTCCTCTTGCTGGACTGTGGATCTGCACTCCGTCAAACACAAGGATGACGAGTCCAGGTAAGTAACGCCAATAGGACATATATACAGCATTTCGAAATTAATAAATCAATCGAATTCATGCAAGTTGAAAGAAATGAACAGGTAACACATGAATATAAAAAACTGTAAACAAATCAATCGATAAGTGAGGCCAAATAGCTAGGAGTCCCGACCAAAAGGTCGTTGAGTCGCGGCTAAAGCCCAGCAGACTCGGGTTCTGGACGAGACACCTGCCTCCCAGCCCTAACCCTTGCGACTACGAGATATCCACAGACCCGGATAAGTGCCCCGAACATACACTCAATTGGGAGATATCGACGGCGTCCAGATAGAAGCTCATATCACAGATAAACAGTAACCATGACTCACTTGCCAATGGACCACTCAACCAACAACAATTTCAAAGATAGTTATTAACGCAATGAACAACAATATTTAATAAAGTAAAATGCAATGACTGTACAATTTCCTAGCTGGTTTACTTACCTCGAGAAATCGCAAATCGTCCTCAAAACGTCTCGTTCACGCCTCGATATGCGCATCCGACACCCGACTATAGTATCCTAAGTCCCTGGTGTCCATTTATACCATTTTACTGCTTGAGGGTGACATTAAGTGAAATTATATTATGGGATCATAAATTTGTAATTTTATTTTCAAAACCAATTTGATTTTTAGCACCCTTTTCAAATTATACTGGGGTATCAAATGCCCGAAAAAACCTCGAACTCATTTTTCTAGTTTTCCCTAATTTTTCCATATTTTTCAAGAATTTACTGAATTTTTCCATAATATTTATCTATTTTAATCTATTTTGTCATTTAGTTTTATAAAAATCAGTTTAATTTAAGTTAATTTTTTAATTATTATTTTATTAATGGGGTGGGTACGGGTTAACCCGACCCGGTCCAAGCAGACCTGGGTCGGTTTGACCCGCTCCCCTCGGGTCAGGGTCGGCCCGGCCCGGCCCACCCGGGCCCGGGTCGACTCGACCCGAGCTACCCCCCCATCTTCTTCTTTTCGTCCCTCTCTGTTCAGACAATTTTTTTTTATTTCCCTCTCAATTTGGGGAGGGGACGACTCTCCCGAGTCGTCTCCTTCCTCGGAGAATCCGAGCTTCTCCATCAACAACAACAACAATCATTTTCAACAACCACAACTTAAAACGAAATTCAAAAACCAAAGTTACAACAACCAACTCACCTTCGATTCGACTTCCTCGAGCTCTCCTTCTTCCTTCGTTTCTTTCTTCTTCTTCTTCTTCTTCTTCTTCTTCTTCTTCTTCTCGGTCGTTCTCTCCTCTCTATTTTTTTTTTTTTTCACTAGTTCTCAAGTGTGGATAAACCCCACCTTATCTTTATATATATATATATATAAATATATATATATATATATATATATATATATATATATGAGGTTAACTCTAGCCACTCATTTTTAAATTTACCTCAAATACATTAAGTGTACCCCATATGCCGCTACTTCAGTCCCACATCGACACGCAACTCGAGGTACGCCTCCGCTCATCTCGACACTGTTATGCCCTACGTGTACCTTACCCGCACATTACTGAGTTTCATTAATTTAATTTGTTCAACCTTTGGTATAAGATTTAATACAAGCATCAAACCAAAAATAACATACCTCGGTGTCGACTCCCGAGATTTGGACATGTGTATCACGACAAGTGGGTCCCACGTACAACCCTGAAATGACACGTGGCACGAGGTAGGTTTCGTTTTTTTAGGATCGTTACAGATGCGTTAAAATGACACAGCTTAAAGAGACACAAAATTTGACACATCAAGCACCTACGCTTCGTTTGAGACGATCCGATAATCCATATATTTCTAATATTCTTTTATTTTCCTATATATATTTATATATTTAAAAACACATAAATATGTATATCGCGCATTATTCACCAATAAACTCACCGGACATGCCTACAAGTGTCCTTGAGCGTGCACACTCTTACCACGACTCCCTCGTCACACTTGGTGTCCTGGTAAACCTTAGTTTATTGGGTATTTTCCATTTTATAGGCTTGTGTATAATTTTCTTACTATACAACAACTTATATATAAATTGAATTAACAATCCAAACAAACACCATACATCATGCAAACACACGCGCACGGTAATCGAGGTACGCCTAACTTAACCACGAGCCTAACTCGGGTAAATTAGGATATAGATTAGTACTAATCACCAGCTTAAGATAACGGGTCATTACATGTGTTCATTCCACACACCATCGTGGGTAATACCCACAGTGTCGACCTATCTGCCAATGTCCCTGCCTGTAATTTTTCATTAATTTCTCTCCGGTGCTCCTCCAACCTTGTGTATCACTCACACAAGATGTCGTGACTGCATAAAATCCTTGAAATATAAAAATTAATAAATTTAACCTATGATTTGCTCATGCATCTTACATTTACAACTTTCAACTCCTTTACTGTTTTTCGCTCTTTAACTAAGTTAGCGAGACATTTCCATTACGATGAATCATCACCTGATGAATAGTCTTTCCTGCACATTCGACACAAGTTTTTCGAAAGTTAGAACTAAAACTTGTTAATTGTAATTATCGAATTAAATAACTAACAACTAACTAAAATTTAAAGACTTAAAACTTGAAATTTTAAAAACCCTTAGGCTACCTCCCAGTAGCACTTAATTTAACGTCATTAGCTTGACACTTTTTCAATCATTTAGTCCAAGTCTAAATATGCAAATCAGAGATTATAATGTCATTTTCGTTTGGATGTACTTCTTCACCATCGACAAAATAACCTTCTCATCTTCATCGCGATCTTCCTCTTTCTTGTGTACAAATTTGCTTTAGCAGTGTTCAAAAATGGCTGTCCAACTATCATAGATACATCATCGTCCATATTGTGGTGTATGACCTTACAATTGGTGATGAATGTCAATCTACACACTTTCACATGTATATTCAAAACGTTTCCTATAGTAGGCATCAAGTTACCATTAGCTACTTGTAAATTCGTGGTATTGGGACAATTGATCTTCAAGTCAGTGTTCAACATGCCATTAATGCATGACATTGACTAAGGCTCATATATCACATAAGACATTTATAAACCGGTGCCCATCAATGTTTATCGGTATGCTTATCTCTCCAGGATCTCTCATTTTGATAGGTTGAAGTCGCGGGATGAACTTGAGCTTCGATTCCGATTTCTTCGGAACCAACTTGATGTCATTGCCTTGTGGGTCTTCTTTAGAAGGTCCTTCATCTTTTTGCTTGGTCTTCCATTGTTGCTTCCTTTTCTTCTTCTTCAAGGCATTGATTCTTTGTTTCTTGAAAACATCAAGCTCATCTTGCCTCACTTTTGTGTTGTGCTCATGCGTTTCTTCATGTTTCATCATAGCCAAAGTGTTGAATTTTCTGGCTGGCACGTCCATATCTTATTCTTGTCTTGGCTCCTTTGTTGCCGTAGTGCTCATCATGCGAATGGCACTCACGTTCTCCTTGAGGTTGGTTACGGTGTTGCTAGGAAACTATCTTTCTTTCCTCCAGTTCAAGGGTATAGCAAGTCGACCAATTTGTCTATTTAAGTTCTTGATGGATTGTGATTGCTCATTATCCATCCTCTTAATAGCTTGTTACACTCCTTCCATCTCTTTCTCGTGCTTCCCATGGCGCTCTATATTGCTTATGTTCATGGCTTATAAGTACTAAGTACTTATCTATGAACATCAATAAAGTCATCTCTTCGCTCTGCCTTAGTTTCCCATGTTGGTCTTATTGATCGAAGCCTTAAAGTAATTTTAGAGCATTATCAGGATTTTCGTAAGAGAAGTTCAGGTTGTTGTTGTATCCTTGATAAAATCGTTGAGGAGTCATTCCTTTCGGTCTGAAGTTGTTCTCGTAGCCTAAATTGTTCATGAAATTGATGTCCTGATACTCCATTCACTGTTGTATGTCCATTTGGTTAACCACCATGCCTTAGTGATTAATGGGTTGTTGTGCTACTTGTGGACCTTGGTATCCCATTTGAAGTTTTTCCATTTGACTGCTCATATTTAATAGTTGTACTATATTTGCAGCTTGCGAGTCAATCTCGTATACCCCTGCTACTTTCCTTACCGTGGAATGAGTACCGTCGATAGAGTTTTGAGACATAAGATCAAGGAGATCCGATGCTCCATCCTCATCCTTGTAAGTAGAGAGCCACCTGCTGCGGCATTTACTAGCGTTCTCGTGATATAATTCATCCCATAGTAGAAAATCTGGAGTTGTGCCCATTTCCTGTATCCGTGTCCCGGACATCTCCTCAGCATCTTTTTGATTCTTTTCTAAGCCTCGCCAAGAGACTTGGTGTCTTCTTGCTTGAGCTGATTAATCTCAAGTTTCTTTTCACTGACCTTCACTGGGGGAAAGAATAATGTAAGCTCCACATTGCTTTAAGTCCCAAATCTTTGGTTCATATCCAACTAAGTTTACTATTTGTGTCTCCCTAATCAACAACAATCACTCGATGTTGTATATTTTACTATTGTACTATTCATGTTCAGATTAAAAACTTTAATGGTCATGATAACTCCTAAAACCAAAGTTCATTAAACACGTGATCAAGATATCTAATGCATTACGCTTATAATCAATATAAATTCTAACCATTGCACTTTTTATATTCACTTTATGATCATATTCAAAGCATAACATTCATATCATATGATCCATTGATCCCTAAGATAAATAGACTACTCACACTTCATTGAAACATACATATCACAATTCATACAAGAAATCATTGCAAATCAGAGATTAATATAAATATTACTTTCAATTAATCTAACGAAACCAAATTTTAATTGCAAACGTGAAGTCTTCAATGTTTCTTCACACAATACTCCTTAATACTCAACACAAAGTAAACTTATGCTAAATTACTCTAATGGTGGCTGATAGTTTGTGTGTGGTGAGTTTACCACGTCCTAATACCTATCTATACTTCCTAATAACAATTTGAAACCCTACATTACAATTTAACTCAAAATAAAACTCCAACATTCTATTTTCTACGAGTTTTATGTTGTCACTAATGCCCCGGTGCCGTGTATGTTAAGCCACGGCGCTCCCACTGCGTGCATTTATTTTGCTCTCCTGTCCACTTGGCATTATCCCCGTTTGTCTTGGCGGTGTCCCTTGTATGCCACAGCACCGCTACAGCACCGGACCTCTAGTGTTGATTTCTTTGCTCTCCCATGCCGTGCATTTTCTTCTCACGCTATCACCATGTGTAACCATGGCGCCAACCATGTTTTCATGGGTTTTTGCTCCGTTTCTTCTCATTTTGCTCATTTATTTCCTTTACATCTTAATTCCCTAAAAATGCAATAACACCACGAATTAGAGCTCATTTGGGGATATTTATACTAAATATACGACTAAACTAACCTTATATATAAGTATAAATAATCATTTATCAAATGTGGCAAGTGTTGATACGAGTTCGACACTATCTTCGTCACAGCCTAGGACAACAGGATTTTTCTAGACCATATTTTCTTCACTTATGTGTAGCCAAACGAAAATTCTTTGAAATGAAGAAATGATAGTAGTAAACGAGAGGACTTTACAATGTTTTCATTCTATGTCTAACAGAAGACATCACATTCGTTTGTAAGATTTGAGAAGTGTCAAATTTCATCTTCGCAGTTGCAATTCCCAACTGGGACTTATAACCCAGCTGATAACTATGTTTCACAACCTTCTACATGAATGGATTAAGCTAACGATGAATTTACTTTTAGACATCGCCCTATTTTGTTTATTTTCTTTTGTATGAAATGAAATCAATGAATGATTAATTGTATTGCTCTTGCTTTAATTTTTTCTTATAAATGAAATATGTTTACTTTGCATTCCATTCATTTGAAGTTGGTAGAATTACATATTTGTCTATTTCATTACAATTTTTATTACACATATCAATTCGTTTATGCTTCACGAGATATAATTGTTTTATTAGAAACCCAACTTAATCTTTCAACCTTGAGAACAAGGTTTGGAATGAGTTTGGGGGTATTTTAGGTGAAGCATAACAAGCATAACGAAGAAAGCAATGAAGGAAAGAAAGGCAGAAGATAAATTCAAGAATTGATGCAAAGTTCAAAAATTTTGACCTGATATTCAAGTGAGTTGATGAATCCGAATTCAAGTAAATATGAATTTCGTTTTACTTTATTTTTAGTTAGGAATATAATATAATTAATTCATTTTACTTTATTTTTAGTTAGGAATGAATATATAATAGATTTTTTGAATGGAAGTGATATTTTTATTACCCAAGTAAATTCTATGATAAAAATAATCGATTTTTATATCCTTTTTTTATTAACTTTACTAGTTGATAAACTTGTGTTAGTCATAAGAATGGGTGGAAGATGAAAACAATAGTGCAAGATGAACAAGACAGATTTCTAAGAATCTTGTGATACAAAGACTATTGATTAAGTATTTTTATAGTATATATATAGAAAGTTATTATGCCACAATTGAAAGAAAAAATGAGTTAGAAACCAATGAGATTTTATAAGTTAGAAAGAATATTTTTTTCAACTTTAATGGATAGTGAGAAGTGCTAACAAGAGTTACAAATATATAGAGAGTCCTATAGATTTCATAAAAAATAGAGCGGAGAATATATAGTGGGAAAAATGTGAGAATGTCCACAAGAAATGACAAAAGCAAAAGAAAATAATAAAGAAAAAAAAATAATTAGGATGAAGTAGAAGAAAAAAATGAGATGAAAAAGGTGGATGTTCTTAAACTCTTCAAAGAAAAAATTTAGCTTGAGTGCTTGAAGCTAGTGTTGAATGAAGTATTTCTTAATCTAACATGTTTTAAACGATATATTCATTGGTATCTTGGCGAAATTCCTATTGATTTTGATTGTGGTACTATTATAAAGTATTTTTTAAAATTAAGATTAATCTAGTATTTTGTGTCTTGAGATTCTATACTAGTCATCGTAAGCTTGATGCTTGTCAGTGGAGATTGAGAAAGCCTATATTGTGTGCTGGCCTTAGTAATTGATTGAAATTTAAGTTCTAAGGAGTATTGCATTAGGTGGTTGAGTTATCATTAAGAGATGGTTCGTTTTTTTAAATCATGATATTCTATCGTAACTTCTATTTGCTTGTAGGCAATATGTTTTTATTTGAAGATCAGTAAAAACTTCTATTATTTTAGGTTAAGGTGAATTATATTGAAATTATGATATAAAGAATTAAAAGAGAATATGATTGAGAGTATTCTTTTGCTCAGGATAGCAGAG
Organism: Stephania cephalantha; assembly: GCA_039657325.1. Classification (NCBI taxonomy): domain Eukaryota; kingdom Viridiplantae; phylum Streptophyta; class Magnoliopsida; order Ranunculales; family Menispermaceae; genus Stephania; species Stephania cephalantha. The sequence continues at coordinate 13,405,721 of CM077577.1, forward strand.
TGCTGAGTTTGAGGGTATTTAACAATTCAATAATTAAACATGTTTTATAGTGTAATTTAGGTTGGTTTTATATGAAAATGATGATATTACACTGGGCATTCTCTTGTTTTTGTGATTTCAGGATTTAATTAGGAAAAATAAAGAAATGAAAGAAAAGAGGAAGAAGAGCAAAACATTCAACTAGAGAGAAAAAGTCCAACGATTTCACAGCGATATAAAATTACACAGGAATCGCCACCAAAATCGGCAGCAGAGAAGAGCCAGCGAATACCCAACGAATTGAGATTTACACTAGAAATTGTCAATTGAATCGGTGGAGCACAGAGAGATATTTCCAGTTATTAACTCAGCGATTTGTGAATAAAATATGATTCTCTAACAAATTGCTGAGGTCAGTGACGAGTTTCTTAAATAAGAACAAAGAATATGAGTTCATCTGTGATTTGTACACTTAGGGAAACTAGAAATATGACCTCAGGGCTTTGAAATTAGCACTCTATCTAAGCCCTTAATTAGACATTATTAATTTTAAAGTCTTTTCAATTAAGTTTTAGTTTATTTTGCTTTTGGAGACTCTTTGAAGATTCAAGACGTATTTAATAAAGGTATTTTACATTAATATCTTTCAATTATTTGTTTATTGCAATGTTTATTATTAATATGTGTAAGTAGTTTATTATTCTAAACAATACTCTGGACATGATTGTAAATCGTTCATTAATTTAGTCATAATGTAGAATTTATGTGCTTAATACTTTAAACCAATCACACATGTCAATCACGGTTTTAATAAGTTGTTTTTGTGCCTAATGATTCTTTGTATTGAGTGCATAGTGGCCAATATGTTTCTTAGTACATGGTATCTAAATCTATGTCTATGATTATTGACAACAATTATAGAAGTAGTAACTAGGATTAATCTATAACGAAAAATTACCCGAGCGGATGTTCTAAGTGATTGTGTTCTAAATTATTTAATAACTAACATAATTCTGGTTTTTATTTAGTTTGGATAAAGTATGACTTTTATTGAGTGTTAATGCTATCATATTTCTAGTTTATTCCGTTTTATCCATTAGGTAGATTTACAAGGATAAGGATATGGTTTATTTCAATTGAATATAGGAAAGTCGATAGTTTGCTAAAGGCTATCAACCTATTGTGATTAGAGTTTAATGAATTAGGATCATTGTATAAATATGATGATTTGATTATAACTATGCTTTAATGAAAATGACCAGATATGACAGTTTACATATCATTGTCTAAGATGTATTGTTAGATATTTGATTTATATTGATTTCTTGATTGTTTGTTTGAATTGTATTAAATTAGTTTATTGAATTTAAATTGCTTATAGTTTAATTATTTTAATTAATTGTTTTGTTTTTAGATTGATAGTGTTTAATTCTCGTTTTAATTATATTAGTTAAAGTAAAGTAAATTAAATCCAATAAAACTTTAGGGTAGCCTTAATTTTGAAAAGATTTGCAAAATCCCTGTGGAGACAATATCCCATTTATCACTACTACAAATAATAGAAAAAAACGAGAAACTATTGTGCACGCTCGACACGTGTCATATGAATAAGTAAAAATCCTTTTATATGGAAGAGTGGTTTAGTAATTTCACTGGGGTGGGGTCCTTTAAGCAAAAATTGGGTATGTTTAGCCACTTCCTAAAAGTAACTACCTGACATATTGGGCCCACACAGTAAAACCCATTTACAGTGATATATTTTACTAGTTACAGCAACTACCTCTCACTTTACAATGAAACATTAGACGCCCTGTGTAAATATCTCATATCATAACATCCCCCTCTCAAGCTGGAGTTTGAAAGAATGGTGAATGCCAATCACACAAACCCAGCTTGAGCAGCAAACTATGGAATAAAGAAGCAGATAGAGATTTAGTGAAGATGTCAGCAAGTTACAGCTTAGTAGAAACATATTGAGGAAGCATAAATCCTTTCTGATATTGATCCCTAACAATGTGGCAATCAATCTCCAAATGCTTAGTACGCTCATGAAACATAGGGTTATGAGTAAAGTGGAGAGTAGCTTGATTATCACACCAGAGATTTGTAGGTAAAGAAACTGGTATATGCAGATCAGTGAGGACGTAAGACAGTCACTGCAACTCACAAACTGTAGTAGACAAGCTGCGATACTCAGCTTCAGCCAAGGATTTAGAGATAGTGGACTATTTCTTGGCCTTGAAGAAATCATAGCAGAACCTAATAACACACAATAACCAGTGCAAGACCGATGAGAGAAAAGGCAAGCAGCCCAGTCAACATCATAGTAGGCATAGACAATTAGATCCTGTTGAAAGGGAAAGAATAAACCCTTTAAAGGAGAGCCCTTCAAATATTTAAGAGCATGAATTACTGCCTTCCGATGTGGTTTAGTATGAGACTAAACAAATCGACTGAGTTGCATATGTAATGTTTGGCCTTGTAAATCCTAAGAAAGTAGCCTCCTTACTAGCCTTCTGTATTTATTAGCATCAGGCAACAAAGGAGATGAAGAATCATCATCAAGCAGACCTAACTAACTCTAGCTCCAAAATAGTCGCCAAATTTCTAAGTCCTTGATAGTGAATCGAGTATTTAAAAATTGTTTGACAACTTTAATAGCAAGAAGAGAAAACCAAGTTATAAGTACATCATCAACAGGCGAATCCAGGATTTTTGATAGCCCTGGGCTATAAATATTTTTTAATTTATTATTTTTATATTTTATTATGTATACTTTAAATAAATTATACCACTATACATATATATATATATATGCATCCATGACAAACATAAAATTAGCATGGTTATCGAATAAATTAAGCCACAAACTATTAAACAAAGAAAAAAAAACATTTCAACACAAACACTTGTAATAGATCAAATCGAAACCAAATCAATAGATAATGAGTTCAACTCAAGTACCTTAAATTAAAAATTGTTGTCCACTTGTCACAAACATGACTCGATCAATGAAAAGTGTATCACCGTAAACACAAACAATATAGAATCAAATATAAATTATATTGGTGGGTAAAGAATAAAAACAATACTTAAATAATAAATTATATAAAAATCGAATATGAAGAAAAATAACCTATTTAAGTTGTGCCCTCCTTTGCTTTAAAGAATCGAATTCATCAATTACTTCATCTATATCGATATTTTAGCGAATTCTCGTTCAATATGAATGATCATAGTATCGCCAAGAATTCTTCTTCCATTCTATTTCGTAAATCGATTTTAACGCTTCATAGGCCGAAAATGCTCGCTTCATTACGATGCCGTGGATACAGTAGAGTCAAAATAAGACGAATCAATCTCTCAACCAAGTTGTAGTGATGCGACTTATTTGTTGAATTAATTTACTGCAATAACTCGAAAGTTGATGACAAATTCTGAAAACACTCGTGGTGAAGTACATCAACCTCATAATGCTCCAATTGAAATCTCAAATGATGCATTTCTTGATCACTAAAATCTACATTCTCTAGGAAGAGGAGCGGCAAATGTCTTACAACCAGTTAGGTCTCCCTTAGTAAGTTGATCAAGTGTAAACTTTCTCTGATTAACATATAAACCCCTAGCAGACCTAACTAACTCTAGCTCCAAAAATAGTCAGCCTAGCCTAAGTCCTTGATAGTGAACTGAGTATTTAAAAATTGTTTGACAACTTTAATAGCAGGAAGAGAAAACCAAGTTATAAGTACATCATCAATATATACCAACAAAGCCAGGAAACAATTTGTAGAGTAAGTGAATAAACAAGAATCATGTGATGATTGAAGAAAACCATAAGTCTTCAATTGCAAAGTAAATTCCTGAGTCCATTTCCTAAAAGCTTCTTTAAGACCATAAAGTGACTTCTTAAGCTTACATACATGATTAGGTAATGCTTTAGTATACCCTTCTGGTGGCTTTAGTATAAACCCTCTTTAATGAACCCATGCAAGAATGCATTATTAACATCCAATTGATGTAAAACCCAATCTTTTGTAGCAACTAATGCCAAGAAAACTTTGACATTTACTACTTTGGCTACAAGAAAGAAGCTATCAACATAATCCATACCTTTTATTTGGTTGTAGCCCTTAACAACCAAATGAACTTTATATCTCTCAAGAGACCCATCAGAATTAAGCTTCACTTTGTAAATCTACTAGGAGCATATGGTCTTTTTCCATAAGGTAATTCAACCCAGTAAGATCCAATTATGCTTGTGCAAAATATGAAGTTTCTTGGAATTGAGAGATCAAAGATAAAAAAAATGTGTGTGATAAGGTTTCATATTAAGAGAGATATAGTAAGGAAACGTAGGAGGTGAGCAAGCAGAAAAATCAAAGAGATTAGAAGAATTAGTAGGAGTAGACACATTATATGTGACAAAATCTTTTAACCAAAGAGATTGTTTAGTCATTCTATTAGGTTTACCTGAATTAGGCCCAACCTGAGAATCAGAAACCTGTATTGATGAAGAGGAAGAATCAAAAGAAGGTGTAAAGTCAGAAAAAAGATAGAATGATCATGATCAGTGACATCCTGACCATCAACAATATGTAAAGGTAAAATAGGAGAATCAGAAATAACATGTTGTTGTTTAAAAGGAAAAAAAATTAAACAACATGTTAATAACTAAAAGTAATAATATTAGAAGCAAAACACATGCAACCAAAGGACTTCATAAAAAAGTAATCAGGATCCTTATTGAAAAGAGTCTGAAAAAAAGATTCTCAATTCAGAAGAGATGAATATGATCTATTTACGATATAAGTAACTAAAAGGACAACGTCTCCCTAAAAAAGTTTAAATAAACTAGACTGAGAAATAAGTGCTTTGACACTCGTAATATGTGTTTGCGTTTTCTTTCGACAACCCCATTTTTTGAGGAGAATAGGTAATTGATCTTTAATGCACAATACCAAACTTGGAAAAAAAACTGGTACATGACTGATTCACAAATTCAATACCATTATATGTCCCAATGGTCTTAATAGAAGTATGAATGATTTTTAACAAACAAGATAAGATTTTCAATGATATAATAAGTAAAACGACTAAAATCATCTACAATAGTAAGGAAATAATGAGAGCCATGAAGAGAAGATTGTTTATAAGTTTAATTTTTGTAATATTGGTCTCAATCCAAAGTGAGAAGAGTGTGGTGATGACTAGTTTTATATATGAGCTATAAGTGTGAAAGTGAGATTTACTCTAAGGCATGATGGAGTGTAAATTCTACACTTATAAGCTTTATTTTTCTTTCTAAATAGTCAATGTGGGACTATCCCAACATCTCCAACATTTTCCCTTCGAGTCCAACTATTACTTGACCGCAGTACATCAATCAACCATTTTCGTTAGATGTCTACGAGGCCCTTAAACAATGGGCTATTAAGCCAACCATATTCTCTAATACCATGTTCAAAAAGTTCTTCAAAACTATGAACTCTAGCACATAATATGTCATTTTTTATCTAAAGATAATGTTGAGTACATGGATTTATATATTCCAGCTCTCAATACATCAACTCATTACTGTAACAGGAAAAGTAACTACTTGACAGATTGGGCCTACACAGTAAAACCCATTTATAGTGATACATTTTACTAGTTATAGCAACTTCCTCTCACTTTACAATGAAAACATAAACTGCCTGTGTAAATATCTCACATCATAACACTTTAAAAAAAAAATATGACTAGTGGCATTGAGGGATGTTGGATGTGCTGGGCTTTGTTGTTGAAGTGCTTTGTCAAGCGTAGATTTGAGCGAGTGAATATTTATGCATCAAAATTCAAAGGTATAGTCCGAGCGCCTGAGTTTTTTCAAGGGCAAGCTAGTTTTAGGGCATTCCATCGTTCAAATCACAAACTATTTGGGCATCCTAATTTTTTCACTAAGAGTTTGGTTAAACAAAAGATAAAACCAATTTTTTGGTTCTTGAGCTTTCAACCTTATATGCTTTTGGTCCTAAACTTTCAAAATCACATATTTAGTCCTTCAACTTTTTAACTAGTGCACATTTGGTCTTTCTATTATATGGGTCGTTAAGATCTAACTGAATCGATCATATGTCTGATTTTTTCATGAACCAGTGGTTCAATTGTGAATCGGGTTGACTTAGTTACCCAACTTTAAAAAAAACAAAACAAAATCGAAATAGGAAATCTAAGCCCTAATCGAATAACCCATTTTGAATTTCACGGTCTCCTCTCTAATTCACAGTTATCTCTCTCCCTCTCACTCGCAGCATGGTCATCTTTCTCCCTTTCACTCCCAGTCACAAACTATCCGACACTCTCTTTCTCTTGGGCGGCTCTGCTCTTGAAGCATAGAATTTAGTCTTTATTTCCTATTGTATTTCTTAGCTGGCAAACCTCGTAACTGGTCACATTGTCATTGTTCAATGCTCTTAATTATTGGGACTTTTTTCACTGATAAAACATGTTTCACTTGAAGGAGCTTGTAACAGAAATTTCAACTCTTATTTTATCCTTAATTTGGATCGCTGACTCGCGACGTAGGATCCACCGAAAGATATGCACACTAACCTTTATACGTGGTCAAGGTATTTTTTATATTTGTGTGATGTATTTTTAGTGATTTGTATGTGTGTAGATTAATAAATCATCTTTATTTACTATTTTTGGACGTCGAGACCTGAGCGAAAACACGCCACAAGATATGTGCAAGGGTGGGAACCAGGTAGAGAATGGTTGGTGAGTCTTTAAATTAATTTCATATATTAATGTGACCATGTTCTAAAGTATTTAACCTATAGCATGAATTTTAAATCAAACAAGGCACCTAAGTATAAAAATAAAACAACAACCCTCGATACGCCTCGAGATCTTCATTCCACCATGATACAAATTGATGTGTATACTAGTAGTGTTAGTAGGATTGAGTTAGTGGGGTTGGTAGTACAATTAAGACCCTTGATTTGTGATTAGATGATCAAGGAATCATAAGATAAATGGCTAAGATGTGAACCAAACAACTATATAAGGGTTTTGATCTCCATAACATGCAAAATACATGAAATCGTAAGCTAGAAAGAAAGAGTTCTAAGATGAATTCTTGCTGGTCTACATTGATTTGAGGCTAAGAAGACACTCAATTCATCACTTAGGGGGGAATTCAAGTGCTAGTCATCCACTACAACCCTAGGTAATGGTTCTAACACTTGTATATATTATTCAAACACATAAATTTTGGGCATTAATTCATTGGGCTTTTGATAAAAAAAAAAGAAGAGGTTTGAAGCTCTATTATTGTTGTTCTTAATCAATTTGGAGAACCTAAATCAATCCCTAAATCCAATTGTGAGTTTTGTTTTTAGTTTTTGAAATGATTTTGAAATTATGCAATTCTAATTTAAATAAGTAAATGAGTTTTGGTTTTTGAAACTAAATTGGAGATTTGGACTCTTCGAGAAATTTCACTCAATCTACATTATTGGATTTTTGTTTTGGGGTAATAAATGAATTTGTTATGAATTTTTCAAGTTTATGAACTTCTTGAAACAAAAACTGGAATTATGTATGTTTTTATTCTAAACCAATCTCTGTAATTTGGCCATAGACTTCTCATTTTAAATCCAAATTGATTCATTATGGTAGCATTGGAAAGCTTAGTCATAATGCTAAGACTTTTATCTCATGCACAATTTGAAGATTTGGACTCCATCCTATTCAAAAACTCTCTGCAACTTTGTTGTTTGAATCTGCAAATTTGGATTTCACTGTTTTGATAATGCCCTGTTGTTTTAGGAATAACTCACTTATTTCTTATCAAATTAAGTTGAAAACTTTATATGTAAATCTTGGTTATGTGATAAAACTTTAATATAAAAATCATGATTTTTGAAACTATGGTTTAAGAGAAATAAATTCTACAATTTTTCTGGTCGGAAATTAAGATAGTATTGAGTAATTGTTGTAGAATTGTCATCTCTCTCGTTTTTAATCAAAATTGCGCGTTCTTTATAGTTTCATAAAGGTAAGACATAGCACTAAAACTTCTCTTTGTACTATAAGTTTGAAACGTTTTGGTGACTGAAACTAACTCACAAGTCGATGTTCCAAAATTGTCCTTATTCTAAAAAATTAGTTTTTTAACATAAACACATTCTTATTGGGCCTATTTTAGGAATTGGATTTAAAAATCACTTAATTGACCTAAAACACATTAAACTCAATTTGTTAGGACATTGAGTACTAGTGATCCATAACCAGGTGTGGGGCACACGATTCAACGCGAGTTTGGAGTGGTTGGGAGTCGGTTTAGGCTAGGAATTGTGTGCATTTAACGTAAGTAAACATGTCGAGCATCATTTCCATTTTATTCTTATTTCAGTCTTGAAATACAATTATTTGGACTATTTTGATAGCTTTTAACTTCCCATGCCATGACTTGTATATGTGTTCTATGTATGCTTATTATAGATTGATAATCACAGATTGACTTGGTTCATGAAAATCTGTTTTATCGATTTCATATCTCGATTTGGACTCTTTACCATTATTGATCTATATATTTGCATGATGTGAAATAGCATGTTATTGTGTTATCTATCTCAGTTGGTAATGTTCACCTCCATGTTCTTACTTATGCTTTTGTAATACTTTTCTTGGTTGCTTTTATGGTTCATGGTAACTTTAAGTCCTTATAGAGTAGTCCACAAGTCTAGGTTCCTTGATTTCATGAGTTTAGTGCGACATACGGGGTCAGTGTGACAACCCTAATCCCCACAAACTAGGCCTCGCCTGGTACTACACTTACGTGAACCTTCGTTCAACTCCCATAAAGTCAACGCACGCCTAGTCAACTTTTTTTCAAGTCCATTTAGTTGCTTATTAGAGACTTAAATTATATTTTATAAGTCTTATCTTTTATGTGCAGCGGAAGCAATTATCATTAAAGTAATTTAAAGCAACTAAGTGATTAATTTTAAAGTCGGGACAAATCTAAATGTTGAAATTCTGCAAAAGGTTCGCATGCATATATACTAGGGATAAGAATAATAAAACATCCATATACATGTATCATTAAGTGTCTCACAATCTCATAACCTAAAGGTATACAAACATCAGTATATAAGTCATAAGTACAAACAAAACAACAAAATAACCTACAACGTAAAAAAGAGGAAGTTAGCTCTAAAAGTAGTTTAGGGGTAGTCACCAAGTATGGGCTCATTTCCCTTACTACTCGAGGAACTTGTAATTATCACCAAGAAACGAAGACAATTCCAGTGAGTAAAGCCAGAGGAGTCTCAACAGTATTTCATGAATTCCAATAAATAAATTGGAAGATCATGCGGGAATGTAAATAAAATGAAATAAAGTAATTGCATGATAAACAGGCTAAAGAAATAATGATGATGAAATAGTGCCAAAGAAACAAGAGGACGGGGGTCTAAGCAGTCTAAATCCATCAAGTTGCGACCCCGTGGCCGCAAAATTGACTTCCTAGAACTGTGTGCTAAGTATTAAAGTTCAAAATGGAGAGTAGTTCACAGGGGTGTAAACAGTAGACCCAAACATTGCACCCGCAACTACTCTCAAAGATCAAGTAAACAAAATTGTGTAAACGATAGCAAGTCGAACACCGCACTCGCGGTACCTTCCTGACACACTTAGATCCCGAAACATTGTATAAATAAGAATGGAAACTCAAACGTAGTTTAATTCAAGAATTTATCACAAGGAAAAGGTAATGAAATCAAATTGAGCATCCTACTGGTTTACTTACAAAGAAATAAGTCAAATAAGTGAAATGAATTACTATGGAAGCCCATGTTGGTTTACTTACAAAGAAATAAGTCAAATAAGTGAAATGAATTACTATGAAGGCCCTCGCTGGTTTACTTACAAAGAAATAAGTCAAATAAGTTAAATGAATTACTATGGAGGCCCTTGCTTATTTAATTACAAAGAAATAATTCAAATAAGTGAAATGAATTACTACAGGTCTCCTACTGGTTTACTTACCTCAAAATGCAATAAAAGTCACGCAACGTGCTATAACGACTCACATACACCCCGCAACATGCTTTTGACACCCACTACTTGTCTCATAGGTCCCTGGTATCATTTAAAGTTTTTGTTTTATGTATGTTAGAGCTTGTTGAGTTACATTTACAATCATTGTGTCTCATATAGTTCAATTTGTAATTGACTTGGCTATTTATAACTTAAACACTTTATTGTGCTCTTAGTATTAGGCTACTAAGGGTTATTATTGTGTGAGCAATATAATTTGACATATTGGTGTTTAACAATCCCATGAAGAGTCCCACAAATCATTCTAAGTCAATTTGGGGTCTAATGATTTCATTTTATTATTTCAAGTCCTCATTGGGTACTTAGCTCGGCTAAAAACACTCGAACTTGCTTAACATTGTTCAACACACTTTATCCATTGTTTTTAGATGTTATTAAAACAATTAGTATCATTAGAACTCATTTCAAGTTGGTGTATAACACTAGTTTGCAAAATAGCCCCTTATGGACCTTTAAATAAATATTCGAAAGTTAGTTTTTCTTCAACTTGAAAAATGACTTAAAACAAAATAGAAATTCCTAAAATTCTCAGGATTGGTTCCATGAAGTCTATTAGCATAAAATCAAGGTTTTGAGTGATAAAACCTCATTAATATGATCAAAAACCAAATTTGAGACTCTAAGTAAAACTTTAAGTCCTTATTTGTAAATATTGATCTCTTATTCGAAGCATGACTTGAAAATTAAGTTAGACATGCCGAAAAATCATAAAAGTCAATGGACAACTTTACTATGATTCAATAACACGTTTTGAAAGTCTTGGTTTAATTCCGACATGATTTGATGCCCGGAACACCTTAAATAAAAATTAGCTCATTAAGTAAATTTCGCTTATTTCATAACACATTTGGATAACCATTCAAAACACCTCGAATAACTTGAAACTCTCGAGGAACCTTATTTCTATTATTTCAAGTCATTCTAGAGGTATTGGTCATTTTAGGACTAATGGAGACTCCCAGATGAGATATCAACACCCAAATACTTAAAAAAGATATCCTTACAGGCAAACCATGTCTTTCAGTCTATTTTCGACAAAGAACGTGATTTAATTTTTGAAAACTAATGATGTTATTGTTAGTTCTCTGTCTTATCTTTCCAACGATATAAAGAATTTCAAAAAGTGACTTAAAATGAAAGAGTTACGCTTATTTTACCAAGACTGTGCGCTGCTCATGCAGGATAATGCACAGACTTAGGAAAAAATTTAGTTCATCCCCTACTCTTTCTTGTTTTCTCATGGGACCTTGTAAAACCCTTTTGGGCACTACAAAATATGGAAATCTAGGCCTAATACCTTCATCAACATCAAAGTACATCATCAACAAATATTAATTTGACATTGATCTCAAAAAGACATTCAAAAACCCTAGAACTTCAAGAACTTAAACATCATTGACATGAACATAATTATACTTGACCTTCTCTGGCATTCAAATCCATTATAAATCATGATTTAAGAGTGCAAAAATAAAAGTTTTAAGATCCTTTTGATAATAATTCATCCTCATATGTTTATGTGCACAAAAACCTCAAATTTGACCAAAAATTGGAATAAACAAGAAAGAACTCAAATTAAAACCTAACAATAATGTTTGAGTTGCCAAGCTAGCTTGAATTTCATAATTGAACATCATTTTGAGAGTAAAACAAATCCAAAACTCCATAATCTCAAAGCATTCACAAAGAAACCCAAATTTGTCAAATTTAGAATAATGAAAAAAATAAATAAAAGTGCATACCCTAGTTGCTCTCTTGTTCTTGCTTGTTTCTCCTTATAGAGATTTAGTCTTAGAACCCCTATTGAGCCTTCAATCCTTCATGGACAGTAATTCATGTACAAACTCTTCTCCTCATCTATATTCAATGCTATCTTTTTGCATGTCGTAGAGAAGAAATCCTTTTTATAGCTCATGTCTTTTATTTTTCACTATTTGTTCACTTTGGATGTTGGATCTCTAGATAAATCCAAGGTCATTGATCTCTTCTCACCACTTCCCTTGATGCCCACTAATTTTTCATAAGATTCCTCATAGTCACTAAAATATTTTGTTCAACATAGGCTCATAAAAAATCTCATACTTAGGCTTATGATGACATTTTCATAACTTAGGCTTAAGTCTCAATTATAATTTACTTAGGCATTTTTATTCTTGCTCATATTAGCTCAAGACTTAGGTACGTAACCATTAATAATTAACTTAGACTTTCTAGTCATTTGAATAGATTCCATTAACTTAGATAGGGTTCCAAATGAATAATTTTTGCGTTGAGTTCGAATATAGCCTAAGTCCCAATTGTTCAAGTTAGGCATTCTTATCTATTGTGTATATGTGTAAATATCCATTTTATGGAGTTACTTATATTTCTTGCATGAGATAATATTTGACTTAGGTTATTTTTTATTAGTTTAGGAGATTCAACCTACTTAGGCTCTTGATATATTTCATGCCTTATAAGTCATGAGTTAACATAACTTATTAAGTTTTAATCAAACCCATATATAAACCTAAAGTCTAGTCAGGATACTGATTTATCACATACACCCACGTGTTGCATGCATCCCGAAAAGCCTCACTCGCAAAACTGGAGAAATAAAACAAATAAATCGTTTAGTTTAAATAGATAGATAATACAAGCAATGTGACGAACCGCCTAATTTAATAATTAATTGATTGTTTAATTTAACACTAGGACCCAGCTCAGACCCACGTGGACGTCACGGATTAGTCTAAGGCATGGCTATCGAGGTATAATTTATAATGCTATATTTGTGTGATGCTTATTTATTATAGTTGTTTTACTACTATAAATTATAGCATTACATCATGTGTTCCGTTGATTATCGCATTTTGCGAGAGTTACGAGTGCGGTGAATATCACCTCAAGATGCATGCGACGCGGGTATGAGAATAAAATGGCTTAGACGAACTTATTAATGGTAAACAATAATAATATAAGCTAAAAAAACTTAACAAACCTAAATAATGGATTGAAATGTTAATCGGTCAAGAATAGACCCGACCCTCCTCGTGATGCGTGACAATGTCCGGTATGTGAGTAGGCAATACTTAGTCTAAGTATGATATGTAAATTGATCAATAAAGCATAGGCTAAACTATTAAGTCATTAATGTGCCTAAGATGTGTAATTAGGCTAAATAAGAGAATTTTCGCAAGTAAGAATATTATTAAAACACCCTATATTGACTTATTAAATTGACATATGTGTGACACAACAACATGGTTGGAGTTAATAAGAGCCCTTGATGAACCTCAAGATACGTGTGTTGGGACTTGATTATATAAATTAATATAAAAAGGGGATTTATCCCATTTTATTGCTCCTGAACATGCAAACTAGAAAATTCTTGCTCAAGAGACAAGGAGGGCTAGAAACTTAAGAATTCAAAGGAGCAGAGGAAGAAAATTCAACCAAGAATCAAGCTCTTAGATATGTAAACCAAGAGTCCATCTCATCTTCTCTATATTTGCTTTAATGGTGTTTTTGAAATGTACGAAATTTAATGTTTTTATACCAAACAAATCTTCAAAGGGATTAATGGAGGTTGGCTACTGTTTTTAGACTTAAACAAGTTCTGATTTTACATTTAATTGGGGTTTCAAAACGAAATTTGTTTGCATGTTGAAGTTCTTAGGGTTATTGATGAATATGATGAATGCATGTTGATGATGGTAATGGATTTGATTATTTGTAGTTGAAATTGATGTTGTTGATGTTGTTTATGCAATTGTTGTTGATGAAGAAGAGAGAAAAAAAGAAAATTAAAAAAAAAAAAAAATGAAAACAGAGGGGAGAGAGGGCAAAGAATGAATTTGCAATAGCCGGCCCAAGCTCGGCCTAGTTGGGCTGAATCGAGCTCGGTTCAGGTGGGCCCAATCCCATTAAATAATTAAAAAATTAATTAAAATTTAAATTAAATAAAAATAAATAAAATAAAATATATAAAAATAAATAAAAATTACAAAAAATTCAAAAATATCATAGAAAATATGAGAAATTGGAAAAAAGGTATAAAATTGGGTTTCGAGACTTTTTGGGCATTTGACACCCCAGTGTAACCTGAAAAAGGTGTCACAACTAATGTGACCATAAATTATTTAAAATTGGTATGTAGGATACTCGGGCCTAGCGAAGCATAGGGGACCGACGGACGTGTATTTCAGGGTACAAGCGAGTAGTTAGGACCAGGTTTTTATCGCATTTTGGTAAGTAAATCCCACCATAAAAACACGTAGCATTTATTTACTATTTTATTTTATCATATAACTGAATTATGTCAATTTGGGTTTGTTTGACTACTCCACTCCCACGTATGTCTGTATATGGTCGGGACGGTATGACTCTCACCGGCTCCCTCGTTATTAGCAATCCGATTGTTGTTATGGTTCCGGTCATTCCCTAGGCTACGCTTGAGGATTACTCTACGAGTCGATGATTTGAGAAATAGTGTAGTGAGGAGTTAACTCCGATACAGATTCCTCTCCTTTGAGGCACTTGGCGGGAGTTGTAAACTCCCGACCAACAGAGTTCCTCATTAACCTTGGAGCGATGGCGGGCAGTCACTTCGTCACCAGAGTCTCCTTAGTCCAGTTTTATTAGTTCCAGAGTTTGGCAGATATATACCACACTCGCGTCCGACATTTATTGCTTTCTTAGTGACTTATCTTCATTTTATTATCCCTTTTCAGTGCATTTCTTACTAACTAACATGATTTGTAGCCGTTTTATTTACATTCTTATTAAACGCAACTTGCGTTTCTTTTGGGGATTTACTCTTTAGACTTGTCATCTACTTTTTGCATGGATGACCGAGTGCAAATCCTACGACGAACCGGGGGAAGGTCGTACTTGGCAACTTCATCTGATCATTGAGAGCTAGCCCATCTCGTAGGTGTTGGTATGTATTATGTTACTGCTTTTGGGTATATTTTGGGAAACTTGATACGCTGATACATTTATATTGATCATATTGTACATTTTGTTGCCTTATATATACATGGTATCCTTTTGATGGGTTTTCCACTACTTAGGGTTTGTTAATGAAGTAAAGTTTCCGTTATTTATCATTCGCTTTATGTAAAACAAAAGACTTCCACTATTATTGATAACTTACACTAAATAAGTCACACATTTAGTTGAAAATACCAAAGACAACTAAATAACTTATCAAATAAGTTAAGTGAGATAAATGAATAGATTAATTAAACCAAATTAAGAACAAATTTTCATAAAACACAGGATAATTGAAATAGTTAGGCTAATTGAAAAGGTTAAGTACTTGATGCGCGTCGTTATGGACAGGCGTGCAGATGATGTGGCATGACCTGGTGATGCGTCCGGCGTATGGCGGGACCCATATTGCCTTGGGATTTGGGGTTGCCATAAGTAATCAAACAAAAATAAAATATTTTAGGTTGTTACAATTGATTCCCTTAGGATGTCGACACTCCATCTAGCTAATGTGATGTAGCTCAGAACTTGTTGATGGAGTCTCCTATTTGTTGATGTGACGTAGCTCACGGCTCGAATATATGATATGTAAGTTGATGTGACAACCCTCATGACTGACCGAATCTAGATTTGCTTGAATTATTTAGTATTGTCTCCTTTGGAGTATCTTGATACTTGTTTGCATACGCACGTTTGAGTTTTCCCATTTTTATAGCTATTATATGCTTTCAGTTACCGTTCTTGTATATTTGGAAATGTGAATGAATGGCAGCAAGTTACACATTGGAATTGTCATTCTAGGTGATAATTGCAGTTCATCGAGTAGCAGGCTCGGGAAGGCGAAGATTGACCACTATCTCTGAGCCCTAGACAAATTGTTGCTACTCTTCTGTAGGTTTTTTGTTTATATCGTGTTGTATTGACTTACATTATGTCTTCTACATACTTTTAGGTTGTATATTAGGTTGAGAAACTAAACTCCCTGACTGATGTATGTATTAAATTGTTCACTCGATTGTTTTGACTTACATGTGATCGTCCTTTCTTGGTTTCCACATATAGGTGTTATTTATTATGCTTCCACTATTTGATTATGTCTTCCACTAATTATTAAACTGTTAAAAGGTTTTAATTAACTCTGAAAATCACGAATAGCGAGAAATGACAAATACTTATCTCGAATGCGAATAACGAGGAGAATAAGATATAACGATAATTAATATGTCGTTAAGTCCTACATGGCTCGGACTAAGGCTTAATGACGGGATTAGGCCGGTGGTGCCTTGTTTAGATGCTTGGTCCGTCACAAAGCTTCCCTTGTTTACTAATCTAACATGCCTTTTGTTAAATAACCAAGAAATTATTATGATTGAAAGTAACAAATTGATCTACAAGTCATTGTATGTCACTGTAACAGTTGAACTAGATTAGGGGAAATTGAGATGTTATCAATGTGATGACCGCGAGTGAAAGGGAAAGAAGGATGAACCAGGGATGAGAGATAGACAAAAAGACGGGGTTATGTTTTGATTTCGATTTCGTTTTCTTAAGTTACGTAACTAAACTGGTTCACAATTGAACCGCCGGTTCATGAAAAAATGAAACACGTGGTCAGTTAAGTTAGATCTTAACGACCTATATAATAGAAGGACTAAATGTATACTAGTTGAAAAGTTAAGAGACTAAATGTGTAATTTTGAAAGTTGAGGAACCAAAAGCATTAAAGGTTGAAAGTTCATGGACCAATTATGATGGGTTTTGCCTAAACAAAACTCTATTTATGTTGTAACAACTCCTATTATAAGTTCACCCACCTATTTCTAAGAAAAGTTTGAATGTGTTATCTTTTGAAATTACCAACTACCTCACGTCTCTCTCACGCACACAACTGCCTAGCGCACTAATAATTTCTCTTCCTCTCTCATTGTCGACTTCACTTTCGATGTCTTTACGGCGGGTTTGTAAATTGTCGCTTCCACCACCATCTCACCCCTTTACATGCGACATTGCCTTTGTGATCTCGAATTTGTGAACATTGACAATGTAAGGCCGTTACCAAACACAAGGCTTATGGTAATTTAGGAAACTTTTGTTATTTTTTCGAATGAGTATATAAGCTTTTTAGCATTTTTCAAGGATTAGGTGAATGAAGTTATCAATATGGGTTTGTTACAACATAGATGGGGTGCCTCGGTTGAGAGGCACCATATTGTTCAAACTGTTGGAGATTACATCTTTATCATTTTCCTTTTGAGCTTTGTTAAATTGATAACATGTTGCAAACTTGCCATAGTGATATCTAAGTTTTCTCCTTTCTTAAATTGTTTCCTTTTTCACTTAACAAAAATGAAGTAATTAATTAATTAACATTTTTTTAAGAAATAAAATTTTTATTAATCATCAATGGCTCTCAATACATTTAATGGAACTAGATGGGATGTATAATCAATCGTTGTAGCAAGTAGTTTCACTAATCCTAATTGTTCAAAAGAACATTCAACAACCATAAAGTTGAATTTCAAGAATTACGCCTATGACAATGGAATAGTTGGCAATCAGTGACTATTCTCTTTACAAACGTCTGAAACATGACAGTACACATATACATTACTCAAACCATAAAAAAATAAAACTTCCGACAAGGGAAGTAAACACAATACATCCGTCGAAGGAAGACGATCTAAACCTTCCAACAAGGTAAGGAACACAACTACCTATAAAATAAAATTCAAGGATGAGTTTTAATCCCACAAACGCGAAAATTCACACACATTCTTAGAGGATGCAGATGTAGAGAAGTGATTGTCGTCAATAGTGAATGTGATAGTCGCAACGGGGAATAACCTAAATATCTCATTAAATCTTAACAGACCCAAAGTTTATTTGATAAATAAAACACAAGAGGTTATTTGAACTAACGCTGATTAGAGGAGAGGATCAATCATGGTTCAAAAGGTGAATCAACACGGAGAACCAAAGAAAATATTAAGGTTTTTGAGCCGCTAGAAGTTTGTACCCTAGTAGAAAAGACTATTTAATTAATGTTTTAAGATAAATGCAAAAGTAATTAAAAAAAAAACAAATACAAAGTAATTTGAAAATAAGATAATTAAAAAATATTAAAAATAAGATAAAGATAAAAATTGCTATAAAAGTAAGATAAATATAATTATAGTTTTTTTTTCAAAAAAAAAGATTATGATAATTATATGTATATATAAAAGATAGGTTTGATTAATAATGCAACATCGAGCGCTATAACACTATTCGAGCTATAAACTAGCATTATTTTAGTGCTGGTTAGAGACACCCTAACAAATGTAGGTGATCAGTGAGTGATTTAAGTATTTTTTCTATAACTTTACAAGGGTATTACAAAATATATAGGTAATATTCCATGATATATGAAGCCCAATGTACCAGAATAGTCTTGGGTTGAGTCAAGTAAGACTACTAGATAGCGACAAAGCTCTCCCTTTAGAATTTTAAAAGGACTCTATGCTTAAAGGCAGAACTCGAAACCAATAGGTATAACTGACCCAACCCAAGCCACCGCCCAACTCCATTAGGTAGACCCTGATAATTTTTTAATTTTTAATTTTTTGTTTGCAATAGACCTTGATATTTTAACAACCTTTTAATACATATATTTATAATACAATGGTGTAGATTTTTATTGGGATATTTGCCGCACAAAACTCAATGAAATCTACGCCATTTGTGTAGTAAATGTATAATACTAAAAGGTTGTCCAAAAATCATTTTCTTAGGTAATAATAATGTATGTATCAAAAGGCTGTCAAAAAATCATTTTCCTAGGTAATAATATTTAAGTGAGTTGAAGTCAAAAGAAAAAAATATTCGGCTATATGCACCCCATTATTTCCTTAGGGCACCTCAACGAAAAAGTCAAACTTAAAAAAAAAAGTCCTTATGGCCCCTCACTTTGATTAGTGCACCCCGCCACCCTTTTCCTCTCATTTTGTGCACCCCACCATCATCCCTCAACACATTCTCTTCTTGTGATTTGCAAGGCATCATCAAGTGGCTCGGCCTAGCAGGTCTGAATCCTTAGTTACAGAGTCGGTTAGATCCCACCGAACATCTAGCTAGTTGGACAGTCACTCAAAGCCTACCGAACGTGTAATTGGAGAGTCGGTCGGAACCCACCAAACCTTTAGGTCAGCAATTTTCAATTAAATTCCACGAAAGAGGTTCGGTTGGACAATACCGAACGTAAAAGATAAGTTTCGACCACATGTCGCAGAACCTAAAACAGATGTCTCAACCAAAGTATTGGAGTTGGGTACTTCGATTGGGATGAAGGGGCATTTTAGCAAAAATGTTGAGGTGCTCTCATAAATTGAAATTTGAATTTGATGTGCACTCATTTGGGTGCCCTTATGAAAACGTAAGTTGCTATAGTCGGGCTAAAAAAATTACATGGGTGTTTTCTTTTCTTTTTTTTTTGAAAAACTAAGTGAGTGATTTTATAGTTTTTAGGACTTGTCTACAAAATAGAGAGGATGAGATGAAAGAGAGAGAAATGGCTCAATAAGAGTGAAAATGATCAAGGGGATAGAGGGTTTGTAGTGTCGGGAGCATCGAGAAGGAAGAAGACTTGATAAAGAACGAAGAGTTCGGCCCCTAAAGATCTCCAACGACCTTCAACACTGTCACCGACGTCTCACTCATGAGGTAATCATTTCTTTTGCTTTTTTTTCAATTTCCGGATTCAATTCTTCAGACTTTTTTCAACTTGATTTCCATTTACACAGAAACTGATGTTAAGTTGTTGAAATACATGTTTGTTTTAGAATGTGAGATCGAGCCAATCCCTTTGTTTTATTTATGCTTAATTTGTAGAAACCCCAAGTCCTAGGGTTGGAATACTTGAACCGAATTGGGCAATGAGTGAATTGAAAGTGCGTTGTTAAATTTGAAGTTAAATGTACAATGCTAAGACCCGAATTGGGGATTTGATTACTTGATGTGTAATTCTTAAATTGAGTGAATTTAAGGATAAGATTTTAGTTAGTAATCGAGCTTTCAATACCAACATAGCCTTAGTCCCAAATTAATTGGGGTCGGCTACATGGATCAAACTCTTCCATTGTGCTCGATTTAGTGCCCATTCAAATCCCTCCTAATTAATGTGTCACAAGTTAACTTTAGTCTACTTCTATCTCGTCAAATTTCTTCAGTTTCTATTAAGTTAAATTTTCTAGTGGAGGCATTTGTAGGCCGTCTTTGCTAGAAATCGAGCTTTCAATAAGGACATTGATTTGATAATAGAAAATAGGGGAATTGAAGTCGAATAGAGTGGATCTATATGGTTCTAAGACATTGTAAGGACTAGATTTGTGTTTATTTCTAAATAGCTTAAGTTTCATCAAATTTTGAACAAGTTCAGATGGTTTTTTGTTAAAATCGAACAAGAAATTCAATTTAAATATCATATATTGTTCTAAGTGAGGAATCAGACTTCAGTTTGTTAATCCAAAAGTTAACCATCGGTGCCTCACTCGATTGCAGGTTCAAATTTCATTCTGTGATTTATGGATATGAATTGTGTATTCAGATAGAAGAATGCATTTCCAGTGCTTTCCATGCGTTTGATGGGAGATGAAAGCTCCAAAGCAATCACACTTTGTATGGCTGATCTTGCTAGCATGTCTACTAATCTTCCTCTACTCTTCAATCCTCCCATTATACTCAGTCTCTGAAGTATTTCCTCAACCTTCAAGTTTCTTTTCCAAAGAAAACCAGAAAACCCCAGCTAAGCCTATTAATCAATCAATACCTTGCAATTACTTTAAGGGCTGTTGGATTGTAGATCCCAAGTTGTAGATCCCAAGTCCAGACCATTATAAGATGAAGATTAACCATTTCATAGGAATGCTTGGAATTGGTTTAGAAATAAGAGAGAAAACATGGAGAAGATTAATTCTTGGAAATGGGTACCTGACAATTGTCTGCTTCCATGAATTAATCCCTTTGTGTTTCTGTAGTCCATGAAGGATAAAAGCATCGGCTTTGTGGGGGATTCATTGAATGAAAAATTTTTGGTGTCATTTCTTTGCATTCTTCGATTGGCTAACAGCGATGCCAAGAAATATAAGAAGAAAGGTGCTTGGAGAGGAGGGTACTTCCCCAAGTTTAACGTCACAGTTTGTTACCATAGGGCTATGTTGCTTGCCAAATATGAGTACGTGACACAATTGTTTCTCATTTTGTTATTTCTTTGGAACTTATTATAATATCTCGATGTTATATGAAAAACGTTTCAAGTTCATAATTTCAATCCACAACTATCATTCCTTTGGATTAGTTGCTTTTGCACATTAATTAGTTATCTCTTAAATTGAACTCAATGAGTTTGCTACTGGCTTAGTTGGGGCTAATTTTCATATTTGTGTTCTAGATTGTTATAGTTTTATTCTATATGATGATTATGTCCTATTTCTCAAGAGTGCAACTGAGTTTTGCAAGAGATTTCAAGGAGAGTTCAAAAGTGGACTAATTTTTTTGTCACATAATTACAATCAAACTTTCTCATTATTTAGTAATGCCATAGTTTCCTCTACATGATTTCTTTTCAATAAACCATTTTTTTATAATTGCTAGTAAGCATTCCTTAGAGAAATGCTATGTGATATTATTTGTCCTGAATAAAACATAATATATTAGATCCATCATTAGTTGACCGTTCTGCAGTTAATTTTTTTTGTTTGATAGCACCATTCTGCGGTTCTAACATCTAATGAGTGATTAAGTATTTATCTAATTGTGAAGTTGGGGTATTTTTTATTTCCCTATCGAAGATGAATTTTCTAGAAACGTAGCTACTGGCAAGCTAGCTAGTAGATTAATACTTGAGAATTTTTCATACCTTTGAGTTGCAAAATATCTTTCTATATACGTCACAAGGGCAATGGCGACCTTTTTTTCTTTTTTTCTTTAGTTGCAGTTGCAGTTGCAGTTGAAGGCCTTACCCATTTTTCTTTAGTGAAGCTGGTAACAGATTCATGGAAGAGAATATCAAAATTCTTTTCTAGAACAATAGTCATATTTTACTAGATTATTCTTTATGACATCTCGTTACCCTTTCCTTGTTTAGGATGACAATAAGAGTAGCAAAGCAGAAGTCATAAAAAATCTGAAAATGTTTTTCTTGAATCCTTGAAGAGATTAAGGAACCAATGTCTAATTCTATGGGCATGATGCCTGAAATTGAGGTTAAAAGAGTGATGTAGTAAGTTGTTAATTCTTTAACTTATGTTCTCAGATATCTGACTTGACAAAGAAGTCTATAGTTAAGATAAAAAAAAATTGACTACAAAGGAACCACCTCATATTACTAGAAACAACTTATTGAAGTTAACAGCATAATAGGATTTGGCCTAATATGGAACTAACTCTCGATGAATCCCTGAGCATAGACACGCTATGCATAACAACAAGAGTGTTTTGTTAAAATAACATGCAAGACATAAATAACTATCATATGTGACTTTTGTCGATGTGACTGTGCCAAGTACATATTCCATGGACGTGTAAATGATTTGTCAATATGTGGCTAAACATAAAGTGAATTAGAAATCCTTTTGGGAAGATTACTATGGTAGACAGTATGAAAAAGTGGATAGTAGAAAAATGGGGTAAGGTAGAATGGATAATGGCACCATTCCTGTACAATGTACGGAGGTCTTAGAGGTAAGGTAATTCATATCTTTTTCTTGCATAACAATTATGTGGTTTGGTTAGACGGGGGACCTACATTGATAGATGTTGTTAGTTTAAAGTTGCTAATTTTCTTTAGCTCTTTTTTCTGCAGTTATTTAGAAAGTTGTCATGGGCTTCGGTCAAATAATACCAGGTTTTTGGTTCACAAGTTGTATAAAGGCTATAGAACAAAAGATTTCTGTTTTAGACCTTTATGCCTAACTTACAGTTATATTCTTACTGTAATTGGGCGTTTGAGTGCAAGGATTCGCAATTGAATCCCGTTACTCGTGTGTTCACCAATCTGTTTGGATGGGGAGATAGATAAGTGGAGGATTCACAAATCCCAAAACCTTTACTCGCAAAATTCTGAATCACTCTCCGTGAAGCAAACAAGCCTAATTTCATTGGCATATTTTTCTGTTCTTTTTTCTTTTATTTGTCAAGATAATTGCTCCCCCACGTCATTTTCTGTCATGACCTTGTATTGTACTTGTTGCTAACACTCTTGGTCTGGGCCTCTTGTGATGAAGTCAGTCACATCCTGGGGACGTTCTGTGAATGTTGGGCTTTGTGTGCCATTTGTTAATGACCACTATTTAGTTGCATGAACTTGATTTCCATTTAATTAATGAAAACTATGCAGTTGTATGAACCTAGCTCTCCCTGCCCATCCTCTTTGAGCTTACAATGAAATCTCATTTTCTTCCCTTCCTTGGAGATTTGAACCCATTAATATGAGTTCGACAAAATGTCATTTAATCGATAAGCCAATAGCGACTAATTCTTGGCTATTAGAATGACTGTATATTATAATCGTTTCTGGATCATCAATCTGAATATTATCTATTAAGTAAACATCACGTTGCATCTTCCAACCTGCTTATTTAGGTTAATTTGATTGAATTTCAGGAAACGATTTTCTAATAGCACTATTCTCAAGAATAAGAATTTTTATATTGTACTTGAGAATGATTTGGATTTGAAGGGTAAAAATCTAAAACGGGAGAAGATATCAGATTGACACAAGATAATAATTTCTTTTCTATCTTTAACATTGAAAGTTGAAAACACGACGATAAAAATAGTTGCAAGAACAATTTCACCGTAATTTTATGAACTTATAGGTTATAGGTTATAACAAAATTTAGGGTTGGAATCTCCAGATTTGGTTATTCAGGCAAATAATCATAAAGCACACTCAGTATTCTAGCTTGACCTTTTTGATGGCCAATAGCTCCCCATTGGCAAGTATGCCTAGAAAATTACATGGTACATTGGTAATGCAAGATTTCTAGCACTTCATACCCTTACTCAACTTTAACATATTGATTTTAAGTCTTTCCTGACTTATTCATCTTTATATATGAAGCTTCTCACATACTCCTTATTTATTGTACAAAGGTGGCAACCTGCAAAAGATGCCAATCTCTCAAACAAGGATGGATTGAAGGGGATATACCGTGTAGATGTTGACCTACCCGCATTAGACTGGGTTGAAGCTACTAACTTCTATAACACACTGGTTTTCAATACTGGGCACTAGTAAGTATTTCTCACATCATCTACAGCATTAAATTAAGAAGAATGAACATTGGATTCATGTACCTAACCCCAGCTAGTTTGTGACTCATGCTTTGTAGTTGTTTGTATATGTCTCTTCTTAGTAGAACCCTTAGAAATTATTTGTATTTCTTTTTTTCTTCTAGATATAGATCTAGTATTGTATGGTATGAGAGTTGTCAGCAACATCACTTTCTACAAGATTTTAATGTTGTTTAGCATTGAGACGAGACTGGGAATCGTGTTTGAGGTTGCATGAAGTAATACATTGTTCACGACTTGCCTCCAAGTTTGCTTTATTTCAACCGCACATCTATGAGGTTTCTTGTCGACTCATGCATTAGGTTCATCAAATCTCAGTCTTGAATTTGTTTATAGTTGTTATATGTTACATTCTTTGTTTAATGGTGCTAGGCAGGGGCATGACATGTTTTCTTACTGTTTGAATTAAGGTGGGGTGTAGATAAATTTCCAAGAGAGACTCCTCTTGTCTTCTATCAAGGAGGGCGACCCATTCTTCCTCCGCTTGGATTACATGATGGCCTAAAAGTTGTTCTCAAAAATAAGATTTCTCACATACAAAAGGCGGTGCCTAACCAAACACTCAAGTTCTTGCGTATGCAGATGCCTCGACATTTTTATGGTGGTGAATGGAATCAAAATGGTAGTTGCTTGTTCAGTGACCCTCTCGAAAAGAATGAGGTAATAACTGTTGAACTATATGTGAGTTTGTATTGTATCCAATATTAGTCCCACATGGGAAAGAAACTTTTTGTTTCTTTCCTTATAAGAAATCTTTCACTTGAAAGTCTTAGTTAAGTGAATGTGGGGTTGGAGGCAAAGACCATGGGTATTCCCCATTGATTAATATATATTAAATACTTGATATTTAATATGTCTTTGATTAGGCCTTGGGCCTTGGGGCCTTTGGGGCTAATGTTAAAATAACTTAGCCAATACACAACACAAAATTTTTACTTTTTACATTAAATTTAATTATTTTCGAAATGTGGTAATTAGTGGTGAACAGTCACCATTAAAATTAGTTATTTTCGTTTTTATTAAAAGATGTGTAATTAGTGGTGAAAAGTCACCACTAATGACCTCGTTTTGAACAGTTGTAATTGTTCAAAAGAGGTGTCTTTTGGTCTCATTTTGAACAGTTGTTATTGTTCAAAAGAGATGTCTTTTGGTCTATAAATAGGGGTTGTAACCTCATTAGAACAAATAGAGAAAAATTTCGAAATTGAGGAAGTTTTTCTGCTTTTGAGAGTGAGATTTTATTTGTTGCGAGAAGAAAGGATCTTTTGGTTGGTGTGTAATCAAAGATCAATCCAGTTGTATCCTGGAGACGAACCTCTTGAAGCATTCATACACCGAATTGGAGGAAATTTCGTCTAAGGACATTGCAATTTAGTGCAAGCCTCTGGTATGATTTAATTTAGTTCTTTGTAATGAATTCATGCATGATATAACAACAGTTCAATTATATGCATGTTTTTTGTATATTGTTCCAACAATCTTAGACGAAAGCTTACATGTTATCACTGGTTTACATACAATAGTTGATTGCATATAATTTGTCACTGTTTTTACAAAAACTAGTCACTGATTTATACGAAATTGTTGTTTGCATACTAGTTTGAAATGGCATCTCTTGTAACTGAGAAATCCACTTCTGCTACCTCTGCCAATCCCAAAGATGAAAGACCAGAGAAGTTCAAGGGTCTTGATTTTAAAAGGTGGCAACAGAAAATGTTGTTCTGGCTGACCACTATGAATCTTGCCAACATAGTGAAGGAAGAAGTTCCGAAATCTGATGAGGACCCTTTGTCCAGGGAAACTCTCCTTACTATTGAAACATGGAGGAATTCGACTTTCTTTGCGAAATTACATTTTGAATAGACTTGATGATACACTGTATGATGTCTATTCTGAATGTAAAACCGCAAAGGATGTTTGGGATCTTCTCGAAAAGAAATACCGAACTGAAGATGCAGGGGCTAAAAAGTTCGTGGTAGGCAAGTTTTTGAAATACAATATGGTGGATTCGAAGTCCGTGGTAAAGCAAGTGGAAGAACCGCAAGTTCGATACATGAATTGCAGTTGAAGGGTGCATCGTAAATGAACATTTTCGAATTGGAGCCATTATTGAAAAGCTTCCACCGTCGTGGAATGACTTCAAGGTCTACCTAAAGCACAAGCGAAGGGACATGTCTATTGAGGATCTCATTTTGCGACTTCGTGTTGAGGAAGATCACAGGAAGGGAGACAAAAAGGAAATGGCTCATGCTAATGCTAACATGGTGGTAGGACAATCAAGCAAGTCCAAATTTCAGAAATTCCAGAATAAGAATTTCAAGAAAAATCTTAAGAGAACCGCCAAGCCGTTAGCACCAAAGGGGAAGGATTACAAGAAAATTAAGGGAAGTTGCTGGGTTTGTGGAAAGCAGGGTCGGGGCTCAAGATTGTCGCCACAAGAAAGATCAGAATCTTGATAATTCTGGTGTGAACAACCAAGCAAATGTTACTGCCATGGAAATTGATAATACTGACTTTGATCTCACTGCAGTTGTTTTAAACTAATATGGTTTCTGATGCCAAAGGATGGTGGATCGATACTGGTGCAACAAGGCACATATGCAGTGACAAAAACTTATTTTCTGAGTTTCATCCGGCTGATAGTGAAGAAAAACTTTACATGGGAAACTCATCCTCCTCCATGGTTGAAGGCAAAGGAACAGTGAAGATGAAGTTCACGTCTGGAAAAGTAATCACTTTACTTGATGTTCTTTATGTTCCTGATATTAGGAAAAATCTTGTATCTGGCCCTTTACTAAATAAGAAAGGGTTCAAGCTTGTTTTCGAGTCTGACAAATTTGTATTGACCAAGGGTGGCATGTTCATAGGGAAGGGGTACCTTACTGAAGGTCTCTTCAAACTAAGCATTGTAATTGTTAATGGCACTGGTAATAAAATGATTGTTTCTGCGTATATGACTGTCTCTGCTTATATGATTGAATCATTTGATATATGGCATGCTAGACTAGGGCATGTAAATAATACAGATTAATTCATAAAATGGTACATTTGAATATGTTACCAAAGTTTAAAATTGATTTAAAACATAAATGTGAAGTTTGTCTTTGAATCAAAGTTTGCTAGGCAAACATTTAAGTCTGTTCAAGAAAGATCAAGTGAATTATTAGATTTAATTCATAGTGATCTTTGTGACTTCAAATCAAATCCTACGAGAGGAGGAAAGAACTACTACATCACCTTTATTGATGATTGTAGTAAGTATTGTCACGTCTTTTTGATCAAGAATAAAAGCGAGGCCTTTGATGTATTTAAAATATATAAGGCAGAGGTTGAAAATCAACTTGACAAAAAGATAAAAGTACTAAGAACTGATCGAGGTGGAGAATATGATTCCATTGAATTTGCAGAATTTTGTAATACAAATGGAATTATTCATCAGACCACCGCGCCATATACACCTCAACAAAATGGTGTGGCAGAGAGGAAAAATAGAACTCTCAAGAATATGATTAATTCTATGTTGAATGATTCTGGACTTCCCCAAAACTTGTGGGGTGAAGCACTACTGACTGCAAATCATATCTTGAATAGAGTTCCTTTTAAAAAATTTGATAATTCTCCATATGAGATTTGGAGAAAAAGAAAGCCCACTTACAAAACTTTAAAAGTGTGGGGTTGCTTAGCAAAGGTTCAAATTCCTTTACCAAAAAGGACTAAATTAGGACATAAAACCGTAGATTGTGTATTCATCGGTTTTGCTAAGAATAGTGCAGCATATAGATTCTTAGTAGTTAAATCACATATTTCAGATATCAGTGATAATACTATTATAGAATCTGCAGATGCTACATTTTTTGAGCATATATTTCCTTTCAAGGAAAAATAAAATGGTTCATCACGAAAAAGGACGGCTGAAGAGAGTCTAGAAGAACCAACCACTTCAAGGGTTCA
Organism: Stephania cephalantha; assembly: GCA_039657325.1. Classification (NCBI taxonomy): domain Eukaryota; kingdom Viridiplantae; phylum Streptophyta; class Magnoliopsida; order Ranunculales; family Menispermaceae; genus Stephania; species Stephania cephalantha. The sequence goes on from CM077577.1 coordinate 13,434,062, forward strand.
AGAACAAGAATTGGAACCTAGAAGGGAAAAAGAATTAAAGTTCCAAAGAATTTTGGACACGATTTTATAAGTCTCGTTAACGAAAATGAACCACGGACTTATAGGAGGCTATATGTCTTCACCGAAGCTCCTTTATGGATGGAAGCCATCAATAGTGAAGTTGAATCCATTTTACAAAATAATACATGGGAATTGGTTGATCTACCATCCGGAATCAAACCAATTGGATATAAATGGATATTCAAAAGAAAGCTTAAAGCTGACGGTACTATTGATAAATACAAGGCACGATTGGTTGCAAAAGGTTATAGACAAAAGGAAGGTGTAGATTACTTCGACACCTATTCTCCTGTTTCGAGAATAACTTCCATTAGAATGTTGATTTCCATAGCTGCTTTATACAATATGGAAATACACCAAATGGATGTTAAAATTGCATTTCTAAATGGAGAGTTAGAAGAAGAAATATATATGGACCAACCTGAAGGGTTCATAGTCAAAGGCCAAGAGAATAAAGTTTGTAGACTTGTTAAGTCATTATATGGACTTAAACAAGCTCCTAAACAATGGCATGAAAAATTTGATCATACTATGCTAGCAAATGGTTTCAAAATAAATGAATGTGACAAATGTGTGTACATTAAAGAAATGAAAAACTTTTGCGTCATAGTATGCTTATATGTTGATGACATGTTGATTATGAGCACAAGTAAGGATGCTATAATGTCAACCAAAAAGATGTTGAATTCCAGTTTTGACATGAAAGACTTAGGTCTAGCTGATGTAATACTAGGAATTCAAATCAAAAGGAATAACGAAGGTTATGTCCTCACACAATCTCATTATGTTGAGAAAATCTTAAAAAGATTCAATCGATTCGATTGTAAACCTGCTCCAACTCCTTTTGATGCTAATTGTCATCTTAAGAAAAATAATGGAGAAGCAATTTCTCAATTGGAATATTCTCAAGTAATTGGAAGCTTGATGTACTTGATGAACTCTACTAGACCTGACATAGCTTATGCATGCGAGCGGTGAGTAGATACACAAGTAATCCTAATGATGCTCATTTGACAACATTAATAAGAGTTATAAGGTATCTTAAATATACCTTAAATTATGGACTTTATTATACAAAATATCCACTTTGTACTTGAAGGGTATAGTGATGCAAATTGGATTTCGATAATACGAAAACCAAATCAACAAGTGGATATATATTCACATTAGGTGGAGCAAATGATTTCTTGAAATCAACAAAACAAACGTGTATAGCACGTTCCACCATGGAATCTGAATTCATTGCTCTTGACAAGGCAAAAGAAGAAGGCTTTGAATGGCTAAGAAATTTCTTAGAAGATATTCCTTGTTGCCAAAACCGATCCACAAAGAATATGCATACATTGTGAAAGTATGGCAAAGACAAGCAAGAGCTAAAAACAACATATATAATGGTAAGTTAAGACATATAAGGCGCCGACATAATACTATAAGACAATTACTCACAAGTGGAGTAATTAGTATTGATTATGTTAAGTCTAAGGAAAACATTGCAGATCCTTTGACTAAAGGCTTACCAAGAGATCAAGTGAAGATATTATCGAGGGGAATGGGATTAAAGCCTATAGAGTAAGTCAAGTCTAGTGGAAACCTAACCTAGGCGATTGGAGATCCCATGGTCTAGGTTCAATAGGCAAACTGGTTAGACTTGACTTAACAAACAGGACACACAATTACCTGTTCCTATGATGAAGTAAGTGTGTTGATAAGAAGTTTAGGGTATGCAATAATGCATTTAATGATTAAAGATAAGTCACCTATATGATAGTAAATGTGGGGTCGCATTTATGAGAATGAATAGGCTAAATTCTCTAAAGCTATCATGAACCCAGGATATGTTCAGGACCAAAATGAACAACAAAGAATAAAGTGCATCAGGAATCATGTCATAAGTGAGACATATTGTCTTAGTTTACTACAAAAAGTGAACAGTTCAAGATACATACATCACTGCGTCACGAAGTGAACTCGATATGATCTTACTAGGGTAAGTTCAAGTCTATACGACACTTTCCTGATTAATATGACATGATAATCTCTCTCAATTGTTTTTAAAATAATGGTTATTATTTAATATTTGTTTAAATTTTGTGTTTGTGATTTGGCAAAGTAAACTCGGTCATGGTTGCAGATGGATACAATACAAATGTGGGGTATTGTTGAACTATATGTGAGTTTGTATTGTATCCAATATTAGTCCCACATGGGAAAGAAACTTTTTGTTTCTTTCCTTATAAGAAATCTTTCACTTGAAAGTCTTAGTTAAGTGAATGTGGGGTTGGAGGCAAAGACCATGGGTATTCCCCATTGATTAATATATATTAAATACTTGATATTTAATATGTCTTTGATTAGGCCTTGGGCCTTGGGGCCTTTGGGGCTAATGTTAAAATAACTTAGCCAATACACAACACAAAATTTTTACTTTTTACATTAAATTTAATTATTTTCGAAATGTGGTAATTAGTGGTGAACAGTCACCATTAAAATTAGTTATTTTCGTTTTTATTAAAAGATGTGTAATTAGTGGTGAAAAGTCACCACTAATGACCTCGTTTAACGAGTTGTAATTGTTCAAAAGAGGTGTCTTTTGGTCTCATTTTGAACAGTTGTTATTGTTCAAAAGAGATGTCTTTTGGTCTATAAATAGGGGTTGTAACCTCATTAGAACAAATAGAGAAAAATTTCGAAATTGAGGAAGTTTTTCTGGTTTTGAGAGAGAGATTTTCGCTGTTGCAGAAGAAAGGATCTTTTGGTTGGTGTGTAATCAAAGATCAATCCAGTTGTATCCTGGAGACGAACCTCTTGAAGCATTCATACACCGAATTGGAGGAAATTTCGTCTAAGGACATTGCAATTTAGTGCAAGCCTCTGGTATGATTTAATTTAGTTCTTTGTAATGAATTCATGCATGATATAACAACAGTTCAATTATATGCATGTTTTTGTATATTGTTCCAACAATAACTTAACTCCAATACATCCTAATCGAAGTGTTACGTAAGGTTGAAGTGTAAATCCAACTAATGAATGGACAGCTTGACAGTTGGTTCGACCCCTTCATTGATGGAGTGAACAAGGAAGCGAGACAAGTGAACCATCTAATCATGGATGCATTGCGATGGACGGACATCCAATTGCTCGATATTACTCATATGAGCGAGTTTAGAGCAGACGCTCATCCAGCAATTTGGTTGGGAAAGAAGGATGCAGTTGCAATCTGGGCACAAGACTGCATGCACTGGTGCTTGCCCGGTCTTCCTGACATATAGGTCGACATATTAGCGTCACTTATTCTTTATTATTTGGAAAGTGAAAGATGATAATGCGAGGAATGTGAATGAACGAATATTGGTACATGTCCAAGGAAGTTCTCAAGTAAAAGTGCGAGTTCCATTCCTGCCAAGTTCGATCAGTTCCACTTAGGCAACCTACAATGTGAATTGAGAGTGCATAGAGAACTTGAAGCAGAAGAGATCGATTCATGAATAAAATCATCTGATATTTATGTAACAGGCTAGTTTGGAAAGTTTTTTATGCTTATTATTTATTCAGATTGATTCTTTTGAATTTGTAAAATTGAAGTAGATGTCTCGTCAAAAAGAAAAGGAACTAGATGCGTGGAAATAATCGTCTAGTATGTTGGGCGGTAAAGAGACAACTAGCACATAAAATAAACATAACGAAAATGAGGATGCTTAGGTGGATGTGGTAAAACTCAATCGTAAAGATAGAATAAGAAATACGAAATTCAAAGAAAAGTATGAATGTCATCAATTGACACAAAGATTAGGGAAGGTCGATTGAAATGATTGAACACTAGCTTTTAAAGTCGGCTTACAAATGTCCTCACTAGAAAATCGGACTTAATAGAAACTCCAAAAAAAAGTCAACGACGCATTAATTATGAGAGATTTAAATGACTTAGAAATGTAACCATCAATCACTTAATCAAACACAATTAAAGAGTTTGACTGATGTAGCTAACTTCAACTAATTTTTGAGGGTTGGTTGTTTTTTTGCAAATCAAGTGTATGACATATATTGTGTTGTTGCAGCATTTCTCATTTCTGGAACTAGTGACACGAGAAGTAGGAAAGATTCCTGTGTTTCTCGAGCTTGGTTTTTTTTTTTGTCTATTGCTTTGTCTTTTTTCTTCATATATATTATTACGTTATTCGGACGTTTATTTTTAAAAAAATCATCGATGTACTTTTTTTCCTGCATTAAATCATCGATGTACTTACGGCCTGCATTATTAAAAGTCTACAAGATTTAATTAGGTCACGCAATTGTTGACTTTTCAAATTAATCTAACCTTACCACCAAAAAAACAGAAAAAAATGTTGCATTACTAATATTCAACTAGCTGGGTTGGCATTGCACTAGACAGTAGTGTATTTTGCTGCGAGTAAGTGCATGGCAATTTTTATTTATTTATCTTTTTTTTTGTCAATTTATTTATCTTTTTTGAAGCCGGCAATTCCTTTTTATTATATATATATATATATATATATGAAGGTTGGCCCAACAATATATTTAATTATTAATATTAATATATATTTTTGAGAAATGGGAGACTAGCTCCCGAACGTTGCGTTATCTCAAGAATGTTAAACACACAGGGGGTTGTGTACCCTCCTTTACAATTATTCACAATGTACAAAAGAATAAGAGCACCGCTATGTGCACCTCAATTGTTTATGAAGGCACCCCAAAATGCATGTAAATTAGTACACATTTGGGGTGCCCTCATAAATAATTGGGGTGCACATAGCGCCACTCAAGAATAATATGTGCAAAATTTCCAAACTAAAGTGGGGTGCCCTCCAGCTAAATGCGCCGCCCTCACAACACGATGGGTGTGCAAAAATAGGCCGAAGCTAAAATGGAGCCAATGCTCCCAACCTTATAGTTCCCCCGCCGGTAATAATGAGGCTTCGAGTCACAACTCCTTGAGAGAGAAGCTAATAAAAAAAGCCCAAAGCGAAAACGGAGTAACCCAAAACCACACCGAGTTCCAACCGAAGAAAAGGAGCCCGCCAACCGCCTCTCCCCATGCCCGCAATTGAGTCTCACATCTGCATGATTACCTGCAATGAAGAAAACGCCACCCATTAGAATTCTCGCCAATAGCTAATCCTTCGGCCCTCGTCATGCTGCCCGCTAGCCTCTGAACACGTCCTGGCCTCATTGGGACTTCATAGAGGATTCCCTTAGAGTGAGGCAGCATGATTTCCAAATTGAGAGCATTATGTTGAAAACTCTGTGGCAGCCCCCCGTAACCAATCCCAACCATACGCTTCCAAAAACCAACTGAAAAATGCCCTTCCCCCCTATCAGTGTAGCAGCCATTCAGGGGAAACATTAAAGTAAAGCAGAATAAATGAAGAGGTGAAAAGATGAGAAGTTGCAAACACTTGACAAATGCCTATGGACTCGTTCCCTCTAACTCCTTCTGACGTAGTCGAAGTCCTTGTGGATGACCCTCAACCTTCACTTCCACTACATGAAATGCCCCCCTACATACTATAATAAAAGAGAAGAACAAAACGGGGGACTCCCCAAGACACTTATCGCCCCTGTTAGTTTAGCACCCAAATTACAAGAAAAAAATAAATAATAAAAATAAAAAATAAAAAAGCTAAAGCTAACACCTCCTTCCACGCATAAAGGCCAGAATTAGACTAAAGCATCAGTAATATCCATGCTTGCATGTCTCCCTGCCAAAGAAAAGATAAAAGATCCATGCGGCGTTTCTTGGGCTTTTAAGACCAGGATATTGCAGATATCCCCTCCAAACGCATAGGCCAAAGCAACTGTGCCACATGAAACATCCACCGATCACAGAGGCACATGCATCGTCCAGACCGTTGCCCTCCCTGTCGTGCCGCATCGAGGTGGCCGAGTATGAATTCCCCAACATTCATTATATGATGTTGCCCCATCGTCCAGCCAGTTGCCCCCATTGAAAGTTCCTGAACTCCTTGTGCCCCAAGAGAACCGACGCCATTGTCCTTCTTACGTTGTCCCACACATCCTCCCAGCTGTTGTCTGTACCTTGGAAGATCCTTTGATTTCACTTCGCCCATAATGCCCACGCTAGATGGAGAGTCCCAGTTCTCTATAAGATTATACTTCTCTGTCACCGTACGTTGGCCGCCGCTTCCACACATTCCCGAAACATCTGCGGTAGAGGTCCTTACATAGCAAGCTCGTTTGCCATGGCCATTCGAACTTGCTTTGAGAATTGGCATTTAAAGAGTAGATGGTCCACCGTCTCCTCGTTGTTCCTACATAGTTCGCACCTTAATGGGGATAAAATCAACGTGGGACACCGTCTTTGCAAGACATCCATCGTGTTTATCTTTCCTAACAAAGCTAACCATCCAAATACCTTTGCTTTCATTGAAACGAGACTCTTCCAAATTGAGTTGTGAGCCTAGCCCATGCGGTTCGCGCTCTCCATACAAACATTGTAGAAAGCTGATTTAACCGTAAAGGCCCCTGGATGGGTCCCACCTCCATGAGTGTGCATCCTCAGCAGTAGTGAGTACCACACCTTGTAGTGTTAGAGATGGTACTGTACAGCTGAACACTGCACAAATTTATGTTCAATTGTAACAGAATTAGTTAGACAATTGTGTACTCAGTTATCTAGGTTGGTCTATATATACCTTGTAATGACGTGCTAAGTTAAGGAAGAGAGTTTTTCATTTTTTGAGAAACTGTGTGTACTGTGTGTTCTGTGTTTCTTGAACACAGTGTTCTTCTTCACATTGTTTTGTGTTGACAGATCAACCTCTTTAGGTTTGATCTTAACATGGTACCAGAGCAAGGCATCATGGCATCAGCTAGTTCAGATTTAGATGTCTCCACATGTTCACTACAAAACATTGAGGAACTCAAAGTCATTAATTAGTGTACCACATGTTTGCCAATATGCATCCCTAAATTAAGGACACTTGTAAATTTAGCGTCTTTAAATTGACAACACTTGTGCACTTAATGTCTCTAAGTTGACAACTCATGTACACTTAGTGTCTCTAAATTGACAACGCATATACACTTAATTAGTGTCTCCAAATTAACAACGCATGTGCACATAGTCTCTACATTAACAACGCACGTGCACTTAATGTCTTTAAATTAACAACGAATGTGCACTTTGTGTCTCTAAGTTGACAACACATATACACTAGTGTCTCTAAGTTGACAACGCATTCATATTTAGTGTCGTCATGTATATATATATATATCAAAAAAATAATTAATATTAATATAATTGGAAAGAAGATTTTATATATAAATTAAAGATGTTTCTAGTTCTATTTACAAGAATATTATTTATCAATAAAAATGAAATTTTTATTTATTTTATTTGAACAAAAATCAAATTAACAAATGTACAAATTTAAGGTGAAAAAATAAACAATATACAGTAGAATTTCCTTCTTAAACAATATACAGTTGAATTTCCTTGTTAAATGAAATCTTTAAACTATAACGATTACACAACGATTACACAAGGTCTCCCAACAATTCCTTAAGAGACCAACAAATATGTGAAAAGACGTTTCTTCGATATCTTTGAAACTGAGAATGTGATATAGTGGCGACCCAAGCACTCGTAGTAGTACAAGCCTTGTTGAGATAACTTAAGATGCACTAATTAGAAAGGATTTAAAAGGTCCAAAAAGCACAACATTAAGTAAATTAAATCAAGAGCAATGAAAAGAAAAATAAAAACCCTACTTGTATCAACGAGGCTTTGTTTTTTATTGATATCGTTCTAACTCGCCTTGTTTAGCGAGAATTCATCCTGCATTTTCCATTGCAAAGACACCAACTTTTGAAATTGAAAGCTTCGAATCATTTTAGGCAATGCATTGTCGAGAGAAACAAAAGTATTACTTGTGCAAATATCAACAAGATAATGAGTTATGGAAGCCCAACTCCCACACATTTAGCTACCTACACATAGAAAACATTTCCACTTAGCTACATTACATGGTGGAATGATAATCGGTAAAATTTACCAAAGAAGTAGCCTTATTCAAATTTCTATTCTTCATTATGCTTTCATCGATAACAAGCAATTTGTAAGTGCTTACCGATGGTTGCAAGTGCTTACCTATGGGGAAACAAGCTCATAGAGACCAAAACATGCTAAAGCAACTAAAGGAATCGCTAAAAGTATACACGTACACATAGTAAAATTAATGCTACATTAGTAACCATTTTACTAATACAAAACTCATTTCTTATCACATATAAATCAATAAACATGTAGGTATATATATTGATTTAGGTCTTTTTTTCTCATACGAAAGGAACTTCATGACAAAGGAAAGATGGCAGTGAGTCAAAAGTTCAAAACATAAATACACAAGTATCACATAAAGCTGACCGATCCTCAAAATATCAAATAAGAGAATTTCTCTAAAATTAACAAGTGAAAACAGAATAAAAGAACTTCCGAGCAACATATGGCCTCATGTAAATATGCTTAAGTGCGATTGCAATTTATTTGGCAACGTAAAAGCGCGATGATGTTGTAACGGCAAACCTGCCACTCTCTAGATCAACAAAGCAATCATCATTCCAGGGACCAAGACGCCCTTTCATTGTGACTTTTGATTCATCCCATTGGCGGGACACCAACCTAACAAGATATGGAAAAGAAGTAGATTTAATCTTGCAATTCGGACAAATTACGACAAAATATATGATAGCAAGTGCCAATGTACATGACAAAGTAGACTCGGTATCCTTGGAAATCCAAAGTACGATTTCACAATATGTAATATTGATTCAACTCGAGAATGATTCAAATCCTATGCAAATGGGAATCACACGAGGTGAAGAACCAAAGAAATGGTAAGTTCATTCTCTTTCCACGGTTCCAACAATCCAATGGCGGTCATGGTTTTGACTTAACATTAAGGGGTCGGGTAGAGAGAACCCTCTTTTTAATTCTCATTATGATGATACTTGACCCAATGACAAACTCTAAATTCGTATATTTCGAAATAACTTCCTTAAATCTTCCTAATACAAACAAACAAACAACAACATAGCCTCAGTCCCAAATTAATTGAGGATGGCTACATGGACCAGGGTAATAAGCAACTTATAATGCGTTGATTCATTTTCATCCTCACATTTCTCATATGTGGAACAAGCGCCATTAGTATTATAACTCGTCATGCCAAACATAAGCAAGTAATCTTTGAAACCCTCCACCCTGCTTCAATTTACCGCAAAACCTCGCTAAGTATATGCATCCTAATGTAGGTAGACCGATAATTTGAAGTTCGGGTTTTGGATAATAAAAAGAGAATTTCGTTATCGAATGACAATAATTTTTTTTTAAGCAATCAAAATTTTCAAACTCTATCCTAACAATCGTCTCAATGTTCTATACAATAGTGCATTAAGAAAATATAACCTTATATACTAATAATAGAAAACCACCAAAAAAAAAACAACAACAATAATGTGTAAGCGAGAAAAGATGCATACTAGTGTACTATATTTTCCATAAGTTAATGTTTCTAAGTCACCACTTATGATTGAAGATCCTTACTTCCTCAAGTTTTGTCTTCAATGTCGGTGTTGACCAATGATAAATGAAGTTATTTTCAATTAAAATACAAAGTAATCATAAGAGATGTATAAGTCACTATATTAAGGTAGTGGAAGAATTGATGATGTTTAGTTAGCCATTTTGAACTAAGCTCAATTTTGAACTAAAATACAAAGTAACAGTTCATGCTAGAGATTACTTGGTAGAGTCTCCCAAGTTGGGCTGGGTTCATAAAGTGATGTACAATGTATATTCTACACAATGTGCTTAGATCTAGACTAGTGTTTTAGAGATCTATGGTTGTAGTTGCATCACAACATTAGCAAAATAAGTAAATGAAGTAGAAAAAGAGATCTATAGGGAATGATGAGGCATGATTCCTTTTTATTAGAGGGTAAAAAAGAAGATGTAGCTAACATGGTTCAATGTTTGCTTTGTTAGAAATAAAAACACAACATATGCTAGCAGTAGCTTCCTCATCAAGTAGAAGAATCGATTAGTTTTACTTGATACACTTAGCAAGGATTTTAGGTGAAAAATCATATGTACATAATGCTAACTTGGCCAGCTCGAATGAGAAACTTACACGTGTTTCACTTTCTAAAGTAGCTTTAGCTGAACTCATGTCCCCACCATATCTGCAAGTTGAAAAAAGTAATTTAAGTTCAAGGTAAATGAGTTATCCTTTAAGTTTCAAGAATATTGCATACATGGAATCTTCAAGAATATTGCATACATGGAATCATCAGTACATCTGTGATGTTGGCTTTCCGTGGCACTATATTGTATAATTATTTTTTTTCTTCTGCACAATGCATTGCTCCAATTCATCCAAACATTTTCAGTCAATCCTTGGAACATTTTCAAAACAGTAAAATCATTCTTTCAAAGTATTTTTTCCCTTTTTAATTGCTCATGCCAATGCTTATAAAGTAGTTCTCACCTATAAAACATCTCATTCCATTTATAATCTTCAGTGCCTAAGTTTCTCTGTTCATTTATATATATATAATCTTCCTCTCCTCTCATTGCTTTTATATATCTCTCTTTCTGAACTCTCTCAAAAAACAAAATCAGAAACTAAGAAACAATAGCTATATAGCTTAACAAAGATGGTCATTATAGGAGATGAAATATAAAAGAGCTCCACAATGCTAGAGGCACTAAACTTTTGTTCCAAAAAAAAATTACTTTTATTATTACTCATGAAATTCTCTAATAAGTTCTCTCGACAAGTTTTTTAGTTACTTGTATTTTGTTATACTTGTATTATTACTCATGAAATTCTATGCATTGCCATTAATCAATTGAAGAATACAATCTTGAACACCTAAAAAGATTACTTAAATATCTACAACAACATAGCCTCAATCCCAAAACAGGTTGGAGTCGACTTCAAACGCTAATCTACGCGAAAAAATATTCCTAAACATATCAAAACCAAAGAAACACTCAATTCATTATCAAATGCTCCTCTTCCCCAACCCCAAGTATTGACCAAATCGAAACCTTAACTCATAACAAACACATAATCAGTCAAAAACTCTTCCAATCATTGTTTTACACACAAAATTAAATATAAGTATTCACCAATCATAAATCCAAAATTAGGGAAACTGGCCTTAAAAACTAAGAGCATACAAGCTGTAATTTAAACCCTACAATGAGAACTTATAGGATTCACATATCATTCCTTCTCAAAATGGAGGCTACTATTTGGCTTAATAACTTTATAGAAACTACAAAGGTTTTCAATTGGTCAGTTCATGCTTGCTAAATGTGTGATAAAGAATGTACATATAAAGCTCAACTTAGCTATATAAAGAATACACCACCGCTATCAATTCTACGTATAATAAAGAATGTACTTCACTTACTCTTGATCTATCAAAAACCTAATTAACAACAAAAAATCACCAAAACAAAACCTAATAAGCTCAAGATCACAATCAAAAACCTAACGAAACACAAATACGCACCGGATATTTCGATGAATACTCGGGAAGATCAACTAGAAAGCTCGATTTAGAAGCGAGAGAGACAATTTGTGCAGAGATAAGATCTGTACCTTTAACGAGAATCCAAATGTGGAGTTGATTGCGAATCGTGGGGTTCTTCTCCAATCGGCTCTCGAGTGCGTCACGAGAGAGTTCGAATGTCGCTAGGGCTTGGAAATAGTTTCAACGGTGGCCGCCGCAAGCCCAATCAATCCTCCCTACACCAAAACAACAAACTTCACAATCCAATCCACCAATACAATCAATGAAACAAAAACCAAAACCAAAATCACCTTCCGATGATTCGCTTGTGGTAAGCTAGTGAACTCATTGGTCAACAAATTCATCATCGCCGTAATCTTGTCATGATCACCGGCCATGGCGAGCTTGCAGCGATTTCTTCAATCTGCACAACGAAACCCCACGATCCGATTCATGAACAGGTTCGAAATCCTCGGACCTATCAAAATTCCTTGAAACCACATCAAAATTCGAAATTTCAAATAGGAAATGGAAACGAACTTACTTCTGCGCCGCATTCTTCCGCTTCTCGTACATCTTGTCGATAGATTCCTCGGCACGGCCGTGGGGATCACCGAGAGCGCATCCGCCATGAGAATCGCAAAATCTCGAACGCTCCTCGGCTTGGTTTCCGAGCATCCCAAGACATGTTAGGGCACCGGATCGAGTGAGTCCGAAATTGAAGAATTGGTTGCCCTAATTCGCGATTCCGCGAGAGAGATAGAGGAACGATCGAGCGGCGAGAGAGAGAGGAACGATCGAGCGGCGAGAGAGAGAAATCGGACGATCGAGCGGCGAGAGAGAGAGAGACATATACCTTAATAAGTGATTCACTTCTTCTCTTCTTCAAGTCCACAACCGAGAGGTTGTCCAGAGAGGTGAGAGGTGAGAGGTGAGAGTGGAGAGCGAGACCAAGGAAGGTAGAGAGTGAGGGCACGACCAGTGAGTGAGAGCCGAGACGAGAGAAAACGAGAGGGAAAGAGAGCAACTTGAGGGATTCGAGAAAGGAGAGTCGAAAGAGAGAGACAGTGAGTACTGTCTAATTAATTTGGATAGGTTAATAAAAATTAACATCCAACTAAAGATGAAATGGACCAAACAAATAATAGAATTTGAAGAGTTTCATCCATATAGCCTAATTAATTTGGAGATTTAGGCTTTGTTGTTGACGTTTGCTAAATCTCCATTAACAACTAGGTTGGCTAAACAATTATAACTTCTTTACAATCAATATAATATTTACATATGATGAGCAGAGCTGTAAATTTCTTATGTTTCCACAGAAATGGCTGCTGGGTTATATTTAGGGATCACATATGGACTAATAGTTTTTTTTTTTAAGAATTTAATCTAATTGTTTTAGTTATACATTTAACATTTAATTAACTTCTTTTTTTTTTCGTGGTGTCCCGCACCAACTGCATCGACTAATCCACGCTTAGGCGATGTCGAGTTATGTACGGGAGGCAACCCTCTCAATTTTATTTTTTTCATTCACGAAACTTAAACTCGAGTCATGTTTAACATAACTTTAATAACAAATCTTGATTTAGAATTTACCAACACTTGTAAATTATGTGTCTCTAGATTTAGAGTCTAACAACACTTGTAAATTATGTGTCTTTAGATTTAAAATCTAATAACACTTATAAATTATGTATCCTTAAATTTGAAATCAAACAACATTTATAAATTATGTGTCTATATATTTAAAATCTAACAACACTTGTAAATTATATGTCCCTAAATTTGAAATCTAACGACACTTGTAAATTATGTGTCTTTAGATTTGAAATTTAACAACACTTTGTAACTTATGTGTCTTGAGATTTAAAATTTAACAACACTTGTAAATTATGTGTCTTTGGATTTAAAATCTAACAACACTTGTAAGTTACGTGTCTTTAGATTTAAAGTCTAACAACACTTGTAAATTATGTGTCTTTAATTTTTTTAATCTAACAACACTTGTAAATTATGTGTCTTTAGATTTAAAATTTACCAACACTTGTAAATTATGTGTCTTTAGATTTAAAATTTAACAATAGATTTAAAGTCTAACAACACTTGTAAATTATGTGTCATTAAATTTGAGATTTAACAACACTTGTAAATTATGTGTCTTTAAATTTAAAACTTAACAACACTTGTAAATTATGTGTCTTTAAATTTAAAACTTAACAACACTAGTAAATTATGTGTCTTTATATTTAAAGTCTAACAACACTTGTAAATTATGTGTCCTTAGATTTGAAATTTAACAACACTTGTAAATTATGTGTCTTTAAATTTAAAACTTAACAACACATGTAAATTATGTGTCCTTGCCATTTTAAACAAGAGCTTTAAATTTCAATCTTCCAATGAAGCTTGATGATACAAATTATATTCACTGGAAGGTTCAAATTCATGCAACCATTAAAGTTCTTGGTCTCAGTTTTATGATATCTGAGAATCCTTCCTCATTGGCTTCAAACAAACCTTATTCTTCATCAAACCTTTCTGTGCAAGAAGATGAGGTACGAAGTCAGTTAGATCAATCTTGATGGTTTGGTTGTTTTCGAACATCGATAAGTATGTAATTGGTTATGTCACTGATTGTGAATCTTCTTATGAGATCTGAAATGTGTTGGAGCGATCTTTTGCCCAATCTTCCATGGCTAGAGCACTTCAATTGAAGAATCAATTGAATACTTTGAAAAAGGGTTCCAATTCTATTTCTGATTTTGTTGTAAAGATCAAGAACATTGGAGCTGAATTGAAATCCATTAGTTAAGGAGTAACTAAATCTGATTTGATTCAGTCATGTTGAATGGAGTAGGTCAAGAGTTTGATTATGTGGTTATTGTGATTTCTTCACAACGAAAAACCATTAGTCTTCAAGATGTTCAATATCTGTTAATGATGCATGAACAGAGAATTGCACAGTTTAATACTGTTGCAACTCTTGATTTGTGTTCTGCTTCAACGCACACTTTGCTTCTAATTCTGGTGATAAGAAGTCATCATCCAATAAATTTAATGGTGGAAGGACTAATGGTGGTAATAGAGGTGCAAATAAGGTGTTATGTCAGATTCGTTATCGAACTGGACATATGGCTTTACAGTGCTATCAAAGGTTTGATCAAAATTATTTTGGTCCAAATCAAACACAACCTAGAAATTCAAGTGGACAGTTTAAGAAGACAAGTCAGTTCTTCTCTGGTCCTCAACAACCTTCAGCACCAAGTTCTCAACAATCTCACTATCATCAGTTTCAAGATATGATTGCTTTTCCTGAAACTGTAACTGATCCAAACTGGTACATGGATTCAGGAGCCTCTAGCCACATGACTTCAGATTCCTCTTCTATGACTCACATAGCTGATTATACAAATACACAACGTGTCACTGTTGGTAATGGCTCTCAGCTTTTAATTTCATATGTTGGTCATAGTGTTCTTCCTACCAGTAATCATTCTTCTTAAATCTTGGATTTGAAACATATTCCTTCTGTTCTTAATTTTGCTAAAAATCTAATTAGCATTTCGAAGTTATCTCAGGACAATAATGTGATTACTAAGTTCACTTCTGACTCATTTTTTGTCAAGGACAAAGCTTTGAAGAAGGTTTTGGTTCAAGGACAGCTTATAGATGGACTGTACTGTCTTCCTAAGCAACATCAACCATCTGCTGATGTTACCTCACACACTGTTAGTTCTTTGAATAATGATGTTACATGTTCTCTTTCTTCACTATGTAATAAGTTTGTCATTACAAATTTGACAGCTATTACTGATGCTTCTTTTAACTGGCATATTAGGCTTGGTCACCCTTCTCATGAGATTCTTCGAAAAGTTTTACATTCCTGTAATACTCATGTCAATAAATTAAGCTGTTTTACCTTTCTGTGATTCTTGTAAAATTGGCAAATTACATAAGCTTCCTTTCCATACTTGTGTTATTACTGCTACAAGACCTTTAAAGTTGGTTTACTCTGATATCTGGGAACCTGCACCAATGCCTTATACCAGTGGTTCTTGCTATTAAATTGTCTTTGTTGGGTTTTATCCATTGAAGCTTAAATTAGATGCATTCGCAGCCTATTCTTCATTTTATACAATCAACGAACATCAACTTAACACCAAACTGACTTGTTTTTCAGTCTGACATGGGGCTTGAATTTAAACCTATTGAATCATACTGTCACAAACTTAGAATTACTCATCATTATTCATGTCCCTACACACATCAACATAATGGAGTACCAGAGAGAAAACACAGAGCTATTATTAATACGGGGCTAACTCTACTTGTTCATTCTCACATGCCACTTCGTTACTGGGAATAAGCTTTTGTCACCTTAGTTTTCATCATCAACAGTTTACCTTCTTCTATTCTGAATTTTCAGTCTCCATACTTTATTTGTTTTATGAGGAGTCCTGATTATCAGTTCTTCAAGGTGTTTGGGTGCTCATGTTTTCCTAATCTCACTGCCCACTCTGCTCACAAGCTTAATTTCCGATCAGCTAAGTGTGTGTTCATTGGATAGAGTCCTCGGCATCATGGTTATTGTTGTCTTCATCCTTCTGACAAAGTGTATATATCCAGGGATGTTGTTTTTCATGAGATAAAATTTCCATTTCAGTCATTGTTTTCAGGATCATCATCTTCAACATATTCTTCTCATAATAAGTTGATTCTACCAAATGTTCCTGTTTAGTGACTCTGCAGTCTTTATCATTACCTTCAGTACAATCAGTGTCAGTTCTCTCATCACCAAGCTCTTTATCATTTATGCATTTGGTGTCTGCTTCAATGCATTCTTCATCACCTGAATGTTTTCCTTCAGCATCTCCCAGTTCACATACGCCATCTTCTACTTCTATTGTTCCATATGTTGTCTCTGCACCTTCTGAGATTGCACCTTCTGGGCTTGCCCTTCTTACACCTCATGTGAGTAATCATCCTATGATTACTCGGAGCAAAAATGGGATTTTCAAACCCAAGGCTTTAGTTCACACTTCTCCACATGCCTTATTGACTCAGTTGGAACCTTCGTCTGTTAAGATGGCCCTCCAAGATCAGAATTGGTACACTACTATGGTTGATGAAATTTCTGCCTTGGATAAGAATAATACTTGGACACTTGTTCCTCCTTCTCCTTCTATGAACCCCGTTGGTTGTAAATGGGTTTTTGAAGTCAAGACAACCCCAACTGGTGCCATACAATGCTATAAAGCTCGTTTGGTAGCTAAGGGTTTCCATCAAACCACTGGTCTTGATTACTTTGACACTTACTCTCCAGTTGTTAAGCCCTTTTCCATCAGAATTCTATTCATTCTTGCAGTCACTTACAACTAGCATGTTCATCAAGCTGATGTCAACAATGTTTTCCTCAATGGTGCAGGTGTATATGATTCGACCAGAGGGTTTTGTTAACAAGTCGTTTCCTCATCATGTTTGTAAACTAAATAAAGCATTGTATGGACTAAAACAAGTCATCAGGCCTGGTTCTTTAAGCTCAAGAGTGCCTTGATTGGTTGGGGACTGGTTAATTCCACTTCTGATGTTTCTCTGTTCTAAGTCTTCTGGCTCTCTTTTGATGTTACTAGTGTATGTGGATGGCATCCTCATTACTGGTTCGGATTCTCACTAAGTCTCTCAGCTGATTACTTGGTTGGACTCTTGTTTCTCTCTCAAGAACCTTGGACAAGTGGATTATTTTCTAGGTTTTGAGGTCTTTAGAGATTCTTCAGGGACTTATCTCACTCAGCAAAAATATCTTCTAGGAGCTTCTTCATAAAACTAGGTTGCAGGATTCAAAACCTGCTGTTACTCCCTTTGCAGTTGGTCAGAAGTTGTCCTTGTTTGATGGGAAACCTTTCACTAATCCTACTTTGTACAGGAGTATTGTAGGGGCTTTGCAGTACCTTACTTACTCTCGACCTGACATTAGTTTCATTGTTAATAAACTTAGTCAGTTTCTTAAGAGTCCTACTTGTTCTTCGTTATCTCAAAGGCTCATTGGCTTGTGGAATGTGCTTCAAACCCTCTTCATCTCTTCAAATTGAGTCCTTCACTTATGTAGACTGAGCTGGTGATTGTGATGACAGAAGGTCTACCAGATCTTGTTTATTTTTGAATGGCAATCTTGTCTCTTGGTCCTCTAAGAAACAAACTGTTGTGGCTCGATCTTCAACTGAATCTGAATATCGAGCTTTAGCACATGGGGTTTCAGACATCTTGTGGACTACATTTTGCTCTTTGAACTTGGTGTTTGCATCCTTCTCGCCCTATTTTGTGGGGTGATAGTACCGGTGCCAAAGCTCTTGCTTCCAACCCTGTTTTTCATGCTCGTACTAAGCATGTAGAAGTTGATGCACTTTGTCCGTGAGAAGTTGGTGCGCAGTGTGTGTTTGATCTGCGCTATGTTCCTTCTCTTCATCAATCAGCTGATTTGTTCACCAAAGTTTTGTCTGGTCCTCATTTTTCTGTCATCTGTAGCAAAGTAAACCTTGTGTCTTCCCTTAGGTTTTCTTTGAGGGGGAATGTTAGAGATGGTACTGTACAACTGAACACTGCACAATTTGTATGTTCTGGTTATGGTTAGCATTTAACCTTGGTTAACCTTACCATAGTTAGTTTAACTCAACTGTAACATAATTAGTTAGACAGTTATGTACTCAGTTATCTAGGTCGGTCTATATATACCTTGTAATGACATGTTTTACAAGTTAATGAAGAGAGTTTTTCATTTTCTGAAAAATTGTGTGTACTGTGTTCTATGTTTCTTGAACACAGTGTTCTTTTCACATTGTTCTGTGTTGCCATATCAACCTCTTTAGGTTTGATCTTAACATGTAGCTTAAACAGTAGCGTCGCGAGAGCTGAGGTCTCCTCATCTCCTAATCATCTCCGGAAATCCCACCTCTAAGTCATTTCCTCGTTGTCGTCCTCTCCATGATTGGCCATTTTCGCAATGGTGCAATTGTGGTTGCGAACTAGCACAAACAAATTACTAAAGAGGGCCGCTAAGGGCACCCCACCTTTTGATGAAGGCACCCAAATTATTTGTAAAAATTCCAGCAAAACTGGAAAAGACCATTTTGCCCCTGTATATATAATGATTCAAACCCCACAAATCATTTTGACAAAGAAAAAAGGCACCCCACCACCAAGCTTGAACCACAAAGCCACATTGCGTTTGGCGAGCGTTTATCGATTCTTGCGGATTGACATCATCCGACAACGATGATGTAACAATGTTTGACAACCATATGATGGTTTCTTAGAACCGTTTAGTTGGGTAAAACCGTGAAAATGATGATTTGTTTGTCAACGTAGGGTTTGGTAATTTCCTCAAATCCGAACTTGTTTCCACTATATAATGGAGGATTGTCTTGCTACGGTGCAAGAGAGGTTGAACTTGAGGTAATTTTGCGAATTTATTATGTTTTTTATGAGGTTATCCGAAGTTTCGTCGATGTGCGCGATTGTTTCGGCCTCGCGGGACCGAGATATATTGAAATGTCTCGGGTCATAGAGGACCGAGCCTACTCTAACCCTCTCGCCAGTGTACAACCGAGAGTAGGAGAAAATTCTCGGTTGTACACCACCGACGCCACATTACCTATCACTAATTGTAGCTCTCGTCATGTCTCGGCCGAGATAACTGAAGTATTCTCGGTCATGCGTAACCGAGACACTGTGAACTCTTCCGGCCTTCGTGGCCGAGAGCTGCGAGTTCCCAAAATTTAGCTTCTGTCTCGGCCATGCTTGGCGAGAGCAACACGCCTCTCGGCTTTGTGTGGCGAGAACCGCGATTTCCCAATTTTTTTACCATTCTACAAACCGCCACACACACATTACAACTACTCTACCAAATGTAACTTAATTATACTATAAACGTAACTTCAAACGATCGATTTCGCGCAAAATATGTGTGTTCGACGATGTTCAACCGAACCCTAACTTGGAGACGAAATCGGCTCACACCACGACCCTACGAACTGCAAAAATCCGTAAACCGAAGGAGAAACACAAGGCGAGACACGGGAGACACGATTTCGGAGATTCCTCTCACCGGTCGGTTCACACAAAACGGGTTCTTGGAGTCCGGGCGGAGAAGATGGTGCTGGGGGTGGTGGGGTGCAGATGGATTTCCACGAGGGGTAGTTTAGGTATTTCGGGTCTAATTTTTGGGTGCCCCAGGTAAATCGGTTTGTGCCCACATTAACTGGGTGCCTTCATTAAATGGTGGAGTGCCCTTAGAGGCCCTCATTACTAAATTCCACTTCTAGACTATTTTCTCGGAGCCAGTTGTCCCTCCAAAATTTGATGCTTTGACCGCTTCAACTTTGTAGCTGAGGCCCTTATGAAAAACGCTACGGCAATCATAAATATATCATCATAGAGCCTTGTAAGTAGGCCTGAATTGGATACCTGCATCCCATCCATTTGAATCCACTCCATCAAATGCTTCGGATGATCTCCGCCCATTTTGCCATTTGATCCACTTGAATCTCCTCAACCATTTGCATGCTAGAGCTTTGTTTCTATTCACCAAATTCCCTACACCCAATCCACCTAGTGATTTCGGCCTCACCACTTGGTTCCATGATGCAAGTGCCCACGAAGACTCTGAACCCATCATTTTCCAAAGAAAATCTCTCATGAGCTTTTCAATTTTCGCCGCCACCCCCGCCAGTATCCTGTAGAGCTATAAAAAATAGGCAGGCATCGCATCCAATACTGAACTAATCAAAGTTACTCTTCCTAATTTTGATAAAAAACCACGTTTCCACTCATCCAATCTCTTTGCCACATTTCTTAGGACCGGTTCCCAAAAGTTTGCAGACAGTGGAGATCCTCCCAAAGGCATGCCCACGTACTTAAGTGGCCACGTTCCTATTTGACATTGAGTCCCTTCTGCAAATCTGAGGACATCATCTTCGGGGGAGTTTACCCCGAGTAGACTGCACTTCTAAAGGTTCAAATTGAGGCCAGAAATAATACAGAATGATTAGACTAACTTAATCATGGTATGAGCAGACTCGAGGTCAACATCTATAAATAGCAAAGAGTCATCCGCGTACTGCAAGTGTGTGACGTGAACTTCATCTCGACCAACTCTAAGCTCATTTACCGATCCCATGTCCTTTGTCGTATCAATCATTCTCCTTAGTACATCCGCCAATAAAATGAACAAAAATGGAGACAAGGGGTCCCTTTTGCGCAAACCTTTATACCATTTGAATCTCCCAGAGTATCCCATTAATGAGTACCGAGAAATTTACTGAGGTTAGACATCCCCGCATCCATTTCCTCCATCGATTCCCAAAACCTTTTCTTCAATAGAACATAGTCTACAAAGTCCCAATCCACTCGATCGTATTCCTTGGCAAAGTCCAATTTCAACACATACCCTTTCAAATTTCTTTTCCTTGCATACTCCACCACTTCGCTAGCGATTAGAACCGAGTCGAGTGTCTCCCAAGTACAAAAGCATTATGCTCCTTAGCAATGGTTATGGGCAAGACCTCCCTGAGTCGAGTTGCTAAAACCTTGGACAACAATTCGTACCTAGATGTGACTAAACTGATTGGCCTGAAGTCATTGATTCGCCTTGCTTTCGCTCCCTTAGGTATCAAGCATATGAAGGTCTCGTTCATTTTTGCATTGACGCCCCCATTCCTATGAAGGTCTGTCAAAAAGGAAAGAATGTCCTCCTTGAGTATTCCCCAACTGCTTCTTATGAAGGCAAAAGTGTACCCATCGGGGCCCGGTGCCTTATCCTTTGCACAATCGTTCACCGCCTGCCAGACCTCTTCCTTGGAAAATGCTTGCTCAAGACTTGCTACCCTTTCAATCATAATAGGGTCCCATATGATTCTCTCAATCTCCCATGCACTAGTCATCTCACTCATGTATAGTCTCTTGTAGAAATCAATGACCTCATTCTTAATTTTCTCTATATCCTCCTTGAATGCACCATTACTCAGCAGTAGTCTCCTTATTACATTCTTGCTCTTTCGGGTGCCAAGGATTCGATGGAAAAAATTTGTGTTACAATCGCCTTCCTTAGTCCATGTCACTCGAAGCTTTAGACTGGCAATTCTATTCTCGATGAGTAGTACTCTATCTAGCTCACACTTGTCCTTCTTTCGTTACTCCCCCAGTTGCATATTCTAGTCTGTTGCCCCTCCTTCTCATCCGCTTTCCTAATTTCCTCATTCAACTCAGCTTTCTTAACTTTAGTATCACTGAATTCTGTCTTATCCCAATGTTTGATTTTCCCTTGCATACTTTCCAACTTGCGCATAATTTTAAAGCCTGCCCCAATTTGCCGCATGTTGCCACCATCGCCTACACTTATCACCGAACGATGGATGGGTTAACCAGACATTCTCGAACCGGAATGGTGGTGGTCCCCACTTGAAATGACCCATCTTTAAAATCATTGGAAAATGATCTGAGGTAACCCAGTTACCTAACTTATGTCTCCCCTCTTTGAAAAGGTTGGTCCATTCTCTTGTAAAAAGGAACCTATCCAACCTCGCACAAATAGGAACATCTCGGAAATTCGACCATGTAAATCTCCTATTCAATAAAGGTGGGTCGATGAGTTTCATTTCTCTAATAATTCGGTCAAACTTTCTCATGCTAGTTGTGAATATTATATTTGCACTCTTCTCCGAAGGAAATCTCGAGACAAAGAAATCCCCTGTGATACACCAAGCCGGCT
The DNA here is from genome assembly GCA_039657325.1 of Stephania cephalantha. Taxonomy (NCBI): domain Eukaryota; kingdom Viridiplantae; phylum Streptophyta; class Magnoliopsida; order Ranunculales; family Menispermaceae; genus Stephania; species Stephania cephalantha. The sequence goes on from CM077577.1 coordinate 13,456,455, forward strand.
CGCAAACCCCATATAGCGCTCCGAGCTTGTCCCAAAACTCATTCCTCCTAGTTAGGGTTGACGGCCCATACATTTCGATTAACCACCACTTCGAGCCACATTCTTCCTCCACTTGAACTGATATCGAGAAGACACCAACCAGACTGTCTATTATCTTAACCCTTCGACAATCCCAAATAATTGTGACTCCTCCCCAAGAGCCTTCAACATCCAAAGTGACCCATTCCTTAAAACGACCACCCCAAATTCCCGCCGCAACCGTTCTTAAGAACTCATCTTTCTTTGTCTCTTGCAATACTAACAAATCCGGATTGATTCCTCGAACCTCCTCCTTAATCGCAATTCTTTTATTAACCGCGCCGAGGCTGTGGACGTTCCAAGATTTTATGGCACTGAGAAAGCTCTTTTGTCCCTCTGAGCATCGTAATTAATATTATTAATATTAATATACAATATATCGATGTGAAATGTTATAATGACAACTGAAAAATCCCATCCAAAGTTAAATCGGGCTCTTACGCCATTTGTACCTCGAGCTAGAGGTGCTAGAAGTGGGGATACATAAATTTCAGTGCGTAACACCCAGGTCGAGTTCGCGTGAACGGCTCGTATGGCCCAATTTAACTTTCGGTGTTCATGACTTCCATTTTGTCATTAATCTAGTATTTCCTATATGGAATCCCAAATAGGCAGCAGTTTACATGGAGCTGTGCTATAAATAAGCACACACTACCAATCAACTATTAAAGTGCGCACATCAGAACTCAAATGAGTAAAATGGTTTCCTTCTCCGTAAGCAAGTCACCCGGGTTCATGGTTCGATCATCTGAGCATACACCTTGTGGCTCTCTCAATCTTTCTGTGATTGACGGAGCACTCGAACTGAGATTCAACATTAGCGCATTGTTCGTGTACCGCGACGGCAATGAAAGATCAGCGAATATCGTAAAGAAAGCTTTGTTGCACTATAGAAGGTGTTTGGTTTGTCGAGGCCTTATCGGATTCCTCTCTTGCTGATGTCAATTATCTTAATGATGCTCTAAAGAACATACAAGAAAAGCTTCTGCCAAATTCAATCCTCGAAACCCCTGGCATAGACCCAGTTATGATGATACAGGTGAACATGCATGACTGGAATAAAAATCGTTACCAATTGATATTTTACTTACTGTTTTATATATATTAATTGTGGATGTCCGAAGCTTTTTTTAAATTAGCCACTCACTACTTAGGCTTGAGTAGTCCCACAAGAATTAATTAGTGTGGCCTAACCTCATAATTAACCTGGGAGAAATTTCGGATTAACATATTTGGAGTCAGATAGCTAGCAGGATTTGATTGCATCATGACCTACTGGTCGAATAAAACACATCTCAGTAAATTTACCACTGCATGCCCACCAATTTCATTGACAACGTCATATTTTACTTTCAAGAGAAAATAATACCAAAAAAAAACTTGTTCGAAACTATATATGCACAAATTTATATGAATAATACGTACTTTGAAACGAATCTGAAACCATATATGGTTCTTCTTATATATATATATATATATATTTTTTTCAGGTGACGAGTTTTAAGTGTGGAGGATATGTAACAGCATTTGTTTACAGCCACAACACGTGTGATGGCACAGGATTATATCAATTTCTAAATGCACTGGGTGAGTTTGCGAGAGGCCTAAAGCGTCCTAGCATCGAGCCTGTATGGTTAAGAGAAATTATCCCCTCTCATTTTCTCCTAAAAAAGCCTAAGGCACTGTTGGACATTTTCAAAAGAAATATTTAGTCCCACATTGGTTAGACACTTCAAGTTTAAATAGTATATATACTCTTGCACTACAGTGTGTGTAAAAAAAAAGCACAAGTGCTATGCAAAGTGAGCCACACGCGCGCGCGGCGGGGCGCATATGACGCATTTTAAGCGCTTTTATAGGCACACTTAGCACTTGGCACGAGGCACGTGCGCGTGTATGTATATGTGTGCGAGCTAACCATGGGTAAAACTTTTTACCATTATTTTTTACCATTTTTGAAATTACAATGTGGGTAGTTATTTGATTGACCCACTCAAGCATTGAATTGGTAGTTAATAAACTCATTCAATGCTTAACTGAGTGGATGCAGTTGAAACTGCTCCACTACCCCATTTTCTTCTCTAACTAGTTTTCACCAGTGCTTTATAAGAGAAGAAGTTTGGGGAGGAAGAAAAATCATCTTGAAATTAAACAGCATTTGCTCTAGTTTCTGTTTTCACTACTGCAAAGTGAAAGCTGAGTTTGCTTCATCGTATCCTTTAGGATTTTTGCTGACTCTTACAGTGTAGAGAGCAAAATTTCCTTTATGAAAGTGGCAGTGTTACACATTTTGAAGTCGTTGCAAATTCCTCTGGTCTAACAATCTAAAGGAATTTTTTGCTGTTGCAATGGCTTCGTCAATCAAAGAACGTTCAGCTAACATTATGAAGCTGGATCGCTTCGATGGAGGAGATTTCCTGAGGTGGCAGAAGGAAGTGCATTTCCTGCTGGTGGTGTTTCATCTGGTGTATGTTCTGGATACACCCAAGCCTATGGAGTCCGATGATGAAATTGTCGAGCAGATCAAGAAGAGGCAGAAATGGGAGACGGATGACCACACCTGCAGAGGTCACATTCTGAACGCCATGAAGGACTCACTGTTCGACCTCTACCCTGATGTCCCCTCTGCCAAGGAACTGTGGGAGAAACTGGAGGCAAGGTACCATAAGGAGGATGCGACAAGTAATAAATTCCTCATATCAAAGTTTATTAATTTTAAAATAGTTGATGAAAGGTGTGTTATGGAACAATTTCGTGAAATTGAGAGGATTAGTAATAACTTCTCTCAACACAATCTTGTTATGGATGAAACCATTGTTGTGACTTCAATTATTGATAAACTGCCCCCATCTTGGAAGGAGTTCAAACGAACTCTTAAGCATAAAAAAGAGGACATAACTCTTGATGAACTAGCTAAACATCTTTGTGTGGAAGAGGATTGTCGCATGCAGGAAAATGAAAAAGAGCAGAATGCTCAGGAGATTTCAAAGGTGCATGTGATGGAAGTAGCAAAGTTCAAAAAGCCCCTGTTGAACAGGCCTAACAAGCCTGGTAGTTTCAAAAAACCTGCTGGTTCGGGAAAATCGAATAACCAAAACCAGAATCAAATGAAGCAGAAAGTCACTTGCTGGTTCTGCGGGAAAGATGGTCATTTCAAGTCCGAATGTTATCATTGGAAGAGGAAGCAAGGAAAACATCATGCTTCCTCTAGCACTGCAAAAGGTGCAGGAAACAACAATAATGATCTCATTGCTATGATTTCTGAAATCAACGTCGTTGAAAATGACATGGCTTGGTGGGTTGATTCTGGTGCTACTCGACACGTCTGCAAGAACAAGAGGTTCTTCAAGATCATGGAGGCAGTAGATGAAAATATTGTCTTGTACATGGGAAATGATGCTACTGTCCCTGTCAAAGGCATAGGTATTGTTGATCTAAAGTTTACTTCTGGCAAAATTATAACACTCACTAATGTATATTATGCACCAGAAGTGAGGAAGAATCTGGTGTCGGGTAGTCTTTTGAATAAGTTTGGTTTTAGGCTTGTATTTGAGGCTGACAAATTTGTACTCTCCAAAAGATGTGTGTATGTGGGGAAGGGTTATGCTTATGAGGGCATGTTTAAGCTCAATGTAATCGCTTTATCTAATAAGAATATTATTTTTGCGTATCTTGTTGAGTCTCCTTCATTTTTATGGCATCATAGATTAGGACATGTTAATTTTAGAAAAAATTATATGATATGGTAAATCTGGAACTTCTGCCTTATTTTGATAAATATGAAGGAAATTGCAATACATGCATGAAAACAAAAATAACTAGAAACCCATTTCCTAATGTTGAAAGAAATTCAAAGTTGCTTGATTTAATATATTCTGATGTATGTGACATACATAGTACACCATCAATAGGAGGCAATAAATATTTTATAACATTTATTGATGATTATAGCAAGTTCAGTTATGTTTATTTGTTGCATTCCAAAGATGAGGCAATGGTTAAGTTTCGGGCCTATAAGGCAGAAACTGAGTTGCAATGTGAGACCTTTATAAAATGTTTAAGGTCTGATAGGGGAGGAGAGTACTATGATCCAAAGTACTTTGAATCCACTGGAATAGTTCATGAGACTACGCCTTTACACCACACCACAACAAAATGGTGTGGCTGAGCATAAAAATCGTGTTTTAACCGAAATGGTTAATGATATGCTATCAAACTCTGGTTTGAGTAGTGGATTTTGGGGAGAGGCATTGCTGACTGCATGCCATATTTTGAACAGAATTCCACAAAAGAGGAATAAAGTCACCCCATATGAGCTTTGGAATAAGCAAAAACCAAATCTTAATTATTTAAGAGTTTGGGACTGTAGAGCAGTAGTAAAAGTACCCGAACCCAAAAAGAGAAAATTGGGTGAAAGGGGAGTGGAGTGCATATTTATTGGATATGCACAACACAATAAGGCATATAGGTTCATGGCAATTGAGCCTAATAATTAGATTTCAGTGAAGACTGTAATTGAATTAAGGGATGCAATCTTTGATGAGATAAGATTTAAATATGTTCCCAAAAGTATTCTTGAAGAAAACCAAAAAGGGAAGGAAGTCATAGAGATTGAAAATGACAAAGAAGTAGTAGAAGTTCCTGAACTTCGAAGGAGCAAACGGGCTCGAAAAATTAAGTCATTTGGTTCTGATCTCTATACATTCCTAGTTGAAGGAAGTAGAGAAACAATAACTAGACAAATTCCGTATTGTTTTAATGCGGAGGTTGATCCTCAAACATTAGAGGATGTGATGAAAGAAAGAGATGCAACTTTCTGGAAATAGGCATTAAATGATGAAATGGATTCAGTAATGGGAAATGACACTTGGGAGCTAGTTGATCTACCTCTCGGGTGTAAACCCATTAAATGCAAATTTCTATTCAAAAGGAAAAGAAGAGTTGATGGATCCATTGAAAAACACAAAGTGAGACTAGTTGCTAAGGGTTTCACTCAAAAGCATGGAATAGACTATTTCGATACCTATTCACTAGTAGCTAGAATTGCTACTATCAGATTGCTTATTGCAATTGCAGCTATAAACAAGCTGGTCATCCACCAAATGGACGTCAAAACAACGTTTCTACATGGAGAATTGGATGAGGAAATATACATGGAACAACCTGAAGGGTTCATAATGCACAGTCATGAAAATAAAGTGTATAGATTGCAAAAATCATTGTATGGTTTAAAGCAAGCACCAAAATAGTGGCACCCAAATTTTGACCAGGTTGTACTTGCTTATGGATTCAAAATAAATGAATCTGATAAATGTGTATATAGCAAGTTTGATGAAAGAGGCAATGGTGTCATTATCCGTCTTTACGTAGATGACATGTTGATTTTTGGAACTGACTTGGAACAAGTTCAGTTGACCAAAAGGTTTCTTTCAAGCAAGGTTGAAATGAAAAATATAGGTCAAGCTGATGTCATTCTCGGGATTCAGATTGTAAGAGATCAGGGGAGTATTACTCTAACTCAATCTCATTATATTGAGAAAGTTCTTAATAGATTCAATCATTTGAATTGTGCCCCTGTTTCCACCCCGCTAGATTCAAGTATTGAGTTAGTGAAAAATACAGGCAATCCAGTTTCACAACTAGAGTATTCTAGATTAATTGGATGCTTAATGTATGCAATGACATGCACTAGGTCGGATATTGCCTTGGCATAGGCAAGTTGAGCAGATTTACAATTAATCCAAGCGAGTTGCATTGGTTTGCAATTCGAAGAGTTTTGAAATATTTGAAATATATTTAAATTTTATCTCTTTTGGGATTTCTCTGCCCTTGCTTCTTGTTTCTACCCTCCTTTTGTTGATAATCCATCCTTTGCTTTCAAATACGTAGCGGGTCGCTCAATTGGTATCAGAGCCTATAGTGATCATCTAAAGGCTGTAAGTATTTCTCTATTTCTATCAATATATTTAATATTTGCTTTGCCATATGTTTTCATTGTATTCCTTGTTTATTTTATCGTCGCTGGTTTTCTAGATTTCACTCGAGACTAAGTTTTTCCTTTGCTTCTCGTGGTTTTGCATCGCTGGTTTTCCATCGCTTTCCTAGTCGCGTTATAAGTCTCGCAGACAGAGAGTAAGTCGAGCAGTAAATCATTGACCAAATGAGTGTTAACCTATTTGCATTTCTCTGAGTAATCTTCGTAAAAATTTAGCCCGAGTTCTATCCTTTAAACCTACACCGATAAAATTTGAACATGGATCTACTTCTGAATCTTCTGGCAAACCTCCAACTAAAAAAATGTCCAAACTCGATCTTAAAAATATTAGTGAAATTTCTTATTCAAATATTGATCAATCTCTTAGAAATTGGAATCTTCCAGATATAGAACCCACCTCTATTTATCATAAAGGATTTTTTTCTAAAAAACAAGATTTTATAATCAAACTAGAAGAAGACACTATATCCATCAATGATGAAGGTCAAGAGATTTATCTCGTTTCTCCTGAAAAAATTCAAAAGCATAGAGAAACTCATAAATTCCTGCATATTGGTCTCATTCAAGTTGCAATTAAGCCTCTAGTTACTTTAGGGCTTAATACTTCAGCGTTAGTCTCTGTAAGAGATAAACGTCATCAAGAATTTAATGATTCCTTGTTAGGTATGATTGAAGGTAGCCTGGCCGAAGGGCCTATTTACTTCAATTGTTTTCCTAACTTCACATTCAATTTACATGATGAATTGTCACATGAAGCTGCCGTTTTAGGTATTTATACTCAAGGATTTAAAATGAAAGGCATAATTTCTAATGTTGCGGTTGTTTATCGCATCTATTATAAATTAATGCAAACCATTGTTCCTGATGTTGCATATACAAATTTGCATACTGGAACATCAACCCTCTTTCTAACCAATATAAAAAATAATACAGTTGATCGTTCCCAATTAATTAATTGAAAAGATATTTCAGTACCACATCAGTGGACTATTAAAGATACAAATAAAGAAGAATGTCAAAAACGACAAGTATCACAAAAAATTAATCAAATTATAAAGCATGATGATGGTAAAGTTGATATTATATTTTCTCCTCGAGCATCTACATCAACTTCTACTTCCACTTCATTTTCCTCTCAGTCAAAGTGTTATGCTACTCTCACACCATCTAATGTTTCGGATGAAACTTCTTCTGCTCCTCCTCCTCCTGCAATTGGTGTTGCATATCCTGTTTATGCATCTTCAACTCATGAAAATAATGTTAGTATAAATGATTTTGCTGAATATCATATTAATGTTGTTTCTCTTATTGAAGAAGAAACACCTTCTGAATTTACTATGGATTATGATTCATTAAAACAACAGTTTTTAACTCATCCTTTTAAACCAATATTTTGTAAATTAATTCCTTTCCAAAAACAAGCAATTTTTCGTGAAAAATATTTTGACTATGTCAAAACCAATCAAATTAACATATCATTCTTTGACTGGTTATCTAAAAAATGTCCTCAACTTTCTATTCAAATTAACACAGTTTGGGAAAGTACCACTGGAGAACAATATAATCAAACTCATCCGCCTTTGGCCCCTATCAAATTAAAAGACAATATTAAGGCATCTCCTTTTAAAACTCCTTTTACTGAGGATGGTTTAGTAACCAAACAAGATAATTATACCAATCTATATTTATCAACGTTAGCATCAGCAGTTTCCTCTAAATCACAAAAACCTCAGGTTTCTACTACCCCAGTTGCTGCTCCTATTATTAAAAAATCATTTTTTCCCTCATCTTCTACTAATCTACCATTATCATCATTTTCTTCACAAGCATCAAAATATTCTGATGAATTTTTAGATAAACTAACAAATCAATTAGCTCAGCTACATTTGTCTAATCCATCCAGTAAAATTGGTCAACCTTCTTCTAGTAAACCTTCTTCTTTATCACCACCTACTCCCACTAATAAAAATAAAGAAAAGGTTCCCGTTATTGCTAACTTAGATCAGTTATCTGAAATAGAAACTGATGAAAGTTCCACCTCCTCATCAATTTCACAAACAAATTCTAATGACGACTCTGTGTCTAATCATATCTCAGTCAATCGCATTATGCGAAAAAATTATTCAAAAAATCGCTATCCTTTGCAAAAGCAATTTTATTCAAGACCATCTCCTGCTGATCTTATTCTCGAAGAGAAAGTTCCTAGAAATCAAAAATATGATGGATCTACCATTTATGATTGGAACATTGATGGTTTATCTGAATATCAAATTTTGGATGTTGTTCTAAAAATGCAAGTCTATGCAAAAGCATGTTCGATTCATAAACATCCTGAAGAACAAATTGCATTAGCCATTGCTGTTGGTTTCACCGGACAATTATATGGCTGGTGGCAATATGTTTTTACCACAGAAAATCGTAATAGCATAGTTTTTGCAGTCCTTAGAGATACAAATAATAATCCTATTCTTGATGATTCAGGAAAACCTCAGCCTAATGGTGTTGACACCTTAATGACTAATATCATCTGGTATTTTGTTGGTCAGCTTGATTCTCTTAATGAAAAGGTCAGTGATCAGCTTCAAAACATAAGATGTCGAACCCTAAATGATTACCGATGGTATAAAGATACATTATTTTCTAAACTCTATCTATTAACCGAGCAACATGATACAAATTTCTGGAAAGAAAGATTCATTGCTGGTTTACCTCCATTCTTTGCTGCTAAAGTCAAAGAATACATCAAAGATCAAAATAATGGTTCTATGAACTGGAGTGCATTATCCTATGGGGATATTACTCAATATGTTCAATCATGTGCCATTTCTATCTATAATGATATGCGTATTAAGCGCCAATTACGAAAAAAAAAGAATCCCTAAAACGTGATCTTGGTAATTTCGTTATGACTTTGGTCATAATGTTGATATTACTCCTTTAGCAAAAGCTAAACAACATTGTTTTAAACGACATTCTACAAATAAATTCTATTCTCGACCTAAACCTCACCTAAAAAGAAAATCAAATAAATTTTCTAAATCTTATCCTAAAGCCTCTCCTTCTTCTTCAAAAAGAAAAAAATGTTTGTTATACTTGTGGTAAGCCTGGCCATTATGCCAATAAATGTCACCTCAAAAATTATAAACAAAAAATTCACAATGTTCATTACAATGAATCCACTAATTCTGATTCTTCCTCTGATTCTGATAATTGTCATTGTACAAATAATATGCCTAATACCTCTTCTTCTGGAACAGAAATAAATGTTTTAACTGCTCATGAAGAACTTATATTTTCCATTGGTGAACAAATAACTGATCCTTCTTTGAAGTATAAATATTTTACTGAATTAATATCCAAAGTCACTTCTTCTGATTCAATTCTTGCAGAAATGCCTGAACCTACAATAAATAATAAGAAACAACAAAAATTCAAACAAGAACTAAATCTTGATCCTACTAAATATACTTTTTCAAGTCTAATGAATGTTGTTAGCAAAAAACCTCATCAAACAACTATTCAGTCCCTTCAAACAGAAATCAATCAGCTTAAATCTGAAATCAAAATCCTAACTAATAGGGTTTCTACTCTTGAAACGTTTTCTACTGAATCAGTCCCTGACTTTGATCCTAATAATGTTTTCATTGAAACAATTACTAGATACACACATCAACGATGGTTTACACCCATTACCCTTGCCATCAAAGATTTTTCTTATAAAGGCACAACTTTGATTGATTCTGGTGCTGATTTAAATTGTATTCGTGAAGGATTAATACCTTTACGATACTGTGAATCAACAGACAATCACATCTCTGTTGCCAATGGCAAACAATCCAAGATTAAGTATAAAATTTATGTTGCACATATTTGTCATCAATCCATATGTATTCCTACTTCATTTATCATCATTAAAGGACTTCAACATGATATTTTATTAGGAACTCCATTCCTTCAGTTTATTCAACCCTTTTCAATTTCTTCAAAAGGTATTTCTACCACTATTAATAATAATAAAATTTTATTTTCTTTTCTTGAACCTCCTAAAGAAAAATATTTAAATCAAATTATAAATCAAATTGATTTCAAACAAAATCATATTAATTTCTTACGAAATGAAATTCATTTTCTAAAAACAGATCAATTTTTACAAACTTCTTCCTTTCAAAATAAATTAAAATCTTTTCAAACAAATTTACAACAACAATGTTGTTCTGACATTCCCTCTGCCTTCTGGGATCGTAAACACCATATAGTTACTCTCTCCTTACATTCTGAATTTAATGAAGCTAATATTCCTACTAAAGCAAATCCTTCTCAAAAGAATTCTCGCCTGAGAACCCTTTGTCAAAATGAAATCAAAGATTTACTAAAGAAAAAATTAATCACTCATTCTCAATCTCCATGGAGCTGTACTGCATTTTATGTTGAGAATGCTCCTGAACTTGAGCAAGGTGTTCCTCGTCTTGTAATTAACTATAAACCTTTAAATAAAGTTCTTAAAACTATAAGATATCCTTTGCCAAATAAAAATGATCTCATCAAATCTACTACTTCTGCAGTAGTATTATCTAAATTTGATCTCAAATCTGGATTTTGGCAAATTCAAGTTCATCATGTTGATAGATATAAAAATGCTTTCAACACTCCATTTGGTCAATATCAATGGAATGTTATGCCTTTTGGCCTGAAGAATGCTCCTTCAGAATTTCAAAAAATTATGAATGATATATTCAATCCTTACCATGATTTCATTCTTGTTTATATTGATGATATCTTGGTATTCTCTAAATCTATTGATCAACACTGGAAACATCTCTAAACCTTTCAGGCACTCATCATTAAAAATGGCCTTTTGCTATCTCAAAAGAAAATGCATTTATTTCAAACAGTTGTTACCTTCTTAGGTTTCAAAATATCAAACCAAACTATTACTCATGTTAATAGAGTCATTAATTTTGCTGATAAATTTCCTGATCAGTTAACTGACAAAAATCAATTGCAAAGATTTCTTGGTTGCCTTAATTACCTTTCAGATTTCTATCAAAATGCAGCAGCAGATAGAAAACCTTTACAAGAATTATTAAAAAATGATTCTAAATTTATTTGGACTCCTGTGCATACCAAAGCTATTCAGACCATCAAACAAAAGGTTAAAGCCCTTCCATGCCTTCATTTGGCAAATTCGAATTATTTTAAAATAATTCAAACTGATGCATCTGATACTGGTTATGGAGGTATCCTCCTTCAAAAAACTCCTGCTGGAAAAGAACAACTTGTTTGTTTTACTTCTAAACTTTGGAATCAAGCTCAACGCAATTATGCGACTGTCAAAAAGGAAGTTTTAGCCATTGTTCTATGTGTTCAAAAATTTCAAGCTGATGTTTTAAATCAAAAGTTTTTGATTCGTGTTGATTGCAAATTTGCAAAAGAAATTCTTTTAAAAGATGTCAAAAATTTGGTTTCAAAACAGATATTTGCTCGCTGGCAAGCAATATTAAGTATATTTGATTTTGATATTGAATACATTAAAGGTACTGATAATTCTCTCCCTGATTTCTTATCAAGAGAATTTCTCATTTCTTCTTCTTCTTCTATCAATTGCCTACAGATCATGAATAAAGGAAAATCTCCTGCGACGAATCGCTTTCAACTTTTATCCTCTCCTGATACTCATTAAGAATATAAATTGACAAACAGATACCTCATTCTCTTACTAGAGAACCATCTGATTGACAAGTCTCTTGACACCCAAATCAATTTAATTATGCCTCCTGGCCTTCATTTCCTTCCTTCTCGCCTTCATACTACCATCAAATTCTATGTGAGTCTCCTAATTCATACACAATCTGTTCATTTTGAACATTTTACAAGAACGAATTCCGATGAAGTTGCTTATTCTAAATTCAAGATTCAAAAGGTGTTATCTCCAGTTGAATGGTGTTCTTTGACTGATTCAATACAGCATAGTCCTTTCTTTTATCAGTCTATGACTATAGCAAAGGATAAACCTGCTGTTTTTGTGAATTATAAAGATTATATGGATGCATGGCGAAATGTCTTGTTTTATCAAGATCCTAAAACTAATCATTCATGGTATATAACATTCAAGAAGACAATAAAACTTTCCCTACCAACATGGTTCATGACCGACTGGTGGAATAAGTTTGGTCCTTCTGCTGATTTCTTACCTCAAACTGTGTTCGCAAAATATGAAGAAGCGAAAGTGTCTCTGTTACACTTTCTTCATCAACATTCAATCCCCTGGATTCTCAAATGGCAGTATGCTACCCATCAAGTCATCAAAAATAATGTCACCCATTCCTATCTTTCGCAAGATATCTCCTGTAAATGGTGGGATAAATTTAATTGTGCTTCTATCACAAAACCTATAACTCCTACAACACCCATTAAACTCAATGAGTTTCCTTCTCTTTCATCCAGTTATAAAGATATCATTGCCAAACCAAAACCCAATGTTGCTTCAACATCTCTCAACCCTGATATTGCTCAGGTCATTCTTGATCAACTTAAACAAATGCAGGATACGCAAAACCAAATGTAAAATTCTCATCAGTTACTTCATAACCGCCTTCAACAAGATCTTTTCTTCTGATGATAACATTCATGCCATTTCTGATACAAAATTATGACTAGCAGTCAAGCATTTGCTCAAGCTATCCTAAATCCAACTGTTCAACAACCTCTCATTGATCATATTTATCAAGAATTATTCTCCAATGGAGTGGAAATTGTATGGAATACACCCCTCTCACGTTGTTCGTTAAAAATTTTCCCTTGTCACATATGTTTTTTATGGACAAATGAAGATATTCAGCTTCTCCATGCCTTATGGTACCTATTGGGATGTCCCATTATTCGAGTTTACATTCAGTATCCCACTATTTTGAGATTTCCCGAATATGTGCATTCTGCATTATGGGAATTTCTCCACTCTCAACCAATTTCATATTATTGTATAATTTATCACCAAACCACTCTCAATTAATCAGTCCCATGCCACATGACTTTTCAAGCCCATGCTTCCTGGACTTGTCCAGCCATCAGGCCCATGCCATCTATCTTTTCAAGCACATGCTTCCTGGCATTATTTGCTAGCCATCATCATCCGCCATCATGATTAACAATGAGAATCTTATCTCATCTTTCAACCATTTAGCTTTTGATAAAGCAGCTTTGTAAAAGTGCTACAGTCATTAGCTTTTACTTTTTTGAAGAGTCAGCACTGTTAATAGCTTTTATTTTTTTGAAGAGTCAGCACTGTTAATAGCTTTTACTTATGTGAAAGGTCATGTACTATTTCTACTTTTTTGAAAGGTCAAGTCCTGTTGTAATGAACTACTTACAAGTAGTGCGTCTATAAATAGATGTGGTATTGCTCAGTTGTAATCATCGAGTCTTGGAATTAGTTAAGTAATTTTCAGAGTGTTTGTTCTTGTCCAGTGTTCTTATGAACTTTTGTTCTCTTCTGTATTCTTATTCTCTTTCTATATAATAATAGAGTCTTTTTATTATCTCTTTTGGGATTTCTCTGCCCTTGCTTCTTGTTTCTACCCTCCTTTTGTTGATAATCCATCCTTTGCTTTCAAATACGTAGAGGGTCGCTCAATTGGTATCAAAGCCAATAGTGATCATCTAAAGGTTGTAAGTATTTCTCTATTTCTATCAATATATTTAATATTTGCTTTGCCATATGTTTTCATTGTCTTCCTTGTTTATTTTATCGTCGCTGGTTTTCTAGATTTCACTCGAGACTAAGTTTTTCCTTTGCTTCTCGTGGTTTTGCATCGCTGGTTTTCCATCGCTTTCCTAGTCGCGTTATAAGTCTCGCAGATAGAGAGTAAGTCGAGCAGTAAATCGTTGACCAAGTGTGTTAACCTATTTGCATTTCTATGAGTAATCTTCGTAAAAATTTAGCCCGAGTTCTATCCTTTAAACCTACACCGATAAAATTTGAACATGGATCTACTTCTGAATCTTCTGGCAAACCTCCAACTAAAAAAATGTCCAAACTCGATCTTAAAAATATTAGTGAAATTTCTTATTCAAATATTGATCAATCTCTTAGAAATTGGAATCTTCCAGATATAGAACCCACCTCTATTTATCATAAAGGATCTTTTTCTAAAAAACAAGATTTTATAATCAAACTAGAAGAAGACATTATATCCATCAATGATGAAGGTCAAGAGATTTATCTCATTTCTCCTGAAAAAATTCAAAAGCATAGAGAAACTCATAAATTCCTGCATATTGGCCTCATTCAAGTTGCAATTAAGCCTCTAGTTACTTTAGGGCTTAATACTTCAGCGTTAGTCTCTGTAAGAGATAAACGTCATCAAGAATTTAATGATTCCTTGTTAGGTATGATTGAAGGTAGCCTGGCTCAAGGGCCTATTTACTTCAATTGTTTTCCTAACTTCACATTCAATTTACATGATGAATTGTCACATGAAGCTGCCGTTTTAGGTATTTATACTCAAGGATTTAAAATGAAAGGCATAATTTCTAATGTTGCGGTTGTTTATCGCATCTATTATAAATTAATGCAAACCATTGTTCCTGATGTTGCATATACAAATTTGCATACTGGAACATCAACCCTCTTTCTAACCAATATAAAAAATAATACAGTTGATCGTTCCCAATTAATTAATTGGAAAGATATTTCAGTACCACATCAGTGGACTATTAAAGATACAAATAAAGAAGAATGTCAAAAACGACAAGTATCACAAAAAATTAATCAAATTATAACGCATGACGATGGTAAAGTTGATATTATATTTGCTCCTCGAGCATCTACATCAACTTCTACTTCCACTTCCTTTTCCTCTCAGTCAAAGCGTTATGCTACTCCCACACCATCTAATGTTTCGGATGAAACTTCTCCTGCTCCTCCTCCTCCTGCAATTGGTGTTGCATATCCTGTTTATGCATTTTCAACTCATGAAGATAATGTTAGTATAAATGATTTTGCTGAATATCATATTAATGTTGTTTCTCTTATTGAAGAAGAAACACCTCCTGAATTTACTATGGATTATGATTCAATAAAACAACAGTTTTTAACTCATCCTTTTAAACCAATATTTTGTAAATTAATTCCTTTCCAAAAACAAGCAATTTTTCGTGAAAAATATTTTGACTATTTCAAAACCAATCAAATTAACATATCATTCTTTGACTGGTTATCTCAAAAATGTCCTCAACTTTCTATTCAAATTAACACAATTTGGGAAAGTACCACTGGTGAACAATATAATCAAACTCATCCGCCTTTGGCCCCTATCAAATTAAAAGACAATATTAAGGCATCTCCTTTTAAAACTCCTTTTACTAAGGATGGTTTAGTAACCAAACAAGATATGTCTCATGTTATTGAACAAAATAATTATACTAATCTATATTTATCAACGTTAGCATCAGCAGTTTTGCTCTAAATCACAAAAACCTCAGGTTTCTACTACCCCAGTTGCTGCTCCTATTATTAAAAAACCCTTTTTTCCCTCATCTTCTACTAATCTACCATTATCATCATTTTCTTCACAAGCATCAAAATATTCTGATGAATTTTTAGATAAACTAACAAATCAATTAGCTCAGCTACATTTGTATAATCCATCCAGTAAAACTGGTCAACCTTCTTCTAGTAAACCTTCTTCTTTATCACCACCTGCTCCCACTAATAAAAATAAAGAAAAGGTTCCCGTTATTGCTAACTTAGATCAGTTATCTGAAATAGAAACTGATGAAAGTTCCACCTCCTCATCAATTTCACAAACAAATTCTAATGACGACTCTGTGTCTAATCATATCTCAGTCAATCGCATTATGCGAAAAAATTATTCAAAAAATCGCTATCCTTTGCAAAAGCAATTTAATTCAAGACCATCTCCTGCTGATCTTATTCTCGAAGAGAAAGTTCCTAGAAATCAAAAATATGATGGATCTACCATTTATGATTGGAACATTGATGGTTTATCTGAATATCAAATTTTGGATGTTGTTCTAAAAATGCAAGTCTATGCAAAAGCATGTTCGATTCATAAACATCCTGAAGAACAAATTGCATTAGCCATTGCTGTTGGTTTCACCGGACAATTATATGGCTGGTGGCAATATGTTTTTACCACAGAAAATCGTAATAGCATAGTTTCTGCAGTCCTTAGAGATACAAATAATAATCATATTCTTGATGATTCAGGAAAACCTCAGCCTAATGGTGTTGACACCTTAATGGCTAATATCATCTGGTATTTTGTTGGTCAGCTTGATTCTCTTAATGAAAAGATCAGTGATCAGCTTCAAAACATAAGATGTCGAACCCTAAATGATTACCGATGGTATAAAGATACATTCTTTTCTAAACTCTATCTATTAACCGAGCAACATGATACAAATTTCTGGAAAGAAAGATTCATTGCTGGTTTACCTCCATTCTTTGCTGCTAAAGTCAAAGAATACATCAAAGATCAAAATAATGGTTCTATGAACTGGAGTGCATTATCCTATGGGGATATTACTCAATATGTTCAATCATGTGCCATTTCTATCTGTAATGATATGCGTATTAAGCGCCAATTACAGAAAGAAAAGAATCCCTTAAAACGTGATCTTGGTAATTTCTGTTATGACTTTGGTCATAATGTTGATATTACTCCTTTAGCAAAAGCTAAACATCATCGTTTTAAACGACATTCTACAAATAAATTCTATTCTCGACCTAAACCTCACCTAAAAAGAAAATCAAATAAATTTTCTAAATCTTATCCTAAAGCCTCTCCTTCTTCTTCAAAAAGAAAAAATGTTTGTTATACTTGTGGTAAGCCTGGCCATTATGCCAATAAATGTCACCTCAAAAATTATAAACAAAAAATTCACAATGTTCATTACAATGAATCTACTGATTCTGATTCATCCTCTGATTCTGATAATTCTCATTGTACAAATAATATGCCTAATACCTCTTCTTCTGGAACAAAAATAAATGTTTTAACTTCTCATGAAGAACTTATATTCTCCATTGGTGAACAAATAACTGATCCTTCTTTGAAGTATAGATATTTTACATAATTAATATCCAAAGTCACTTCTTCTGATTCAATTCCTGCAGAAATGCCTGAACCTACAATAAATGATAAGAAACAACAAAAATTCAAACAACAACTAAATCTTGATCCTACTAAATATACTTTTTCAAGTCTAATGAATGTTGTTAGCAAAAAACCTCATCAAACAACTATTCAGGTCCTTCTTCTTGATTTAAATCAATCAACTTAAATCAAATCAAAATCCTAACTAATAGGGTTTCTACTCTTGAAACGTTTTCTCTTGAATCGGTCCTTGACTTTGATCCTAATAATGTTTTCATTAAAACAATTACTAGATACACACATCAACAATGGTTTACACCCATTACCCTTGCCATCAAAGATTTTTCTTATAAAGGCACAGCTTTGATTGATTTTGGTGCTGATTTAAATTGTATTCGTGAAGGATTGATACCTTTACGATACTGTGAATCAACAGACAATCACATCTCTGTTGCCAATGGCAAACAATCCAAGATTAAGTATAAAATTTCATTGCACATATTTGTCATCAATCCATATGTATTCCTACTTCATTTATCATCATTAAAGGACTTCAACATGATATTTTATTAGGAACTCCATTCCTTCAGCTTTATTCAACCCTTTTCAGTTTCTTCAAAAGGTATTTCTACCACTATTAATAATAATAAAATCTTATTTTCTTTTCTTGAACCTCCTAAAGAAAAATATTTAAATCAAATTATAAATCAAATTGATTTCAAACAAAATCATATTAATTTCTTACGAAATGAAATTCATTTTCTAAAAACAGATCAATTTTTACAAACTTCTTCCTTTCAAAATAAATTAAAATCTTTTCAAACAAATTTACAACAATAATGTTGTTCTGATATTCCCTCTGCCTTCTGGGATCGTAAACACCATATAGTTACTCTCCCTTACATTCCTGAATTTAATGAAGCTAATATTCCTACTAAAGCAAATCCTTCTCAAATGAATTCTCGCCTGAGAACCCTTTGTCAAAATGAAATCAAAGATTTACTAAAGAAAAAATTAATCACTCCTTCTTAATCTCCATGGAGCTGTACTGCATTTTATGTTGAGAATGCTTTTGAACTTGAGCGAGGTGTTCCTCGTCTTGTAATTAACTATAAACCTTTAAATAAAGTTCTTAAAACTATAAGATATCCTTTGCCAAATAAAAATGATCTCATCAAATCTACTACTTCTGCAGTAGTATTCTCTAAATTTGATCTCAAATCTGGATTTTGGCAAATTCAAGTTCATCCTGCTGATATATATAAAAATGCTTTCAACACTCCATTTGGTCAATATCAATGGAATGTTATGCCTTTTGGCCTGAAGAATGCTCCTTCAGAATTTCAAAAAATTATGAATGATATATTCAATCCTTACCATGATTTCATTCTTGTTTATATTGATGATATCTTGGTATTCTCTAAATCTATTGATCAACACTGGAAACATCTCTATACCTTTCAGGCACTCATCATTAAAAATGGCCTTGTGCTATCACAAAAGAAAATGCATCTATTTCAAACGATTGTTACCTTCTTAGGTTTCAAAATATCAAATCAAACTATTACTCCTGTAACGTAGAGTCATCAATTTTTCGATAAATTTCCTGATCAGTTAACTGACAAGAATCAATTGCAAAGATTTCTTGGTTGCCTTAATTACCTTTCTGATTTTTATCAAAATGCAGCAGCAGATAGAAAACCTTTACAAGAATTATTAAAAAAGGATTCTAAATTTATTTGGACTCCTTTGCATACCAAAGCTATTCAAACCATCAAACAAAAGGTTAAAGCCCTTCCATGCCTTCATTTGGCAAATTCGAATTATTTTAAAATAATTCAAACTGATGCATCTGATACTGGTTATGGAGGTATCCTCCTTCAAAAACTCTCTTGGAAAAGAACAACTTGTTTGTTTTACTTCTAAACTTTGGAATCAAGCTCAACGCAATTATGCTACTGTCAAAAAGGAAGTTTTAGCCATTGTTCTATGTGTTCAAAAATTTCAAGCTGATGTTTTAAATCAAAAGTTTTTGATTCGTGTCGATTGCAAATCTGCAAAAGAAATTCTTTTAAAAGATGTCAAAAGAAATTTTTGATTAGTTTCAAAACAAATATTTGCTCGCTGACAAGCAATATTAAGTATATTTGATTTTGATATTGAATACATTAAAGGTACTGATAATTCTCTCCCTGATTTCTTATCAAGAGAATTTCTCATTTCATCTTCTTCTTCTATCAATTGCCTACAGATCATGGATAAAGGAAAATCACCTGCGACGAATCGCTTTCAACCTTTATCCTCTCCTGAAATTCATTCAGAATACAAATTAACAAACATATACCTCATTCTCTTACTAGAGAACCATATGATTGACAAGTCTCTTGACACCCAAATCAATTTAATTATGCCTCCTAGCCTTCATTTCCTTCCTTCTCGCCCTCATACTACCATCAAATTCTATGAGAGTCTCCTAATTCATACACGATATGTTCATTTTGAACATTTTACAAGAACGAATTCCGATGAAGTTGCTTATTCTAAATTCAAGATTCAAAAGGTGTTATCTCCAGTTGAATGATGTTCTTTGACTGATTCAATACAGCATAGTCCTTTCTTTTATCAGTCTATGACTATAACAAAGGATAAACCTGTTGTTTTTGTGAATTATAAAGATTATATGGATGCATGGCGAAATGTCTTGTTTTATCAAGATCCTAAAACTAATCATTCATGGTATATAACATTCAAGAAGACAATGAAACTTTCCCTACCAACATGGTTCATGACCGACTGGTGGAATAAGTTTGGTCCTTCTGCGATTTCTTACCTCAAACTGTGTTCGCAAAATATGAAGAAGCGAAAGTGTCTCTGTTACACTTTCTTCATCAACATTCAATCCCCTGGATTCTCAAATGGCAGTATGCTACCCATCAAGTCATCAAAAATAATGTCACCCATTCCTATCTTTCGCAAGATATCTCCTGTAAATGGTGGGATAAATTTAATTGTGCTTCTATCACAAAACCTATAACTCCAACAACACCCATTAAACTCAATGAGTTTCCTTCTCTTTCATCCAGTTATAAAGATATCATTGCAAACCAAAACCCAATGTTGCTTCAACATCTCTCAACCCTGATATTGCTCAGGTCATTCTTGATCAACTTAAACAAATGCAGGATACGCAAAAACAAATGCAAAATTCTCATCAGTTACTTCATAACCGCCTTCAACAAGTTGAATCTAAATGTTCTTCATCAACAAGATCTTTTTCTGATGATAACATTCATGCCATTTCTGATACAGAATTATGACTAGCCGTCAAGCATTTGCTCAAGCTATCCTAAATCCAACTGTTCAACAGCCTCTCATTGATCATATTTATCAAGAATTATTCTCCAATGGAGTGGAAATTGTATGGAATACAACCCTCTCACGTTGTTCGTTAAAAATTTTCCCTTGTCACATATGTTTTTTATGGACAAATAAAGATATTCAGCTTCTCCATGCCTTATGGTACCTATTGGGATGTCCCATTATTCGAGTTTACATTCAGTATCCCACTATTTTGAGATTTCCCGAATATGTGCATTCTGCATTATGGGAATTTCTCCACTCTCAACCAATTTCATATTATTGTATAATTTATCACCAAACCACTCTCAATTAATCAGGCCCATGCCACATGACTTTTCAAGCCCATGCTTCCTGGACTTGTCCAGCCATCAGGCCCATGCCATCTATCTTTTCAAGCACATGCTTCCTGGCATTATTTGCTAGCCATCATCATCCGCCATCATGATCAACAATGAGAATCTTATCTCATCTTTCAACCATTTAGCTTTTGATAAAGCAGCTTTGTAAAAGTGCTACAGTCATTAGCTTTTACTTTTTTGAAGAGTCAGCACTGTTAATAGCTTTTATTTTTTTGAAGAGTCAGCACTGTTAATAGCTTTTACTTTTGTGAAAGGTCATGTACTATTTCTACTTTTTCGAAAGGTCAAGTCTTGTTGTAATGAACTACTTACAAAGTAGTGCGTCTATAAATAGATGTGGTATTGCTCAGTTGTAATCATCGAGTCTTAGAATTAGTTAAGTAATTTTCAGAGTGTTTGTTCTTGTCCAATGTTCTTATGAACTTTTGTTCTCTTATGTATTCTTATTCTCTTTCTATATAATAATTGAGTCTTTTTATTATCTCTTTTGGGATTTCTCTGCCCTTGCTTCTTGTTTTACCCTCATTTTGTTGATAATTCATCATTTGCTTTCAAATACGTAGCCGGTCGCTCAATTGGTATCAAAGCCTATAGTGATCATCTAAAGGTTGTAAGTATTTCTCTATTTCTATCAATATATTTAATATTTGCTTTGCCATATGTTTTCATTGTCTTCCTTGTTTATTTTATCGTCGCTGGTTTTCTAGATTTCACTCGAGACTAAGTTTTTCCTTTGCTTCTCGTGGTTTTGCATCGCTGGTTTTCCATCGCTTTCCTAGTCGCGTTATAAGTCTCGCAGACAGAGAGTAAGTCGAGCAGTAAATCGTTGACCAAGTGTGTGTTAACCTATTTGCATTTCTATGAGTAATCTTCGTAAAAATTTAGCCCGAGTTCTATCCTTTAAACCTACACCGATAAAATTTGAACATGGATCTACTTCTGAATCTTCTGGCAAACCTCCAACTAAAAAAATGTCCAAACTCGATCTTAAAAATATTAGTGAAATTTCTTATTCAAATATTGATCAATCTCTTAGAAATTGGAATCTTCCAGATATAGAACCCACCTCTATTTATCATAAAGGATCTTTTTCTAAAAAACAAGATTTTATAATCAAACTAGAAGAAGACACTATATCCATCAATGATGAAGGTCAAGAGATTTATCTCATTTCTCCTGAAAAAATTCAAAAGCATAGAGAAACTCATAAATTCCTGCATATTGGCCTCATTCAAGTTGCAATTAAGCCTCTAGTTACTTTAGGGCTTAATACTTCAGTGTTAGTATCTGTAAGAGATAAACGTCATCAAGAATTTAATGATTCCTTGTTAGGTATGATTGAAGGTAGCCTGGCTCAAGGGCCTATTTACTTCAATTGTTTTCCTAACTTCACATTCAATTTACATGATGAATTGTCACATGAAGCTGCCGTTTTAGGTATTTATACTCAAGGATTTAAAATGAAAGGCATAATTTCTAATGTTGCGGTTGTTTATCGCATCTATTATAAATTAATGCAAACCATTGTTCCTGATGTTGCATATACAAATTTGCATACTGGAACATCAACCCTCTTTCTAACCAATATAAAAAATAATACAGTTGATCGTTCCCAATTAATTAATTGGAAAGATATTTCAGTACCACATCAGTGGACTATTAAAGATACAAATAAAGAAGAATGTCAAAAACGACAAGTATCACAAAAAATTAATCAAATTGGGTCGCTCAATTGGATACCAATTGGATACCAATTGAGCGACCCGCTACGTACTTGAAGGCAAAGGATGGATTATCAACAAAAGGAGGGTAGAAACAAGAAGCTAGGGCAGAGAAATCCCAAAAGAGATAATAAAAAACTCTATTATTATATAGAAAGAGAATAAGAATACAAAAGAGAACACAAGTTCATAAGAACACTGGACAAGAACAAACACTCTGAAAATTACTTAACTAATTCCAAGACTCGATGATTACAACTGAGCAATACCACATCTATTTATAGACGCACTACTTGTAAGTAGTTCATTACAACAGGACTTGACCTTTCGAAAAAGTAGAAATAGTACATGACCTTTCACAAAAGTAAAAGCTATTAACAGTGCTGACTCTTCAAAAAAATAAAAGCTATTAACAGTCTTGACTCTTCAAAAAAGTAAAAGCTAATGACTGTAGCACTTTTACAAAGCTGCTTTATCAAAAGCTAAATGGTTGAAATATGAGATAAGATTCTCATTGTTGATCATGATGGCGGATGATGATGGCTAGCAAATAATGCCAGGAAGCATGTGCTTAAAAAGATAGATGGCATGGGCCTGATGGCTGGACAAGTCCACGAAGCATGGGCTTGAAAAGTCATGTGGCATGGGCCTGATTAATTGAGAGTGGTTTGGTGATAAATTATACAATAATATGAAATTGGTTGAGAGTGGAGAAATTCCCATATGCAGAATGCACATATTCGGGAAATCTCAAAATAGTGGGATACTGAATGTAAACTCGAATAATGGGACATCCCAATAGGTACCATAAGACATGGAGAAGCTGAATATCTTCATTTGTCCATAAAAAACATATGTGACAAGGGAAAATTTTTAACGAACAACGTGAGAGGGGTGTATTCCATACAATTTCCACTCCATTGGAGAATAATTCTTGATAAATATGATCAATGAGAGGCTGTTGAACAACTGGATTTAGGATAGCTTGAGCAAATGCTTGACGGCTAGTCATAATTCTGTATCAGAAATGGCATGAATGTTATTATCAGAAAAAGATCTTGTTGATGAAGAACATTTAGATTCAACTTATTGAAGGCGGTTATGAAGTAACTGATGAGAATTTTGCATTTGTTTTTGCGTATCCTGCATTTGTTTAAGTTGATCAAGAATGACCTGAGCAATATCAGGGTTGAGAGATGTTGAAGCAACATTGGGTTTTGGTTTGGCAATGATATCTTTATAACTGGATGAAAGAGAAGGAAACTCATTGAGTTTAATGGGTGTTGTAGGAGTTATAGGTTTTGTGATAGAAACACAATTAAATTTTTCCCACCATTTACAGGAGATATCTTGCGAAAGATAGGAATGGGTGACATTATTTTTGATGACTTGATGGGTAGCATACTGCCATTTGAGAATCCAGGGGATTGAATGTTGATGAAGAAAGTGTAACAGAGATACTTTCGCTTCTTCATATTTTGCGAACACAGTTTGAGGTAAGAATCAGCAGAAGGACCAAACTTATTCCACCAGTCGGTCATGAACCATGTTGGTAGGGAAAGTTTCATTGTCTTCTTGAGTGTTATATATCATGAATGATTAGTTTTAGGATCTTGATAAAACAAGACATTTCGCCATGCATCCATATAATCTTTATAATTCACAAAATAAGCGAGGTTTATCCTTTGCTATAGTCATAGACTGATAAAAGAAAGGACTATGCTGTATTGAATCAGTCAAAGAACACCATTCAACTGGAGATAACACCTTTTGAATCTTGAATTTAGAATAAGCAACTTCATCGGAATTCGTTCTTGTAAAATGTTCAAAATGAACAGATTGTGTATGAATTATGAGACTCTCATAGAATTTGATGGTAGTATGAGGGCGAGAAGGAAGGAAATGAAGGCCAGGAGGCATAATTAAATTGATTTGGGTGTCAAGAGACTTGTCAATCAAATGGTTCTCTAGTAAGAGAATGAGGTATATGTTTGTTAATTTGTATTCTGAATGAATTTCAGGAGAGGATAAAGGTTGAAAGCGATTCGTCGCATGTGATTTTCCTTATCCATGATCTGTAGGCAATTGATAGAAGAAGAAGATGAAATGAGAAATTCTCTTGATAAGAAATCAGGGAGAGAATTATCAGTACCTTTAATGTATTCAATATCAAAATCAAATATACTTAATATTGCTTGCCAGCGAGCAAATATCTGCTTTGAAACCAAATTTTTGACATCCTTTAAAAGAATTTCTTTTGCAGATTTGCAATCAACACGAATCAAAAACTTTTGATTTAAAACATCAGCTTGAAATTTTTGAACACATAGAACAATGGCTAAAACTTCCTTTTTGACAGTCGCATAATTGCGTTGAGCTTGATTCCAAAGTTTAGAAGTAAAACAAACAAGTTGTTCTTTTCCAAATAGAGTTTTTGAAGGAGGATACCTCCATAATCAGTATCAGATGCATCAGTTTGAATTATTTTAAAATAATTCGAATTTGCCAAATGAAGGCATGGAAGGGCTTTAACCTTTTGTTTGATGGTCTGAATAGCTTTGGTATGCACATGAGTCCAAATAAATTTAGAATCCTTTTTTAATAATTCTTGTAAAGGTTTTCTATCTGCTGCTGCATTTTGATAGAAATCTGAAAGGTAATTAAGGCAACCAAGAAATCTTTGCAATTGATTTTTGTCAGTTAACTGATCAGAAAATTTATCAGCAAAATTAATGACTCTATTAACAGGAGTAATAGTTTGGTTTGATATTTTGAAACCTAAGAAGGTAACAACCGTTTGAAATAAATGCATTTTCTTTTGAGATAGCACAAGGCCATTTTTAATGACGAGTGCCTGAAAGGTATAGAGATGTTTCCAGTGTTGATCAATAGATTTAGAGAATACCAAGATATCATCAATATAAACAAGAATGAAATCATGGTAAGGATTGAATATATCATTCATAATTTTTTGAAATTCTGAAGGAGCATTCTTCAGGCCAAAAGGCATAACATTCCATTGATATTGACCAAATGGAGTGTTGAAAGCAGTTTTATATCTATCAGCAGGATGAACTTGAATTTGCCAAAATCCAGATTTTGAGATCAAATTTATAGAATACTACTGCAGAAGTAGTAGCTTTGATGAGATCATTTTTATTTGGCAAAGGATATCTTATAGTTTTAAGAACTTTATTTAAAGGTTTATAGTTAATTACAAGACGAGGAACACCTCGCTCAAGTTCAGGAGCATTCTCAACATAAAATGCAGTACAGCTTCATGGAGATTGAGAAGGAGTGATTAATTTTTTCTTTAGTAAATCTTTGATTTCATTTTGACAAAGGGTTCTCAGGCGAGAATTCATTTGAGAATGATTTGCTTTAGTAGGAATATTAGCTTCATTAAATTCAGGAATGTAAGGGAGAGTAACTATATGGTGTTTACGATCCCAGAAGGCAGAGGGAATATCAGAACAACATTGTTGTTGTAAATTTGTTTGAAAAGATTTTAATTTATTTTGAAAGGAAGAAGTTTGTAAAAATTGATCTGTTTTTAGAAAAATGAATTTCATTTCGTAAGAAATTAATATGATTTTGTTTGAAATCAATTTGATTTATAATTTGATTTAAATATTTTTCTTTAGGAGGTTCAAGAAAAGAAAAGAAAATTTTATTTTTATTAATAGTGGTAGAAATACCTTTTGAAGAAACTGAAAAGGGTTGAATAAACTGAAGGAATGGAGTTCCTAATAAAATATCATGTTGAAGTGTCTAATAAGAATATTATTTTTGCGTATCTTGTTGAGTCTCCTTCATTTTTATGGCATCATAGATTAGGACATGTTAATTTCAGAAAATTATATGATATGGTAAATCTGGAACTTCTGACTTATTTTGGTAAATATGAAGGAAATTGCAACACATTCATGAAAACAAAAATAACTAGAAACTCATTTCCTAATGTTGAAAGAAATTCAAAGTTGCTTGATTTAATATATTATGATGTATGTGACATACATAGTACACCATCAATAGGAGGCAATAAATATTTTATAACATTTATTGATGATTATAGCAAGTTCAGTTATGTTTATTTGTTGCATTCCAAAGATGAGGCAATTGTTAAGTTTCGGGCCTATAAGGCAGAAACTGAGTTGCAATGTGAGACCTTTATAAAATGTTTAAGGTCTGATAGGGGAGGAGAGTACTATGATCCAAAGTACTTTGAATCCACTGGAATAGTTCATGAGACTACTGCCCCTTATACACCACAACAAAATGGTGTGGCTGAGCATAAAAATCGTGTTTTAACCGAAATGGTTAATGATATGCTATCAAACTCTGGTTTGAGTAGTGGATTTTGGGGAGAGGCATTGCTGACTGCATGCCATATTTTGAACAGAATTCCACAAAAGAGGAATAAAGTCACCCCATATGAGCTTTGGAATAAGCAAAAACCAAATCTTAATTATTTAAGAGTTTGGGACTGTAGAGCAGTAGTAAAAGTACCTGAACCCAAAAAGAGAAAATTGGGTGAAAGGGGAGTGGAGTGCATATTTATTGGATATGCACAACACAATAAGGCATATAGGTTCATGATAATTGAGCCTAATAATTCGATTTCAGTGAAGACTGTAATTGAATTAAGGGATGCAATCTTTGATGAGATAAGATTTAAATATGTTCCCAAAAGTATTCTTGAAGAAAACCAAAAAGGGAAGGAAGTCATAGAGATTGAAAATGACAAAGAAGTAGTAGAAGTTCCTGAACTTCGAATGAGCAAACGGGCTCGAAAAATTAAGTCATTTGGTTCTGATCTCTATACATTCCTAGTTGAAGGAAGTAGAGAAACAATAACTAGACAAATTCCGTATTGTTTTAATGCGGAGGTTGATCCTCAAACATTAGAGGAGGTGATAAAAGAAAGAGATGCAACTTTCTGGAAATAGGCATTAAATGATGAAATGGATTCAGTAATGGGAATTAACACTTGGGAGCTAGTTGATCTACCTCTCGGGTGTAAACCCATTAAATGCAAATTTCTATTCAAAAGGAAAAGAAGAGTTGATGGATCCATTGAAAAACACAAAGTGAGACTGGTTGCTAAGGGTTTCACTCAAAAGCATGGAATAGACTATTTCGATACCTATTCACTAGTAGCTAGAATTGCTACTATCAGATTGCTTATTGCAATTGCAGCTATAAACAAGCTGGTCATCCACCAAATGGACGTCAAAACAACGTTTCTACATGGAGAATTGGATGAGGAAATATACATGGAACAACCTAGAAGGGTTCATAATGCCCGGTCATGAAAATAAAGTGTATAGATTGCGAAAATCATTGTATGGTTTAAAGCAAGCACCAAAATAGTGGCACCCAAATTTTGACCAGGTTGTACTTGCTTATGGATTCAAAATAAATGAATCTGATAAATGTGTATATAGCAAGTTTGATGAAAGAGGCAATGGTGTCATTATCCGTCTTTACGTAGATGACATGTTGATTTTTGGAACTGACTTGGAACAAGTTCAGTTGACCAAAAGGTTTCTTTCAAGCAAGTTTGAAATGAAAGATATGGGTCAAGCTGATGTCATTCTCGGGATTCAGATTGTAAGAGATGAGGGGAGTATTACTCTAACTCAATCTCATTATATTGAGAAAGTTCTTAATAGATTCAATCATTTGAATTGTGCCCCTGTTTCCACCCTGCTAGATTCAAGTATTGAGTTAGTGAAAAATACAGGCAATCCAGTTTCACAACTAGAGTATTCTAGATTAATTGGATGCTTAATGTATGCAATGACATGCACTAGGTCGGATATTGCCTTGGCATAGGCAAGTTGAGTAGATTTACAATTAATCCAAGCGAGTTGCATTGGTTTGCAATTCGAAGAGTTTTGAAATATTTGAAGAAAACAATTAACTATGGTTTATGCTATAGTGGATATCCTTCGGTCTTAGAAGGATTTTCAGATGCAAGTTGGATTGTGAAAGATCAAAATCATGCATCTACAAGTGGGTGGATTTTCACACTTGCTGGAGGTGCAATCTCGTTGGCTTCAAAAAAGCAAACTTTAATGGCTGGTTCCACCATGGAATCAGAGTTTATTGCGCTGGCCTCGGCTTCAAAAGAAGCTGAATGGCTATGTGAATTATTACACGAGATACGATTGGTGCCTAAACCGGTAGCTCCAATCTCTATCCATTGTGATAATGAGGCCACATTGGCAAGAGCTTATAGCCAAGTGTACAATCATAAATCCGGACATATTGGATTGAGACACAATTGTGTCAGAGAATTGATAACAAATGGAGTTATCACGATTGACTATGTGAGATCTAGTCAAAACTTGGCAGATCCCCTTACTAAAGGATTGTCAAGAGACTTGGTGAATAAAACATCAATGAGGATGGGTCTCAAGCCCATGAATTAAAAGTCACCAATAGTGGAAACTCAACTCGACGCCTAACATTACGTTAAGTCTTGAGTTCAATGCAATCAAAGTTCATTATAAGTGTGACTATGAGCACTAAATTTTAATAACCATCCCAAGGTTGTTAATGCTCGGTACCTGCATGTAAAGAGAGAAGGTTGAGATGATCTCTTAATAGTCTTCTAAAGGTGCTTAAATTGCGGGGGTACTAGAATGGAGACTACCTATGTGGATGTGAAGTGCTTCAAGGAGTTCAAGGGCTTGGCTCCAAAGACATTCACGAGAAGATACGGGACACAAGGCCAATGTTGAATGTGTCAGGATATTTATGGCTATTTGCTGGTGTAAGTTATATGCGTGATATGTTTATGCTACATATCGAATAGAATCATTGGTTGAAAGTTTACCTACCATGTAATTCTGATATGACGTAATGAACTTTCACAAATTAGTGGTTCAAATCGCAAGATACCATTATTTATGCATATAATGTATGAGATGTTCGTGGATCAAATGATCTGATTATTTTCAAAATGGCGGGGGATTGTTGGACATTTTCAAAAGAAATGTTTAGTCCCACATTGGTTAGAAACTTCAAGTTTAAAGAGTATATATACTCTTTCACTATAGTGCGTGTAAAAGAAAAATACAAGTGCTATGCAAAGTGAGCCAAACGAGCGCGCGAGCGGCGCGACATATATGGCACATTTTATGCGCTTTTATAGGCGCACACTTGGCACAAGGCACGTGCGCGTGTGTGTATATGTGTGCGAGCTAACCATGGGTAAAAATTTTACCATTATTTTTTACTATTTTCGAAATTACAATGTGGGTAGTTATTTGATTGACCCACTCAAGCATTGAATGAGTAGTTAATAAACTCATTCAATGCTTGACTAAGTGGATGCAGTTGAAACTACTCCACTACCTCCCCTTTTCTTCTCTAACTGGTTTTGACCAGTGCTCTATAAGAGAAGAGGTTTAGGGAGGAAGAAAAATCATCTCGAAATTAAACAGTATTTGCTCTGATTTCTGCTTTCACTACTGCAAAGTGAAAGCTGAGTTTGTTTCATCGTATCCTTTAGAATTTTCGCTGACTCTTGCAGTGTAGAGAGCAAAATTTCCTTAAAGAAAGTGGCAGTGTTACACGCTTTGAAGTCACTGCAAATTCCTTTGGTCTAACAGGCACCACAACCAGCACTCATTCCACACTATCAACTGAGTCATACCTCATTTTTCATTCCCCACACACAAAATTAATCTTTTCAAGCACCATTTCTCCTACTTTACTGGTAAACCTTGCACAACATTCGAACTCTTGACTGCTAGTCTTTGGTGGAGTCGAAGTCGAGCAATTAACCCGGACCCTAGCTCCAATGCCAAGCTTATTTTCTATGCAAACATACGTCGAATCCTGAACCTGTCAGCGCCACGAGGCTTCTACAGCAACTACTTCTTCCCTGTCACAATTGTTGTTTCAAGTGGATGGCTTGTGAAAGCACCGGTCGCAGAGGTGGTGAGAGTCGTTCAAGACGCCAAGGCAAACCTTCCAGTCTATGTCAACAAGTGGATTTATAACAAGGGAGGTGATGAAAAGTACTTATTAGAACCATTAACTGCACAACTTGATTATGCCACAATGTGCATGTCCACAGGACACAATATGGGTTTTGATTCCATCGACTATGGATTGGGTCGTCCTCTTCCTTCTTTTCTGTTTGTCCCATCTCATCCCACTCATATGTTTCCTTTAGGCCTTATGTGGCCTCCCATGAAATCTAAGACGGGCATTTATTTACGGACTTGGTGCGTGAACAAGTCGCATTTGCCATCCTTGCAGAATGAGCCAGTGAATCTATCGAAATTAAGTACTTCAAAGTTATGATTTGCCTTGGACTTCCACAACACGTACGTTGTTGTCTTAATTAATTTGGCTACAAAATAAATTAATTTTCATTGTTATGTAAGAGCTGTTATGATTTATATTTACTCCCTCCGTTTCTGTTTAAGTGTCGTTTTACACCCCTATTGTCTACAGAATCGACATTAAGCCAAAACCAACTACCAAAAAAAAATCCCAAACCTAGCTAATTTGGAATTAAGGCCATCAGACTTTTAAGTTTTATAATTCAGAAGCTCCCAAGGGTAGCCACTTTAGACACTGACTTTGGACACTTAGCGGTCGCGCGCTGTCGATACACCTCAAGATATGCATTCGAGGTGTATCGGATGGCGCACGACCGCTAAGTGCCTAAAGTCTCTCTAAAGTGTAACGACCTATTACCTTAAGCTGGTGATTAGTACTAATTCAAATCCTAATTAATCCGAGTTAGGCTCGTGATTAAGTTCGGCGTACCTCGATTGGCATGTGTGTGTTCGCATGGTGATTTGTGTTTGTTTGGATTGTTTAACGATTTTATATATGTTGTAATATAATAAAAGAATTATATACAAGCCTATAAATGGAAAATACATAATAAACAATGAATTACGGGTACACCAAGTGTGACGAGGGGGTCATGGAATGAATGTGCATACCCGAGGATACTCGTAGGCATGTTCGGTGAATTTATTGGCGAAAAAAACACGAGATATATATATATTGAGATATATATATATATATATTAGAAATTAAAAGTTAGTTTGAATTATATGGATCGTCGAATCACCTCGAGAGGAGCTTAAGTGTTTGATAGTGTTAAAGTTCGTGTAACTTTAAGGAGTGTCACTTTAACACATTAACCACTTGATCGGTCTCGAGATAGCGCGATGCGTATCTCGAGAAAAATCCATATATTTAAACAAAAACCTCATACTTATCTCATTTGATTAATCGATAAACAGTGAGAGAGGGTTTAGGTTTGATTTTTGATCATTGGACACGGATCAGGGAGTGAATTCGATGCGGATTAAGGAAGTTAAACAACTTAAAAGCCAGAGTCTCAGATATCATCACTTTGGCATGTTTTGTTTTTGTGTTAGTTGAAGTTCAATCTGGTGATGATTAAATCTCTGTGAATTATGTTGTTTGATGACTGGATATGGTACGTTAGCTCACTAAAAGTCCTCCCTGATGAATTTTGAGAGTATATGTTATTGCTTGGAGGATTTATGGATGGAACAGTGGCTGCTACCCTGTGTACTATCGAGACAATACAAGATTGAACGCTCTCCACCTAACAGAGGAGCGCGCTCCCTTCATCAGTTGTGATGAACACAGCTGCTAGAGCGCACTCCGCCCACTAAGGGAGCGCGCTCCCACCCTAGAAAACAACAATAATACTGAATTTTGTTTAGGATTTTTTAAGGACTTAGGGACTAACTTAGGGGTTCTAATTATAGTGTACTAGACATATATTGATTACAAATGGTTTATGATAAGTTTTGATCCCCGGGAAAGCGTCAGTGACCCAGAAAGTTAGGAATTTGGAACAAAAACCTAGACCGAGGTAAGTACGAATTCCCTGATTTATTAATGTTGCATGGCTATCTTAGTATAAGTAGTTCATGTAGTTTAAGGACTGAAATGGGGTCTATGTACGATGGTTTTTAATAAATGGAAAACAGTGTTTAATGTGATTTACGGGAGTAAGTTCCTGAAATTGGGACTAGGTTATATAGGAGACGTGTTACCTTCCCGACCTATATGTAACTTCCTACTCAGTTTATAGGGTGCGTGAATTACATACTCACTAGGGGGTTCGTTGAGTCGTTAATTATGTAATATTATATATAGGTTATTTATATATTTTTATTGTCAAGTCTCCAAAATACTAGCCTAATTGCATTTATTTATTATTTTTAAGGTTATTGGAGTGCGCGGTTGAGTTCGTGGCGCAAAACTGCGCGAAATGGACTACTCATACACAGTGATCAGACACCGAAAGATACGCCTCGAGATATGCCCTTTTTGGGCGATTTTCCACTGTTGCAGTCCACGTGTCAATCCATCATTCGTTGGTTTCCTGTTGCAGTCCACGTGTCACATGCCCATTCACCCGCTCGCGTCAGCAGCAGTTGCAGCTTTGCAGGCACGCGTCACAGTTGTCCACCAATACGCACGCGACACGTGTCGGAAAGCTGTCTCACCAGCGTCATCATAGCAGGTCTCCTCCAATCCAACAACGCCACGTGGCGACTTCTGGTACACCAGCGTCATCACAACAACCCTCGTCCAATCGCTGCTCGCCACGTCACCGCTGCCAGTTTGCTCAACAAATCAAACGCTGACACGTGGCAGAGACAAAAATAGTTCAAGAATAGCCACAGATTCACCTCGGCGCACGTGTCGATAATGATGCACGAAAATAACACGTCAGGGACCAATTTTAGTAGTTTTTGGAGAATTAGAAGTTGAGGGATTTTTTCGGGAGCAATGATCGACTCCTATTTTATTCGGCCTCTTTTGAGCCGAACTCTTTTCTCCCCCATTCTATTTTTTTATTTTTCTTTGTTCTTTGTGTTCTTGAATGGGAGGCTAAAACCCCTAGCCTAGGCAAGATTGTGAGGGAGGTTCGACTGCGCATATCAATGGATTTGTGAGATTTATATATTTTAATTTCAATCTTTTCATTATTATTTTATTTTCTTTGGTATTATTTGAACAATTGAAGTTAAACACTTGTTTAAACCTTGATTTATTTGTCAGTGAGTCGTAAGCATCCGTACTTGTGCAATAAGACCACACTAGTGGCAATTGACCATACCAATTGATTAGTCTCTTTTGGGACCGGTTGAATACCTTAAAAATCTAGGTTAAATCGGACACACGAGTGATTCGGTTGTCTAGGTGTAGTGCCTTCACGAAACCTATTGTTGTCATCGTGTTAAACCCAATGTGCTTGAGTATAAGGTTATACGTTTGACTAGAGAAATAGTCACCGTCGTACCTTGGCTATCGAGATTAGGAAGTGCGAGGAACCGCGTACGTTACCGGTTCTATAGCTACACTAAGATATTTTGATTTGCATATTTTACATAAATCGACGACCAAATCCAATCTTTTCTCGAATTGAACTTGTATGTCTTGGCCTAGGTATTTTTATTAATTGTTTTCAAATTTATTTCCATTGCTTTAGTTATTTTGTTTATATTTAGATTAGTTAATTAATTCATTCTCTAAAACCCTCGATTTCCCTTTTCGTTATTTTTGACCTTAGAAATACTACCAATCCCTGTGGGATCGATCCTTTGCCACTATTCAACAAAAATAGCTGGTTTAGGTATATTTATTTTATTGACGCGTTCGGCGTGCGTCAATTTTTGGCGCCGTTGCCGGGGATTGGTCTTTTTCTTTCTTTGGTTATTTATTTATTTTTTTTTTTTTTTTTATTTATTTTGTATCTAGTCCCTTGTTTTTAACATGTATGCAGGCAACTCCGCGATGGCCTCCTACCCCCACAGTTATGGTCGATTCGAATACTCACATTATTATAATGTGAATGGGGTAGGTATGTTATATAATGTTCATCAATTTTCTAACATGCATTCTTTTGTGCCACAGGTCGAGGTTTGCGAAATTTGTGAAGATTATTCTCATTCCACATATGATTGTCCGTATTATCCAAAGTATGAGAATTATCACTATCCTAGCTATGCATCGCCACAACCCGATTTTTTTGGGCTCATGTCAAGTCCACAAATTCCTCAACAAAGCACCTCTTTAGAAGATATGATGAAAAAATTACTAGATGATCAACAGCGGTTTCACGACGAGCTTCAACAATTTTCGCGTGAGTTTCCAAGCTTGCAAAACTTGGAAACTCAATTTATTCGAGTGAATGCCACACTCCAGAATATGCTTGACGAGAAAGAGTTGTGTAATACACAACAAATTTCTTACTCATAGGAGAATGTGAATGTTGATACATTGAGGAATGTTGAGGTGAATGTTGATACACCGGTGGAGAACTATTGGTGCGAAACAACGCAAGGACTTGAAGTCCTTCAAATTGAGTCGGACATTTCCATTGCACAGAATGACGATGATGAAGCTGCGATAGAAATTGGAGTCATTTCAGAAAGGCCAGAGGAGCCGCAGATAGAGAGCAAGGAAGACCAACCTCTGGTGTTGGTGATACCACCCACCCTCCCATGCATATTTGTTAAACCTTATACGGGGGTGGAAGTAAAGGAGCGTTCGCAGATTTTCTACACTGCTGACACCTTTGTGTTGGATGACCATGATATGATAGATTCGTTTGTGTTAGAGGTCCCGAATGAGCTCCCAATTCTAAAGGAGGGCGTGCATGCTGCATTGCCCAAATATGTTGATGCGCCATTTGTTGTTGACATCTCCAAAGGAGAGGGCATCACGTGATGAATCACAATAAGTCTAGCCAAAGACTTAAAAGAAAGGCGCTCGTTGGGAGGCAGCCCAGCTTTGTTTTTATTTTTATTGCAATTATTTCAATTTTAATTTAGTTTTAGTTTTTTATGTTTAATAAAGCCCTAACTTGGTTTCTTGGATTTTTACAGGTGTAATGAATGTTTGATGAGCACTGATGGCACTAGACCACCCCCTGAGTTTTGCTAGGTTTGACTATGGATTACATTATTTTTGGAGTAATTTGAGCATATTCGTTTTTAGGAATTAACATATTATTAGAGTTTTAGGTGTTTTGAGACTTGGTTGTGATATATCCAACTTAAGTCGCCACATTAGTGGCGGGTCTTTAAGTAGACCCAAAACCCTAAACCTCATTCCATCATCTTGTTGACTTCACCCGTAGTTGAAAGACTCGAGCTCGCAAGATTTGATAGGAATCATTTGAGTTAACTCCCACGCTTATTAGTTCTTGCTCTTATTAAGATGATTTTATTTCATAGTTTCCTTAGTCACCTAGACATGCGAGATTTGAGCATTCACTAGTTTTTGGAGACTTTTGTTATGCGTGCACTTGTATCATCTTCTTATTTTATCCATATTCTTTTTCACCACTATTCTTTGTCTTTTTGTTGCATGGATTCCTTGACTTGTTTTGAACCTTGAGGACAAGGTTCAGAATAAGTTTGGGGGTACTTTAGGCTTTGTGGATTGAGTAGGATGGATTGCTTTGCGAAAGACCACAGGTGAGATCGTTTAAATTTTTTCAATTATATGCGGTTACAAGTGGTTGACGGATGGTAATGGTGGTGTTTAATGTTACTTATTCTCTCATCTCTTCCATTTCTTTTCCCTCCATACTTCTCTTTCTCATTTCATTAGGAGTTGATACACTTTCTTGCATGTGTTTAACATAGTTTTCATTTTTATATTGTTTAGAGTCACCCGAAACTTTGTTTTATGCCTTTGGTTGTGGATGAGTACATTATGGTTGCCTTTTTGACTTGAAACTTAGGAAAATGTAGGAGAAACTCACTCGAGTCCGTAGCTCAGCATTTTTTATGATTTCATGATTAGGGACTTAGTATGTTGGTTAAGCCTTGTGCTAGATACCAAAGGGGTAGAAGGTCAAAATTGCGCAAGTGATGATATTTTAACCCACACTGTGGAATTTGCTTAATTATTATAGTAAAAGTGAGAAGGGCTAACAGAGTTTTCAAAATATAGAGAGTCTCACAAGTTTCCACAGGAAATGGAGCAGAGAAACTTGTGGTGGGAAAAAGTGAGGAAATTGGTCCATAGGAAATGGAGCAGGGACCGTATTATTTGAAAAAAAAAATTTGGAGAAGAAAAAAATAGAGTATACATATAAAATGAATAAAGGCGGAAGTGTATGGAAACTCCTCAAATAAAAAGATTTAGCTCGAGTGCTTAAAACTAGATCAAGTGAGAATGTAAACTTGCGTGCTTGAATGTATAGACCAAGAAAACCCGCAAGTTAATGGCTTTTGTGTTGACCGAGTCTTTGTCTTTAAAGTGTTATCTTAATTGTGTTTGGGTTGCGGTTGTTGACATATCTTAACTCCAAAATTTCTTAAGTGGCTTGTTAACTTGACAACTATGTAAACGAAAGGAACTCCATGAATTATGTATCGGGTATAGGATTAGTTGAGTCTGTACATATCTATATTATGAGTCTAGTTTATTTGCGTGTTTGTCATTTACACCTTTGCTCGGGACGTGCAAAGTCATAAGTTTGGGGGTATTTGTTGAGTCGTTAATTATGTAATATTATATATAGGTTATTTATATATTTTTATTGTCAAGTCTCCAAAATACTAGCCTAATTGCGTTTATTTATTATTTTTAAGGTTATTGGAGTGCGCGGTTGAGTTCGTGGCGCAAAACTGCGAAATGGACTACTCATACACAGTGATCAGACACCGAAAGATACGCCTCGAGATATGCCCTTTTGGGCGATTTTCCATTGTTGCAGTCCACGTGTCAATCCATCATTCGTTGGTTTCCTGTTGCAGTCCACGTGTCACATGCCTATTCGCCCGCTCGCGTCAGCAGCAGTTGCAGCTTTGCAGGCACGCGTCACAGTTGTCCACCAATACGCACGCGACACGTGTCGGAAAGCTGTCTCACCAGCGTCATCACAGCAGTTCTCCTCCAATCCAGCAACGCCACGTGGCGGCTTTCTGGTACACCAGCGTCATCACAACAGCCCTCGTCCAATCGCTACTCGCCACGTCACCGCTGCCAGTTTGCTCAACAAATCAAACGCTGACACGTGGCAGAGACCAAAAATAGTTCAAGAATAGCCACAGATTCACCTCGGCGCACATGTCGATAATGATGCACGAAAATAACACGTCAGGGACCAATTTTAGTAGTTTTTGGATAATTAGAAGTTGAGGGATTTTTTTGGGAGCAAGGATCGATTCCTATTTTATTCGGCCTCTTTTGAGCCGAACTCTCTTCTCCCCCATTCTATTTTTATTTTTCTTTGTTCTTTGTGTTCTTGGATGGGAGGCTAAAACCCCTAGCCTAGGCAAGATTGCGAGGGAGGTTCGACTGCGCATATCAATGGATTTGTGAGATTTATATATTTTAATTTCAATCTTTTCATTATTATTTTATTTTCTTTGGTATTATTTGAACAATTGAAGTTAAACACTTGTTTAAACCTTGATTTATTTGTCAGTGAGTCGTAAGCATCCGTACTTGTGCAATAAGACCACACTAGTGGCAATTGACCATACCAATTGATTAGTCTCTTTTGGGACCGGTTGAATACCTTAGAAATCTAGGCTAAATCGGACACACGAGTGATTCGGTTGTCTAGGTGTAGTGCCTTCACGAAACCTATTGCGGTCATCGTGTTAAACCCAATGCGCTTAAGTATAGGGTTATACGTTTGACTAGAGAAATAGTCACCGTCGTACCTTGGCTATCGAGATTAGGAAGTGCGAGGAACCGCGTACGTTACCGGTTCTATAGCTACACTAAGATATTTTGATTTGCATATTTTACATAAATCGACGACCAAATCCAATCTTTTCTCGAATTGAACTTGTATGTCTTGACCTAGGTATTTTTATTAATTGTTTTCAAATTTATTTCCATTGCTTTAGTTATTTTGTTTATATTTAGATTAGTTAATTAATTCATTCTCTAAAACCCTCGATTTCCCTTTTCGTTATTTTTGACCTTAGAAAGACTATCAATCCCTGTGGGATCGACCATTTGCCACTATTCTACAAAAATAGTTGGTTTAGGTATTTTAATTTTATTGACGCGTTCGGCGCGCGTCAGGGTTTCGGATAGAACCATTGGGCATTAATGGATTGGCTAGATAGCATATCGGCCAATATGTTAGTCTAGCAATCGCATTAATGGCACCAGTGGTTAATCCACCCTAGTTTTATAAATAAAATGGGAATCACAGTGTAATAGTCCATGATAATTTTTTATTTTGCATCTCTTATTTATTAATTAATATACTTTCCATATTCTTGTTAGTTAACATTGGTGCATATTGTTATTGCATAATGTTCTTGATTATTAATTGAAACGTTCATGGTTTTGTGAATCCTTGCTTACTAAGTAAGTTAGAGCACTCACCCAAATTTAATATTTCAGCTTCACAACCTAGTTTTTCAGCAAAAGGCAAATACAAGATTTAGGTGTCTTTTTTCTTCTCTACAATGTAATGAGTCGTTTTGCACTTATATAAACTGTTTGATATATTTGATATATAGATAAGCAGGGTTGTGAGGTTTATAATCAAGGTTTTGAGTTTTGGTAAACTTTATATTTCCGTATATTGTATATATATCAAAAAATTTTAATTTTTCACTGCATATATTTTGTTTTGTTTATTCGATATTAATATACAGGTTGAGTTTATCAGAAACAGTTGGTGAGGCTACTGGCTTTAGTTAAGTATAGCTTGGTTATCGGGTCTTAATTAAGGTTTTAGGCCGAGTATCACCCTAATCGGGATAGGGGATGCTATAGTTTGGTATAAGAGCCTAATGTTTATCACTTTGAGTTAGGTAGTAACATTGATATAGTCTGGTATCATAGACAAGGCTCTGACCTCAATTTTACTTTTGCATGGTTTTCGAAGTAAGTGATAGCATATGCCTTTGTACTGGAACCTAAGTTTATTGACTTTAAGAGTTGTCTCGAGTTATGAATAGGCTTAAGGTTTAATAAATAGTTTCCATCGTGTTTTGGGGGGGAAATGAAAATGAAAACATATTTATACGTTATTTGCCGTACATATTGTTATTTACTAAATAGATATGATTTCCTTGCATTATCTGAATGTTACCTAATGATCTTATCTCTCATTTGACTTCATAATCTAATGACGGATCAAATAGCGGGTTTACTTGCGACGACCCAAAATCTCGAGGCAAACCGGGCACCGCCACGTCACCAGACACGTCACCAAGCCATGCCATGTC
The DNA here is from genome assembly GCA_039657325.1 of Stephania cephalantha. Taxonomy (NCBI): domain Eukaryota; kingdom Viridiplantae; phylum Streptophyta; class Magnoliopsida; order Ranunculales; family Menispermaceae; genus Stephania; species Stephania cephalantha. The sequence continues at coordinate 13,496,328 of CM077577.1, forward strand.
ACTTGCACCCATGTCCATGACGACCCGCGAACTAACCATCTTATAATTCGACTTAGTCAATTTCGTCGTTTAAAAGATTATTTTGTCGAAATATACCAAGTCAATGAGTTTTACCACTTAATTTGTTTATTTTCATTCTTTTAGGTTATTTTTAATAGCGAAAGTCTTAATAATATGCAAATTAATAATATAAACGAGTCTTGCATTAATTAACAACCTATAGGGTAGAAACCCAGTAAAAGGATACCATGTATATCAGTTAAGGCGTCAAAAATGTATAATAGGTCAATATACGTGTATCAGGTGAAAAGGTCTCCCAAAATGATCCCAAAAAGTATGTATATGTAAATACAAACACCTACGAGTAAGCTAAAGGAGGCACTCCATATTAGAGGTAGTCACCAATCACCACCTTCCCTCTGCTCGTCGTAGGATCTGCAACTTGCCACCAACAAACAATGACAAGTTCCAGTGAGTAAATCCCATAGAAATTTAGTTAGTATTCACAAGAAATCCAAGAAAACGGCTATAATTCATGCATATAAAGTAAATGAACAGGAATGTAAAGCGTGAATATAAGTCGTGAGATAATCAAGAATATGGAACGCGAGTGGGGTGTATAGCTGTCGAGCCCTGTGACGTAAATACTAAACCGAGAAGGCCCTGGAGTTGAGGAAGTCCACACCCCCTCTTCACGGTCGAAATGAGGAACTCTGTTGGTCGAAAGGTAGACTTCCGCCCAACGCCTCGAATGAGAGGAAATATGTGACGGAGGTGAGCCTCACGTCAACTCGTTCTCGAGATCATCGACTTGCTAAGAGATATCTCACGCGTAGTCTAAGGTATGACCAACACCGTAGCAACAATCGGATCATCATCAATGAGAGAGCCAGAAAGGGGTCACACCGTCCCTTCGACCATACACAAACACACGCGGGAATAGAGTAAACATGCAAGCTGAACTGGTGAGAAGTAATGGGAAATAAATAATTTACAAGAAAAATAAGTAAATTTTAAATTGACTTTCTCGTGGGATTACTTACATCAAACAATCCCAAATATCTCTCCAAAATGTCCCGCTCACGCCTCGAGATACGCGCCCGATACCCGACTATAGTCTCCTAAGTCCCTAGTATCCGATTATACCACTTTTGTTATTTTAGATTCACATTAAGTGAATTTATAATTTGTGACCAAAAATTTGAGATTTTGTTTCAAAAAGTTTAATTTCGGCACACTTTTCGAGTTATACCGGGGTGTCGATGCCCCAAAAGGTCCTTAAAACTACTTTTTTATATTTTCCCATTTTATTATATCTTTCTTGATTTTTGATATTTATTTGATATTTTTCCTATTTTTGATATTTATTTGATTTAATTTCGGCACACTTTTCCATAATTTTCTAGCTATTTTTCCTATTTTTGATATTTATTTGATTTAAAAATGTATTTAATTTAATTTTTTAAAATTTTTAATTAATTAACATTAATTTAGGGTGGGTTGGGCCCGAACCGAGCCCAGTTCGGCCCAACTAGGGCCACCCTAGTTCGGACCGGCCCGACCCGGGCCTGGGCTACCAGGCCCAACCTGCTAGGGGGTAGCCAGGCCCACTGGCTACCCCTTTCTTTTTCCTCAAATCGTCCCTGCTCTCTGCAGAGACTAGGGGTGGGCAGCGGTTTTCGAAAAACCGCCCAAATCGCCCAAACCGACCAAACCGCACGGTTTGGTCGGGTTTTTAAAACTCGCGGTTTGGTCGCGGTTTGAAAAACGACCAAACCGCAGAATCGCGGTTTGGTCGCGGTTTTCATTTTGGGAAAACTGCGGTTTAACCAAACCGAGGGCATTTTGGTAAATACAAACCAAAAACCCTAAAAGTAAAAGGTAAACCAAAAAAAAACCAATGATATTCCTCTTCCTCTCATTCACTCTCATTCACAGCCGCTCCTCACTCACCTCCCTCTCACCGCAGCTCCTCACTCACCTCCCTCTCACCGCCGCTCCTCACTCTCGTCCTCTCACCGCCGGCTCCTCTCTCCTCTCACCGCGGGCTCCTCCCTCCTCTCACCGCCGTCTCTTCCCTCCTCTCACCGTCGCCGGCTCCTCACTCCTCTCATCGCCGTCTCCTCTCTCCTCTCACTCCCGCCTCCTCTCTCCTCTCACTCCCGCCGGATCCACTCTCCCGCCGCCGTCTCTCCTTTCACTCCCGCACTGCAGGCCACCTCTCGAGCACTCTCACCGCCGCCGTCGGCCCGTCACGGAGTGCCCTCACTGCAGCCGCACCGCCGCCCTTCATCCTCCTCACACCCCGTCTCACCGCCGCCGCGCGCTGCCGCCTCGCACCGCTGCCTCGCCGCTTGCCTCGCACCAAAACCGCAACCAAACCAACCAAACCGTGCAAACCGCAGTTCGGTTTGGTTGCGGTTTTGGTGGTTCGCGGTTTGGTGGTGGTTTGGAAAATCACTAAACCGTAGACCCTCGGTTTGGTCGCTGTTTGGTGGTTTTCACCAACAAACCGCGGTTTGCCCACCCCTAGCATAGACGATTTAAAAAAAAAAAAAAACACAACTACAATAACAATTACAACAACAACAACAACAACAACAACAACACCAACAACCTAACAACAACAACAACCACCCAACAACACCATCACCATTAAACTCTAACTTTCTCCACAAAAAGTTAACAAAAATTGACACACTCACATCGATTCGGAGATCTCCGCGACGTGGAGAGAGCATCGCGAGAGATGTGCGACCGAGTTGAGAGAGTGATGGAGAGCTTGGTGGTGAGGAGTTGGAAGTGGAGAAGAAAATGGTGGAGAATAAGAGCTCGGGTCGAGAGAAGGAGTGAATGAGGAGAGAGAGAAATTTTTTTTTATTTGTTTGATTTTGGAGGGGAGAGAGAAAAAAATGAGTGATGGGTTTAAGTATGGTGATTGGATAGGTGATGTGATGGGATGTGTGATGTGACAACTAAATCTCGACTATCCCATACACCGCGTTACTCGCACACCGCGACGTCGTACACTCTCTTCACTACACGCGCACAATGCGACCAAGCGTAATTCTTAATTAGCGCGGTGCGAATTATTAAATAATAGTTAAATAAATAAACACTCGCCACACAAAATGACAAATTTTACATCGTTAGGCGTGCCCTAGACTTTTTCGCGACGTCCACGTGGGTCTGAGCTTATGATCTTAATCTGTAATTTGTCAGTTAATCAAAATTAATTAAAGCGGGTCGTTACATTTACAGAGGCCTGAGTCTAAGGGTAATAGGGAAACGAAGGATCAATAGAAATCTAAAATTGAACAACAAATGAGGGAACTGATGGAGTCTCAAGCGAAACTTATGGCTTTGTTGATGGCTCAAATGGGACCACTGCCTGCAACCATTCCCGAGGTTAACAAAGCTAAGGGAGGAGCTGAGATAGTAGTAGCTCGAGCGTAACCAGTATTACCACATATTCAGGTGCAGGAGACAGCTGCCAGGGTGCCAATGGATTTCGAGAATGCTGCATTTCTCAAAACTCGCAAGGAATTCATGAAATGCGACATTATGAGATTTGATAGCACAATGGAGGAAGGGATAGCTGAAACCTAGATATTGGATATGGAGCAACAATTTGTTGCTGTAGATATTGAGGACCAGTTTAAGGTTAAACTGGTCACATTTTTGCTAATAGATTTTGTACGTAAGTGGTGGAATTCCCTAGAGAGGAAAAGGAAGACTGTCACCACTTGGTCACAGTTTAGGTATATTCTACAGGCAGTATTTCCTGAAGTCATTTAGGAACATGAAGAAGACTGAGTTTATTCAGCTGAAATAGGGAGTTATGTCTGTACGGGAGTATGAGAGGAGGTTCACTGAGTTTAGTGAATTTGCTCCTGAAATGGTAGAGCTGGAGGAAAATAAAATTAATTTGTTTCTCAGTGGGTTGAACTAGGAGATCAGAGTTATGGTTTCTTCTCATCTTCGCACTAGCTATGGTTTAATATTTGAGAATGCGATGGAGATGGAAGCAACTATGCTAGCGAAACCTTATAGTACAATACTTGTGCTACCACCAGTATCACAGTATCCTAAAAGTCAGAGAATCCAGGAATTTGTTCATTTTCGATCGAATAAGAGGAAGAGGAGTGTAGCTGGCACATCTACACAGATAGGGTATGCGGGGACGACTTTTGTTAGTGCACCAATTCCACCATTTTCTCAGGCTTCAATAGCCAAGCCACCTTTGTCGCCATTTCAGTGTAGAGGTAGGGGCAAGAGCAGAGCACAGTCATCACATAAATCGAGTGGATCATGGCAGGTTTCTTAGGCCAGTAGTTATCCTCAAAGGGCTTCAAAGATATGATATCGGTGTGGGCCGACAAGGCATATACAGAGAGAGTGTTCCTTGTCGTCGGCCACATCAATAAGCAATACAACACCACATGCACAAGGGCAGACTCATCCAGTGGCTAAGGCAGCCCCAGAGGTCAACAAGAGGCTTGTGGTAGGTATATTGAATATTTGTGGTCGAGATATGCATGTTTTGATTGATGCTGGTTCTACGGTTTCCTTTATTACAAGTGCAATGGTTAATGAGTTGAGATTGAAACCTATTAGGGCCAATACATTATTGATTTTGAGCACAGCAGTGAGTGAGAAGGTTTATCTTAACCTAATCTGCAAGGGATGTGTAGTCAAAATTGGGGAGAATGAACTTCCAATTGATCTTAGGGTAATGGAGTTCCTGAAATTTGATGCCTTACTAGGGATGGATTGTTTGTCAGCATGCCATGCCGGTATTAACTGTTTCCATAAGATATTAATCTTTCAAATTCCTAACTTTTCTGAAATTATAGTCTATAAAGGTTATAATCCTTCATCTTTCACGACTTGCAACTCGTGGAAGGGAAGCTACTCCTCGAGATTTAGAAGTTATGGCGGGAGTTGTCACATTTGGAGAGCCTTGACAGGAACTAAAGGTTAATGAGATTCCCGTAGTTTGTGAATTTTTGGAAGTCTTTTCATCTGACTTGTCTGGACTTCCACCACCCCGTGTCATTGACTTTACCATTGATCTTATTCCTGGTACTAAACCTATATCTTCTCATTCGTACCGTATGGCACCGAAGGAATTACGTGAGTTGCAGACTCAACTTGAGGAGTTGCTACAAAAGGGGTTTATCCATCCTAATATGTCACAATGGGGAGCATCGATTTTTTTGTGAAAAAGAAGGACGGGACCCTACGCATGTTCATTGATTATAGACAACTTAATCGGGTGATTATCAGGAACAAATATCTATTGCCCAGAAGATATTGGTTTGATCAGTTGAAGAGTGCTAGACATTTTTCAAAGATTGGTTTGAGGTTTGGTTATCATCAATTGAGAATTAGGGATAAGGATATCTCGAAGACGGCTTTCAGCACTCGCTATGGACACTTCGAGTTTACAGTGATGTCGTTTGGGCTCACTAATGCTCCTGCTACGTTCATGGGTTTAATGTATATGGTGTTTAAACCCTATCTTGACCAGTTTATCATCGTCTTTATCGATGATATTTTGATCTATTAGAAGACTAAGGAAGAGCATTCGCATCACCTTAGAGTTACATTGCAAACTCTGAAGGATAATCGGCTGTATTTCAAGTTTAGTAAGTGCGAATTCTGTCTTCAAATGTCAAATCTCTTGGACATGTGGTTAATACTTGAGGGTATATCTCGTTGATCCAAAGAAAGGTTGAGGCAATCTGAGATTGGCCTACTCCTACCACATTGTCAATGGTTCGGAGTTTTCTGGGGTTAGTGGGTTATTATCGACAGTTTGTTGATGGATTCTCTTGTATTGCTCAGCCAATGACTCAGCTAACACAAAAGATGTTGCCTTTGTTTGGTCTGATGAGTGCAAGGCTGCTTTCCAAGGTTTGAAGGATAGGCATAGGTTGGAGATACAGTATTATTAGGCCTGGAGTTGATTCAAGACTACATTGAGAGAACTCAGCATATTCGCCAACGTTTGACTACAACGCACAGCTCAAACAAAAAAGATACACCGATAAACATTATAGGTTTTTAGAGTTTTCAAAGGACAATCTTGTCCTATTGAAAGTCTCACTTATGAAGGGATTGTATAGACTTGGGTTGCAAGGTAACCTAGCTCCAAGGTACATTGGGCCGTTCAGAGTACAGGAAATGATTGGTCTTGTTGCTTACAGGTTAGAGTTACCTCCTCTGCTTGTCGTAGTTCATAATGTTTTCCATGTGTCTATGCTTCGCAAGACGAAAACTTAGTTCACTTCAAGGATTGATTAGAATGAATTTGATATTCGAGAAGACTTATCTTACGACGAGCATCCAATTCAGATACTTGATCGTAAGATTCAGAGGCTGTGAACCAAAGATATTCCTTTAGTTAAGGTGAAAGGGCAATTTCACGGAAATGAGGAACTAACCTGGGAGCGGGAGTCCTATATGAAGGAGCAGTTTCCATTTCTCTTCGAAACTACATGTAACTTTATGTATATTTTAATTTCGAGGACGAAATTGATTTAAATTGGGGACATTGTAACGACCTGTTATAACTCCACCTATGTTTTACACTTTGTGCGCTACACAGACGGTCCCAAATCCGGATAAATGAGGACTCTGACGCCCATTTTCATATCGAAAAATGGGTAAGGGAGGTCCCAAACTCATTTTTCATACCCGAAAAGTGGAGGAGGGAGGCCCCAAGCTCATTTTCCATCCTCGGAAAATGGAGGAGGGTTATCATAGGTTGACATCCAGCGTAAGACTTTTATCACTTTTCATGAAATGGATAAAACATATATAAATTTAAGGCGATCCCACCTAGCGACGTGCTACATCGGAGCCGTGTATAGTGAGAAATGAGCAAGGGTGTGTTTCACATCGCCGCCTAGGTGTGAAGAAAAATGAGTAAGAGTTCCCACACATAGGACGTGTGTGGGTAAAGAAGTTAGTCCCTTCACATCGTCGCCCGGATGTGAAGAAAAATGAGCAAAGGTTCCCACATAGAGGACAAGTGTGGGTAAAGAAGCTAGTTCAAAACAAACACGAAAACAAAAACAAAATCATAGATACGGATACTAGATATTTTAGACAAAATAGAAATAGAAAAGGAAAACAAATACAAATGGGAGAAAAAATTCGTTTAGGAACATGGAACATAGGAACACTTATAGGGAAGTCAATAGAACTAGTAGATATCATGATTAGAAGGAGAGTCAATATTGCTTGCCTCCAAAAGATAAAATGGGTAGGAGAAAAAAGTAGAGAAATAGAAAGCACATGGTTTAAATTATGGTACACTTTGGTATAGATAGAAAATGCAATGGAGTAGGAATTGTGGTGGATAATGATTAGAAGGATAAGTTCGTAGAGGTTAAGAGAATGGGGGATAGATTGATTCTAGTTAAATTAATTATTAGAGACGAAAAATGTGACAAATTTCCTCTCCTAATCTAGGGCACCGCCGACCTAATCCCGTAATTAAGCCCTAATCATATCCACGCGGGACTTAACTACGTATTAGTTAGCCTTTACAACCTAGACGTCTGTTTTCTCGTGTTCAGGATAAGTAATACACTAGTCCTACCAGTTTATAAAATTTAAAGTTCATTAAAACTTTTTATTAAATTAATTAATTAGCGGAAGTATTATTGATTATGCGGAAGCAATGAGTAATTTATGCGAAAGCCATTTATAAAATCCTAAGTGTGGAAAACCAGGAAATGACATCACATATATAAAGTCCTCAAAATGCGTTGAAACAGTAAAATAGTCTAAGTCAAGTCAAGGAACTAACGCTCAACCCAATATAGAACCCCAAATAGTATCTGAAAGACGTATATAACATATACAATCAAAATATCAAAAGAAGACCTACAATCAATGCAGTGACGTGCCGCGGGCTCAGGGATAATCGCCGATCTTCTCCTTCCCTGCTCTATGCTTGACGGACCTACACCCACCGTCACAAACTAGACGGTGAGTATAGTGATATTTAAGTACTAACTGGAGAATTTCATGTCACATTTCCAATTAAACAAATGGTATTTAAAAGCATAAAGGAGCGAAATAAATTGCTGAAACAAGTAATGCAAGTCAATACCACAGTTAAAGATGTAGAGACAGACACAGGCTAAGTTGAGATGATCTACGTCCGGTCGGCGGTGAGACCTATCACCTACTCTTTTCCACTACAATATGGAGCTGCGCTCAACATTTCTCACATAAATAGCGGAGCCGCGCTCTACGCTTTACAACATCAATCTCATACTTGCCGACCACCCCGAGTCCCATACCTCGTGTGCCGCACAAGTGTAGTGGTGAGTGCCGGAACCCCGATAGACCTATGTCCCCGTGAACCACGCATCTCTCGTGCAATGGACACTAGATAATCCCTACTTTCGTTTCAAAAACAAATAATTCCAAAATTCTAGAATTCCAAGACAAGTTAGGCCGCAAAGCCCAAAGGAAATCGAATACAAGGCTATTTAAATCCAAAGTAGTCCATTAGCATGCTTTTCATCAATTGTATTCAAGAACGACATCAAGTGTAGGAATTAGAGGCAATGAAATAATTCACAAGGCATCATGTCACAATATTCATCCACGAATAGATACAAGAATAACATGATGTGAGATGACAAGTAGTAATGTCTACCAATAGACCAATAAAGCAATAAGAGAATGAAATGAAATATAAAATTCTCACAATTGTACTTACAAGTCACACGCTTGTCCTAGTCTAGCCGATTCCTCGACGAGTCGAAGTGCGTGCCCAAACGCCTGAGTTCCCCCGTAATTCCCTAACATTCAATAATGTCTCACTTAGGCCAAATCGAAGTCGAGACAAATTTCGAAACACTTTTCTTATTTATTTTCGGTAATTCAGCCCATTTCGCGTTTTTTGAGGTAAAATCCCCGTATAACGTCTCGACCGACTTCTGAATTCTTCACTTTTTATGAAAATCTCGAATTTCTATTGATTTGGGTCACAAATATATTGTTTTTCCATATTTTTCTCTATTTTCTGGGATTTAGTTATTAAAAATCAGTTTAATTAATTTAACTAATTAAATATATATATATATATTTTTTATTTTATTTTATTTTATTTTAGTGGGTCCGGTCAACCCGTCCCGATCCAAATGGATCCGGGTCGGTATGACCCGATCCCGCGTGGTCGTGGTCCGGCCCCCTGGTTCGGTTTGGGTCGGGTCGACCCAAACGAGTCGGACCGACCCGGCCTGAATCCGAATCTGTCCGGGCTCGGCCCGTGGCCGAGCTCGGCCCGTTGGGCCCGCCCAACAAGGTCTTCTTCCCTCGGGAGGCAAATTTTTTTATTATTTTTTATTATTTTTTTCATTATTCTCTCATCCGGTGATGGGTTGGGGTGGTTCTCCACCCCCCCCGTGGCCGATGGCGGGGAGGCACCCCCATCACCACCGCGACCATGGAGTTCGGCCATGGAGGCCGAACCCCCACTCCCACCATCCACTACCAACCACCCACAACAACAACAACCACAACGACTCACCTCAACCGTGACGTCTCCACTCTCCTTCCCGTCGTCACTTGCTTATCCTCCTCCTCTCCTCTTCTTCTTCCTCGCTCTCGGCCTCCCGGTTCTCCGTGTGTGTGTGAACAGTGTGTGCGTGAGTGTGTGTGTGTGATATAAGTAGGTAGGTGGGGTGGTGACACGTGGTATGGAAAATGGCCAAGTGTTGATGTAGCTTGACAAATGGTGATGTTGTTAGGTGTGTTGACACCTACTTGTAACACGACTAAGACACTCGCCGTGTTTTCGGGCGTTTCGACACCCGGCCGGTTTCGCGTCGAATCGTGATATACGCGTACCGCCGCGTCGCTAGTCACATAATATATATATTCCATATTATTTACTTGACAAATTGTTATTCAATTTCATCTTAGTATTACATAAGACTTACCAAAATGCTAACTACCCTGTTCCCAGGCTCGCACGCTACTCGAGTCGTGTCCCCGCTCTCGTCTCGACGCCTACAATCGTACAAAATGACTTAGTAAGTCTACACAATACATAACACTAGGCATACATCAATACAAAAATATCATATACCTCGGCCACGTGCCTCGGTCGGTGTACGTATCACAGTGTAGGTCCCACGTCGGTGATCCTGATTAAGGAATTAAAACGGGGTTAGAGATTTGGGCCGTGACAAATATTCCCAACAAAATGAAAATTTTTTCCTCGAAATTAAGTTTAAGTTACGGTTCTACCTGACTCGTTTCTTAATCATGAAATGATCGATGTACCTCGATACAAGCTTGTCTTTCACCCCAAATCTTTGAAGACCATTCCGTGGGAAACCTTTAAATAGACAAAGGCTCCTCGAATACGCGAGATCGCTGCGATACTTATCTCGCATATCTCTTCTCTCTCTCATGTGCTCCTCTCGAGTCTTTGACGGATCGCTTTGACCTTTTCCGTGTGGTCAACAACAATTTCGAGACCCCGCTATCTCCGGTCCCGTGGCTCACCCAACACGATGGCGAGCGACACGGTCGCCATACAAGCCTCAAATGGCGCCATCTCAATGCTAGCCCGATAACCGTTGTTATAAGGAAACTCACAAAACGGTAGGTACTCCGCCCAAGATCTCGCCAAACTCCAACATGCATGCCCGCAACATGTCCTCGATGACTGAATCAATCTCTCGCCGCTGCGCGTCGGTCTCGAGGGTGGAAAGCCGTATCTTGAATCGTAGGCGCGTACCGCATCTTGCTCTTGCATACTCCGCCACATCCTGGACGTATACGTAACATCTCGATCTGACGTGATCGTTAATGGTACCCCGTGCAGCCTGAAGATCTCTCTCTCAAACAGTACGCTCAACTGATCGAACGTGTAATGCGATGCCACTGGCAGGAAATGAGCAGACTTCGTCAGTCTGTCAACTATAACCCATATTAAATCATGTCTCCTCGCGGTCCTCGGCAATCATCTGACAAAATCCATAGAGATGTCTTCCCACTTCCATCGAGGAATGGGAAGCGGTTGTAGTAATCCCCTGGGTCTGCGATGCTCGGACTTCACTTGCTGACATATACCACAATTCCTGATGAATCTAGACACGTCTGCCTTCATCCCAGGCCCCCAGAAATGTCTCCTCATGTCATGGTACATCTTAGTCCTGCTTGAATGTACGATAAATGCTGAACGGTGCGACTCTGAAGGATTTCATCTCTCGGCTCCGGTACCTCGGTATCCACAACCCGCCCCGTATCTCGGACACGATCCGTCGTCTCGCCCAATCTGTACACTCGCACTCTGCGCTAACTCGCTAAATCTCGAGTACAATCGGTCGGTCCTCGACCTCGACACTCTCGCCGTGTAGACACGCTCGTAGTCTCATCTCGTGCGCAAATCATCACCTGAGTATCGGTAGGAATCTCTGTCGACATGCTTGGTCGCCGCGGCCTCGAGTAATCCATACTCATGCATCATGTGACATCTGACCACCTCAGCATCTCTACTCGGTCTCCTACTCAGCGCATCTGCGACTACGTTCGCTTTTCCTGGGTGATATTCTAAGGAAAAGTCGTAGTCCTTCAAGAACTTCAACCATCTGCGTTGTCTCATGTTCAGCTCTTTCTGTGTGAAGAGATATTTCAAACTCTTGTGATCAGTAAAGAGTGTGAATCTCTCTCCATACAGAAGGTGTCTCTAAGTCTTCAGCGCAAATACAACCGCTGCCAACTCTAGATCATGCGTGGGGTAAATCTTCTCATGTATCTTTAACTGTCTCGATGCATATGCCAGGACACCACTACCCCGCATCAACACACAACCTAGACCGTATGAGAAGCATCTCGTGTACACTAGAAATCCCTGTCCAGCCTCTGGCAGTACTAACACTGCGGGGCGGTAGTTAATGACCTCTTCAACTGAGTAAATGCAGCGTCACACTTCTCAGTCCACTCATAAGCAACATCTTTCTGTGTCAGCCTTGTCATCGGTGAAGCGATCTTCAAGAAATCCTTCACAAATAAATCTAAAGTAATATCCTGCTAACCCCAGAAAGCTCCTGATCTCTGGTACTGATGTCGGTGCCGGCCAATCCGTGATGGTTTGAGTCTTGGTCGGATCTACTACAATCTCTGCTGCTCCAACAACGTGCCCCGAGAACTTGACCTCTGCAAGCCAGAATTCACACTTATTGAGCTTAGCGAAAAGTCGGTGTTCCCTCAATGTCAGCGACGTCTCTCTGAGGTGCTGCTCGTGATCCTCACGTGTCCTCGAGTATATCAAGATGTCGTCGATGAAGACTATCACGAAGCGGTCGAGATATGGTCTAAGTACCCGGTGCATCAAATCCATGAATACGGCGGGGGCGTTGGTTAGCCCGAATGGCATGACCGTGAACTGGTAGTGTCCGTATCTGGTGCTGAATGTTGTCTTGGACCTATTCTCATCCCTGATCCTTAAGCTGAGTCCTCAACTCCTCTAACTCCCTAGGAGCCATGCGGTACAGCGGTATCGCGATCGGTCTGAAACCCGGTACTAGGTCGATGATGAAGTCTACCTCTCGTGGTGGCGGTAATCCAGGTAAATCCTATGGGAAAACATCTGGGAAGTCTCGAAAAATCGGTATCTCTTCTAGTCTGGGTCCCTGACTCTCTGCTATAGCGTACAACGCTACCAAAGTCTCCATCTCTCCACTGGATGCAAGCCAAACTCTCGTAGTGCTGAGTCTCGTGGTCGGGGGTGTTGTAGTAGTAGCTGTGGTGACGGGGGCGGTCGAAACCAATGCAGTCATCTGTGCCGACATGTAGGCGATGAACTCGGCGATCTGTCGCTCCTGAACGGTCATCTGGTCAGACATCCTCTAAAAATTGTCAATTGATACGGTGAGAGGCTGACTGCCGCTCACTCCGGTGTCTCCAGCCTCGCGCGAATCCCCCTTCGGTGGCTTCAAGTGGATAGCGAACGTGAATCAGCTACTACGTGGCATAACGCATATATATACATATAGAAACTAACGTGTATATGGGCCGAGCCTGGCCCGTTCTGGGCCTTGCTCAGCATGGTCTTCTTCCCCGATTGAACCTTTGGTTCGATCGGGGAGGCAAATTTTTTTATTATTTTTTTTTATTTTTTTTCGTTCTTCTCTCCTCCGGTGATGGGTTGGGGTGGTTCTCCACCCCCACCCCGGTGGAGCCGATGACAGGGGAGGCACCCCTGCCATCACCACCGCGGCCATGGGGTTCGGCCATGGAGGCCGAACCCCCACTCCCGGCCATCCACTACCAACCACCCACAACAACAACAACCACAACGACTCACCTCAACCGTGACCTCTCCACTCTCCTTCCCGGCGCGTCACTGCTTCTCCTCCTCCTCTCCTCTTCTTCTTCCTCGCTCTCGGCTTCCCGGTTCTTTGTGTGTGTGTGTGAACAGTGTATGCGTGAGTGTGTGTGTGATATAAGTAGGTAGGTGGGGTGGTGACACGTGGTATGGGAAAATGGCCAAGTGTTGATGTAGCTTGACAAATGGTGATGTTGTTAGGTGTGTTGACACCTACTTGTGACACAACTAAGACACTCGCCAGTGTTTTCGGGCGTTTCGACACCCGGTTTCGCGTCCGAATCGTGATATACGCGTACCGCCGCGTCGCTAGTCACTCAATATATATATTCCATATTATTTACTTGACAAATTGTTATTCAATTTCATCTTAGTATTACATAAGACTTACCAAAATGCTAACTACCCGGTTCCCCCGGCTCGCACGCTACTCGAGGCATGTCCCCCGCTCTCGTCTCGATGCCTACAACCGTACAAAATGACTTAGTAAGTCTACGCAATACATAACACTAGGCATACATCAATACAAAAATACCATATACCTCTGCCACGTGCCTCGGTCGGTGTACGTATCACAGTGTAGGTCCCACGTCACGGGTCGGTGATCCTGATTAAGGAATTAAAACGGGGTTAGAGATTTGGGTCGTGACAAAAAAGTTAACATACTTAGCACATATGCACCACAAGTAGGATTAAGCGATAGCATTAAACGCAAGTTTTGGGACGATATGGATGGATTTATGCAAAGTATACCATTAGATGAAAAGGTTTTTATTAAAGGAGATTTAAATGGGCATGTCAGGGCAAGTAACGATGGGTTTGAGAGAGTTCATGGAGGTTTTGGTTACGGTAATAGAAATGAAGAAGGAGAATCAATCTTCGAATTTGTTTCAGCATACGATCTTGTCTTAGCAAATACTAGATTTAAGAAGAAGGAATCGCATATAATTACTTTTAGTAGTGGTCATAACAAGAGTCAAATAGATTTTTTTAACAAGAAAAATAGATAAAAAAATATGTAGAGACTGCAAAGTAATAACTGGTGAAGCGCTTACTACCCAACATAAGTTAGTAGTACTTGATATTAGGCTAAAACGACGACATAATATGAATAAAAGAGTTAGCGACCCTAGAATAAAGTGGTGGAACCTAAAAAATAGTAAACAAGTAGAGTTTAGAGAAAAACTACTAAAAGAAAATGTTTGGAACCTTGATTTAGATGCTAATACAATGTGGCTAGAAATGAGTTGTTGCATAAGGAGAGTGGGATCAAACATATAAGGTATATCTAAAGGCTTGGGACCACCAAAGAAGGAAACATGATGGTGAAACGAGAATGTCCAATGAGCAATTAAGACTAAAAGAGAAGTGTATAGGAAAATACCTAAGTGTCAAGATGAAGATGCGTACAATCAATATAGAGAAGCTAGAAAACAAGCTAAAAAAGTAGTTAGTCAAGCTAAAACTAATTTCATGAAAGATCTATATACAATGTTAGGTAATAGAGATGGCAAAAAATATATATATAGGCTAGCCAAATTAAGAGATAAAAAGAAACAAGACCTAAGTCATGTAAGATGTATTAAGGACGAAAATCAAATATTTTAACGCGCGAGGATAATATTAAGGAGAGATTGAGAAGTTACTTCGATAGTTTATTTAATGATGGCCAAGTTGATACTATAATAGATGAAAACCCACACCAAGAAAGAAATGTAAATTATACACGCGATATTAGAATTCTAGAAGTTAAAGAGGCATTGAGAAGAATGAAAATAGGAAAGCATGTGGCCCAGATGAAATACCCATAGAGGTTTGAAAATGCTTAGGAGAAATTGGATTGACTTGGTTAACAAAACTTTTCAATAAAATTCTAAAATCAAAACGGATGTCAATGGATTGGAGAAGAAGCACGCTTGTGCTAATCTTCAAAAACAAAAGAGACATTCAAAGTTGCTCAAACTACCACGGAATTAAACTTATGAGTCACACTATGAAACTTTGAGAGAAGATAATTGACAATAGGCTAAAAGAGAAACAACAATATCAGATAATCAATTTGGCTTCATGCCTGGGAGGTCAACTATAGAGGCGATTTTCCTTGTAAGACGATTGTTAAAAAATATAAAAAAAGAAAGAAAAAAGATCTTCATATGGTATTCGTAGATTTAGAAAAATCATATGATAGGGTACCTAGAAATGTTCATTGGTGGGTTCTAGAAAGAAAAGAGTGCATGCTAGATACATAGACACTATTAAGGATATGTATTATGGAGTAGTAATGAGTATAAAGACATTTGGAGGAGCTACAAAAGAATTTCTCATTACGATAGGACCACATCAAAGGTCGGCTTTAAGCCTATATCTATTTACTTTAGTTATTGATGAACTAACTAGGCATATTCAAGAGAATATACCATAAAGTATGCTATTTGTAGATGATATTGTCTTAGTGGATGAAACAAAAGATGGAGTGAATAGGAAGTTAGAACTCTAGAGGAATACATTAGAATCTAAAGGCTTTAAGTTGAGTAGGACGAAAATCGAATACATGCACTATTAGTTTAGAAACACTAAATATTGAGATGATGGAGTGGTAAAATTATGGGAAGTAGAGGTTCCTAAGGTGAACCACTTTAAATACATAGGATCAATCATACAAAATGATGGTAATATTGAGAATGGTGTCACACATAGAATTCAAGCTGGATGGAAGAAATGGCGGAGTGCAACAGTGGTGATTTGTGATCGAAATGTTCATACTAAGTTAAAAGAAATATTTTATAGGACCGCAATTAGGCCAGCTATGCTCTATGGAAGTGAATGTTGGGCGGTAAAGTAACAACAATTACATAAAATGAACGTAGCAGAAATGAGGATGCTTAGGTGGATGCTTGGGAAAACTCGTAAAGATAGAATAAGAAATATAGAAATTCAAAGACAAGTAGGAGTAGCACCAAGTGATACAAAAATTAGGGAAGGGCGGATGCGGTGGTTTGGTCACCTGCAAAGACGGCTTACAAATGCCCCAACTATAAAACTTGACTCAATAGAAACTGTAGAAGTTCGATGAGGTAAGGGTAGACCAAAGTTAACATGGGATGCGTTAATTAAGAGGGATTTGAATGGTTTCGAAAGCTCACCATCAATTGCACTTAATCAAGCACAATGGAAAAGTTTGATCCATGTAGCCGACCCCAATTAATTTGGGACTGAGGCTATGTTGTTGTTGTTGTTGTAACGACCTGTTATCTTAAGCTGGTGATTAGTACTAATCCAATTCTTATTAAATCTGATTATGTTCGTACTCGATTAGCGTGTGTGTGTTTGCATGGTGATCTGTGTTTTTTTTGATTT
Organism: Stephania cephalantha; assembly: GCA_039657325.1. Classification (NCBI taxonomy): domain Eukaryota; kingdom Viridiplantae; phylum Streptophyta; class Magnoliopsida; order Ranunculales; family Menispermaceae; genus Stephania; species Stephania cephalantha. The sequence goes on from CM077577.1 coordinate 13,513,054, forward strand.
TTAACGAATTTATATAGGTTGTAATATAATAAATGAATTATATACAAGCCTATAAACGAAAAATACATAATAAACAATGAATTACCGGTACACCAAGTGCAACGAGGGGGTCGTGGAATGAATGTGAACGCTCGAGGATACTCGTAGGCATGTCCGATGAATTTATTGGCGAAAAAAATACACGAGATATATATATTTATAGATATTAGATATATAAATATATATATTAGAAATTAAAAGTTAGTTTGAATTATATGGATCGTCGGATCGCCTTGAGAGGAGCGTAAGTGTTTGATAGTGTTAAAGTTCATGTCACTTTAAATAATGTCACTTTAACACATTAACCACTTGTTCGGTCTCGAGATAGCGCGATGTGTATCTCAAGAAAAATCCATATATTTAAACAAAAACCTCATACTTATCTCATTTGATCAATTGATAAACAGTGATATATAGGGTTTAGGTTTGATTTTTTATCATTGGAGACAGATCAAGGAGTGGATTTGGTGCGGATTGAGGAGCTTATACAACTTAAAAGCCAGATATCAACACTTTGGCATGTGTTTGTTTTTGTATTAGTTGAAGTTTAATTTGATGGTGATGATTAAATCTCTGTGAATTATGTTGTTTGATGACTGGATATGGTTTGTTACCTCACTAAAGGTCATCCCTGATGAATTTTGGGAATGTATGTTGTTGTTTGGAGGATTTGTAGATGAAACAGTGGCTGCTGCCCTGTGTACTGTCGAGACAGTACAGGTGAAGCACGTTCCACCTAGCATAGGAGGCGCTCCTTTCATCGGTGGTTATGAACACAATGTGCTGGAGCACACTCCACCTACTAAGGAGCGTGCTCCCACCCCAAAAAAACAACAATAATACCGAGTTTTGTTTAAGATTTCTTAAGGACTTGGGAACTGACTTAGGGGTTCTAATTATAGTGTACTAGACCTATATTGATTACAAATGGTTTATGATAGGTGTTGGATCCCCGTGAAAGCGTTAGCAACTTGGAAAGTTAAGAATTTGGAACATAAACCTAAACTAAGGTAAGTACGGATTCGCTTATTTATCAATGTTGCATGGCTATCTTAGTATGAGTAGTTCATGTAGTTTATGGACTGAAATGAGGGGGCTATGTACACTGTGATGGTTTTCAATAAACGAAAACTGGTGTTTGATGTGATTCACGAGAGTAAGTTCCTAGAACTGAGACTAGGTTATATAGGAGATGGGTTACCTTCCTGGCCTATATGTAACTTCCTACTCAGTTTATAGGTAGCGTGGATTGCATACTCACTATAGGGTTTCGAATAGAACCATCGGGCATTAATGGATTGGCTAAACAGCATATATGCCAATATGTTGGTCTAGCAATCGCATTAATGGCGTCGGTGGGTAATCGACCCTAGTTTTATAAATAAAATTGGAATCACAAAGGTAATAATCCATGATAATTTGTTTTGCATATGTTATTTATTGATTTATATACTTTCCATATTCTTGTTAGTTAAAATTGGTGCATATTGTTGTTGCATAATGTTCTTGATTATTATATGGAATGTTGATTATTTACTAAGCAAGTTGGAGCACTCACTCAAATTTAATATTTCAAGTTCGTAACCTAGCGCTTCAGCGAAAGGCAAGGAGAAGATTTATGTGTCTTTTATACTCTTTACGATGTAATGAGCATTTTTGCACTTATATACAATGTTTGATACATTTTGATGCATATAAACATGGTTGGAAGGTTTACAATCAAGGTTTTGAATTTTGGTAAACTCTGTATTTCTGTATATTGTATATATATCGAAAAATTTAATTTTTCGTTGCGTATACTTTGTTTTGTTTATTCGATATTAATATACAGGTTGAGTTTATCAGGTACAATTGGTGAGGCTGTTGGCTCTAGTTAAGTCTGGCTGAGTTACCGGGGCTTAATTAGGGTTTCAGACCGAGTATCGTCCTAATCGGGATATGGGATGCTACATAAAGTGTCTACCTTAAGCATTTTCTAATTCTCTTTTGTTGAGGCCACATTTCTCTCAAAATAGTGTCTACCTTAAGTATCGTCCTAATCGGCGAGGCACCGCCTCACCGCCGCTTTCCTCATGCGCCTCGCACCAAAACCGCAACCAAACCAACCAAACCGTGCAAACCGCAGCTTCGGTTTGGTTGTGGTTTTGGTGGTTCGCGGTTTGGTGGTGGTTTGGAAAATCACTAAACCGTAGACCCTCGGTTTGGTCGCCGTTTGGTGGTTTTCACCACCAAACCGCGGTTTGCCCACCCCTAGCAGAGACGATTTAAAAAAAAAAAAAAAAAAAACAACTACAATAACAATTACAACAACAACAACAACAACAACAACAACACCAACAACCTAACAACAACAACAACCACCCAACAACACCATCACCATTAAACTTTAACTTTCTCCACAAAAAGTTAACAAAAATTGACACACTCACATCGATTCGGAGATCTCCGCGACGTGGAGAGAGCATCGCGAGAGATGTGCGACCGAGTTGAGAGAGTGATGGAGAGCTTGGTGGTGAGGAGTTGGAAGTGGAGAAGAAAATGGTGGAGAATAAGAGCTCGGGTCGAGAGAAGGAGTGAATGAGGAGAGAGAGAAATTTTTTTTTATTTGTTTGATTTTGGAGGGGAGAGAGAAAAAATGAGTGATGGGTTTAAGTATGGTGATTGGATAGGTGATGTGATGGGATGTGTGATGTGACAACTAAATCTCAGACTATCCCATACACCCGCGTTACGCGCACACCGCGACGTCGTACACTCTCTTCACTACACGCGCACAATGCGACCAAGCGTAATTCTTAATTAGCGCGGTGCGAATTATTAAATAATAGTTAAATAAATAAACACTCGCCACACAAAATGACAAATTTTACATCGTTAGGCGTGCCCTAGACTTTTTCGCGACGTCCACGTGGGTCTGAGCTTATGATCTTAATCTGTAATTTGTCAGTTAATCAAAATTAATTAAAGCGGGTCGTTACATTTACAGAGGCATGAGTCTAAGGGTAATAGGGAAACGAAGGATCAATAGAAATCTAAAATTGAACAAAGAAATGAGGGAACCGATGGAGTCTCAAGCGAAACTTATGGCTTTGTTGATGGCTCAAATGGGACCACTACCCGCAACCATTCCCGAGGTTAACAAAGCGAAGGGAGGAGCCGAGATAGTAGTAGCTCGAGCGTAACCGGTATTACCACATATTCGGTGTAGGAGACAATTTGCCAGGGTGCCAATGGATTTCGAGAATGCTGCATTTCTCAAAACTCGCAAGGAATTCATGAAATGCGACATTATGAGATTTGATAGCACAATGGAGGAAGGGATAGCTGAAACCTAGATATTGGATATGGAGCAACAATTTGTTGCTGTAGATATTGAGGACCAGTTTAAGGTTAAACTGGTCACATTTTTGCTAATAGATTTTGTACATAAGTGGTGGAATTCCCTAGAGAGGAAAAGGAAGACTGTCACCACTTGGTCACAGTTTAGGTATATTCTACAGGCAGTATTTCCTGAAGTCATTTAGGAACAGGAAGAAGACTGAGTTTATTCAGCTGAAATAGAGAGTTATGTCTGTACGGGAGTATGAGAGGAGGTTCACTGAGTTTAGTGAATTTGCTCCTGAAATGGTAGAGCTGGAGGAAAATAAAATTAATTTGTTTCTCAAATGGGTTGAACTAGGAGATCGAGTTATGGTTTCTTCTCATCTTCGCACTAGCTATGGTTTAATATTTGAGAATGCGATGGAGATGGAAGCAACTATGCTAGCGAAACCTTATAGTACAATACTTGTGCTACCACCAGTATCACAGTATCCTAAAAGTCAGAGAATCCAGGAATTTGTTCATTTTCGATCGAATAAGAGGAAGAGGAGTGTAGCTGGCACATCTACACAGATAGGGTATGCGGGGACGACTTTTGTTAGTGCACAAATTCCACCATTTTCTCAGGCTTAAATAGCCAAGCCACCTTTGTCGCCATCTCAGTGTAGAGGTAGGGGCAAGAGCGAGCACGATCATCACATAAATCGAGTGGATCATGGCAGTTTCTTAGGCCGGTAGTTATCCTCAAAGGGCTTCAAAGATATGATATCGGTGTGGGCCGACAAGGCATATACAGAGAGAGAGTGTTCCTTGTCGTCGGCCACATCAATAAGCAATACAACACCACATGCACAAGTAGCGGACTCATCCAAAGTGGCTAAGGCGCAAATTTGAGAGGTCAACAAGAGGCTTGTGGTAGGTATATTGAATATTTGTGGTCGAGATATGCATGTTTTGATTGATGTTGGTTCTACTACGGTTTCCTTTATTACAGTGCAATGGTTAATGAGTTGAGATTGAAACCTATTAGGGCCAATACATTATTGATTTTGAGCACAGCAGTGAGTGAGAAGGTTTATCTTAACCTAATCTGCAAGGGATGTGTAGTCAAAATTGGGGAGAATGAACTTCCAATTGATCTTAGGGTAATGGAGTTCCTGGAATTTGATGCCTTACTAGGGATGGATTGTTTGTCAAAGATGCCATGCCGGTATTAACTCGTTTCCATAAGATATTAATCTTTCAAATTCCTAACTTTTCTCGAAATTATAGTCTATAAAGGTTATAATCCTTCATCTTTCACGACTTGCAACTCGTGGAAGGGAAGCTACTCCTCGAGATTTAGAAGTTATGGCGGGAGTTGTCACATTTGGAGAGCCTTGACAGGAACTAAAGGTTAATGAGATTCCCGTAGTTTGTGAATTTTTGGATTTATTTTCATCTGACTTGTCTGGACTTCCACCACCCCGTGTCATTGACTTTACCATTGATCTTATTCCTGGTACTAAACCTATATCTTCTCATTCGTACCGTATGGCACCGAAGGAATTACGTGAGTTGCGGACTCAACTTGAGGAGTTGCTTTGCAAAAGGGGTTTATCCATCCTAATATGTCACAATGGGGAGCATCGATTTTTTTGTGAAAAAGAAGGACGGGACCCTACGCATGTTCATTGATTATAGACGACTTAATCGGGTGATTATCAGGAACAAATATCTATTGCCCAGAAGATATTGGTTTGATCAGTTGAAGAGTGCTAGACATTTTTCAAAGATTGGTTTGAGGTTTGGTTATCATCAATTGAGAATTAGGGATAAGGATATCTCGAAGACGGCTTTCAGCACTCGCTATGGACACTTCGAGTTTACAGTGATGTCGTTTGGGCTCACTAATGCTCCTGCTACGTTCATGGGTTTAATGTATATGGTGTTTAAACCCTATCTTGACCAGTTTATCATCGTCTTTATCGATGATATTTTGATCTATTAGAAGACTAAGGAAGAGCATTCGCATCACCTTAGAGTTACATTGCAAACTCTGAAGGATAATCGGCTGTATTTCAAGTTTAGTAAGTGCGAATTCTGGTCTTCAAATGTCAAATCTCTTGGACATGTGGTTAATACTGAGGGTATATCTGTTGATCCAGCAAAGGTTGAGGCAATCTGAGATTGGCCTACTCCTACCACATTGTCAATGGTTCGGAGTTTTCTGGGGTTAGTGGGTTATTATCGACAGTTTGTTGATGGATTCTCTTGTATTGCTCAGCCAATGACTCAGCTAACACAAAAGATGTTGCCTTTGTTTGGTCTGATGAGTGCAAGGCTGCTTTCCAAGGTTTGAAGGATAGGCATAGGTTGGAGATACAGTATTATTAGGCCCGGAGTTGATTCAAGACTACATTGAGAGAACTCAAGATATTCGCCAACGTTTGACTACAAAGACAACTCAAACAAAAAAGATACACCGATAAACATTATAGGTTTTTAGAGTTTTCAAAGGACAATCTTGTCCTATTGAAAGTCTCACTTATGAAGGGATTGTATAGACTTGGGTTGCAAAGTAACCTAGCTCCAAGGTACATTGGACCGTTCGTAGTACAGAAATGATTGGTCTTGTTGCTTACAAAAGTTAGAGTTACCTCCTCTCGCTTGTCGTAGTTCATAATGTTTTCCATGTGTCTATGCTTCGCAAGACGAAAACTTAGTTCACTTCAAGGATTGATTAGAATGAATTTGATATTCGAGAAGACTTATCTTACGACGAGCATCCAATTCGATACTTGATCGTAAGAATCGGAGGTCGTGAACCAAAGATATTCCTTTGGTTAAGGTGAAAGGGCAATTTCACGGAAATGAGGAACTAACCTGGGAGCGGGAGTCCTATATGAAGGAGCAGTTTCCATTTCTCTTCGAAACTACATGTAACTTTATGTATATTTTAATTTCGAGGACGAAATTGATTTAAATTGGGGACATTGTAACGACCTGTTATAACTCCACCTATGTTTTACACTTTGTGCGCTACACAGACGGTCCCAAATCCGGATAAATGAGGACTCTGACGCCCATTTTCATACCGAAAAATGGGTAAGGGAGGTCCCAAACTCATTTTTCATACCCGAAAAGTGGGGGAGGGAGGCCCCAAGCTCATTTTCCATCCTCGGAAAATGGAGGAGGGTTATCATAGGTTGACATCCAGCGTAAGACTTTTATCACTTTTCATGAAATGGATAAAACATATATAAATTTAAGGGCGATCCCACCTAATGACGTGCTACATCGGAGCCCGTGTATAGTGAGAAATGAGCAAGGGTGTGTTTCACATCGCCGCCTAGGTGTGAAGAAAAATGAGTAAGAGTTCCCACACATAGGACGTGTGTGGGTAAAGAAGTTAGTCCCTTCACATCGTCGCCCGGATGTGAAGAAAAATGAGCAAAGGTTCCCACATAGAGGACAAGTGTGGGTAAAGAAGCTAGTTCAAAACAAACACGAAAACAAAAACAAAATCATAGATACGGATACTAGATATTTTAGACAAAATAGAAATAGAAAAGGAAAACAAATACAAATGGGAGAAAAAATTCGTTTAGGAACATGGAACATAGGAACACTTATAGGGAAGTCAATAGAACTAGTAGATACCATGATTAGAAGGAGAGTCAATATTGCTTGCCTCCAAAAGATAAAATGGGTAGGAGAAAAAAGTAGAGAAATAGAAAGCACATGGTTTAAATTATGGTACACTGGTATAGATAGAAAATGCAATGGAGTAGGAATTGTGGTGGATAATGATTAGAAGGATAAGTTCGTAGAGGTTAAGAGAATGGGGGATAGATTGATTCTAGTTAAATTAATTATTAGAGACGAAAAATGTGACAGCCCCTCTCCTAATCTAGGGCACCGCCCGGCCTAATCCCGTAATTAAGCCCTAATCATATCCACGCGGGACTTAACTACGTATTAGTTAGCCTTTACAACCTAGACGTCTGTTTTCTCGTGTTCAGGATAAGTAATACACTAGTCCTACCAGTTTATAAAATTTAAAGTTCATTAAAACTTTTTATTAAATTAATTAATTAGCGGAAGTATTATTGATTATGCGGAAGCAATGAGTAATTTATGCGAAAGCCATTTATAAAATCCTAAGTGTGGAAAACCAGGAAATGACATCACATATATAAAGTCCTCAAAATGTGTTGAAACAGTAAAATAGTCTAAGTCAAGTCAAGGAACTAACGCTCAACCCAATATAGAACCCCAAATAGTATCTGAAAGACGTATATAACATATACAATCAAAATATCAAAAGAAGACCTACAATCAATGCAGTGAAGTGTCGCGGGCTCAGGGATAATCGCCGATCTTCTCCTTCCCCGGTCTGCTACTGGTTGACGGACCTACACCCACCGTCACAAACTAGACGGTGAGTATAGTGATATTTAAGTACTAACTGGAGAATTTCATGTCACATTTCCAATTAAACAAATGGTATTTAAAAGCATAAAGGAGCGAAATAAATTGCTTTGAAACAAGTAATGCAAGTCAATACCACGCTTAAAGATGTAGAGACAGACACGAGCTAAGTTGAGATGATCTACGTCCATCGGCGGTGAGACCTATCACCTACTCTTTTCCACTACAATATGGAGCTGCGCTCAACATTTCTCACATAAATAGCGGAGCCGCGCTCTACGCTTTACAACATCAATCTCATACTTGCCGACCACCCCGAGTCCCATACCTCGTGTGCCGCACAAGTGTAGTGGTGAGTGCCGAAACCCCGGTAGACCTATGTCCCCGTGAACCACGCATCTCTCGTGCAATGGACACTAGATAATCCCTACTTTCGTTTCAAAAACAAATAATTCCAAAATTCTAGAATTCCAAGACAAGTTAGGTCGCAAAGCCCAAAGGAAATCGAATACAAGGCTATTTAAATCCAAAGTAGTCCATTAGCATGCTTTTCATCAATTGTATTCAAGAACGACATCAAGTGTAGGAATTAGAGGCAATGAAATAATTCACAAGGCATCATGTCACAATATTCATCCACGAATAGATACAAGAATAACATGATGTGAGATGACAAGTAGTAATGTCTACCAATAGACCAATAAAGCAATAAGAGAATGAAATGAATTATAAAATTCTCACAATTATACTTACAAGTCACACGCTTGTCCTAATCTAGCCGATTCCTCGACGAGTCGAAGTGCGTGCCCAAACACCTGAGTTCCCCCGTAATTCCCTAACATTGAATAATGTCTCACTTAGGCCAAATCGAAGTCGAGACAAATTTCGAAACACTTTTCTTATTTATTTTCGGTAATTCAGCCCATTTCGCGTTTTTCGAGGTAAAACCCCCGTATAACGTCTCGACCGACTTCTGAATTCTTCACTTTTTATGAAAATCTCGAATTTCTATTGATTTGGGTCACAAATATATTGTTTTTTCCATATTTTTCTCTATTTTCTGGGATTTAGTTATTAAAAATCAGTTTAATTAATTTAACTAATTAAATATATATATATATTTTATTTTATTTTATTTTATTTTAGTGGGTCCGGGTCAACCCGTCCCGATCCAAATGCCGGATCGGGTCGGTATGACCCGATCCCGCGTGGTCGTGGTCCCCCTGGTTCGGTTTGGGTCGGGTCGACCCAAACGAGTCGGACCCGACCCGGCCTAGGCGGAGCTGTCCAGTGCTCGGCCCATGGGCCGAGCCTGGCCCGTTTTGGGCCCGGCCCAACAAGGTCTTCTTCCCCTCGGGGAGGCAAATTTTTTTATTATTTTTTATTATTTTTTTCATTATTCTCTCATCCGGTGATGGGTTGGGGTGGTTCTCCACCCCCACCCCGTGGAGCCGATGGCAGGGGAGGCACCCCTGCCATCACCACCGCGACCATGGAGTTCGGCCATGGAGGCCGAACCCCCACTCCCAGCCATCCACTACCAACCACCCACAACAACAACAACCACAACGACTCACCTCAACCGTGACGTCTCCACTCTCCTTCCCGGCGCGTCACTGCTTATCCTCCTCCTCTCCTCTTCTTCTTCCTCGCTCTCGGCCTCCCGGTTCTCCGTGTGTGTGTGAACAGTGTGTGCGTGAGTGTGTGTGTGTGATATAAGTAGGTAGGTGGGGTGGTGACACGTGGTATGAGAAAATGGCCAAGTGTTGATGTAGCTTGACAAATGGTGATGTTGTTAGGTGTGTTGACACCTACTTGTAACACAGCTAAGACACTCGCCCGTGTTTTCGGGCGTTTCGACACCCGGTTTCGCGTCTGAATCGTGATATACGCGTACCGCCGCGTCGCTAGTCACATAATATATATATTCCATATTATTTACTTGACAAATTGTTATTCAATTTCATCTTAGTATTACATAAGACTTACCAAAATGCTAACTACCCGGTTCCCCCGGCTCGCACGCTACTCGAGTCGTGTCCCCCGCTCTCGTCTCGACGCCTACAACTGTACAAAATGACTTAGTAAGTCTACACAATACATAACACTAGGCATACATCAATACAAAAATATCATATACCTCGGCCACGTGCCTCGGTCGGTGTACGTATCACAGTGTAGGTCCCACGTCGGTGATCCTGATTAAGGAATTAAAACGGGGTTAGAGATTTGGGCCGTGACAAATATTCCCAACAAAATGAAAATTTTGTCCTCGAAATTAAGTTTAAGTTACGGTTCTACCTGACTCGTTTCTTAATCATGAAATGATCGATGTACCTCGATACAAGCTTGTCTTTCACCCCAAATCTCTGAAGACCATTCTGAGGGGAAACCTTTAAATAGACAAAGGCTCCCTCGGAATACGCGAGATCGCTGCGATACTTATCTGCATATCTCTTCTGTCTCTCATGTGCTCCTCTGAGTCTTTGACGGATCAGTTTGACCTTTTCCGTGTGGTCAACAACAATTTCAGACCCCGCTATCTCCCGGTCCTGTGGCTCAGCCCAACACGATGGCGAGCGACACGGTCTGCCATACAAAGCCTCAAATGGCGCCATCTCAATGCTAGCCTGATAACTGTTGTTATAAGGAAACTCACAAAACGGTAGGTACTCCGCCCAAGATCTGCCAAACTCCAACATGCATGCCCGCAACATGTCCTCGATGACCTGAATCAATCTCTCGGTCTGCCCGTCGGTCTGAGGGTGGAAAGCCGTATCGAATCGTAGGCGCGTCGTCTTCGCTTCTTGCATACTCCGCCACATCCTGGACGTATACGTAGCATCTCGATCTGACGTGATCGTTAATGGTACCCCGTGCAGCCTGAAGATCTCTCTCTCAAACAGTACGCTCAACTGATCGAACGTGTAATGCGATGCCACTGGCAGGAAATGAGCAGACTTCGTCAGTCAGTCAACTATAACCCAGATTAAATCATGTCTCCTCGCGGTCCTCGGCAATCATCTGACAAAATCCATAGAGATGTCTTCCCACTTCCATCGAGGAATGGGAAGCGGTTGTAGTAATCCCCCGGGTCTGCGATGCTCGGACTTCACTTGCTGACATATACCACAATTCCTGATGAATCTAGACACGTCTGCCTTCATCCCAGGCCACCAGAAATGTCTCCTCATGTCATGGTACATCTTAGTCCTGCTTGAATGTACGATAAATCTGGAACGGTGCGACTCCTGAAGGATTTCATCTCTCAGCTCCGGTACCTCTGGTATCCACAACCTGCCCCGGTATCTCAGACACTGATCTGTCGTCTCTGCCCAATCTGTACACTCTGCACTCTGCGCTAACTCGCTAAATCTCGAGTACAATCGGTCGGTCCTCTGACCCTCTGACACTCGCTGTGTAGACACGCTCTGTAGTCTCATCTGTGCGCAAATCATCACCTGAGTATCGGTAGGAATCTATGTCTGACATGCTGTCGCCGCTGCCTCGAGTAATCCATACTCATGCATCATGTGACATCCGACCACCTCAAAGATCTCTACTCTGCTCCTACTCGGCGCATCTGCGACTACGTTCGCTTTTCCCGGGTGATATTCTAAGGAAAAGTCGTAGTCCTTCAAGAACTTCAACCATCTGCGTTGTCTCATGTTCAGCTCTTTCTGTGTGAAGAGATATTTCAAACTCTTGTGATCAGTAAAGAGTGTGAATCTCTCTCCATACGTAAGGTGTCTCTAAGTCTTCAGCAAAATACAACCGCCGCCAACTCTAGATCATGCGTGGGGTAAATCTTCTCATGTATCTTTAACTGTCTCGATGCATATGCCAGGACACCACTACCCTGCATCAACACACAACCTAGACCCGTATGAGAAGCATCTCGTGTACACTAGAAATCCCCGTCCACCTCTGCGCAAGATTTAACACCGCGGTAGTTAATGACCTCTTCAATCGAGTACATGCACGTCACACTTCTCACCACTCATAAGAAACATCTTTCAGCCGTCGGCCTTGTCATCGGTGAAGCGACTTCAAGAAATCCTTCACAAATCTAAAGTAATATCCTGCTAACCCCGTAAAGCTCCCGATCTCTCGGTGCGATGTCGGTGCTTTAGCCAATCCGTGATGGTTTGAGTCTTGGTCGGATCTACTACAATCTCTGCTGCTCCAACAACGTGCCCCAAGAACTTGACCTCTGCAAGCCAGAATTCACACTTATTGAGCTTAGCGAAAAGTCGGTGTTCCCTCAATGTCAGCGACGTCTCTCTGAGGTGCTGCTCGTGATCCTCACGTGTCCTCGAGTATATCAAGATGTCGTCGATGAAGACTATCACGAAGCGGTCGAGATATGGTCTAAGTACCCGGTGCATCAAATCCATGAATACGGCGGGGGCGTTGGTTAGCCCGAATGGCATGACCGTGAACTGGTAGTGTCCGTATCCGGTGCTGAATGTTGTCTTGGACCTATTCTCATCCCCGATCCTTAAGCCGAGTCCTCAACTCCTCTAACTCCCTAGGAGCCATGCGGTGACGGTATCGCGATCGGATCGGCCTCGAACCCGTACTAGGTCGATGATGAAGTCTACCTCTCGTGGTGGCGGTAATCCGGTAAATCCTATGGGAAAACATCTCGGGAAGTCTCGAAAAATCGGTATCTCTTCTAGTCTCGGGTCCTTGACTCTTCGCTATAGCGTACAACGCTACCAAAGTCTCCATCTCTCCACCGGATGCAAGCCAAACTCTCGTAGTCTTGCCGAGTCTCGTGGTCGGGGTGCTTGTAGTAGTAGGCGTGGGTGACGGGGGCGGTCGAAACCAATGCGCTCATCTCGTGCCGACATGTAGGCGATGAACTCGGCGATCTGTCGCTCTCCCGAGCGGTCATCCGGTCGACATCCTCTAAAAATTGTCAATTGATACGGTGAGAGGCCGACCGCCGCTCACTCCGGTGTCTCCGGCCTCGCGCGAATCCCCTTCGGTGGCTTCAAGTGGATAGCGAACGTGAATCGCCTACTACGTGGCATAACGCATATATATACATATAGAAACTAACGTGTATATGGGCCGAGCCCGCCCGTTCGGGCCCCGCTCGGCATGGTCTTCTTCCCCCGATTGAACCTTTGGTTCGATCGGGAGGCAAATTTTTTTATTATTTTTTTTTATTTTTTTTTCGTTCTTCTATCCTCCCGGTGATGGGTTGGGGTGGTTCTCCACCCCCACCCCGTGGGAGCCGATGACAGGGGAGGCACCCTGCCATCACCACCGCGCCATGGGGTTCGGCCATGGAGGCCGAACCCCCACTCCCGCCATCCACTACCAACCACCCACAACAACAACAACCACAACGACTCACCTCAACCGTGACCTCTCCACTCTCCTTCCCGTGCGCGTCATCGCTTCTCCTCCTCCTCTCTCTTCTTCTTCCTCGCTCTCGCTTCCCGGTTCTTTGTGTGTGTGTGAACAAAGGTGTATGCGTGAGTGTGTGTGTGATATAAGTAGGTAGGTGGGGTGGTGACACGTGGTATGGGAAAATGGCCAAGTGTTGATGTAGCTTGACAAATGGTGATGTTGTTAGGTGTGTTGACACCTACTTGTGACACGAACAAGACACTCGCCAGTTGTTTTCGGGCGTTTCGACACCCGGTTTCGCGTCCGAATCGTGATATACGCGTACCGCCGCGTCGCTAGTCACTCAATATATATATTCCATATTATTTACTTGACAAATTGTTATTCAATTTCATCTTAGTATTACATAAGACTTACCAAAATGCTAACTACCCGGTTCCACCGGCTCGCACGCTACTCGAGGCATGTCCCTCGCTCTCGTCTCGATGCCTACAACCGTACAAAATGACTTAGTAAGTCTACGCAATACATAACACTAGGCATACATCAATACAAAAATACCATATACCTCGGCCACGTGCCTCGGTCGGTGTACGTATCACAGTGTAGGTCCCACGTCACGGGTCGGTGATCCTGATTAAGGAATTAAAACGGGGTTAGAGATTTGGGTCGTGACAAAAAAGTTAACATACTTAGCACATATGCACCACAAGTAGGATTAAGCGATAGCATTAAACGCAAGTTTTGGGACGATATGGATGAATTTATGCAAAGTATACCATTAGATGAAAAGGTTTTTATTAAAGGAGATTTAAACGGGCATGTCAGGGCAAGTAACGATGGGTTTGAGAGAGTTCATGGAGGTTTTGGTTACGGTAATGTAAATGAAGAAGGAGAATCAATCTTCGAATTTGTTTCAGCATACGATCTTGTCTTAGCAAATACTAGATTTAAGAAGAAGGAATCGCATATAATTACTTTTAGTAGTGGTCATAACAAGAGTCAAATAGATTTTTTTAACAAGAAAAATAGATAAAAAAAATATGTAGAGACCAAAAGTAATAATCGGTGAAGCGCTTACTACCCAACATAAGTTAGTAGTACTTGATATTAGGCTAAAACGACGACATAATATGAATAAAAGAGTTAGCGACCCTAGAATAAAGTGGTGGAACCTAAAAAATAGTAAACAAGTAGAGTTTAGAGAAAAACTACTAAAAGAAAATGTTTGGAACCTTGATTTAGATGCTAATACAATGTGGCTAGAAATGAGTTGTTGCATAAGGAGAGTGGGATCAAACATATAAGGTATATCTAAAGGCTTGGGACCACCAAAGAAGGAAACATGATGGTGAAACGAGAATGTCCAATGAGCAATTAAGACTAAAAGAGAAGTGTATAGGAAAATACCTAAGTGTCAAGATGAAGATGCGTACAATCAATATAGAGAAGCTAGAAAACAAGCTAAAAAAGTAGTTAGTCAAGCTAAAACTAATTTCATGAAAGATCTATATACAATGTTAGGTAATAGAGATGGCAAAAAATATATATATAGGCTAGCCAAATTAAGAGATAAAAAGAAACAAGACCTAAGTCATGTAAGATGTATTAAGGACGAAAATCAAATATTTTAACGCGCGAGGATAATATTAAGGAGAGATTGAGAAGTTACTTCGATAGTTTATTTAATGATGGCCAAGTTGATACTATAATAGATGAAAACCCACACCAAGAAAGAAATGTAAATTATACACGCGATATTAGAATTCTAGAAGTTAAAGAGGCATTGAAAAGAATGAAAATAGGGAAAGCATGTGGCCCAGATGAAATACCCATAGAGGTTTGAAAATGCTTAGGAGAAATTGGATTGACTTGGTTAACAAAACTTTTCAATAAAATTCTAAAATCAAAACGGATGTCAATGGATTGGAGAAGAAGCACGCTTGTGCTAATCTTCAAAAACAAAAGAGACATTCAAAGTTGCTCAAACTACCACGGAATTAAACTTATGAGTCACACTATGAAACTTTGAGAGAAGATAATTGACAATAGGCTAAAAGAGAAACAACAATATCAGATAATCAATTTGGCTTCATGCCTGGGAGGTCAACTATAGAGGCGATTTTCCTTGTAAGACGATTGTTAAAAAATATAAAAAAAAGAAAGAAAAAAAGATCTTCATATGGTATTCGTAGATTTAGAAAAAGCATATGATATGGTACCTAGAAATGTTCATTGGTGGGTTCTAGAAAGAAAAAGAGTGCATGCTAGATACATAGACACTATTAAGGATATGTATTATGGAGTAGTAATGAGTATAAAGACATTTGGAGGAGCTACAAAAGAATTTCTCATTACGATAGGACCACATCAAAGGTCGGCTTTAAGCCTATATCTATTTACTTTAGTTATTGATGAACTAACTAGGCATATTCAAGAGAATATACCATAAAGTATGCTATTTGTAGATGATATTGTCTTAGTGGATGAAACAAAAGATGGAGTGAATAGGAAGTTAGAACTCTAGAGGAATACATTAGAATCTAAAGGCTTTAAGTTGAGTAGGACGAAAATCGAATACATGCACTATTAGTTTAGAAACACTAAATATTGAGATGATGGAGTGGTAAAATTATGGGAAGTAGAGGTTCCTAAGGTGAACCACTTTAAATACATAGGATCAATCATACAAAATGATGGTAATATTGAGAATGGTGTCACACATAGAATTCAAGCTGGATGGAAGAAATGGCGAGTGCAACAAAGGTGATTTGTGATCGAAATGTTCATACTAAGTTAAAAGAAATATTTTATAGGACCGCAATTAGGCCAGCTATGCTCTATGGAAGTGAATGTTGGGCGGTAAAGTAACAACAATTACATAAAATGAACGTAGCAGAAATGAGGATGCTTAGGTGGATGCTTGGGAAAACTCGTAAAGATAGAATAAGAAATATAGAAATTCAAAGACAAGTAGGAGTAGCACCAAGTGATACAAAAATTAGGGAAGGGCGGTTGCGGTGGTTTGGTCACCTGCAAAGACGGCTTACAAATGGCCCAACTATAAAACTTGACTCAATAGAAACTGTAGAAGTTCGATGAGGTAGGGGTAGACCAAAGTTAACATGGGATGCGTTAATTAAGAGGGATTTGAATGGTTTCGAAAGCTCACCATCAATTGCACTTAATCAAGCACAATGGAAAAGTTTGATCCATGTAGCCGACCCCAATTAATTTGGGACTGAGGCTATGTTGTTGTTGTTGTTGTAACGACCTGTTATCTTAAGCTGGTGATTAGTACTAATCCAATTCTTATTAAATCTGATTATGTTCGTACTCGATTAGCGTGTGTGTGTTTGCATGGTGATCTGTGTTTTTTTAGATTTTTAACGAATTTATATAGGTTGTAATATAATAAATGAATTATATACAAGCCTATAAACGAAAAATACATAATAAACAATGAATTACCTGTACACCAAGTGCAACGAGGGGGTCGTGGAATGAATGTGAACGCTCGAGGATACTCGTAGGCATGTCCGATGAATTTATTGGCGAAAAAAATACACGAGATATATATATTTATAGATATTAGATATATAAATATATATATTAGAAATTAAAAGTTAGTTTGAATTATATGGATCGTCGGATCGCCTTGAGAGGAGCGTAAGTGTTTGATAGTGTTAAAGTTCATGTCACTTTAAATAATGTCACTTTAACACATTAACCACTTGTTCGGTCTCGAGATAGCGCGATGTGTATCTCAAGAAAAATCCATATATTTAAACAAAAACCTCATACTTATCTCATTTGATCAATTGATAAACAGTGAGATAGAGGGTTTAGGTTTGATTTTTTATCATTGGAGACAGATCAAGGAGTGGATTTGGTGCGGATTGAGGAGCTTATACAACTTAAAAGCCAGATATCAACACTTTGGCATGTGTTTGTTTTTGTATTAGTTGAAGTTTAATCTGATGGTGATGATTAAATCTCTGTGAATTATGTTGTTTGATGACTGGATATGGTTTGTTACCTCACTAAAGGTCATCCCTGATGAATTTTGGGAATGTATGTTGTTGTTTGGAGGATTTGTAGATGAAACAGTGGCTGCTGCCCTGTGTACTGTCGAGACAGTACAGGGTGAAGCACGTTCCACCTAGCATAGGAGGGCGCTCCTTTCATCAGTGGTTATGAACACAGCTGCTGGAGCACACTCCACCTACTAAGGGAGCGTGCTCCCACCCCAGAAAAACAACAATAATACTGAGTTTTGTTTAAGATTTCTTAAGGACTTGGGAACTGACTTAGGGGTTCTAATTATAGTGTACTAGACCTATATTGATTACAAATGGTTTATGATAGGTGTTGGATCCCCGTGAAAGCGTTAGCAACTTGGAAAGTTAAGAATTTGGAACATAAACCTAAACTAAGGTAAGTACGGATTCGCTTATTTATCAATGTTGCATGGCTATCTTAGTATGAGTAGTTCATGTAGTTTATGGACTGAAATGAGGGGGCTATGTACACTGTGATGGTTTTCAATAAACGAAAACTGGTGTTTGATGTGATTCACGAGAGTAAGTTCCTAGAACTGAGACTAGGTTATATAGGAGATGGGTTACCTTCCTGGCCTATATGTAACTTCCTACTCAGTTTATAGGTAGCGTGGATTGCATACTCACTATAGGGTTTCGAATAGAACCATCGGGCATTAATGGATTGGCTAAACAGCATATATGCCAATATGTTGGTCTAGCAATCGCATTAATGGCGTCGGTGGGTAATCGACCCTAGTTTTATAAATAAAATTGGAATCACAGTGTAATAATCCATGATAATTTGTTTTGCATATGTTATTTATTGATTTATATACTTTCCATATTCTTGTTAGTTAAAATTGGTGCATATTGTTGTTGCATAATGTTCTTGATTATTATATGGAATGTTGATTATTTACTAAGCAAGTTGGAGCACTCACTCAAATTTAATATTTCAAGTTCGTAACCTAGCGCTTCAGCGAAAGGCAAGGAGAAGATTTATGTGTCTTTTATACTCTTTACGATGTAATGAGCATTTTTGCACTTATATACAATGTTTGATACATTTTGATGCATATAAACATGGTTGGAAGGTTTACAATCAAGGTTTTGAATTTTGGTAAACTCTGTATTTCTGTATATTGTATATATATCGAAAAATTTAATTTTTCGTTGCGTATACTTTGTTTTGTTTATTCGATATTAATATACGAGTTGAGTTTATCGTGTACAATTGGTGAGGCTGTTGGCTCTAGTTAAGTCTGGCTGAGTTACCGGGGCTTAATTAGGGTTTCAGACCGAGTATCGCCCTAATCGGGATATGGGATGCTACATAAAGTGTCTACCTTAAGCATTTTCTAATTCTCTTTTGTTGAGGCCACATTTCTCTCAAAATAGTTCCTTTAATTTTTTTTTCAAGGACATAATACTAAGACCCCTTTAAACTAGAAGTGCTAGAACAGATTAATCCTTAAAGTAATTGATGGGCCATTAAAACTCTTAAAGTAAAAGAATTTGAGCAAATTATATCCTTCTTAATGGAAATAATTTTAAATATGTTAACTTTATAGAATCAGTGAGTTGATAATTAAAACTTTATCAGATCAATGACTTGAAAATTAAATAAAATAAAAAAATAAAAGCTCAAACCATTTATTTGAGCGCCACCCATCATGTGGAGTTAGATTATTACTTTGTCGATTCAATATAATCCATTAGAGGATCCAGTTGGGTAGCTAAATTGGTATCAATTTTCAGATTTTATCTTTTTTTTTCCTGAAGTAAAGTTTTCAGTCTTTATCTTAATAGTTTATCATCTGTACATATGCGCGATGACATAACACTTCAAAAAATGACACGATGTTATGTAACAATTGTCAAATATGTTTTGATATGGATGAACAATTGACCAATATTTTGGATAACCACATTGTCAAGCATGGCTTTGTCATTGAGTTGTAATATCAAGTATTGCTCTTACTTGTATTCATATCCAATGTACTTACTATTCCATGTATTGTCAATGTTGCTTGTGAAAAGTTATATGACATGTGACGTATGTGTTACTTGTAAACATTGTTTAAGTACATTTATCATCATCACCAAAGAGCCTATATAAAGGGTGTCAACCTCATTGTAAAAACATACTAAGTTGAATGAAAAACTTCTCATTCCAACTATTCATTTCTTCTCTTCTCCTTTGTAGTAGTAGTTTGTAGTAGTAGAAGTTCTTAGTCTTCTATTTTCCTTCTCTAGTTCTTAGCAAGTTCCAACTCAATTTACAACACGTTATCAACACGAGCTTGCTCTTACACAAATGGGAGATCTTGAAGTTTAAGAAGGCTTGCTAAGGAAACAAAGCTAAGAAGGTATAACTTTTGTTAATTTAAATAAGTTCAATTTATTTCTATGTTATCATGGTTGTTTTCTTTTTATTATATACAACACTTATATATGCATACTTTATTCATACACTATGCATTATAACGTCACCGACTGCGAAAGTATGCTATGTAGTTGTGTCTTGTACGATCTTCTACATCAGAAATCAAAAGTCAATATGTGACATAACTAGTTTTCTCGCTATACTACAAATGATTAGTTATGTTCTATTCTTGATTTTTATATTGCAAATAGTGCTATGAGTTTAGGTTGATAGTGGGTAAGCCTTGTCCCCGGTAAAGCTAAACATTGAAAGGGAGACATGTTATCCCGTTCGATGAGGCATGGTTTTAAGTAGACTTCATCTCGCAAACCAACCTGGAGGTTGTCCCACCAACTCATACAAGTAGTAATTTTTGTATATTAATAATCAAATTGTGAACATATATTTTATCGTATATTATTTATTTTATATAAAAGAGAAAAAATATTTACCTAATTTCTTGACATATTTTCAGACTATGGCAAACCTTCAAAAAATGAATTTGTTGCCTTCGATATCAATAGCAATAATTATTTGTCATGACAATTGATGCCGAGATACATCTTCAAGCTAAAGATTTGGGAGAAACTATTATAGAAGGAAATGAAACATCAATGCAAGACTATGCGAAAGCACTAATATTCCTTCGCCATCATCTCCATGAAGGTCTGAAAAATGAGTATCTCACTATAAAAGATCCTCTCACCTTGTGGTTAAGCTTGAAAGAGCGATATGATCACCAAACGACGGTGATATTTCTAAAAGCTCAAAATGACTGGCTGAATCTTAGGATACAAGATTTTAAAACAGTCAGTGAGTATAACTCCACCATGTTTAATATTACCTTCGTTTAGGGCTATGTGGAGAAAATATATCTCATGAGGCAATGATGACAAAAACATACAATACTTTTCATGCCTTGAATCTGTTGTTGCAACATCGCAATATCGAGCGTATCAATTTAAAAAGTACTCGAATTAATTTTTTGTCTCATGGTGGCTGAACAAAATAATGAGCTTCTATTGAAAAACCACAACTCCCGTCCAACTGGTTCCACTTCAATTAATGAAGCAAATGTTGCATCTTATAATGACCATAAAAACGGTCAAAGAAAGAAAAACCACGGACATGGAAAGGGGAAAGGATCAATCGGCAAAGATCGTGACAAGCCCTATTCTAAATCCCATGGCGATAAGTTCCAAAATAAATGGAATAGAAATGACGCCGCTCAGAATAAAGGAAATAATTCTGCTGAAAATGGGCATGCTTGTAATCGTGACCAACCATGCCACAAGTGTGGTTTGAAAGGCTATTAGACTCATGTATGCCGCACGCCTAAGCATTTTATTGATCTTTATCAAACCTCCTTAAAGGAGAAAAGCAAAACAGTTGAGATGAACTTCACTATCGGAGATGACTCGTCGGACATTAATTATATGGATGTCCTAAATTTTCACGATGATCCAAACACTAATCTCGATATCTTTAATGATCATATGTAATGTTTTTCAATAATTTTATGCACTAGTTTTTGTTATGCTTTTTAGTTTATATGTACTAGTTTCTTATTATGAATAAAATATGACTCTTTTTCTAATTTTTCAAACATTATTTGTATAGATGGATCATCAAATCATGTGTTCAAATCATGAATTAAATAAGAGCGATATATGTATTGCTGATTGTCCTACAATGCACACAATCCTTAAAAAAAAGAGAATTTTATCTTCAATTTGAACTTAGCTGAGGCTAATGTTCAAACAATATCTGACATCTCCAATTTGATTAATGGCTCTGGAAGAGCAAATATTATTTTGTCTGGGGAACAACAATTCATGTTGACAATGCCTTATACTCTGAAAAATCCAGAAGGAATTTGCTTAGCTTTAAAGATATTCGACAAAATGGATATCATATTCAAACCGTGAATGAAAATAATAGAGAATTTCTCTATGTCACACTGGTTTCAAATGGGAAAAAAAATGTTAGAAAAATTCTTAGGTTTATTCTCTGGATTATATTTTACACATGTAAGGCATGTCGAAGCGAATGTCGTCTTAAATAAGAAAATTAATGATCCAAAGACATTCATTTTATGGCATGACTAACTTGGCCATCAATGATCATCAATGATGCGAAGAATAATTGATAATTCACATGGACATCCTTTAAGGAGTCACAAAATATTTTCAGTTAGTGATTATAATTGTAATAGTTGTTCTCAAGGTAAATTGATAGTTAAACCATCCCTAAGTAAAATTGTTGTGGAATCTCCAATTTTCTTATAACGCATTCAGGGAGATATATGTGGACCTATTCATCCTCACTGTGGACCATTTAGATATTTCATGGTTTTGATAAATGCGTCAACTAGGTGGTCACATGTTTGTTTGCTTTCGACTCGTAATGTTGCATTTGCTAGAATTTTAGCACAAATCATTAGGTTAAGAGTACAATTCTCTGACAACCCAACCAAGACCATCTGTCTTGATAATGCTGGAGAATTTCAATCTCAAGCATTTAAAGATTATTGCATGTCTATAGGAATTACCATTAAACATTATATTCCACATGTGCATACCCAGATTGGTTTGGCAGAATATCTGATCAAAGGCATTCAATTAATTGCTAGGCCTTTAATCATGAGAACTAAGTTACCAACTTCAGTTAAGGTACATGCAGCCCTTTATGCAACATCTATCATTCGTTATAGGCCTACTACATACCATGAACATTCCCCCATACAACTCATTTTAGGTCAACAACCAAAAATTTCACATTTGAAAATTTTTGATTGTGCAGTATATGTTCTTATACCACCTCCTAATAGAACTAAGATGGGTCAATAATGAAAACTTATGATTTATATTGGATTTAACTCATTGTCCATTATAAGATACCTTGAGCCCCTAATAAGGGATTTATTAACTGCACGTTTTGCTGATTATCACTTTGATGAAACAATGTTCTCACCATTAGGGGGAGACAAGAAGTCAATTCAAAAGGAATGACGCGAAATTGCTTGGAATGCATCAACTTTATAACATTATGATCCATGCACAAATCAGTGTGAACTTGAAGTTTAAAAGATTGTTCATTTGCAAAAAATTGCAAATCAATTACCTGATGCATTTACTAACGCAAAATGATTGACAAAATCACATATTCCAGTTGTAAATGCTCCTTCAAGAATTGATATCTCTATGCAACAAAATGCACAAGAACCAACGAAATGTTTAAAGCGTGGAAGACCAGTTGGTTCAAAGGATACAATTCCTCGAAAGAGGAAAATATGAGTAAAAATAAATGCAAATCAAAATACTCCCAAGAAAGCACAACAATCATTTGATAAGGATTCGTCAGAATAAGTTGATTCTGACGAGGAACAAGTGCCTCAAGAAAAAAAGGGAAAAGATGAAAATAATGAGATCTCAATAAATTATTTAAACTCTGGTAAGATTTGGGATAGAAATAATATTGTTCCTGATGATATATTTGTTTTCAATGTGTCCTTTGAAATATGTGAAAATGATGATGATCCAGAACCACGATCAGTGGACGAATGCCGAAAAAGACCTGATTGGCAAAAATGGCAAGAGGCTATCCAAGTATAACTAGACTCGTTGAAGAAACGAGAGATTTTTGAACCGGTTGTTAAAATGCCAGATGACATAAAGCCTATTGGATATAAATGAGTATTTGTACGAAAGAGAAACAAAAAAATGAGATCACAAGGTACAAAGCAAGACTTGTAGCTCAAGGTTTCTCACAAAGACCTGACATTGATTATGAGGAAACATATTCTCCTGCTATATATGCAATCACATTTCGATTCTTGATAAGCCTTGCGGTTTCTGAAGGGCTTGATATGCATCTAATGGATGTCGTTACAACATATCTGTACGAATCCCTAGATAGTAAGATATATATGAGAATCCCTGAAGGATTTGAAATATCCGAAGAAATAAAATGAAAACCTCATAACATGCATTCTATAAAATTACAAAGGTCTTTGTACAGATTGAAACAATCTGGACGAATGTAGTACAAACGCCTTAGTGATTATTTACTTAAAAAAGATATGCAAATAATCAACTTTGCCCATGTGTCTTTATTAAAAGATCATCAACATGATTCATGATTATTGCTGTATATGTTGATGATTTAAATATAGTGGGAAACCACGACGACATCGTTAAAACATCCGAATACTTGAAAAAAAAATTCGAGATGAAAGAACTTGGAAAAACAAGACTCTGTCTTGATTTGCAAATTGAATATTTTTCAAGTGGAGTACCTGTCCATCAATCAAATTATATTGAAAAAATATTAAAAAGATTTTATATGGACAAGGCACATCCATTGAGCTTTCCAATGGTTGTCAGATCACTTGAAGTGGATAAAGATCTATTTCGACCTCAAGAAAGTGATGAAGAGCTACTTAGTCCGGAAGTACCATGTTTAAGTGCAATTGGTGCATTTATGTATCTTGCAAATTGTACAATACTTGACATTGTTTTTGCTGTCAACCTACTTGCAAGATACAACTCTTCACCAACTCGAAGACATTAGAATGGTGTGAAACATATTTTTCGATATCTTCGAGGAACAAGTGACATGAGTTTATTTTACTCAAGGGAGTAAAATTGAATCTCCAAGGTTATGCTGATGTTGGATTTTTATCTGATCTCCACAAAGCTCGTTCTCAAACGGGATATGTATTCACCTGTGGTAATACTGTTGTATTATGGTTGCTACTTCTTCCAATCATTCCGAAGTACTTGCAATTCATGAAACAAGTCGTGAATGTGTATGGTTGAAAAACATGATTGAATATAGTTAAGAATCATGTTGATTATCTTCAATAAAAGATTCTCCAACCATATTATATGAATATAATGCAGCATGTATCCCACAATTAAGTAAATGATTCATAAAAGGGGGCATAACAAAACATATTTCACCAAAATTATTTCATGCACATGAGTTTCAGAAGAATGGTGAAATTGATGTCAAACAAATCAGATCGAGTGATAATCTTGCTAATTTATTCACAAAAGCCTTACCGACTATGACATTTAAAAGTCTTACATATGGTATTGGCTTGCGTAAACTTAAGGACATTGCAAGTAAAGAAACATAACAAGTTTCACCTATGTTCACATGAGGGAGAGTTATTGATTAGTGTATCGTACTCTTTTTCCCTTAGCTATGGTTTTATCCCATTAGATTTTATTAGCAAGGTTTTTAATGAGGCAATCATAACAATATTATACTCATCTTAAAATTTATGAGCAAAGTGTACTCTTTTTCTTTTACTATATTTTTTCTACAAGGTTTTTCCTAGTAGAAGTTTTAACGAGGCACATTCTCCCAGCAATTGTCATCCAAGGTGGAGTGTTATGATATAGATGAACAATTGACCAAGATTTTTGATAACCACATTGTCAAGCATGGCTTTGTCATTAAGTTGTAATATCAAACATTATTCTTACTTGTATTCATATCCAATGTACTTACTATTTCATGTATTGTCAATGTTGCTTGTGAAGAGTTGTATGACATGCGATGTATGTGTTACTTGTAAACATTATCTAAGTACATTTATCATCATCACCAAAGAGTTTATATAAAGGGTGCCAACCTCATTGTAAAAACACACCAAGTTGAATGAAAAACTTCTCATTCCAACTATCTCATTTCTTCTCTTCTCCTTTGTACATGTAGTTTGTAGTAGTAGAAGTTCTTAGTCTTAAATCTTCCATCTCTAGTTCTTAGCAAGTTCCAACTTAATTTACAACAAAATACAAGTTATACAATTAATTCAGCAGAGACACGTGTCTTATTTTCAATTTCAATTTTTCTTTCATCGCACATCTTATTTTTATTTTTTTCAATTATTGAGTAATTAATTCAATAAAGACTTAAAATTAACGTGTTTTAAATTATTTTCGTCAAAAAGATATACTTTGTTCAACTTTTTCACTTTAAGAGTTTTAATGACCCATCGATTACTTTAAGGATTAAGCATGCCAAGCTCATCTAGTTTAAGAGGGTCTTAGTACCTTAAAAACCTATTTTTTTTCAATAGATAACATATATTGTTCGGTGTTTTTCCAAAAGTAGGGTTAGTTTACAATTAATTTCTCAAAATAGAGAGGATTTTTTTTTATTACTGAAGTAGGCAATAGCGCCTTTTGAAAAGGCGCTATTGGGTGTGGTTGGTTTGGTTGGCGGTGAGGTGGCGGTGACGTGGCGGGCGTGTACAGATAACGCCTTTTCAAAAGGCGCTATCTGTACACGTGGCCGCCACGTAACCGCCACCTCACCGCCAACTCACCAACATCTGATAACGCCTTTTGAAAAGGCGTTATCAGTAGGAAGTCATGGCGGTGAGGTGGCGGTGACGTGGCGGCCACATGTACAGATAGCGCCTTTTGAAAAGGCGCTATCTTGTACACGCCGGCCGCCACGTCACCGCCACCTCACCAAATGGACTCGCCGATCTTTCGCCACCGCCGCTGCCGGCCGGTCCGCGACGTCCCCGCGCGACGTTGCGCTGGCTCGCGTGTACTCGCCGCTCCGTCCTCGCGCCGTTTGCCGTCGCGCGTCATGCGAGGCGACAACCCGCACAACCCATAAGCGCCGACCGAAACGACCGATGTCCACGTCGACCGGTTACACGTAGTGCGCGTATTGCGAGGCGACAACCCGTACAACCCATAGCGCCGACCGAAATGGCCGATGTCCACGTCGACCGGTTACACGTAGTGCGCGCATTGCGAGGCGACAACCCGCACAACCCATAGCGCGCGACCGAAACGGCCGATGTCCACGTCGACCGAGTTACACGTAGTGCGCGTATTGCGAGGCGACAACCCGTACAACCCATAGGCGATATTCGACCCATCGATGTCTACGTGGACCGTCCACGCGCAAGAGGTTACACGGATAGCGCCTTTTCAAAAGCGCGCTATCTCGTGTAAGTGGCGATCCTACGTGGACCGTCCGTCGCGCAACCAAATTTACCCATTTTGATAAGCGCATTTTGAAAAGCGCGCTATTGCTTATTCTCGGGAAAAAAAACTACCCTATTTTTTTCGGATTTAAACTAAAAACATTAACTTTTGTGAAAACATCTATATTGTTCCACTAAAATACAGAGAAGCAATATTCGCAGCACATGACAATGACAACTCTTGTAGCAGGGTGACGCTGGTGACAACAATTAGGGCAGCTGTTACTTGAGCAGTTGGACAACTGTTACGAGTTTTGCGATGGATCTCGTTCTGGTTTCGTCTTGCGTGCACATTTTCTGCTTCAACAGCTACCAGGTCAATAGGTCATCACTGTTCTTCATTTAGGTCTCCATCAGTGTGTACTGTGTACCCATTTTGATTTGGTTAATAACACTTGGTGTTGTTGTTGTTGGTGGCTGTTCGTTGTTTTCACAATTTTGTACAGATTGACTGGGCTTCTGCTGTTGGAGATGCCCAAAATCCCTGCATTTAGTTAATATAATATAGATAATTACTTGGTGAGTCTTCTTTCTTCTCATTCTTCTCACCTTTTTTAGTTTTAGTTATTATTATAATCCATTGTTCTATACAACTAATGTGCATATCACAAGAACAAGGCCAATACTGCAAAACTGTTGATTTTTTCAAGCACATTAAATGGAACTCACTAGAATTTGATTATGATGAAACAAATTTTTGTGTAGCTGAAGGTTCATTTAAGGGAAAAAGAAGAAATGGGATGGTAATTTGTATATGTATGTGTGGGATCTAACCCGACTTGCTTTAGGGATATTGTTGAGGATGAATTGTTGTTTTTAAAAATTTTAAATTTTGAATAAATTTGTAGGTTTTAGCTCTATAAATAGGGCACTGCAATCAATGTAAATATGCTCCTCACTCACACATTCATATCTCTCAATTCTCAGTCATCAAATCAAACACTTTTTTTTTTTTTTTTTTTTTTGTTTTTGCAGTGAGCATTTGGTTTTTTTCTTGTTAAATAACTCGACTCAATAAAAGCTGAAGAAATTCTAAGATGTAGGGACTAAGGACTAGACCTGTTCACAAGTTCGGGTACCCGCCCAACCTGCCTTGCGTGGGATGGGCTTGGGTTTGTATTTGCAATTTTGTAAACCCAAGCCCAACCCGACCTGCCCATTAAATACTTAAAATACTTCTTTTAGTATAATAATTGAAAAAACAACTTGAAAGTAAGTTTTGATCCCTAAACTTTTAGGTCAATTGTTACAATTTATACCACTAGGCTAACTTCTACTTTGTATTCATTTTTAAACAATTATTAAATATATTTTTACTTTATTAAAAAATATAAAGATTTAGTCAAAAATCCCTAGCTTGGGTGGGCTTGGGCGGGCCTCAGCTAGGGCTTAAAAACCCGGACCCCTCTAGGCCTGTCTGAGCTTGCCAATTGAACAAGTGTACTTTGGACGCGTTTATTAGGAAGGATTTAAAGGATTTGGAAAGGACTCCATGAATTTCACTAAAATGAGCGCTATGGAAGACTGGGATCCATCCAACTGTTTCAATCATTGTTGATATTATCCTTATTAAGTACTTTTATCTTATATCAAGCAACTTAAAGGTTTTTATCTAGTGTCTTTTGGTGCATATTTTCAATTGCTGATTACACAAGTATTATATTAGTGAAGGCATATTGTGCTGACAACAAAATGGGTTTGCGCCAATGGCTTTGATATTTTTGGACTCAATTGAAATTTGAACCCATGGAAGCTCTATACTATCGAACTTCAAAAGGTTCTGGAAATGTGTCAAAGTGGAGAGTTAGTTCGTATAGAAGGAGCATTGAGATTTGTTTTGTTCTATTTTAGTTGTATGATTTTCCAAAATACTTTCCATCAGTTGACCTTTCTTGCACCATGTCTAATGCCAGGGTATGTTTCAAAACACAGTGACTTGTTCAACCGAGTGAAGAGAATGTCTGTAAAGCTATGTAGAAAGCTCTGTTATGTCTGTGAGGTATCTCTCATCTTGCTATTTTTCAATCATTACAATCATTCTTAGATTCATATTACTATTGGAGCAAAATCGGTGGGTTTAACTATCGATTGCAAATAGTGAGGTCAAATATCACTTTAAGCATTAATGGCCTTGTACATGCTAGTATTATTCAACCAATGTAGAGAGACTTAGCTAGCTTGCTTAGTTGGCAAACTTGACGGTTCCTTTACCAATTTTTTTCTTGTTTAGGGATTTCTTAGTTTTTCCCTCTTGGTTTCTTTCTTGTATGATTACCTAATCACACTGCCGCATTCCCTATGATGTTTACTTTAGATTCTTTTATTCTATGCTTCCTTTTTCTTTCCCTCAATAATTCCAAATATTTTGAGATATATTTTCCACATTATAAGTGGAAACATTGCTTTGATAAATGATTGTTATTTGGATTCTGCATAAAGATACGAAGGAAAATAAGAGAATAATCATTTTGGGCTTTGTAGCGATTTCAACAACTGTACTTATATCATTGGAAGTTAGTACTCAACATTTAGGAATTGAATTAGTTGCACCATTGCCTCAAAGATTGCTTCAACCAATATAGTAACTCAACTCCCTAAAATTGCAAACAATAGGCATTTCATAGTTCTTTGAAATCCCCCAAGTTATTCAATGTAAATGGCTCCCTTTAATGCATATCTAACTGATTGAGCTCCAGATTAAGTAGTACCAAATTAAACGGCAAGCAAAATCCTTATGGAAGTATGTTTCACCTATGACAAAATATCTCATAGTTTATCAATCTTTTGTTTTGCACCAGCCACTACTTTTCCTGTTGCTGCTGTTTTTTTTTTTTACTCATTTGAAGCTATCAAGTTCTTGTAAGGCTCCGCGTCATCATCATTTGTTTTGACAATTATCAAACCTTTGTTTCATTAGTTGCTATGACATTTTAGAAAAAAAAAAAAAAGAAGAAGTTGAATCACTTTTATGTCTACAAGATGAAATGTTCATCAATGTCTTTCGATCAACCTTTGTGAAGCAATTTGAAGCTTTAGATGATTCATTTTACTCTTCCTAAAGTTATACTTGCAGCTTGGCTAAACCCGCTTGTTTGTCTGTTATGGAGGTAATTGTGAATATCACAAAAAATATTATGATGAAAGAGGTCCTAAAAAGTCTTTTGAATTCAAAAGCATGCATATAGCATCTCAGAAAAAAGCATGCATATGAAGGGGAATTAAGACATTTCATATAGCTTATGAGGTGAACCATATGATGAAGACAAATTAATGGGGCTTGAAACGAATGAAGAAGGCTTGACATGAATGAAGAAGGACGAGAGGATAAGACTGAAACGAGTGGTGTTGGATAAGAAGTAATTATATTGGAATTGGAACTAATATCCACATAGCTAGAAATTAGAAATGAACGGGATAACTAAAAGATGTACATACCACTCCTAGGTTCCTTATCATTGCACTTAAGTCTGGTTGTATCTCAAAATATAAGAAATACTAATATGTTTGGAGTCATTCTCAGTCCTGCAAAAGAGATTGGAATGAGATAATTAAATCCCAGTTTTTGACTTCTACAACACAAAACAAAGCACAAAAAACCAATGAAACGTGAAAACAAAGTCGCATGTTGTTAGGAAGCTAGTGACCTTAAGAATAAGAACAATATTGTGATGGCCCCAGTACCCACAAACTAGGCCCCGCCCGGTAATAGACCTACGTGGACCCCCGGTCAACCCACGCAGAGTCAACACAAACCTAGTTAGCGTCTAAAACAAGTTAAATATCATTTAGTCTCTTATTAGAGTTACTGAAATTTGCAAGTCTTGATTTACAATGCAGCGAAATTTAAAGAAATTAAGCAACTTTAATTTAAATAACACGAAGTCGGGACAACCCTATATGTGGAAACCTTGCAAAGTAGATCTCATGCATATGTATGGGGACAAAAGTGGGAATCACATACATGTATCCAGTGTATCTTTCAAAATCCCAAAATAAACCCAGTTTTTATAACAATATCACTCAAGTACTAGATACAACCAATAAAGAAAACCTACAAAATATCAAGAGAGGAGCTTGCTTTGAGGGAAGCTCAGAGTAAGTCACCAAGTACAAAATCTTTTCCCTTGTTGGACGAGGGACTTGAAATTGTCAGCAAGAAAGCAACAATTCCAGTGAGTAAAGCCAGAGGAGTCTCAACAGTATTTCATGAAATCAATAAATAAGCCGGGAGATCATGCGGGAATATAAATAGACGAGAAATAAAGTAAATGCGTGATAAACAGGCTAAGGAAGCAACAACGATGAATGAGTGCCAAAGAAACAAATGGATAGGCATATAAGCAATCCAAATCCATCAAGTTGTGGGCACACGACCACAACTTGACTTCCTAGAACTGCGGACTTTGCTAAGTCACTGAGTTCAAAGCGGAGTGTAGTCCACAAGGGTGTACATGGTAGCCTCGAACACTGCACCCATGACTACACTCAAAGATTCAATAAACACAGGGGTGTAAACGATAGCAAGTCGAACACTGCATTCGTGAGTACCTTCGTGACACACTTAGATCCTAAGACACTCGAATAAATGGGAATGGAATCCAAACGGAGTTCATTTAAGGTATTTAACGAAATGAAACGAAAATGAAATCATATTGAGCATCCTACAAGTTTACTTACCTAAAAAATACGCAAAACGAGTCCGAAAACGGCTCACTCATCCCTCCTAAAACGTACCCGACACCCGACACTAAGGCCCTAGGTCCCTAGCATCAATTTGGTTCCTATTAGGTGTCGTCGAGTCATTTAGTTTAGATTTGAACTCATAAAAATGAAAACAGCCCCAATACCTATCTTTAATGCATTTCATGACCTCGAAAACACCTCAGAAAACACCTTGGAAGGCGTGTCGAAATCTTCGGAACCACATCCCAAAACACGTATTACAAATCCTCAAAAAATCGATAAATTTTGTGCGTGAAAAGTCACGAGAAACCCCTTAAAAACCAAGGTTCGAAACTTCGACTTCGCCTATGACTTCGCTCACTTAAAATTCATAATTAATTTGAGGAAGTTAACTTCGACGATGGAAGTTTGACAAAAATTCGCCGGTGTACGGAAGTTTACGGAATTTTAGTTTAAATGCTAGAAAACTCAAGTTTCTTCATAGAGATGCTAGAAATATACTTAATCATACAACGATGCATAAAACTCACGTCACCGGAGGATATTTCAAATTTTAAGTATATTTCTAGCATAGACGAAGTTTTAGTCGAAGTTTGTTCAACTTCCACGAAAAATAACAATTTTACTTCATGTTTTATTAACTTGCATTGATGTTTTCGAAGTTCGGTCGAAGTTAGCCGAAGTAGAATCGAATTTTTGGAAATTTTTTACTGCCTCTGAACTTCGCTATGCTCACCTCAAAATCGACAAAATTCGATATTTTAAACCTTGTTAAAAACCCATTAAGTTCAAACCACAAAAATCAGCACTTTTGCTGATCTGGGGCCTGGGAGGCCCAGAAATTCTGAACAGAATTTTTGGTTTTCTCGCCCGAAAATCAACACACGGCCTTCTCCTTGTGCCCAACCCTCTTTGCCCTCTCATCCCAAGAGTACTACCACCAAAATCAAACAACCAACAACAATGATTAATAACAATTCATCAATTAACATTCATCAAGTTTAAAACAAGATATTGTTGACAACAAAAACATGACATTATTATTTTTATCAAAAACCTCAATGTATTGAACTTTTGTGGAAATCAGGGATGAAAAGACATTTATTTAAACATAATTCAAGTTTCAAAACAAAGTTTCTGTGTACACAATATGGGTTTTCAAAAATCAGTCCTCATCTCGCTTGAAAACATGGCATTTTGAAACTAAGTAGAAAAACAGTTTTAATGCCCCAATTTGCCTTCAAATTCTGAAATCTGGTTCTTTGAGCACTTAAATCCTTGTTGGAAATCCAAGTTTTAGAAACCGACATGAGTTTTAAGATCAAAAGATTCCATATATATAGATTGATACACCA
This sequence comes from Stephania cephalantha, assembly GCA_039657325.1. Classification (NCBI taxonomy): domain Eukaryota; kingdom Viridiplantae; phylum Streptophyta; class Magnoliopsida; order Ranunculales; family Menispermaceae; genus Stephania; species Stephania cephalantha. The sequence continues at coordinate 13,545,715 of CM077577.1, forward strand.
ATTCAAAGAGAAAAGTGGTTAAGCTGACCTATGGCATGATCCTCTCTTTTTTTTTTTTTTTTTTTTTAAATCAGCCCCCCTTTCTCTTGAATTTCCAAGGTTCCATCAACAATCTAACTTCACTCTCTTCTTCCTTTCTCAAACCACCAGGATGTGTAAAAATGCATGCTTTGTACAATAGAAGTTATTTATATGTTGTGTGTGTGTGTGAGCGCACGTGTGTGCGTACGTTTTTTTTTTTTTTTTTTTTTTTTGATGATGATGATGATAAGGCACTTAATCGAACACAATGGAAAAGTTTGATTCATGTAGCCGACCTCAATTAATTTGGGACTGAGGCTATGTTGTTGTTTTATGATGATGATAAGAAAGAAACCAACTTTTCTTGCATATGGGACTCGAGCTCTCACCCTATTTCAATCATACTACATACCAAACAATCGGGTCAACCACTTGGTTGGTATATGTTGTGTTTTTAGATCATAACCCTTGATCATGGTGCTTGTGCGTATCTCCATTTTTATCTAAGGTTGGAAACACATATTCTTAAATCCACCACTAGTCTCACTAGTTACCCACTCATCAACCTAGGATACTCTAAAGTGTCAATCTCAAAGTTCATCTAGAGTTCATGAGAGTCCTCATTAAATCCATGAAATTAATCACTCACAAATGGGCATCTCTAGGCTTAATCTATGGCGATTACTTCGTTACCTCAATGAGCCATTGATCTCGACTAAATTCCCCTAGGATTCCATAAATTTCAAAATTCCTAGGTGAATCCATGGCTTATAAAAATATTTTAAAAGCCTTACAAGGACTTCTATTCAAGTTGAACTTAGGTTTTTTTTTTTTTTTTTTTTTTTTTTTTTTTTTTTGAAAGTTAACTTAGCTATTTGATAGTTTTAACTTAGGCATTCTTCATCATTTTAAATTTAAGAGGCCTAAGTTATTTGTCAACTAAGCTTCCATAAATACACCCATGTGTTCACATTAATTCTCAAAATCAAGACCTATCCCATACCCGTGTACAGACTCAACTCGAGGAAACCCTCACTCGCAAAAGTCGGTGATAAAATCAATAAAATTGTGCAATACACATATAGGTAGTCGATTTAAATGCACCAAACAAAAATAAAATATTTAGGGTCGTTACAAATATAGACAAACTAAACAATGTCTAGGAGAACTAAGATCAATCAAGGCTTTCTTTATCGCCTTGACCATTCTTAATCCCCACAATGTCATTAACGAGATCAGTGTTTGAAAACTATGAATATCATCTTTTAGAATGTCTCCATCTTAGAATTTTGGCTTTTAAATATATTTTCTCTCACTTAAGCCAAATATGTTTTTCATCACTTCACCTTTCCTAAGAGCAAGTACATAAATTACTTTGATACCGCCAACCTTAGATTTTGTTTTATATTATTTTTTATTTTACTCTTTTACTTTATTCTCCACGAATAGAACTAAGCCACTTCAACTTTTATATATCATTGAGCCTTTTGATTTCGACTAATGTTAGAACTTTTTTGAGCTCTATTTCTTTTTCTTGTCATTCAACGCCGCAAGAAAACAATGTAGGGAAATTCTACTCTCTGCTTGAACTTACGGAAATACTTAATTTTAATTTTTGAAGCCTATCCCAGATCTTTGTTCTATGTAGATTGGCGATTCGCATGATATCAGAAAGTGTTAGTAAAAGAAAAATCAACACTGTTAGAGATGAGGAAAATAATTCCACATCGGCTAGTTAAAAGAATAAATATGGCTTACAAGTATGGAGCGCGAACTCCATCTTGCCTTGACATTTTACACTCTCAAACTTAAGCCCATACATAAGCTAGTCACCACACTCTCTTACCTTGGACCAGGACCAATATTACAAAAAGGACCCTGCTATTGTAACCCAAGAAAGACACGCACAACCAACATACACTAGTGTGCATCTCTTCGATGCGCATTGGGATGCGTGCGCGCGCACAACCTGATGAAAATCATGGGACAAGCACAAGTGTGTGTCGTTTGTGCATGTCTTTCCTAGGTTACAAAACAATTTTCCTCACGAAAATTCTCATGTTATCAGAGAGTGTTTGCATTCCAAGGTCCAAGTAGGTTGAAATCAATAACAATGGAGGCTAAAAAATTGGGCTACCAAAAATAAAATGATAAAGCTAGACTAGTCCAATTGATTATGACTATGGACAAGTCATAACTAGTTGGACTTGAAGGAGAGTGTTAGAGATGAGGGAAATAATCCCTCATCGACTAGTTAAAACTTAGAAGAATAAATATGACTTATAAGGTTGGAGCAGGAACTCCATCTTGCCTTGACATTTTACACTCTCAAACTTAAGCCCATACATAAGCTAGTCACCACACTCTCTTACCTTGGACCAGGACCAATGTTACAAAAAGGACCCTGCTATTGTAACCCAAGAAAGACACGCACAACCAACATACACTAGTGTGCATCTCTTCGATGCGCATTGGGATGCGTGCGCGCGCACAACCTGATGAAAATCATGGGACAAGCACAAGTGTGTGTCGTTTGTGCATGTCTTTCCTAGGTTACAAAACAATTTTCCTCACGAAAATTCTCATGTTATCAGAGAGTGTTTGCATTCCAAGGTCCAAGTAGGTTGAAATCAATAACAATGGAGGCTAAAAAATTGGGCTACCAAAAATAAAATGATAAAGCTAGACTAGTCCAATTGATTATGACTATGGACAAGTCATAACTAGTTGGACTTGAAGGAGAGTGTTAGAGATGAGGGAAATAATCCCTCATCGACTAGTTAAAACTTAGAAGAATAAATATGACTTATAAGGTTGGAGCAGGAACTCCATCTTGCCTTGACATTTTACACTCTCAAACTTAAGCCTATACATAAGTTAGTCACCACTCTCTTATCTTGGGCCAGGGCTAATATTACAAAAAGGACCTTGCTATTGTAACCCAAGAAAGACACGCACAAACAACATGCGCTAGTGCGCGTCCCTTCGATGCGTGCGCACACATAACCTGGCGAAAACCAAGGGACACGCACAAGTGTGTGTGTCGTTTGTGCACGTCTTTCTTGGGTTACAAAAGCATTTTCCTCGTGTAAATTCTCATGTTATCAAAGAGGGTTTGCAATACAAGGCCCTCGTATGTTAAAATTAATAACAATGGATGCCAAAAAAAATGGGCTAGCAAAAAAAAAAATGATAAAGCTAGACTAAACCTGTAGTTGATGATGACTATGGACAAGTCACAACCATTTGTACTTGAGGGAGAGTGTTAGAGACGAGGGAAATAATCCCTTATCGACTAGTTAAATGAGAAAATATGACTTATAAGGTTGGAACGGGAACTCCATCTTGCCTTGGCATTTTACACTCTCAAATTTAAGCCCATACATAAGCTAGTCACTACTCTCTTACCTTGGACCGGGGCCAATATTACAAAAATGACCCTGCTATTATGACCCAGGAAAGATACACACAAATAACATGCACTAGTGCGCGTCCATTTGATACGCGTTGGGATGCGTACGCGCACACAACTTAGCGAAAACATGGGACACTCACAAGTGTGTGTCTTTTGTGCACGTCTTTTCTGGGTTACAAAAACATTTTCCTCACAAAAATTCTCGTGTTATCAGAGAGGGTTTGCGATCCAAGGTCCAAGTAGGTTGAAATCAATAACAATGGAGGCTAAAAAATTGGGCTAGCAAAAAAAAATGATAAAGCTAGACTAGTCCAGTTGATTATGACTATGGACAAGTCATAACTAGTTGGACTTGAAGGAGAGTGTTAGAGATGAGGGAAATAATCCCTCATCGACTAGTTAAAACTTAGAAGAATAAATATGACTTATAAGGTTGGAGCAGGAACTCCATCTTGCCTTGGCATTTTACACTCTCAAACTTAAGCCTATACATAAGTTAGTCACCACTCTCTTATCTTGGGCCAGGGCTAATATTACAAAAAGGACCTTGCTATTGTAACCCAAGAAAGACACGCACAAACAACATGCACTAGTGCGCGTTCCTTCGATGCGTACGCGCACATAACCTGACGAAAATCAAGGGACACGCATAAGTGCGTATTGTTTGTGCACGTCTTTCTTGGGTTACAAAAGCATTTTCCTCGTGTAATTTCTCATGTTATCAGAGAGGGGTTGCAATCCAAGGTCCTTGTAAGTTGAAATCAATAACAATGGAGGCTAAAAAAATGGGCTGGCAAAAAAAATGATAAATCTAGACTAAACCAACAATTGATGATGACTATGGACAAGTCACAACCAGTTGGACTTGCGGGAGAGTGTTAGAAATGAGGGAAATAATCCCTTATCGACTAGTTAAATGAGAAAATATGACTTATAAGGTTGGAGTGGGAACTCCATCTTGCCTTGGCATTGTACACTCTCAAATTTAAGCCCATACATAAGCTAGTCAATACTCTCTTACCTTGGACCGAAACCAATATTACAAAAAGGACCATGCTATCGTAACTCAGGAAAGACACGCACAAACAATATGCACTGGTGTGCATCCCTTCGATGTGCATTTGGATGCGTGTGCGCACACAACCTGGCGAAAACCAAGGGACACGCACAAGTATGTGTAGTTTGTGTATGTCTTTCCTGGGTTACAAAAGCATTTTCCTCACGAAAATTCTAATGTTATCAGAGAAGGTTTGCAATCCAAGGTCCAAGTAGGTTGAAATCAATAACAACGGAGACTAAAAAAAATGGGCTACCCAAAAAAAAAAAAAAAAAAAATAAAGCTAGACTAAACTTTAAGTTATGATGACTATAGACAAGTCACAACTAGTTGGACTTGAGGGAGAGTGTTAGAGATGAGGGAAATAATCCCATATCAACTAGTTGAAAGAATAAATATGACTTATAAGGTTGGAGCGGGAACTCCCATCTCTTGCCTTGGCATTTTTACACTCGCAAACTTAAGCCCATACATAAGCTAATCACCACACTCTCTTGCCTTGGACCGGGCCTAATATTACAAAAATTCTCAAACACCCTTTCTTGGCTATACCTCTTTGTTATCTTTAGATTTAAGAATTTTGACGGAGTGTTATAATAAAAAATAATATGCACGAATGTATGATCCAACCTAAAAAGTTGGATGAGAAAAACATGTATTTAATACTTATTTTTGTAAATTTGTACCCCAAACAAAAAACTTATTTTTGTTATAAGAAGTGAGTTATTCATTCTTTTTGTTACCTATTTTTCTATAGATGAAAATGCTTAATGATATCTTCATCTATGTAATACGGTTGGAACTTGCTGTCCCAAAATTTCAATCATTATCTAATCTTGCATCTGTTTAATTTGGTGTAGACCAAAAGGTTTTGAAATACTACAAAATGATTGTTGTAGAACCATATACATTCACGTGAATTAGAGCATTGTCATCTTTAGTATCTATGTACGAATGTACCTAGGACTAGTCCTAGCCTCTTTTGGGCCTAGGGTGAATATTAAGAAAATATTTACCCAAAAAGAAATTTAAGAAAATTGGGCCCCTTGTATTAACAATTAATATATTGTAATAACTATTGTTTGAAACTAGTAAATCACATGCGCTTTGTACTTTAAATCACAATTTAATGAAGTGTTAGATTTCTTCCTTGCCTTTTGATTTGATCAAGGTTCGAAATTTTGACTTCGCCTATGACTTCGCTCATTTAAAATCCGGAATTAATTCAAGGAAGTTAACTTCGACGATGGAAGTTTGATAAATATTCGCGGTGTACGGAAGTTTTCAGAATTTCACTTTAAATGGTAGAAAACTCAAGTTTCTTCGTAGAGATACTAGAAATATACTTAATCATACAACAATGCATAAAACTCATGTCACCAGAGGATATTCTGAATTTTAATTATATTTCTAGCATAGGTGAAGTTTTAGTCAAAGTTTGCTCAACTTTCACGAAACATAACAATTTTACTTCATGCTTTATTAACTTCCATCGATGTTTTCGAAGTTCGGTTAAAGTTAGTCGAAGTTGAGTCGAATTTTCGCAATTTTTCTACTGCCTCTGAACTTCGCTTCGGTCACCTCAAAATCGACCAACTTCGCTCGAACATCGACGAAGTTTGTCGATTTTTTAAACCTTAAATTTGATCAATGCACCCAAAAAGTAAATAATGCAAAATAGTAAACAAAAATAAATGCTCCAAATCATAATACCAAGATCTTGTTTACGTTGTTCGGACCTCCCATCTTACGTCTGCGGGGCCACGCCAAGGTGTAAGATCCACTAAGAAAAGTGATGTACATATTTACACAAAGCCCCCTAACTAGTGATCCTCACTGAACTTTGTTACACTCCTATTTTCCCTTATAATGAACCTACACTATTACCCAAGATCCCCTTGGTACTTGAGATCTCCTCGGCTTACAAGTCAAGTCCCCTTGATAGCTTTATAGAAAAAAAACAAAGAGATCGAACTAGTGTTCGTCCATCTCATGATCGACTTAAGGTCTCTTAAGAAGGGATGATTTGCGATTATTGATTACACAATTTACAAAGAAAACACAATACAAGATTTTAAAAACTTTCCATATCGCGTCTTCAATCAATGAGTTTGATATCTTCCCTTTCCTTCATTTTTCATTTCGTGCCAGGAAAGATTGTCAAATCTTGTGGGTTGACGACCAAAGTCAGCGTCGGTTTTAGTGGGGAATATATTCGAAGATATCCCAGCTGTATATTTTGTCCGTTCGATAATATTCTCACGTCTGTCAAATATTGTGCATTTCTGTCAAATATTCCGGTCGTGCCCTTAGACTGTCTGTGAGCACAGAACCAACGAACACGGTTTTGCATATTTAACCCACAATTAGGGATGCAAGCAGAGCGGAAATGCAATACCCATCCACATCCCCACTTATGGCGGGGCAGGGATTTCCCGCTTGAGATTTTTCATTAGAAAATTTTTGACCCCCATTCCTCACTCAATGTGGATACCCACCCCCGCGGGGATTCCCCGTCCCTTTCACTTTTTCATATAGTATCTAAAAAAAGATCAAATACTTTATAGATCTGAAATTAAAATTATTAAAAGTTTTTTCTTCGCAATCGTAAGTCAGTTTTCAAATTTTATGTGAAGCATTCACCATTCAAAAAAGGAAAATATAAGATTTAATGATTTTAATGCAATTCCCACAGAGAATATTCAAAATCCCCGTGGGGATTCCCCACTAGATGGAGTGGGAAATCCCTATAGTGGGGAGGGGTAATATAGCCCCGCCCTGCCCCCGATGGTGGGGATGAAATTCCCTCCGTCCTCGTTCCGTGGGGGCTAGTTGGTAAGGAATCGCCGCCCCATCGGGGCGCATCCCTGCGGGGAATGGGGACTCCCCTCCCTACCCGCCACTAGAACAATTTAGGCTTTTAATAGCACCTAATTCATAGAGGTTTATAAGTAAACCCATGTATTAGGCGATTAGAATTTTTATAACACCTATTCATAGGGTTTTTTAGTAAACTCTATGTATTAGGCTATTAAAACTAAAAACACACAACACATCGACTTGCTCTCATCGACTCACTCTCATCGTCTCGCCGTCGTCCAAGTGGATGGTGCTTCTACCATCATTTCCACATGGAGTTGATCCTTCAACCCGTTGATGAAGACGACTATCTTTTGCCTTTCGGACAACCCTTTTTTGTGCAACAACAACAATTCGAATCTCTTCCTGTATTCGTCAGCTGTTGTCTCCTAACGGATAGCAAAAAAAATGAAGAGCTAGATGCAGCGGATCAGCCTATGTGAAGCGAAGAGCCAACTGATCCTTCAAATCCTCCCAACTTTTAAAGGTTGGGTCCACTTTTTGAATTGTAACCAAATCTACGTCGGACCAACCAGACAAATTCGAGCAGCCCCGAGTTTAAAGATCTCACTCATCTCATGCAAGGCAAAATAGAATTCCGCTTGGTTTGACCACACGATCAACTCCTCTTCATTGCATGTGGGCATTTTAATCTTTCTCACCTCCAGACTGGCCCTATATAGTGGTAACCTCCGAGCAATAGCGTCCCCAGCCACCGGCTCCCTCCGATGATCCAGATTTGACAGATCTGGCCCCTTCCCACTTGAAGAACTCCCCACATGAGGTTAACCACTCATATCTGATCATTGTTGAAGAAACAAAGTCTCCATTATGGCATCGAGAGCCTTGATCTGACTTTAAAACTGGCCCTGCAACTCCACACGCAACGTGTTTTCATAGAAGACTCGATTTCTGGGATCTCGGACAACTCTGCCTCGATGTTTTCTAGACGTGAATCCGCCTTCGTCGTCAGAGACATGATTGGTGCTTTGCTACCAATGATATGTTACTAGCTTCTCTCATAGAGGAAATGAGGACGATGCCTTGTGAGCTTTATTGATAGGGGTGAGAACACCCAAACCAGGAATACAAACACAGGGGATGAGCTATAGTTGACACACATCAAAGTAGGAGAGACTTTCTCCTCTCACCAAACTTAAGATACCAGAAATGACAATACAAAACATGCATGTCCAAATGTACAGACCCTATTTAAGTAACTGACTCCTATTAACCATACACACGGTGTTTTTCCAAAAGTAAGGCACATTTACAATTTATTTTACAAAATAGGGTGGTGTACTTTGAATTCACAAATATAGCCAATAACGCCTTTTGAAAAGGCGTTATTGCTTTTGAAGTGTGTGACGTGGCGGTGAGGTGACGGTGAGGTGGCGGGGCAATTGTATGGATAGCGCATTTTGAAAAGGCGCTATCCATACAATTGCCCCGCCACCTCACCGCCACCTCACCGCCACGTCACACTTCCAATAACGCCTTTTCAAAAGGACAATGCCACGATGACAATCTAAATTAGCTCGTGCATTTACTTAATTATAGAGGCATGTACTTTACAGCCACGGGAAGCCCGCGCTATTCTTGCAAGGTTGGACTTGTTGAACTCGTTGGGTCCTTAATTGAATGTGAGCTTAACAAAAACAACATAAAAATACACAAATCCTATCTATACGAAAGCACATGAGCGAAAAGCTAGACGCACCCCACCTTTTATTGTGATTAGTGCACATCACCATCCGCTTTTCTCTCATTTAATGCACCTCACCATCCTTTTTCTACTGCAAAATAACTCTTATAAGTTCGAATCTTCTAATGTTTCGAGATATATATATATATCTTTCACAGTGATGAGTTTCTGTTATGGAATATTGAAAAGTAATCACAGATACGACATTATAATAATATGAAAAACATGAGAAATAAGTTTATTCAATGAGAAGGTTGTATACACGTACTTCGTTCACCCAAAATATAAGCTATCTACAAATTATCATGACATCAAGAAAACTCATCATGCAGGTCTATTACGACGGTTACGTTGATGTTGTTGTTCGGTGATGCAAACCAGACGTACTATTTGTCTAGTTGGACGTTGTGTTTGTACATCCGTTTGAGGTTGTTGAGGTGGCTGGTCTTGCATTGAATCACGTCGAGTAGATTGATGCTCTTCCTCTGGTGCTTCACTCGACTCACCTCTGCTACTAATGCTCCCAAAAATAGGAGGTGAAACCATTCCAAAATATTGGCTTCCTGTATGGGGTTGGGGGAAAGGAACATGAGGCTGCGGCATGGTCAACAAGTTCATGAATGAGACATCTCCACTATATGACATATTGTAATTATAAGGAGTAGGAGTATATGGACTAGGCATGTATTGAGACAGTGACGGATACATTTGACGATGAGGCATTCTATGGTCCACATATGAAGACAACGGCCCAGGTGCGTAAGGATCAAAATGGTAAGGAGAAAGATTCACGAACGGCGGCCTGGGTACAAACATTTGAGGTTCTGCTTGGGGTGTAGACGATGCATGAATGTACCCATGAGAAGAATGAGTTGGTGGGGATGATCGTTGGCTACTATCGCCAACAGTCTCTGTTCTACTCGCTCTCGAACGAGATGAACGTCTTTGGAGGAGAACGTCTCGCTACCCTCTCGCAAAGCAATCTCGGTCCCGAGTAGATGGACGTGGTGGACGAGACGTCCGGTGCGCTCCCGCACGCCTCTCTGGTCGTTTCGTTTTCTTCTCACCTCTATGTTTGCTTCGCCCTGATCGTCTTCTTCATCTTCCTGTTCATTATCATCATTTACGTCTTGTTCGACGTCAATTCCGTCATGCGAAAGAGTAGACCTTTGCCTTTCATCTTCGTTTAAAATTTTAATCCCTTCATCAAACGCAGCAAGACCTTGCTCGTACCCATCCTCAATAAACACTCGCCTCAGTCGATGCACCAAGTTACGCTGATATACAAAAAATAAGAGCTCAAAGCACGCAAAATAAGATATTAGCTGTTCGAGTAAAAGTAAGAGTTAAAAGATTACCGAGTAGTCACGTAACGCTCCGTCGTGTTCAATGAATCTCCTAGTGACCGAGCGATACCACGCCATGTAGTCTTCATGATCATGCCCTTCATTAAGTGCCGCTGTGGCAATGGTTTCCCTACGATTTTTCCACATGTGTATGTAGCTTGCGTGAAAAGTCACCCAATTTTCATGATGATGTCCACGCAATTCGAGGCGGTGCAGTTGGGCGTCGTAAGCACAATTTGGTGGCACTACTTGTATCATGCCAAATTGTCTCATAACCCTTTCCGGTCGATGTCACTCGACTATGTGGAAACAAATAAAGGGACACGTCAAAAGCCAACTACCGTGACCGTTAGTACAGTAATTGGGAAGAGACCTCATGAGTTCAGTATATGGTTGCCATACCACATCATCCTCATGCCTTTGCGAGTCGAGTGCATCACGGTGAGCCGATACGACGTGCGTCGAACTTTGTGAAATCGAAAATGCATCGAGCCATCTGTGTAGAAAACAATAAGTTAAGATAAATGAAATTGGACAAGATTTTTTAGCATATTAATGACAAATCGACTTTAATACTGTGTCCCAGTGGAACGTCCATAAGCATATTTTGGCCATCCACCGTTCGCGGTTGAGCTCTAGAAACACGCAGGCGCCTCGGTGCTATGAATGGAAATCTGTCTCACGCCCACAGTTGTACAAGAATTGACGCGCCAGCAACCTCATGTGCCCCTTCGCGAGATCCGCGACACAACTCCATATACAAATATGCCAAACATGCACTCCCCAACTATATTGTCCAGCTACTTGAAAATCCTCCAGCAATGGTAGGAACATCAAATGTACGAATCGATTGGACTTGTCGGCAAAAAGACAACCACTAATAAGTTGTAGTATATACGATCGAACATAGCGTTGCACCGACTCCTCATCGCTATCATCATCTATAGCTGGTACGTTACGCTCAAGTCAATCGACTTTAAGTTTACAACCAACCACGTCATCTCCCACAAGAGTTCGTCCAAGTAGCATCTCGCATAAATCAGCATAGTCTGTATCTGTCGTCCCCGTCACAGGCATACCTTCGATAGGTAATCCAAGCTGTACGTGCATGTCTTGGAGTGTAATTGTGCACTCCCTACAATGCATGTGAAATGTATGGGTCTTAGGGCGCCATCTCTCTACGAATGCAGTAATCAAAGCCCAATCAAGGCTGAAAAATGCTACCCGGGAAATCCCATAGAATCCACAGGAACGAAGATATGGGATCATCCTAGAATGATACTGCATCGTTCGATCAACGACCCCACGTCTTCGACGTACGAGCATTGTTTCGTACACCTTATAATTGATAAGGTCGTAATGTATGAGTTTGATACGTTATTGCTGTAAATTTGACGTATTCATGTAAAACAGTTTACCTCGCCCCTCCAGGTTCGCGATGATCTGTGTGTACCTTGGAGTTGCAATAGTGATGGATCTGAAGGACCTGGATCCATTGTTGTACAATTACAAATGAACGTTAGAAAAAGAAAATGAGTGTTGTACGAAACCAAACGATAAGTATTTAATAAATGTTCACACAAAAACAACTGCGTAAATGCTCAAAAGCAACATATGTACGAACTTATGTTACTTCACACATTATACCCTCTGATGGTCGACGTGTGTCGTATCATGCAACAACACAAGAACGAAATAATGTGAGCATCCGGGGAGGATTATCATGTGGCGATAAGTCATCTGAACTATAGTCTCCGTTGATGAGATAGTGAACGCGTTACACACGTCATCCATCATTTCACGGCCACTCGACCCAAACTTAACCATCAACACTGCTGATGAGGGTGAGCTGTACGCGATGCCATTTAACCCATTAACAATTTCACCGTACGCATATAATATAAAAGGGATGTTTCTTTGTGAGATGACCTACATAAGTTATTGAACAATGATGTAAAAGGAATACATACAAATGCACAAATATATTAAGTGCAATAGTTGGTTAATAATGAAGTTAACGCGCATGGATACTTTCTGATGTAGAAGATCGTCATAATAGCGCAACTACAGAGCATACTCATTTCTTTGCACTCCCAATCACGTATAAGTCATACTTACATGTCAAACGATCAAACCTACTGAACTAGTTCATAAGGAGCACGATTTTCGTTTACAAATTTATTCTAGAAATTATATTCTTCCATTCAGCACTTTAAACAGAAATGGAACTTTCTGATTTAGAAGATCGCATCAATAGCGCAACTACAGAGCATACTCGTTCATTTGAGTTTGAGTTACTCAATGTTTTAAGCAGACATACCATTAAATAAACATATCAACCATTTTGAAAAATCACAACACCTATGTCACTACATATCATGCAAGTTATGACAAATCCAAATATGTAATGATGAAAATATTAAATTTGTATACTTACTGTTTTCACTACATATCCTACTGAACTAGTTCATAAGGAGCACGGTTTTCGTTTACAAATTTATGTCAGAAATTATATTCTTCCATTCATCACTTTAAACAGAAACGGAACTTTCTGATGTAGAAGATCGCATCAATAGCACAACTACAGAGCATACTCATTCATTTGAGTTTGAGTTACTGAATGTTTTAAGCAGACATACTATTAAATAAACATATCAACCATTTTGAAAAACCACAACACCTATGTCACTACATATCATGTAAATCATAACAAACAATTATTAATAATTAGGAAAAATACCAAATTCGTGAACTTACTATTTTCCTCCGCTTGTTGTCTTCAACGTAACAATCCTGCAGTGACATTTTATTTTCGTTAGTTCCACGTCAACAATACTAAAGTAAAGTAATCAAACATATCTAACCTAACTAACTTAAGTAAACATTTACCCAAGTAATGAGTGTTAAACTAAACTCAAGTAACTTATCTAACTAACTAACATAACCTAACCTAACCTAACCTAACTATGTTATTTACACAGATAGCTAATTCATAATGTTTTTATATCTAGATTGTTTGAAGGGTATTCTCATTTTAAAATGTGGACAAACATAAGCTAATCCCTTTAGTCCCTCAAAAGTTGTGAAGCCACTATTTCATTTTCTCTAAAAAGGGATGTTTTTGTAGACAAACATGAAGGCATGCACATAAAAATGACAAGGCAGAGAAGAGAAGTAAAATTTCTTGGTCAATCTTTTGCATAGACAACCACAGCATTTCACCAGAAATTGAAAGTTAAATCTACATAGAGAAGTGGTTCAATTAACTTTCTCAACAAATGATATTCTGATAGAATAACATTTGAACTACTAGTACTAAAATAATGCTAACAAACATAAAAAGTAAACACTGCATTTCTCAAACAAAAGTGAAAGTGGAAATTGCATCCTCGAAACTGTGCCATTGTTAATTTCAACTGAAATGCTTAACTAATAAAATTTAAAAACTAGTAATTGCATAACTAAGCAAATTAAATAACCTAACATAACCTAACTATGTGAACTAAACTAACGAACCCAACAAAACTAAATTATACTGACCGCAAATTGTCGAACAACAAAACTAAAGTAAAGTAATCAAACATTAATAACCAAACTAACGAAATTAACTAAACAAACTGACTAAACTAAACTAACTAACTAAACTAAACTAAACTAACCAAACTAAACTAACTAACCTTAACTAACCTAAATATCTATATTAAACTAAACTAAACTAAACAAACTTAACTAACTAAACAAACTACCTAAAAACGATTAACTAAACTACTAAACGAAACTAAACTAACTTAACCGTCTTAATAAACTAAACAAACTACTTTAAATAAACTAACTAACCTAAAGACCAAAAATAAATTAACTTAATTGACTTAGCAAACTAAACATACTAACTAAAATAAACTAACCAAACTAAACTAACTAACCTTAACTAACCTAAATACCTAAACTAATCAAACTAACTAAACTAAACTAACTTAACTAACTAAACAAACAACCAAAAAACGATTAACTAAACTACTTAACAAAACTTAATTAACCTCCTCCTCCTTCTCCTCCGTTGGGACGTCTTGTGCCCCGGCGCCGCCGCTCCGTGCTCCCTGTCTCAGCTCACACCCCCATCGATCCGCGCACCCCTGCCTCCGCTCCATTAGAAACATCTATTTTGGCTTTTTCCATTTTTAAGAATAGACGTCCTAGGATAAGAGACGTTTTGCTAGAGAAGTGGTCTTTTTTTATGTATGACATAAAAGTCGCCCGGGAAACTAAGTCATTAACTCTAACAAATACATCTTCTAATACTCCTACAGGTTGGACGATAAATATGTTTGATAATGGCACAACTATAATAGTTTCTTTTAGGGGTACATTTGTCATTTGCAAATATATTGACAAAGACATAACGTTGATTGAGGCGCCTAGATCACATGATGCTTTGGATATCCCTATATTTTTTGAGATTTATTGTATTGTTAAGACAAAATTATATATTGGAACCTCATTGAAATATATTGTCCTATTAATTATAGAAATCTTATACATTAATAAAATATGATAATTCGTAACTCAATCAACATAACAATATAAAAAAATTACATTAATTTTTCAATTTGTGAAAAAAGTTTTCTAAAAATTGAGAAAGTAGTTAAGGCCCTATTTGATTGCAAGGAAAATGTTTCAAAGAAAAAAAAATACATTTTCTTAAGAAAGTTTTCTCGAGAAAATGTTCATAAGAAAAAATTTGTGTTTGATTGCACATATATGAATTTTTTCCCTCAAAACTCACCAACAACAAGTTTTAAAATAAATATAAGAACTTACCATATATATTAAGTATATTAATTTTCATATTTAAAATATAATTTTAATTTGTCTTAATATGAAAACTCATATTTTCTCAATAGAAAATTCAATTTGTCCACCATAATAGGTGAGGAAAAAGATGGGTCTTAATATGAAAAATTGGCAACTGTAAGAAAATGTCTCGCGAGATACCCCTGCTCTGTCTTTGCCATCTCGATCTCTTTCTTTGCCAAATGGTCGATCCGCAACTCCCCGCCTCGCTCCTTGCTCGCACCTCCGCCGCTTCCGTCAATCGCTCTCCTCTTCCCAGCCCGCTGGTCGATCTCTCGCCCAAATCCTCACCGTCGCCCTCTCTCTCTCTCTCGCCAACACCAGCCACACTTTCTCCTTCAACCGGCCTCTGCCCCTCTCCTCCTTAAATACCCGACCCACCCCCTACAACACACCCGTGAGCCCTACACAAGTAGGCTGTCTTCTTCCTCGCGCGACAGGGACGCAGAGATTCTCTGCGTCCCTGCCGCGCGAGGAAGAAGGTTGAGGTACACAGATAGCGCCTTCTCAAAAGGCGCTATCTGTGTACCCCAATGGGGGAGTTCACGTGGATCCACGTGGACGTGGCCATAACGAATAGCGCCTTTTGAGAAGGCGCTATTCGTTTAGGCCACGTCCACGTCAGCCTGTACGCTATCCATGTGCCCACGTGGCCAGGACACATGGATAGCGCCTTTTGAAAAGACACTATCCATGTGTCCACGTCGGCAAAAAATGTGGTCCATTGTGATAACGCCTTTTCATTAGGCGTTATTGCCTAGTTTGACAAAAAAAAACATTCCCCTCATTTCCCTCATTTAAAGTAAATTCAGTTGTACTTTTGTAAATTTTTCCCATACACACCCTAACCTAACAAACTCCTTCTCATCCCAACAGTGCCACATGCATACACAACCACACTTTCTTACATGACACGTCTAGCTAATTAATATGTGGGCCCAGTGATGGACCTGCTGAAGCTTCTGGAGGCAAGGATGATTCGATGGACCTCTTACCCTTTCGTACATACACTTTAGCTATGGGTGGTCGATTTCGAATTGTAACAGGCACCAACTTTGATAAAAAATTTCGTAAGAGTTTTGAGTCTCTTATGGAAATATTACATTATGAAGGATCTTCAGAGACAACTGATTATTTGTATTCACTTTCGTAATATCTTGATAAAAATTATACCAGTTAGAGTAGTTGCATTATGCTTGGATCAAGTTTTTTTTCATTGTAAAGAATGATATGATAAATTAAAAACTCAAAATAATTGATTGCCATTTCCAAGTAACCATCAAAGTAAGTCAATTGATTTTTCCGGTGCGTTGGTTGAAGTGGTTGAGCTAAGGTATATGAAGCAAATAAAATGTATATTGTTTGGATGCAATTGGAACAACACTAATAGAACGCAGAAGAAAAATTACGATAGAGAATTGACTAAGAAGTATTATTTTTTTTTGAGTAATAGGAGGCGATACTCCTTGTATTTGTGTATATATATATATGAAAATGTAAAAATGTACAAGTGCTACAAAAAAAGGTGACTTACACTACGCAAAAAACAACCAAAACTATAAAAAAGAGCCCTGAAGCAAAACATCAGACCTGAGAGCACCGATTGTTCACCCACAGAACCTGATATGCAACTGCACTCCACCATCATTGTTCACACACAAAGCATCCATAATTCATGCATACTGACACAATCATCAAAACAAATAAAAACCATGTTGCATAAAGACCTCTTCCAAAGCATCATGTAAGTTTTTACATAAAATCGCGCTCCACTGCCTTTTGGTCCTCCAAATCGTCACGCCGTCAAAACCATACACCACCCACTTTGACCACCCCAGAGTTCCAAATCTCACACAGGACTGAGATTAATGACTGGCCAGGAAACACGCTCACCGGACACCACGAGTGAGTACATAGAGAGGCAGCGACCGTAATAGACAAAAGGTCGGGCGCACTAACTTGTTGGTACTTCAAGCAAGGTAATGCCCAGTTGGCCTCCCCGACCTTTTAGCCTTCACAAAACAAACATAAGCATGCAAAAACCAATCCATCAAATCGTCAACAAAAAACAGACCAGTTTGCTTGCCACTGTTGCCATGACCATCCTGCGAATTCTTTATGTCCATGCAATGCCAAGCCTACATTCCTCTTCGTAGCTTCCCATATCTCTTGCCAAGTTTTGTCAATCTCTTTAAAAATTCGTTGGTTTCTCTCCCCCCACAGTGCGCAAATGAGTGCCAAAAGTCTGGCTTTAAACAACAAATTCTTTTTATTGCCGCATGAAATAGCCGTCGCTTGTTTCATCCATGTTCTTAAAGATTGGGGGTTTTGCCACTCGATGCCTATCTCCCTCGACAACTCCTCCCATAACCTACACGAAAATGAACATGTCAAAAAAAGGTGATCAATGGATTCCATATGAGAAAAACACAAACATCTTCACGGCGATAGGGTGATATGAGGGAGTCGTCTTTGGAGCACATCTGTCGTATTAATCTTTCCTAGCCACGCCATCCAAGCAAAAACCCTAACCTTCATATAAGTAACATATTTCCATATTAGATTATAAACCGGAAAAGATGCCAACGAATTTTTAAGACAAAGACCATAGAAAAAAGATTTAACATAGAAGAGCTTGGAAGGGTCCCACCCCCACCCACGCTTATCCTCCGTGTGTGGGGTGAGGGAAACTTCCTGGAGATGATGCGTGAGTGCCGTGAATTCTATAGCTTCCGTTTCTCCTAACCTCCGCCGAAAATCGTAATGCCAAGAGTGATCCCACTCGCTCCCCCCGACGAAAGAGGCCACCTCCGCCACACTTGCTTTGGGATTTCGCGAGAGAGAAAATAAACTCGGAAAGTCCTCAACAAAAGATCGCGTCCCGTTCCATGCATCCTGCCAAAAGCGCAGTTTCATGCCATTCCCTAGCGTGAACTCCACACCTTTGATGAAATCCTGCCTGCAGCTAGCAATAAAGCGCCATGGAGATCTGAACGAGGGCCTAAATCTTAATGACGTATCCCAGCCATTAGCCTCCTTACCATAGATACTTCCTATGACATTCGCCCAAAGAGCCTCCGGCTCCTGCTGGAAACGCCAGAGCCATTTACAAGCAAGGGTCGTATTACGCATTAAGAGGTTTCCAATTCCAAGACCCCCAAGCCGTTTGGGGAGCTTTACTTGGTTCCAAGCCACGAGCGGCTACGAAGATTGGTCATCCCATCGTTTCCATAGGAAAACCCGCATCATCTTTTCGGCCCTCTTGGCAATGCCTACCGGGAGTCGAAAGAGTGACATGAAATATGTCGGAATGGAATCGAGAACCGAAGCAATTAATGTGACTCTACCTCATTTGGATAAGAAGCCTCGCTTCCACCCATCCAACCTGCGCGCGATTTTCCGGAGTATCGGTTCCCAAAAATCGGCCTCAAGTGGGGAACCCCCTAATGGCATACCCAGGTATTTCATGGGCCAAGTCCCGACCTGAAAATTGACACCCTCAGCCACCTGTAGTACGCTAACGGCCGACACGTTGATCCCCAACAAGCTGCATTTGGATAAATTTAGTTTTAGACCTGAGATCTTGCAAAGGCCTGTACGAGCTGCATCACCTTGTGAACCGCCTCCTCCGAGTTTTTGACGAATAACAACGAATCATCGGCATACTTCAGATGTGTGACATGGACCCCTTCTCTGCCTACCTTAAAGCCTTCTACCATTTCATTGTTCTTGGCAGTGTCCATAATTCTTCCCATGACATCAGCCACCAAGATGAAGAGGAAAGGAGATAATGGGTCCCCTTGTCTCAAACCCCTGTCCTTTAAAACTGCCTTCAGGTCGCCCATTAATGAGAACCGAATAGTGAGCCGATGAGACACATCCTTTCATCCACAATCGTCATCGCTCGCCAAAGCCTTTGTTTTGAAGCACATAATCGAAAAAGGTCCAGTCCACTCGGTTATAAGCTTTGGCAAAATCCAGTTTCAAAACAAAGCCTTGTAGCCCCATTTTCCTGGCATATTCAACCACTTCACTGGCTATAAGAACTGAATCCATCATCTGTCTATCAGGGACAAATGCAGTCTGTTCCATCGCAATTGTATGTTTGAGAGCTGCCCTAAGACGATGAGCGAGGACCTTTGCCAACAGTTTGTACATAGATGTAATCAGGCTGATAGGCCGAAAATCATCGATCCTCTCAACTTGAGAGCCTTTGGGAATCAAGCATATAAATGTCTCATTCATGTTTCGACTAATCACTCCGTTACTATGAAAGTCTTCAAAGAACTTCATAATGTCACCTTTGATAACTACCCAAGATCGTCTGATAAATGCGAAAGTGAATCCATCAGGGCCCGGTGCTTTATCCATTTCACAAGAAGTAACCGCCACCCATACCTCGTCTTCCGAGAATGATCTCTCCATATGACTCGCCTCCTCTCCCGGAATGACACCCCAATTAATACCGTTGATCTCCCATGTGCTATCCATTTCGTCCGTGTATAAATGTATGTAGTAGTCAACAATCTCTTGCTTGATTCTACTGCTTTCCTCAGTAAACTCCCCGCCCTGAAGCTGTATCTTGTCGATAACGTTCTTAGACTTCCTTGCTCCCAAAATGCGATGGAAGAACTTTGTGTTCGCATCCCCCTCTTTTACCCATTTAACTCGCAATTTTTGGCTCGCCAGTCGATTTTCAATAAGTAAGACATTCGCATATTCATCCTTCGCCCTCCTTCGCTCTGCCAACAATATGTCATTCCAATTATGACCACCCTCTATATCATCAAGCTGTTTAATTTGAGCGTTTAGCACCTCTTTCCTAGTTTGAGTCGAGCCAAAGACCTCTATGTTCCAAGTCTTCAGTTCCTTGCGGACTTTCCATAATTTCCTCATCAATTTGAAACCCGGCCCTCCATGTCTTACCTCCCAAGCCCACCAGCCTTCTATGTGGGTTTGGAAGGAGCTGTGATCTAGCCATACATTTTCGAAACGGAAAGGCGCAGGGCCCCACTGAATCAAACCTGTATCTAGAATCACCGGAGAGTGGTCCGAAGTTAAGCGATTTCCCAGGGATTGTCTCCTATTCGGGAACTGTGCCCCCCATTCACTTAGAAAGAGAAACCGATCTAATCTTGCACATATAGGGTTTGCGCGAAGATTAGACCATGTAAATTCTCCGTTAAGCAAAGGTAGATCCGTAAGTTCCATTTCCCTGATGAGATTATCGAACTCCCGCATACTAGACGTCAACCTTGTGCTATTCGATTTTTCTGTCAAAAAACGAATAACATTAAAGTCTCCGGCTATGCACCACCTTGGTCCACACAATCCAAATAATGCCCCTAATTCCTCCCAAAACTCCTGCCTACCCCTACTGGTTGCCGGCCCCATATACCCCGGTCAACCACCACGTGGAATCATTCTCGCCTTCAACGTGCACTGAAACCGAGAAGAGTCCTACTAAGCTAGAGATCACCTTAACTCTCCTAGTATCCAAGATGATTACAATGCCCCCATTAGCTCCCACAGAATCCATTACCACCCACTCCTTGAAAAGCCTACTCCACACAGCTGACACCTCACCACGGCTAAACGATTCCCTCTTCGTTTCTTGTAAGATCAAAAAATATGGGTTCTGCCTCTTAACCTCCTCCTTAATCAGTCTTTTCTTATTTGCATCCCCTAGACCCCTAACATTCCATGTCAAAATCCTCATCTAGGCGCACCAACTCCCCTCCTGTCCGTTTTGCTATAGTCTATGCTAGATTGTATTCGGCGTTGTTCTCTCGCTAAGCGCGTAATACTCGACTCCCCTGTGGTGGCAACCCTGGGTTGCCTCCTGATCTCAATGCCACATTGAGAGAGAAAATATGCTGGGGCCACTACCTCGCCATAGCTCTCATCCTCAATGTTCCTTTGACCTTCCCCCTATATAGGACCTCAAGTTCGGATGAATCTATTGGTGCCGCCTCACAGCCCCCGTCCTCAATATCTGTGGATCATAGGAGAGGTAATCCCACGGCCGCCTTTGATTGCGTAAGGTGTTGGATTGCCTCCACTTCCCTTTCAATCAAATTCCCCGTAAGTGGTTCCATCGGCGTCATAACCACCAGTTGGGCTTCCAAAATCCGTTCCTCGAGGGTTTCCGCAATAATTTCGTCCACGTCCACCCCCACCTCTATCTCCCTAGATTCACCCGAGTCATCAGACTGGGACTCCGAGTCATCAGACCGGGACTCAGCATCTAATTGTGTGTGTTCTTCCTCTTGTAATCCTTGGAGAGTCTCGTTGGCTTCTATGCCAAAATCGTCAAGACCGGCCTCTCTTCCACTTTCATTAAACAAACTGCATCCGTCCCCCCGTTGGCGTGTCTGCTCAAACCCTGCAGTCGACCTGATCCTTTCTACTGCGAAGTCTCCCGTGTGACCCATACCCATCACACTCGTCTGTGGTTGTATCGTTAGCAGTAAGTGGTATATTGATGATCCATTTGTACTTGTAGTACAACTCAACAAGTATTTCACGGCAATGATTGCAAGCATGGACCTAATTGGCTAGTGCAGAAAGTCAATCATCGACGCTTATGGGATGTTGTTGAAAACCATGAAGATCGATTTCTTGAAGACATAGTATAACAAGAGGAAGATTCTGATGTGTACCAGTTCACACTCTTCATCAACAATCACCTAGCCAAAACTTGGGGGAGATCAAGCTTGATTAACCTCCAAAAGAGTTTTATGGATCTTAAAAGGGGAATTACAAGAACTGAAGCAAAGAGCTACAGCCACGAAGAGATGAACAACTAACTCAACAAAACACCCAGAACCTAAAACTTAAAGAGACCTACTCACAATTTCCTTGCCCTACACACATTATCTTCTCCTCTATATATACCACTCTTACCTCCACTACTCAGTTAGTACAAGCTCATTTGCACTCCCTAGCTTACATAGTGATCATATCCCACGTATCTTCATGGTCCCTATTTTACTTGTGTTGGAGATTCCCCCAATGACCTTCGGTTTCCTTTTTCTTTCATAAATACGTAAAGGGGGCCAATTAGATTCATGGATTACTCTTCTCATACCCAAAGAACCAAATATTGAACGTCAAACCAGTGTTAAACCAACAATTTTAATGACGACAATTTAATTGAGTCAGGAATGCAAAAAGAAGATGACTTTGTTTGTGATGATTTAATGAAGATGACTTTGTTTGTAATAATGTAATCCATGATCAATGGTAATTACATTAATATAATGTTAGGAGCTTAGGCCCATACCCAATAAATAGGGTGTATCAATGTAGGCACAAGAGGAGTAGGGAATCACTCATAGCTAGGGATGCAAATGGGGAGGGGAGGGGATGGGGACCCCATCTCCATCGCCATACCCATCCCCACGTAGGGATGAATTTTCATCCCCATCCCCATCCCCATCCCCACTCCTCCATTTCATTCCCCATCGAATATCCCCGCGGGGATTTTTGCGGGGAATTTGCGAAGAATCACCGCGGGGAAATATTTTTTCCCACTTAATTTTTTTCAAAAATTTATAAAAATTATGGTACGCATGCATATAATTATAACTGTTGAAAATCTCAACCAAATAAAGTATAACATATAAATATAGTTGCAAACAATTTAAAACAAAAAATATAATCATTTAAAAAACATATAATTAAACAAACAAGTTAAAATTATAAATCACATTAGAGTTTGTTTATCACTAGTGTTTTGGGTGAAAGCCTTGCAATATTATATAAAATCGATATATACAATGTATATAGATGTATTTGATAAATACATGGATCTTCGCGGGGATCCCCATGGGTAATCCCCGCGGGGATCCCCAATGGGGATACCCACGGGGATCTCCGCGGATATTACCAATGGGGATTCCCCTCGGGAATCCCCGCGAATATATATTTTTCTCCATCCCCGTACCTATACCCGCATGGGTATGAGATTTTATCCTCATCCCCACCTCCATCCCTATTTAAATTCTCCATCCCCATCCCCGTTGCGGGGAATCTCCGTCCCCCGTGGGGATTCCCCACCCCATTTGCATCCCTACTCTCAGTCATGTCAACATCAACTGCCTCGCTAGCTAACCACTGATGGGTCGCTGTACAGTAAGAATAGTGTGAGCATGAGGTGTGAATTGTGTGTTGTGAGTAGCATTGAAAGAAAGTAGGGGCGGGTGTATTAATTGCCTCTACTGCCGTTGTGAGGCCTACGTTGTATTTTTCTCTTTTGAGTAGACAACTTGTCTAGGTGAGTGGAATAATCCTCCTACTCAGGGTTCTAGGTCCTTCTCTCTGTGTTGTACTGCCTTCTCTTTGATCATCAATAAAGCTATTGTTTTCTTTTTTTCCCAATCAGTCCAAAGTCTTAAAAGTGGTATTGGAGCAAGAAAAGAGACATGGGGTTGAAGATTGATGTTCGAATGGAAGCTGTGGAGTCAAAACTCAGAAGGGTTCAAGAGCTGGAAGGCACGATTGAAGGCCCGCGGTTTGAGTCCCAAGGGTAACTTCACTCACAGATCTAGACTTTCTCCCACTGAATGGAGGAGCTTTTTCGACAGCAACGAGAGGAGATATTGCGATTACCCAGATCGGGTCATCTAGTGCCTCAAAACCCCCAGATCCACCAGATTTGAGTATGGGTAACACAAATTTGATGGAGAGAGCACCAGAACGAGCCCCAGCTTCCTACCGATCTGGTCCAAATGTGAGGAAGATTAAGATGCATACGTGTGACAGCAGTGATCTCCTGATGTGGCTCAACCAAGTAAAGCATTACTAAGCCCTTCACGACATGTTGGAGATCTCGAAGCTTTGGGCGGTAAGGATTTGCCTCGTAGGGCCGGCGCAAATTTGGTTGCATACGAAAGTGCAACAACAACCATTAATTTGATAGTTGGGAAGAGCTCAAGACCCAACTATCCTTACGGTGTACAGAAGTCGATCCCATACTGCTTTGCCAACAATTCTTTTCCATTAATTAAGCAAGAGTCAATAGTAAGCGAATACCAGGTGCGCTACGAGTTACTATTGCTCCATCAGGAAGGGTTGTATGAACAACATAAGATCATTGTGTTTATAAATGGCTTGAGCGATCGTCTTCATGTGGAGATGATGGTGGATACTCCGGCGACACTGAAAGCGATGGTGGCCCGTACGTCGAGGTTGGAGAAGAAGCAGCGAATGGGTGAGACACTCGGGCAAGGGGATCCAAGGCCCAACCCATTTCCTCCAGGTCCAGTTCGAGAGTGGAGTCCAAGCCTACTCACTGGGTAAACCACACAATCGCGGGCCCAAACCGTGATAACCACTAGGCCTAGTCCAAGTCTACAATAAAGGTGGGCCCACAAGGGAAGCCCAGCCCGCCTTCTTCTACTTCGTCAAGCCCAAGCTCTTATATAGTAGCAACACCAAATGTCTCTCCTCCCAAGCACAAATGTTTGTCTGAGTCCAAAGCACAGGCTCACATGAGTCTCGGCTTATGTTATCGTTATGACGAAAAATGGTACGTGAGGCACCGTTGTAGCAAGAAAGTGTTGAACATGCAGCTAGTCGAAGATAAGCAAAGGGGTGACTCGGGTGATTCCCCCCTCAAAAGAGTCACCATACCAGCTGAAATTGACCACATTAGAGCTCTCCGCCCATGCAGTTGATAGAAGTCTGGACCCTCACACCATTAAAGTTAAAAGGTTGCATTTATGGGCAAAAAGTTGTAATTCTCATTGATGGTGGTGTCTCCCACAATTTTTATTTCCCCTGTGTTGGTAAGCACTTTACAATTACCAGTGTTTCCTACAACTGACTATGGTATTTTCGTTGGAGGTGGTGCTTGCTTGCCAGGGTCTGGGGTTTGTAAGGGGGTACGGATGTCCTTCCAAGGACTAGATATTATGGCATATTTCTTTCCTATTGGGATGCAGGGTCATGACCTGATTCTTGGGGTAAAGTGGCTTTCTACGATTGGTGTCACCACAATCAAATGGCAGAAGTTGACGCTCTCTTTTGATTCCAAGAGGGGCAGACTGTTACCATCTGAGGTGATCCAACTTTTCATCATGCTCTTGTATCCTGCAAGTCGATACAACGATCCTTGGACTCGGGGTGGAAGGTATTTTGCTGGAATGCTTTATGGTGGCTGAATCGATGGGGCATGTTGAGCCTGTGGTGCTCAAGCCTTGCATCCAATAAGTGTTAGAATTTTTTTGTGCTGTCTTTCAGCTTCCCTCGGGGCTCCCTCCTTCTCGTGCTTGTGACCATGCTATTGTGTTAAGGGAGGGCTCAGAACCAGTTTGGGTACAACCATATCGATACCATCACATCCAAAAGATTGAGATTAAAAACATGGTGAATGAAATGTTGTTTGTCGGGGTCATCCAACCGAGTAACATCCCGTTCTCTAGCTCCATTCTGCTGGTTAAAAAGAATGACGGGAGTTGACATTTTTATGTAGACTATCGCGCCCTGAACAAGGCCACGGTACCGGATCGACTCCACATTCCCAACATAGATGAGCTCCTGGATGAATCACACGGTGCGTCCATCTTCTTCAAATTAGATTTGCGCTCGGGCTACCATTAAATTAGGGTTCGACCTTTAGATGTTCCTAAGACAACATTTAGGACTCACGACAGCCACTACAAATTTCTTGTTATGCCTTTTGGTTTGTCCAATGCCCCTACCACTTTCCAGACCCTCATGAATTCAATTTTCAAAGGTCTCATTCGTCGATGCGTACTGGTGTTTTTTGATGATATTTTAGTCTACAATTCATCACTACAGGAACACTCCGACCATCTCCATCAGGTCCTTTCTATTTTGCACCTTCATTATTTGTTTGTTAACTAGAAATGTTGTTTTACCCCTGATAACTTGGAGCATTTGGGGTATATAATTTCAGCAGAGGGAGTGCGGGCTGATCTGGAGAAGGTGCGGGCGATGGAACAGTTGCCTGTGCCTACACACCACCGAAGGAATTGCGTAGATTTCTGCGGCTTACGGGTTACTACCATATATTTGTCAAGGATTACGGGAAGATTGCAGCTCCGTTAACTCAGTTGTTACGCAAAGATGCATTCTCTTAGTCAGTCGTAGCATCTTTTGCAGTGCAACAGTTGAAGCAAGCTGTCATGGCAGTACCCACCTTGTCCTTACCCGATTTCAATGCATTGTTTGTGATTGAGACAAATGCTTTGGGTGTGGGGGTTGGGGCAGTGCTTCTCAACAAGATCACCCTATCGCATTCTTTAGCCAGACATTATCACTATGTGCCAGGACTAAATCTGCCTACGAGCGTGAACTCATGGCGATTGTCCTAGCAGTTGAAAAATGGAGACATTACTTATTAGGGCAAAAGATTTTGGTGCGAACGAATCAAATGATCTTGAAGTTCTTCCTTGAGCAGCGGGAAGTACCTCAGGAATATCAGTGATGGCTCCTTAAATTACTGGGGTTTCAATTCTAGATCCATTATAAACTTGGCCACTCTAACCAGGCCGCCGACGCTTTGTCCCATTTTCCCTTTGAAGCTGAGTTGGCTGCTTTAATGGTGTCCTCTTTGACCGATGCATCCGTGATCACTGCCAAAGTTTTAGGTGATTCCCTCCTTGGTCCGATTGCCACTGCTCGAGCATCAAGCGCGTCTGTCTGACCTGGTTAGTCTTTATCCAATAGTGTTATGTGATTCAAAGGATGTCTTGCACTGTCCTCTTCTTCCAACTTTAAGCCATGGCTGCTGGCTGAGTTTTATTAGGTGGGGATGCGTCGTGACGTCTAGTTGTTTGTGGCTGCCTGGGACGTCTGCCAGCGCCACAAATACGAGACCTTATGTGGCGGCCCTCGCCGCCCCGGGGTGACGTGTCTCCGTGTACTCCTTGCCAACTGGTCCAACTACACGTGTACGACACTTGCCCGTCATTTTTCTGTCTCAAAATTCGTATCCACTTGTGTCTACAGCGTACAAGTGACATTTTCAGCAGAAGTCTTACTTTATACCATTAATTCAAGAAATATTAATAATCAAATAAACAAATCCTATTATGGAAAACCCTAAAAATTACTCTGTATAGAGATAGACGACTGTACTATATAAGATATCTACATGTACAATGTCATGATACTCCCCGGTTCCCAAAAGAAATCAAAATATCAAAAAAACAAACACGCGTACAAGTAGTCTTCGACAACAGGCAGTCAGAGGTAGTCGCCTAAGATCCTCTTGCCCTTAATTGTACTCGGATCTGCACTCAATCATCACATAAGAAAATGGACGACGAGTCCAGTAAGTAAAATCCCAAGGAACTCTTTTGAGCATTCCAATAAACAAGTGGAATTCAATAAATATTGTTAAATAAACATGCAGAATGTAAACAGACAACTATAATTAGAGCATCGCATGCATAGATAACAATATTTATTAAATTCCACTTGTTTATTGGAATGCTCAGAGGAATTCCTTAGATTTTATTGAATTGGCCAGGCTCGGCCCATGGGGCGAGCCTAGACCAATTTTGTTCCAGGGTCGGGTCCGACCCGCTTGGGTTGACCCGACCCAAACCAATAAAAAAAAGAAAAAAAAAAGAAAAGAAAGGAAAAATTTGGAAAATATTTCGAAAAAATTGGGAAAATTTCGAAAAAATTATATTTTCATAAAATAAATAGAAATTGATGAATTTCTATGAAAAATAAAATATTTGGAAATTTCAGACGCGAAATGGTTTAGAAATTATTGATAAACAGACATAGGTGAACACGGGTGATCAATTGGCGACCAATGACTCAGTGTACTTGGACTCGGGGATTGATTACGAGAAATTGGAGTGCGTTGTGAGGTTTGTAAAACCCAATTGAAAAACTCTAAGTATTTATTTCGCTTTGTATTTCCATTCAGTTCTAGTATTCCTTGTGGTCTTTATTACATCTATATCTTGTCGTTGTTTGGACGGTTGGTTGAGTTACTCCCACCGAATTTCTCGTTGTGTGTCTATGCATTCTAGATCATAACATGTGTATCAGGGTTCTCGGTGGATAACGACCCGAGCTAATGAACTGCTACAAGTGTCGGTGCGTCGTAGGTCTACGCCGGCCACCGAGAAGGACCAGGTGATAGCTAATTGGGTGCGCCGACTAGTGGGATCCTGGAAGGGAATCCCGAATATGGTTTAGTCTGACTGGAACAGACACATACATTTGCACTTTATTGTTATCTATGCATGCGGTGCTCTAATTACAGTTGTCTGTTTACATTCCACATGTTTATTTAACAATATTTATTGAATTCCACTTGTTTATTTGAATGCTCAGAGGAGTTCCTTGGGATTTTACTTACTGGACTCGTCATCCATTTTCTTCTGTAATGATTGAGTGCAGATCCGAGTACAAGTAAGGGCAAGGGGATCTTAGGCGATTACCTCAGACTGCCTGCTGTCGAAGACTACTTGTACGTGTGTATGTTTTTGATATTTTGATTTCTTTTGGGAACTGAGGAGTATCATGACATTGTACATATAGATACCTTATATGGTATAGTCGTCTATCTCTATACCGAGTACTTTTCAGGGTTTTTCCACAATAAGATTTGTTTATTGATTATTAATATTTCTTGAATTAATGGTATAAAGTACGACTTCCGCTGAAAATGTCATTTATACGTTGTACACACAAGTGGATACGAATTTTGAGACAGAAAAAGGACGGGCAAGTGTCGTATACGTGTAGTTGGGACAGCTGGCAAGGAGCACACGGAGACACGTCACCCCGGGGCAGCGAGGGGCGTCACAATTGGTATCAGAGCAAAGAGGAAGTCCGAAGACAATAAAACTTAATTAATGAACTTAGATGTGGAAACCCGAAGTTATTGCCTTAGAACTTTAGTTGGGAAGTGATGTGAGGCGGGTAGAGTTAGACTTTATATGCGTGTTATATGTTCATCTTATTATATGATATACGTATATACCTCGAGACTGAACCGGAGCACATTCTCGATGCAGATTATAGACGAACAGTTTGGTACGCCTTTTGAGACTGGACAGACTAGCAATGCGGCTAGGGATGTCTCGGTTATGGCGAGTGTGGACGATAGACTCTCGGCCCAGGATACACAGATGGCCGAGGTATTACGGCTATTACGAGAGCAGACTGCGGTACTAGCGGCACTCACTTCAGCTAGAGAGCCAATAGATGTGACCGTACTGGCGGAGATAGCTGTTGTTCAGGTGGTACCCCGACACCAGTTCAGGGGGTAGCGCCAGAGGCACCCACAGAGACAGGTACCGCCGTTGTCGTTCCTTTGGAGACATCGACTCTTACGCCTCCACTCACGACGACGGACCAGGTTACTGCCACCCCAGCTGCTGATACTACTACTACATCAGCATTCATACTGGCACCAGAGGTGAAGTTATTGAGGGAGTTTTTGAAGTTCCAGCTTGGATTCTTTTAAGGAGGCGGTGACCCCGAGGCTGCAGGGAGATGGGTAGTGTCCCATCAGCGTTTCCATAAGCTGATGAGGAACGATGAGACATTACAGGCACGACTTTCTGGAGCCTGTTTGAGACGGCATGCGACAGTGTGGTGGACGACATATACGGATACTCATCCGGAACCGACGACATGGGCAGAGTTTAGGGAGCTATTCTACGATCGTACATACCTATGGAGGTTAGGTTGAGACTCATTGAGGAGTTCCTGACCCCGAGACAGGGTAATCGGACCTTGATGCAGTATATGGAGATGTTCCAACATTTGTTTCAGTTCTCTTTAGATGTCGTCGAGACAGAGCGCTTATTAGACATACATACTTTGTAGAGGGTTGACAGACGTGTGACTGGTAGGGAGGTACAGTTAGGGTAGAGTTATTGGTCGAATCAGAGGCAGAAGAGACCGATGGATCGTCCGGATAGAGGCCGGAAAGATGATAGACGGGAGAGGGGCAGTCGGGACGATTATCAGGGCAGTCAGTTCCGATATGAGGAGCCACAACCAGTTCATGCTATCACCTCAGCACCAGTGAATCGGCAGAGGTCACAGCTACAGGAGTACCGTCAGGGTCGAATCAGGGGGGACATGACAGGGGTTAGGTAGATCGGGGTTAGGGTCCGAGATCTGGAGATGGACAGGCCGGTAGACTGGAGAGCCGTAGATGTCACCGGTGTGGTCAGAGGGGACACTTGAGGGCTGACTGTCGGATACCACTATTGCCACGGCGAGAGTCAGACCAGGCCAGAAATAGAGCGCATGCGTTAGCACAACAAGATAGCGGGGCGACTAGGCAGCTTGTTGACGATACGTTACTTATAAGTGGTCGCCCTATGCATGCTATGTTTGATTCTAGTAGCACTTTATCGTTTCTTGTTGGACGTATTGTTGGATTGTTAGGGTTAGTTACACAAACACTAGACCCACATCTTGTCCTCAATACGGCTGTTGGGGATAAGATATACCCTAATCGAATATGTCGAGACGTGATGATAGAGGTGGAAGGACATCAGCTACCAGCGGATCTTCGAGTATTGGAGTACTTAGAGTTTGACACACTACTCGGGATGAATTTGTTATCATCCTATCATGCACGGATAGACTGTTACGGTAAGAGGATAGAGTTTCGTATTCCTGGACTACCAGAGTTCGTATTACTTGGATCGGCAACTGACTTACCCATCACGAGATGCTGACTAGCTACAACGCATGAGATGGAGGCGTTTGTGGCGATAGTTGAGCCGGAGGTTCAGACGGGGGTACGGATTGAGGACGTTCCGGTGGTTAAGGATTTTGTCGATGTATTTCCAGATGATTTACCCGGATTGCCACCGCCAAGAGCTGTTGAGTTCATAATCGAGCTGATACTAGGGACGCAGCCGATTGCCAGTCGACCTTATCGGATGGCACCAGCGGAGCAGGAGGAGGTGAGACGGCAGTTGGATGAGCTGTTGGAGAAGGGTTTCATTCACCCTAGTATGTCACATTGGGGAGCTCTAGTACTGTTTGTGAAGAAAAAAGATGGTACGATGAGGATGTGCAACAACAAGCTAACAAAGCTAGAAGAGACATGATTTGCTATGGTGAATGGGTGTTCTTAAAGTTATGTCCTTATCGTCAATCAACGGTGGCTCGACGCTCAAACATGAAACTTCGGCCTTGCTTTTTTGGACCTTACAAGGTTCTTGATCATATTGGCCTAGTCTCTTAGAGCTTGGAATTGCCTGCTTCGTATGATATTCATTCGGTGTTCCATGTCTCTTAGTTGAAGCCCGTCGTTGGTTCCATTCAACCGCTCTAGAACTGCCTCCTTTTGACCCAGATTCGGTGATGATCGCTGTGGAACCAGAAGCAGTTTTGGCCTATCGCTCCCTGGCTGTCGGTCCAGAGGTGCTAATCAAATGGATGGGCTCCCTGCCTAACTCGAATGCGTCTTGGGAACTTGTGTGCCATGTGCGTAAATCGTTTCCTTCGTTCCATTGTGAGGACAAGGTAGTTGTCCAGGGGGAGTAATGTTAGGAGTTCAGGCCCACACCCAATAAATAGGGTGTAACAACATAGGCACAACAGGACTAGGGAATTACTCCCATCCATGTCTGCATCAACTGCCTCGCCAGCTAACCACTAATGGGTCGCTGTAGAGTACGAATAATGTGAGCATGAGGTGTGAAATGCGTGTTGTCGGTGGCATATAGAGAAGGTAGGGAGCGGGTGTTTAATTGCCTCAACTGTCATTGTGAGGCCTATGTTGTATTTTTCTCTTTTGGGTAGACAACTTGTCTAGGTGAGTGGAGGAGTTCTCCTACTCTGGGTTCCAGGTCCTTGTCTCTGTGTTGTACTACCTTCTCTTTTATCATCAATAAAGCTTTTTTTCCTCTTCTTCCCAATCAGTCCAAAGTCTTAACATACACTCTTTTACATTGTTTTGTAACTTGCTACATCATCTATAGAACCATTTGTAGACTTTGTGTAACGGCCCAAAATTTCTAAATGTGTTTATGTCTTTACACGGGCTCAACGACCCGTAATGTGGGACCCACACCGTGATGTGTTCGTTTACCGAGGCAAGGGCCGAGGTACATTTTATATTTGTTGTGATGTATGCCTAATGTATTGTATTTGTGTAGACTATTAAGTTAATTTTCTACGGGTGTGTAGGTATCGAGACGAGCGGGGACGTACCTCGAGTCGCGTGTCGACGTGAGACCGAGGTAGTGGCATATTGGGCTACGTTTAATTTATTTGAATTAAATGTGACTTTATTTGGTAATGAGTGGTTGCAATGTGGCAACAATGAACTAAATGATTAAATGGCCTATAGTTAGGAAAAATAAAACATGAGGCATAGGATGCATCGAGACACGCGTTAATCCATCATGAGGCGATGTGTCACATTTTTGAGTCACTCACAAGCGACTTGGAGGACAAGTGAGACAATGTGCTCCATATGATAAGCCTCGGGATACGTGTGCACACCAAGATCTAAGACTAAGGTTTAAACTTACACTACATAAATACTTCAGTCAACACTCCTTATCCTCACCAAACAAACTGAAAATCGGGAGAGAAGAGAGGAAGAAGAAGACTCGCTGGAGGAGGAGAAGGAGAAGGAGAAAACCCGAGACGAATCAAGATGAGTTTGTTGTTTCCATTGATGGGTGGAGTGGTGTCGGTGGGGTATGGTGAGGGAGCTTGGGAGCTCGCGTGCTCCCGAGGAAGGAGACGACTCGGGAGAGTCGTCTCCCTCCTACACAAGCTGGGGTGGATTGCCAACCCCAGCTCGTGACAAAAAAAAAACAAAAAACAAAAAACAAACAAACTCCCCAACGAACCAGGGAGTCCCTGGTTCGTTGGGGAAGATGAGCCCCAAACAGGCAGGGCCAAGGGCCCGGGCCGAGCTAGGACCCAACCTAAAACAAAAAGAAAAAAAAAAAGAGAAAAAAGAGAAAAATGAAGAAAAATGGAGAAAAATAGGAAAAAAATTCCGAAAAATTATATTTCAACAACATAAATAGAAAATAATGAATTTCTATGAAAAATAAAATATTTGGAATTTCGGATGAGCATTTTACGATGGTTTTACCTCAAAAAGCGCGAAATGGGCCGATTGGCCGAAAATAAATAAAAGATTTTTAGAAATTTGTTTCGACTTTGATTTAGCCTAAAGTGCTACATTATTAAATGTTAGGGAACTAAGAGGAGAACTCAGGCGTTTGGGCACGCATTTCGAATTGTCGAGGGATCGGATAGACCCACACGTGTGAATTGTAAGTACAACTTTGAGAATTTTATATTTCATTTCATTCTCTCGTTGATTTATTGGTCTCTTGGTAGACATTATTACTTGAACTCGCACATCATGTTGTTCTTGTATCTATTCATGAGTGAATATTGTGACATGATGCCTTGTAAATTGTTTCATTGACTCTGATTCCTATACTTGATGTCATTCTTGAAAAGATTGATGAAAAGCATGTTAATGGAATAATTTGGACTTAATTGGACTTGTATTCGATTTCCTTTGGGCTTTGTAGCCTAACTTGTTTTGGAATCCTAGAATTTTGGAATTATTTGTCTTTGAAAGTAAAGTAGGGATTATCTAGTGTCCATTGCACGAGAGATACGCGGTTCATGTGGACATGAGTCTACCGGGGTTCCGGCACTCACCACTACACTTGCGCGGCACACGAGTTATGAGACTCGGGGTGGTCGGCAAGCATGAGATTGATGTTGTAAAGCGTAGAGCGCAGCTCCGCTATTTGTGTGAGATATGTTTAGCGCAACTCCATATAGTAGTGGGAAAGGTTAGGTGATAGTTCTCACCGCCGACCGGACATAGATCATCTCGACTTAGCCTGTGTCTGTCTCTACATCTTTAACTATGATATTTACTTGCATTTATTGTTTCAGCAATTTATTTCGCTACTTTATGCTTTTAAATATCATTCGTTTATTTTGAAAATGTGGCATATAATTCTCCAGTTAGTACTTAAATATCACTATATTCACCGTCTAGTTTGTGACTATGGGTGTAGGTCCGTCGAGCAGCAGCAGACCGAGGAAGGAGAAGATCAACAACTTCCTCTGAGCAGTTCGGCGACTCTCCTCACTCATTTCGCATGTCTCGACTTTTGTTGTATTATTATTGTTATGTCATTTTTGGTTGTACATTAGGTTGAGTTAATAGTGTTCTATATATACGTGCATATGATGTTGTCTTTTCTTGATTTTCCACACTTAGGAATTTTGACTCATCATAGCTTCCACAAGATCTTTAAACTACATGAACATGATAATATAGATCAAGACGTGAATTCAGAGAAATATAGGGACGAAAGGCTGACTAATACGTAATTAAGTCTTATGTGATTTGAATTAAGACTTGATTACAGGATTAGGCCGGGCAGTGCCCTATTTCGTAGTTGGGGCCGTCACACTTTGCATGTTTGTATTAACGTAATTACCATTGATCATGTACCCATCATTTTTTAGGACCATTATTTGTGAGCTTATTCAAACAATTTCATATGTATGATATACGTTATGTTTAATTGTGGTTATGGGTGTAGATGATGTTACTACAAAGGAAGAGGTGAGGCGCGTAACATGGAATTGAAGAAGTTAGTATGAGAAAATAAAGGGCCACTACCTTCGATTGTTGACCATGATATATGCCAATCTTTAGGAGAATTTGTGGCGAATCTAAGCAATCTTTGCGGGTCAATTGCATGTCAATTTGCACCATTTCATGTAAAGGGTTGGAGCGAGATAAAACCACGCATGACGAGTCCCCTATATTATAGGTTTTGGTATTTGATTAAACACTACTCTTAAAGCATTTTTTGTGACTTTGAAATAAATATTTATGATTGTTTATCATGTATGATTATTTTCAAAGACATACAAGTCAACTATGTTTGTTGCAATTGACGAATTTATGAATCAATCCTAACAGGCTGTTAGAATTGACATGCGTCACTAAAAAAAAGACCAAATAGCGACGGGCTATTTTAGCGACGATATTTTAGCGACGGATTTGCGACGGGAGTCTAAATTGACCGATTGACCAATTTAGCGACGGATTAGTGACGGGCCCGTCGCTAATTGTTGTTTACGTGGCAGTTGGACCCACTCTCTCTCTTGCACTAAAACCAAACCCTAACCTCTCCCATATATATGCTACCTCACATTTTTCTCTCCTCTACCTCACCGCCACCTCCCCTCTCCCACTTCCATCCGACGGGCTTTTTCAAAAAGCGGGGTGGATTTAGTTTGTATTTCACAAAATAGTGAGGTTTACTTTTAAATTCCAAAAGTAAGGTATAACTCCTTTTGAAAATGAGTTATTGATGATGAGGTGGCATGCATGGTGGTGAGGTGGTGAGGTGGTGAGGTGGTGAGGTGGTGGAAGACATTTGTATGGATAGCTCCTTTTGAAAATGAGCTATCTATACAAAATTATACACTCTATGAATGACTCCTTTTGAAAATGAGCTATCTATACAAAAATTTTCGCCCTATGAATGACACGTGCATATGGAGATGGACAAACCGCATCACTCGCGTATCTCCAGTAGACAACCAATGTAAACAACACGCACGCATATCGACGTGGACAACCCATGCAAACGTCACCCATGTAAGCTGAGGTGGAGATTTCATGCAAATGTCAGGCACGTCTGTCGAGGTGGGCGACACATGCAACCTCGTGCAACTCATGCAAACGTCACGCACGTGTCTCGAGGTGGTAAAACCAATGCAAACGTCACACACGTATCTCCTGGTTGACAACACATGGAAACGCCACGCACGTATGTCGAGGTGGGCGAGCCATGCATCTTCGTGCAAACCATTCAAACGTCACACACATATCTCGAGGTGTGGACAACTCATGCAACCTTGTGCAACCCATGCAAACCATGCGAATGTGAAACACGTATTTCGAGGTAGACAACCCATGCAACCTGGTGCAGTCCATGCAACCATTCAAACGTCATGCACGTAACTTGAGGTAGGCAACTAATGCAAACGTCAGACACGTATCTCGAGGTGGACAATTCATGCAAACAGTATCTCGAGGGGACAACCCATGTATATCCACTACAGACCATGGACCTCATGCAAACGTCACGCACGTATCGCGAGGCGGACAACCCGTGCAACCCATAGTAAGCATGCAACTCATCCTTTAAACTTTTGTGTTACTTCTATCTCGTGATGATAAGTAGAGATACGAAGAATAAAATAATTATATGGCAAAACCACGTTATTTTTTTGTCGAGAGCTTAAAACTAAAACAACAATGATCTGTTGAGAAATAAGTTCATTCCATGAGGCAAAGATCGTGGGTTCAATTCTTGGTATCTAGACTATATCCCTTGGTTTCTCTTGGGGCTTTTTTTTTATAACCATGGGTGTTTGAACCTTTTTCAGCCCCTCCTTACTTTGGTTCGACTAATCTCATGGGAGTTAGTCTGACGCCCCCAACCCCAATCAACTCCCGCAGGGTTAGTCAAAACAAAGTAAGAAGGGGCAGAAAAAAGGTTTGGAAACCCGCGAATGTTAAAAAAAAATAGATATGAAACAAATTAATGTTTGATAATTAAGTTAATGGATAGTCAAAATTTAATATATAATTGATAATAGAAACGTATTAATTTGTATCTTAACTTATCCCACGGTCCCAATAAAAGAATAAAAGCACACACTATTAACTGCTACAAATAACAACTCTAGCCAAAAAAAAAAAAAAAAAAAAAAAAAATGAAATAGAAAAGGAAAAGGCAGCAACTAGAAGTAGACAACGAAAATGAAAACAGCAGAAGAGAAAAATTGAATAGTAGTATAGACTCCTTGCGGAAAAAAATAACTAGTATAAACCGCAAATTAAGGAAAAAAAGAGAAATAGAAGAAGTTAAAGAAAGAGAATATTTAGTTTAGCAAGTCATCTTGGGGCATAAACATGGGTTGAATCTTCTGTCTTTTCACTAAAATGGGGAATAATTTTGCCGTTAGTGCATTTGTTATATTTGGGACCATAATTGCCATCCAGATTTCACAGAATAAGTTCTTGCCACGTCGACATCCACGTGGGATGTCCACGTGGTCATGGACAAAACGAATAACACCTTTTCAAAAGGCGCTATTCGTGTAAACACAGTCTACATGGTCATACTAACACTAATAGCGCCTTTTGAAAAAGCGATATTCGTGTAAAAATCCACGTGGATGTCCACGTAAGCCACAAAAATTTGCCTCAACTAATAGCGCATTTTCAAAAGGCGATATACCCTATTTTTTGAATAAAAAAAAATCCACTCTTATTTTCCTCATTTAAACTAAAATATGTTGTACTTTTGTAATTTTGGCACTCTCTCCTCCTCTTCTATGTTGCCTCCCACTCTCCGCTGCGCTCC
Source organism: Stephania cephalantha (assembly GCA_039657325.1). NCBI lineage: Eukaryota > Viridiplantae > Streptophyta > Magnoliopsida > Ranunculales > Menispermaceae > Stephania > Stephania cephalantha. Next base: position 13,583,384 of record CM077577.1, read on the forward strand.
TGTTGCCGCCTCCCTCTCTCCTCTCCGATGCTGCTGCCGCCTCCCTCTGTACTCTCCGCTGCCGCTGCTGCTGCTGTCGCCTCCCTCTCTCTCTGCTGCGCTGCTGCTGCCGCCTCTCTCCTCTCTGCTGCCACTGCCGCATCCCTCTCTCCGCTGCCGCCTTCTCTCCGCTTCGCTGCCGCTGCCGCCTCCCACTCACCTCGCTGATGTGCCGCCCCTACTCTCCTCCCCTCTCTCTCTCTTCCTCTCTTGCCTCTCGCTAGATCTCCTCACCAGTGTCGCTGCCGCCACTGCACTCCTCGTCGCTGCTGCCCCATCGCCCCTGCTCTCTTTACCGCTCTACCTTCCGCCTCAACGCCTCCGACTCTCGCCACCGTCACGCTGGTCAACGCATCCCTGCTAGACGTTAGGTTTTTATTTTATTTTATTTTTGTAAATTTAAGATTTCTAGTTTTGAATTTTTTTAAAAGTTTTGATTTGGATTTATTTTTTATTGTATTTTGTTGTTGTTGTTGTTGTTTTGAAGATGAATAAATTTATTTTAGTTTTTATTTATATTTGTTTTGTTTTGCTGTATTTGTTGTTGTTGTTTTGTATTTAGATTTATTTTTTTAAGTTTTTTTAAACATCACTTTTTTTTTGAGTAAAAACATCTCTGTTTTTTTAAAAAAAAACAAATATTTTTTTTTTTGTTAAACCGTCAGGAAATAGCGACGGGATTTAGCGATGGGGTCCCGTCCTAATTCTGACACCCGTCGCTATTTCGAAATAGCGACGAGAAATCTCGTCGCTATTCTAGTCGATTTTTGTAGTGCGTATTGAGCCATACGTTCATCAATTGCATCCACAACATAGTTAACTTCTAAGTCTATTTGAAAAATAATCCTACACAAAAAACAATCAAACAAAAACAACAACAAAACATCAATCCCAAATTTGTTGGGGTTGGCTACATGGATCAAACACTTCCATTCCACTCATTTAGTTGAGTGAAATTGATGGCGCGTTTTTCAAACTACATGATAAACAATCGTATATGTTAATTTGAAAGTTGTAAAAATGCTTCAAGTGTAGTGTTTAATAACATACCAAAACTTTCTATGTATGAACCTCTTCACGTGTGGTTCTATCTTGCTCCAACCCTTAAACTTGAAGTGGTGCAAATTGACGTGCAATTGACCCGCAAAGATTGTTGAACTTCGTCACATATCCTCCTACAGCCTGACATCTATCACGATCAATGCTCAATGGTAATGGTCCATTATTTTCTCGTCTTCAATTCCACATAACACATCTCACGTCTTTCTTTCTTTGTAGTAACATTTACACCCATAAACTAAATTAAACAAGACTTCTATCATACATATTAAATTGTTTGAATTAGCAAACAAATAACAGTCGTAAAAAATGGCGAATAAATGATCAATGTTATTTACATTAATACAAACCTACAGATGTAGTGTCTAGAGATGCTTCAGTAGATGATGATGATGATGATTTCCCACAAACAATCATATTCTCTCCCTGTATTAACATCAACAACGAGAATAATTAAGTGATAATAACGATGCTAGCTAGTTACAATACAATGTTAAAGAGTTCGTTGTATAGTTAGATTAGAGAATAAACACTAACTGTTATATATCATAATCGTAATTACCATTATCATCACTACTTATCAACTCATAATTTCCAAGCTAATCGACATCTTCATCGATCATCACAACCAAGTCATTTTCTTTTTGCTTTTCCCAGGACTATTATTGGAAAAATGTGATTCAAATATGTCAAAATGTTTTAATTAGTCAAATCTCGTTAATTAGTGTGTAATGGGTGGTTACATTATGGGTACATGGGTAGTTACAAAGGATGCACTAAATTAGTGGGGCAATTACTTAACTAAATGAAACACCTATATATAGGTGTGTGTAGTAGGTGTGTGTAGCAATGCTATAGGTAATCAACGAAGCAATATGTAATCAAATTATGGCAGTATGATTTGTTTTTGTTTTTAATTTTTTGTTTTTTTTTAAATTCAACATGGTATCAGAGCCGATGGTTCAATCCTGAGGCATGTTCGATTCGAGAAGTCGAAGCTAGTTCGTGGAGAAGTGTTGCGAAGATAGATCCTGAAAAAGTGTTGCGAAGAAAGTGAATGGTGATATCAAAGAAGCTCCAACATGAGAGAACGAGTGCTCCAATGCCATTAATGATAAATTGATTTTTGATCGTGTATGACACGATAAAGGTGAAAGCTGGTGACCACCGAAGAAGATATGCTTTAGAATGTGATGAGATGTGCATCACTAATGGTATTTGGAGACAAGTGCTCCAAGAAGGGTGATGGCGCAAGTGCATCATCATTATGAAGACAAGTGCTTCAAAAAATTAGTAGTAAATTGATTGCTCGAAGAGAAGTGCTTCGTAGAAATAATTTAATGTGTTATATTTAATTTTTAACATATTCGAATCAAGAGATAATATTTGGAAAAATGATATTCAAATATGTCAAAATGTTTTAATTAGTCAAATCTCATATTGTTAATTAGTGTTTAATGAGTAGTTACAAAGGGTGTACTAAATTAGTGGGGCAATTAGTTAACTAAATGAAACACCTATATATAGGTGTGTAGTGTAGCAATGCTATAGGTAATCCACGAAGCAATATAATCAAATTATGGCGTATGATTTGTTTTTTTTTTTAATTTTTTTTATTCTTTAAAAAATTCAACAACTATTAAATAGTCATCATTTGAAATTGTTGGTACGTTCAATATCAGTTCGACTTAGTTGTAGTTGTTCAACATTTGGTTAATTAATCAAAAGGGTGAACACATTGAAGATGAAGCTGGAAGGAAGAAGTGGAGTTCAATAGGTGAAATATGTAACTGGAATATCCATGTTAAATTAAAAGGAAAATTCTAATTAAGGGACCATACTTAGGCGAGCTATGTTGTGTGGGAGTGGACGTTGGTGATAGAGAAACAAAAGACATAAAATAAGCATAGTAGAGATCAGGATGCTTAATTAGGTGGATCTGATTCAAAGTTTGAGTAGCACCCATAGAGGCAAAAGTTGGAGAGAGGGGGTTGCAATTGTTTGGACATGTCCAAATTAAATGACTTGCAAATGCCACAGTTAGAAAACTCGTTATGCTTGAAATTGAATAAATTTTGAAGTAATGGGGTAGACTAAGGTAACTTGGAATTTATTGACCATATAAGACTTTAGACACTACCATGTTATATCTTGACTGCATCAAATTGAGTTGAATGGAAATGTAATTTGGCAGGAAAGGTTTTTTTTTTGGGGGTACTAAGGCTTTGTCGTTGTATTTATATTTAGTGAAATCATAATTTTTGTATTGAGTCTACATATTTTGGCCCGAGCATGCTCTACATAATGTATGAATATGATTGAATGAAATATGGGTTCGAGTTATGTTTGAGACCATGATAGTTATAGCAAGTCATGTGCTTGGATGTGAGTTGCTGTCATTCTAACTATCGTACTGTCTTTGATGATGATTGATTAATATTGTGCAGACAGATAGTACTCTTTACATATGATAATAGAATTCAATGGCATAAATTTCAGTTACCAATTTCGCGCCTCTGCAATTCTGCATCCTTATGCATCACTTATCATGAAAGCAGCAGCATGGGCACATTGGGCAGTAACAACAACTAAGATCATGTCTACCGCTTCATTCTGCAACATTTTGCCCTTGTACTAATTAGAACGTGCTGCATTCTTGAGTCAGATAATCACCAGCCCTTCTGCTTAATATCCTTCAAGAAAAGTTCCATTTCGCTCATGCCGATGCAGCTATCTTGCCCTCTCAACTGGCTGAAGATGTCAGTAAATTAAGCAAGTTAAGCAACACTTTTCGTCATGTTACTACTGATCGATGCTATCTGCTTCGGTAAGACTTCGTTCTCTTACTATGTATTATAATTAGTACCTTGTTCTTTGTTGAGTGTCAGCGTGTCACACATACGCAGACAAAGTGATTGTTCGTATACTGAAACTACAGATAGTCCACAATCCAATGAGGCCCACAAAATCGTAAGGAAGAAAGATGAAGAGAGAAAAGTTGCATTGAAGGTATGTCGGGATGTTGCATCAGAAAATCCAACATGAATGGTCCTTCATCAACTACATATTCCCACTGTTTCCCAACAACTAGTCTCTCAAACTAAATAACTGGGCCCTTTGGAAACTCACCGTAGTTACCATGTGCATTGAGCAGAACCCTTACTGAAACCGTAATCGATTTAGCCTAATGTTCAGAATCCATGTTACTCTAATTGAGAGCCTCCAGACCACTCTAATGGAAATCCCTTTTGAATTATAACGCTTCCGCTTTTTTTCGTTGCTGCTTTAGCTTTTCTCTTGGTGTTAGCAGGCCAACTTGGTATGGCATGTAGGCCGCTCTTGTCCCTGCTTTTTCAGTGCATGAAGAGCCTTCAATTGGTATATGACCCACTCTTTCCATCAGTTCTCTGAAAGAGAAATGGTGCTGTGCCTTCTAATTTGTGGACTTCTACAGACATTGAGCTCCACAGTCAAAATGACCCAAAAGAACACCAAACTATGCTGTCAGAATCAGAATTTTAGTGCATCATTTGTTTTAGTGAGCACTTCTTTAATGAACTGATGCATTAGCAAGTTCTTTTTTTCTTTTTTTTTTTCTTTTTCTTGGTAAAGTAGATGTCCCCAGGCAACTTGTGCACGCCCGGTGATTTATGCGGAACCTTAGACTTATTTCTAAGAGCTGTCTGGCTTGGAACACAAATCCAATGGCTAATGTTCATTAAGCTAGGTTTCGACTCCCATCGCAGTTTAATGTGTTATGAAGTTCAGCAATGTAGTTCAAATTAACCTTTCTGTCGTAGAATTCGACAAGTTACGTAACTTTGCGTGAGTTCTAGTTGGGTAATCATCATACATGACCATTTGAGTGTTTACTTTTCACTTTCATGTGCAAGTTGCATGCATTACATGGTAGATTGCAAATTTGCAGTTCCTTTCCTTGCATCCATACATGCATGGTCCACCTGAATCACTCTTTCATCCTTGAATTTAAACAAACACTAGTTTCTTTTCAAACACTTTAAATTCTAAATTCTCAATTTGCCATAAATGAATTTGTTGGAGTCATCATATATTTAACACTTTAAATTCTAAATTCTCAATTTGCCATAACTGAATTTGTTGGAGTCATAATATATTTTTTCTTAGATCTTATTGATTTGACCTCATAAGTAGGACTCCATGCTTTCTAGAGTGCTTTTTAATTATTTCAAAGCAACTTGCTAGGAGGTTTATTCTTTAACAAGATATAATTCAGTGCAAAGGCCTTTATTCTTAGATGAAATAATAATTTGTTTAGGAAATGAAATGAAATATTCCTCTATTACTGTTGCATTTTTTTTTTTTTTTGGAAGAATTCTATTACTGTTGCAATTGATTTAAGTGAACTAATTTTTTTTTTCAAAAAAAAAATTATTGTTTTATGGAACTTAGGATAGTATTTATTATTATTATTATTTTTTTTGCGGTGATTGCTCTCAAAATGATCATGTTCTTATATCCTGTAAAGAGAAGACAAGGCTGTCAAATAAGTTTAGGCTGTAAAAACTAAGGTGGACCCTTTTGTTTGTCAATTGATAGTACACATATTAATTGTACAAAATCTGTACCTTTGTAATTTTGTAAAAGTCTATTTCACATGTAAAATATTTGTGCCTGTCTCCTTGTTATAACTTTTATATCTATATGTTTTCGATACTTCATTATTCAAATATGTTCACTTAATATTGATTTGCCCACTGTTGTTATAAACCAAGGTATAAAGCAACTAATTTCCTTGGTGATCATCTCTTTGTTTGGGTTAAATTACTTAGGCCTCGTTTGGTTCAACTTTTTGGGAATACACTTCCTAGGAGTTGATTTCCTAAAAGTTCATATATGGCCCAGCCAAATGTACTCTCAATTAGAGAAGGATCAAATTAGCAAAAACATAAAAGTTGTGGGCTCAAACAGGTAAGTTTAGGGCCGGGTAATGCATTGTTCACACACGACATTAGGTACAAAAACGTTGAACCCAAATGTCTATATATATATACTCCATCGATTTCTTTATAAGTGACTTTTTAACCATTTTAAATATTTCACAATATTTGTCATTTGTTAATTTCAATACACGTCAATTATTTAATTATCTTTTATACCCTTCATAGGAAAAGAAAATCTAATAATTACACATTAATAACTAGTGTACGTTGAAGTGGTGGGGTTAAAAAAAATAAAAGGTGATTTAATTATTGAACTGCCACTTTCTTTCCATTCAAAATAATTAAATGACTTTCTTAAATAAAAATGAAAAGAGTAATATATATATATATAAAAAAGAGTACCGTTACTCTGACTGAGGCATATGTTTATATTCTCTTAATTTTTTTTTGGGTCATGGGATTGGGGTTTGACATTAACTTCTATAGGATCAGAGGTATCAGAGGAACCGTAGTAAAGAAGTGCTGAAAAACACTCGAACACTATAGTTATTTAAAAAAAAAAAAAAAAAAAAAAAACTGATGACGAGAGAGAGCATGTGCATGGCCGCGCGTCATCTGCGCAAACGCACGCACGCGAGTGACGCTGTGTCGACGCGGCCGGTCCGATTGTAATCCACTCATGCTCGGCCGAAATAAGAGTTAATGATTTCACCGAAGCTTGTATTACGTGTTAATTCACTTTTTGTTTGTCTTTGACAATTTAACGAGCCACTTTTAGTCAAATCAAATCTTATTAGTGTGCATAATCTTTGCTTTGTTGAGGAGAATATTAATTGTTTCCATTCATTCACATTCGTTTATCCTTTCTTTGACGATATTAATTTTAATTTGCACGTGCTCCGTATATATTTGATGACAACTAGGGATGTCACACTAGAACAAATTTAACTTTTGATAGAGGTTTTGAACCTCTATGAAAGACTTTTCATAGAGGTTTTTGACCTCTATGAAAAGTGTTATCATTTAAGGCGTTATCGTATCTTCAAAGCTTACATAGGGTTTCAAACCTCTATCAAATCTTGACTATTTCATAGGGGTTTGAAACCTCTATAATATCTTCAGAGGCTTACATAGGGGTTTCAAACCCCTATCAATTGTAGTGATTTCATAGGGGTTTGAAACCTCTATATTATCGTCAAAGGCTTACATAGGGGTTTCAAACCCCTATCAAATGTAATTTAAAAAAAATAATAGCTGAAAAATGCCCATAATTAATTTCCATTTCCATTTTCAATTGAAAATATAACAAATCTACATTCCACTCGCAGTATTGTTATTCCATCAAGAAATTCGCAGTGTTCTACAACCAATCAACAAAACAACAAATCGATAGCCACACATTTCACGAAACCCGCTAAAATGATCAAAAATCAAACAAATAGTGTTCTCCTCCATCCCCTCCGCCACCTTCTCCACCATCTCTGCAACGACATCGATGGTCTCTACCGCCATTACAACCTCCTCTGTACATAATCAATTCAAAGTTACAAACACATCAATAAACAGTTGACCTCATCAATGGATATCTTCCTATTATATGAACATATATATCTTCCTTTTAAGAGCCAACAGGGGTGCCCATTCGTGCCTCCAAAATGGTAGAATTATTGATATCAATGTACCCAAAACCCAATTTTTCCTGCAATATATTAATGTTTGTCACATTGAAATATTATTAGTCCAAGCTTTATAAATGTAGATCATGAAATTTAATCGCCACCCTATATTTACCAAGAACATGAAGTTGGCCCTGAAGAAGCAGTGAAAGTACTCCTATTCCTACACATCAATCAAACCAATTATAAATTTAAGTGCACCCATGACAAGGCAATATAGCTAAGCTAGTATATGAACATTAAAAAAAGAGCATCTCAAATGAAAAAAGAGCATCGTACTAAAATAGCATATTAATCCTGGTAATTTATTTCATTCATGAAGTAAAACTGAATAGAGAACCCAATATGATCAAACATGAACTTAATATCTTTAAATTCCTACAAAAATTGAGTTAATATAACCGAAACGACCTCTTTGGGAAATACTTTGAATCGAAAGAACCACATAACAATGAAAAAACATATTCATTTGCAACTGCCAGATTAGGCTTGCTTTGAAAGAGCTCTTTGGCTTGTCAAATCATTAGTATAATTCAAGAAAGGTCGGACCATAGACCTCAATGCAAATTTCCAATTACTGTTCGACGATTAGTCTATGGTCGATTAGTACATTGTCAACTATTAGAGGCATATTTCATCCAGTTCCGTTCGATATATAACATAGAAACATATGACAGCTGATAAGATGAAACTTAAAAATCCAACAAGAAGAGCTCTACTTACCAGAGATGCAGTCTCTTAGAGTCCCATTAGGTACATATTCAAAAACAATAAAGATTATGCTGACACTTGAATCATCCAGGTAACACTCGAAGCAGTGTCCAAGAGCGTTGACCAAATTGCGATGCATAAGCTTCGATATCAGCTCAATTTGGTGAGAGAAGTTCTGAGTGGTGTGCCTCTTTTTCAATTTCAAGCATCTGATGGCAACAAGGGAACCATCTTTCAGCTTTCCTCTATAAATCTGAGGCGGAAAAAAAAGAAAAGAAAATAAACGACGTACGATCTTAGACTCCAATTAGAACAAAACTCAGTTTTTCAATGTCAGACAATGTGTTAGCAGAGAGAAAACTGCTAACTAAGAAAGATCAATTAAAAAAGAAAACTCTATCTATTTCAATTCAAATTTTCGGAGCATCTCTATATGCAAGTTAAAGGAAGGGAAGAGGGCTCACTTAAAAAGGGAAAATGTGTGAAGTGGACAAATGAAGAAGTTCATCGCAGCTCTCTTAATTATATATATATATATATATTCATTTCCTAGATTGAATTTTGACAACAAGTTTTAGTGCAAACCTTGGCATCGGCGCTGAATCCCTTCATGAACTTCAACTGAATGTATCCATTAAGTCCCACTAGAGGCAAAAGAACAAGGATAACAAAAGCCAAAATCCAGTTGGCTGAGAAGGCTATAACAACTTTCCTATACACAAATAAAAAAATTTCCAACTTTCCTATACACAAATCTAATGCATCAAATGTATGGCTCATAATCAGTTTCGAATAAAAAAAATCACTTGTTGATGAAAAACAAAACTCACTCTTATTGAATATCTCGACGTGATCCTTAAAAGGCCAATCCTTGAACAAACTACATAACTGAGAATTTTAAAAAATTTTAGATATCAGTCTTGTTTAGAGACAAAACCTTGAGAAGTTGCGAACCTGTACAAGTTCAACTCAATCAGTTTATGGCAAAACTTCCCAACTTGGATGGGGTCGTTCCCTCTTAAATTATAGCAAATTGCTAATGTTAAAACCAAAAGTGCTGCATACCCCGTAAAATTATAAAGAACACCAAATCAACTTTGTTAAATCACCATAAAAACAGCAAACAACTCAATTACAATAGAAGGGGACTGGTGAGACTACCTTTGCCAACCATAAAAAATTCTATACATTTGAAGTTTTGACCATATGGACTTCATATAAGATTCAAAAACTTTTTTAGCCAAATCTTTTAGGTCTCCTAAATAATCGGTTCTTTTCAACCACCAGTATTTCCATATGTTTTCATACTTTTATGAGAAACGACAGTCGATCATGAGGCGCTAACTATTCAAAAATGCCGCAGCATTGACAAATTGCAGATTCAACAAACACCACTTGATGAGAAATTAACATCATAATAACTTAAAATTTCAATTTAACAACTAACAAAAACCAATCGAAAAGGGGTCAAAAACTTACATTTCTTATCAGCTTTAGGCATTCCCATTCCCATCCCAGCCTGCCAAAACAACAAACTCAATTCAAATCAACAAAATTCCCAAAATCAACCAAGTCCCATGTCAACAACCCGTTCCACTCATCTAAAAACTTCGCATAAAAATTTATTAATCTAGTACCACTAAAAATACTAGACAAAGAGAGAAAAAGCAGTACTAAAACTGGTGTTATGGCCATGCTTATAAATTTGATTAATCTAGTTATAAGTTGCAGTGTATGCATGGAAGAACTAATGAAAAGTATATGAATATATATAGGATGTTAATTACATGTATAACAGTGACTTATAATGTGAAATCAGTAATTCTTTTGTCCTTAGTCCTTATTGACTTGGAAATAATTCATTGAAAGGTTACCACCCTTCACATATATATTTGGTGAAGGTACTCTGACCATCCTTACATGCGTGTGCATACAAGTCATACTGACCTTCATTAAGTGGAGACTTTCATATGTGATCATTGATTTAAAAACAACCATGAATATAACTAAACAAGAATCTCACAAGAGCAACTGAATTGACATAAGAAATCCACAAAATTTGACAATTTCATGACTTGAAGATAAGTACACAGTAAAGGCAGTGCCATGGCAACTAAAGAAACAAAAGATGCGAATGTATGGATAATTAAAGAACCTATAGCCTTGTTTTTCTGCGTCCGAGCCATTTCAGCTTCGATTTCTTTGATCTTCTCAATGATTCCCATGTTTTTCTTATGTTCCTGATATCAGAAAACTGAAATATCAGATTTTGATGCAATGCACAAAACAATCAACAACTCCGCCTAAAAAAAAAACAGCTGAAAAATCGATCAGTCTGTGCAGATTGAATCGAGGTTCGAAGTGTACCTGTGCGAGGTATTTCAGAGAGTCTTTAATGAATCGATCGAGTGAAAAAATGAGAAGTTGATGAGCGCGAGAAATTTGTAACCATTAACAAAGCGAAAAGAGAGGTTTTGCGAGGGCAAACCTGAGAGTTGGAGCGATTGGGATGTAAATCTAACACAAAACCATATCACATGAATATAACCATATCATTCATAATCCACAATCGGGTGAGGTACAGGTACTTGATTAAATTACATGTAGTTGCTTCACTATACTAATAAGGCATGTAAATCTAACACAAAACCATATCATTCATAATCCACATTTTGAGACGATGTAGAAACCATGCCTCCAAAAACAAAATCAAATGAAGATTATAAAATCCAAAAAACAGAGACCAGATTCAACTCACAAACAATTTTTAGGTTGAATCGTGATCAAGCGCCTCCCATTGCCACTCATGGTTTTCACCAAATCCGTCACAACCACCCCGCTCGCAAAACCTTCAAATCTGAGCCAAAACCAATCACAGAACAATGACGAATCGTCGATCCACAACCAAGTAATAAAACCACTCAATCGATACAAGAAAACCATAAAGAACCAAAATTCCAATCGCCAGCAACACCAATCGAACAAGAAAGTCATCTGGAAACCTAAAAAAGACAAATCAAAACACGAATTCAGTTGCGAGTAGCGCTCACCATTCCTTGAACCACTTGACGGCAGGAGCCTTGGACCGGACGATCGGACGCCTATCGAACAAGTGCAACTCCATTGCTGCGTCTATCAAATTCGACAAGCCTTTATCGATGAGAACTAGTGCAGTGGTTGGGGCTAGGGTTAGGGTTTGGTGACCGAGAAAACAAAGAAGATGAAGAGAGAAAGAGGAGGAGATGTAGAGAGAGAAATTGAGATTGGAATCAGAGTACCTGGAGAGTGAATCGCTGGTTGGAGAGTGAATCGCTGGAGAGTGAGATCGATGGATCGCGCGAAAGAGAGAGGAATTGAGAGAACTGGTTTTGAGTTGATGAGAGTCGATGAAAGTATGTTGATTAAGAATGGTTTTGAGTTTTAATAGCCTAATACATAGAGGTTACTAAAAACCCCTATGAATTAGGTGCTATAAAAAGCCTAATTGCTTAATACATGGGGGTTACTTAAAAACCTCTATCAATTAAGTGTTATAGAAAGCTTAATCATCTAATACATAGGGGTTACTCAAAAACCTCTATCAATTAGGTGTTATAAAAAGCCTAAATTGTTCTAGTGTCAATAGCTAGGTAGGCTACGGGTCGGGTACCTCTCACCCATACTCGCCTCATACCTGCATCCTCATCATATGAATGCCCTACTTATATTCTATCTTTTTACCCTAATTTTTTTGGTGGAGCGGGTATCTATACCCATTATTAATTAAAATGATAGAAAAAAATCAAAATTTAAAAGAATTAAAATCAGTTTTTTAAGCATAAAATATCAATAGAACCTACCCACCATATTATTTCTATAATTATTACAAAACATAAATAAAATTGTGCGATGTCTCTAATAATTATTTTAAAATTTAAAATATTAAAAATTATCATTTAAGCAAAAAAAGTCTTCAATCTGGAAGAATGCACCATCAATCAAGGTTTAAAAAATTGACAAACTTCGCCGAACTTCAGGCGAAGTTTGTCGATGTGCAGGTGAGCGAAGCAAATTTGGAAGACAACAGGAAAAATGCAAAACTTTGGTGCAACTTCGGTGAACTTCGACCGAAGTTCGAAAGTTTCAGTCGAAGCTGATGAATTGTGACGAAAAAATGCATTGTTTCGGCGAAGTTGGGGCAACTTCGACAAGTTGCCCCTACAGGGAATCAAAAAAGCTGGAAACGTAACTGGTTGAGCTGTGAGTCTGTGACGTGCTTCTGTCCAATTTGACATCTTCATCAGCTTTGCTCATAACTTTAAATGAATAAAAACAGTCTTGACCTAACAAGCCAGACTCTCACATCTTCATTCACTCAGTCACACTTCTTTTTTTCTTCTTAAAAACCCACATGTGAAAATGCAGGAACTATAGTTTTTTGGATTTTGGGAGTAGGCTCACTAGACAGAGAAGATGAGAGAATAGACGACGAAAACTGAATAAAAGACGAGAGAGAGATAGAGACGAAGAAGAGGAAAGACGAGAGAGAGGGCTCGGACTTGAGATTGGGGAGAGAAGTCAGATGAAGAAGGAGAAGATCTGAAGAAGAGACGAGAGAGAGGGCTATGAGAGAGAGAGAGCAACAACGAATAAGGAGAATAGGCGAAAGAGAGGACTAGGAGGAGTCTCGAACAGGGGGTAAGGAGGAGTCTCGGCAGGGAGCAACGAAGAAGAAGAAGAACTTAAGAAGGAGAGGTCGACTCTGGTCTTTGTGAAGGCCGAAGAAAGAACTGAAGAACAAAACACTATATATTTGTGTTTAAGGCACGATGGGCCTTGACTTGGGCTTTGTGTGCATTTTATTTGGGATTTGGGACCTTAGCTAAAGGGCCTTTGTGACTTCAATGTCACGCGTGTTGCAAATTGTGTTTATTGCAAATAACTATTTTAAACAATTGTATTGTGATTTTTATGCATTCTTGTTGTGTGTTAAGTATAATTCTAGCATCTCTATGAAGAAGCTTGAGTTTTCTAGCATTTAAAGTGAACTTCCATGAACTTCCGTACACCGTCGAATTTTTGTCAAACTTTCATTATCGAAGTTGACTTCCTCGAATTAATTCCGAATTTTAAGTGAACGAAGTCGTAGGCGAAGTCGAAGTTTCAAACCTTGCCATCAATCTTCATTCAACAATAAGAATATCTTAATAGTTAAACCAAGTTAGTATCCAACAACAACAACAACAAGCATAGCCTCAATCTCATATTAATTGGGGTCGGCTACATGAATCAAACTCTTCTATTGTGCTCGATTAAGTGCAATTGATGGTGAAATTTTTAAATCATTCAAATCCCTTCTAATTAATGCGTCTCAAGTTAATTAACTTTGGTCTACCCATACCTCCTCAAATTTCTTCAGTTTCTATTGAGTCAAGTTTTCTAGTAGGGGCATTTTGTAGGTTGTCTTTGCGATGATCAAAGATGATCAAACCACCACAACCGCCCTTCCTTAATATTTGTGTCAATTGATGCTACTCCTACTTGTCTTTAAATTTACAAGTTTTACCACACATCCACCTAAGCATCATCATTTATGCTACGTTCATAATATGTAGTTGTTGTTGTTTTACCGCTCAACGTTCACTTCCATAGAGCATAGCTGACCTAATTGCGGTCCTATAAAATTTTCTTTTTAACTTAGCAGGAACCTTTCTATCATAAATCACACATGTTGCACTTTGTAATTTCTTTCATCCAACTTGAATTTTATGTGTGAAATTATTCGCAATATTACCATTATTTTGTATGATTGATCATAGGTATCTAAAGTGGTTCACATTAGAAACTTCTACTTCCCCTAATTTTACCATTCCATCATCTCAATGTCTAGTATTTCTAAACTCACAGTGCATGTATTTGGTCTCCGTCCTACTCAATCTAAAGCCTTTAGATTCTAATGTATTCCTCTAAAGTTCTAATTTCCTATTCACTCCATCTTTTGTTTCGTCTACTAAGAATATCATCTGTAAATAATATACACCATGGTATATCCTCTTCATTATGCCTAGTAATTAGTTCATCCATAACTAAAGTAAAGAGATATAGATTTAAATTCTTTTGTAGTTCCTCCAAATATCTTTATACTCGTTACTATTCATTCATACATATCATTAATAGTGTCTATCTATCTAGCATGGTTTCTTTTTCTTTCTAGAACCCACCAAAGAACATCTTTATGAACCTTATCATATGTTTTTTTCTAAATCTACAAATATCATATGAAGATCTTTTTTCTTTTCTCTATATTTTTCCAACAGTCTTCTTACAAGTAAAATCGCCTCCATAGTTGACCTCCCAAGCATGAAGCCAAATTGATTCTCTTATATTGTTATTTCTTTTTTAGCCTATTGTCAATTATCCTCTCCCAAAGTTTCATAATATGACTCATAAGTTTAATTCCCTAGTAGTTTGAACAACTTTGAATGCCTCCTTTATTTTGGAAGATTGGAACAAGCGTGCTTCTTGTCCAATCCATTGCCATCCGTTTTAATTTAAATTTTTGTTGAAAAGTTTTGTCAACCAAGTCAATCTAATTTCTCCAAAGCATTTCCAAACTTATGTGAGTATTTCATCTTTGCCACATGATTTCCCTATTTTCATCATTTTTAATGCCTCGTTAACTTCTAGAATACTAATATTGCATCTATAGTTTACATTTATTTCTTGGTTTGAGTTTTCATCTACTATATATGATATCAACTTGGTCATCATTAAATAAACTATCGAAGTAGCGCTTCTCCATCTCGCCTTAATATCATCTTCGCACGTTAAAACATTTTAATTTTTGTCCTTCATACATCTTACATGACTTTGGTCTTGTTTCTTTTTATCTCTTAATTTGGCTAGCCTATAAATATATTTTTTGTCATCTTTATTACCTAACCTTGTTTATAAATCTTCTATA
Source organism: Stephania cephalantha (assembly GCA_039657325.1). NCBI lineage: Eukaryota > Viridiplantae > Streptophyta > Magnoliopsida > Ranunculales > Menispermaceae > Stephania > Stephania cephalantha. The sequence goes on from CM077577.1 coordinate 13,598,734, forward strand.
AAACTCGTTTTAGCTTGACTAACTACTTTTTTAGCTTGTTTTCTAGCTTATCTATATTGACTCAGCACATCTTCATCTTAAAACTTAAGTATTTTCCTATACATCTCTCTTTTATTCTTAATTGCTCTTTGGACATCCTCGTTCCACCACCATGTTTTCTACTTTGGTGGTCTCAAGCCTTTAGATATACCTAACACATTTGATGTTACTCTCCTTATGCAACTACTCATTTCTAGCCACATTGTATTAGCATCTAAATCAAGATTCCAAACATTTTTCTTTAGTTGTATTTCTCTAAACTTTACTTGTTTACTATTTTTTAGGTTCCACCATTTTATTCTATGGTCCTTGTCTCTTTTATTCCTATTAAGTCGTCGCTTTATATCAATATCAAGTACTACTAACTTATGTTGGGTAGTAAGAGCTTCACCAGGTATTACTTTGCAGTCTCTACATATTTTTCTATCTATTTCTCTTGTTAAAAGAAAATCTATTTGACTCTTGTTATGACCACTAGTAAATGTAATCCTGTGAGACTCCCTTTTCCTAAAACTAGTATTTGATAAAACAAGATCGTATGCTGAAACAATTCTAATATTGATTCTATTTTTTCATTTCTATTACCATAACCAAAACCTGTATGAACTCTCTCGAACCCATCATTACTTGCCTCCACATGCCCATTTAAATCTCCTCTAATAAAGACTTTTTTATCTAATGGTATACCTTGGATAAATTCATCCATAGTCTTAAAATTTGTGTTTGATGCTCTCGTTTAATCCTACTTATAGTGCATAGACGCTAAGTATGTTAATCTTTTCGTCTCCAATAATTAATTTAACTAGAATCAATTTATCTCTCATTCTTTTAATCTCTACGATCTTATACTTATAATCATTATCCACAAGAATTCTTACTCTATTACATTTTCTATTTATACCAGTGTACCACTATTTAAACCATGTGTTTCTTATTTCTCTACTCTTTTCTCCTACCCATTTTGTCTCTTGAAGGCAAGCAATATTGATTTTCCTTCTAATCGTAGTATCTATTAATTTTATTGACTTTCATGTAAGTGTTCCTATGTTCCATGTTCCTAAATGGATTTTTCTCCTTTTTGTGTTTGTTTTTCTTTTCAATTTTTATTTTGTCTGAAAGATCTAGTCTCGGTATTTATGATTTTGTTTTTTTTTTCGTGTTTGTTTTGAACTAGCCTCTTTACACACACTTATCCTCTGTGTGGGAACCCTTGCTCATTTTTCTTTGCATCAAGGCGAAGATGTGAAGGGACTAACTTTTTTTACCCACACACGTCCTATGTATAGGAACCATTGCTCATTTTTCTTCACACCCAGACAACGATGTGAAACATACCCTTGCTCATTTCTCACTACACCCGGCTCTGATGGAGCGGGTTGTGTAACGGCCCATTTCGTTAACGCCGATATTTATTTCGTAATTTTAGACGTGGACGCCAGCTCGGATCCATGTGGACGCCGCGGGTAGGTTAGGACACACGTTGACCTATGTACACTAGTAAATTGTGTGTTGTATAGTTTAATTGCGATGCATTTTATGAAATTAATTGTTAATACATCGCATGTGTGTATGTTGAATGGTTATATCATGCGAGGTGACGGGTAGTAGCCTCGAAATGCATGTCAACGCGGGTATCGAGAGGCGAAATACGAGTACACTAGGGAACTTGACTAATTCATATTAATATGACTAAATAATTTAAATGAAATGGGTAATGTAACCATAAGCTAATTAAGTTGGAATTTAAACAATAGACTATGGAGCGCCTCAAAATGCATGTCGAGACGTGGGGCACCGGATGTGACGGCCCCAGTTTCCCACAAACTGGGCCCACCCGGCCTAAGCCCACGTGGACCCCCCGAGTCAGTCTCGTAAGGTCAACGCAAGTCACCCTTCCAATCCATCCATATAAGTAAATTCATAACTTTAAGTTGAGTTATTTGTATTGTTTTCAAGTTTTACTAGTTAGCGGAAGCAATTAATATATTAAATAACTCGAATAAAGTAAAAGAGTCGGACATCCTAAATGTGGAACCCTGTAAACATGTATATTCATGTATATCTTGTGTCAAGTGTTATAACTAAGAAAAAATGATAAACTAGTCATGTGTATCTTTCAACCCAAACAAATATCCAAAGTGTGATAACAACATACATAAATAATACAAAAAGTCAAAAACCTAAAAAAGTATATAAAGGAACGTCGCTCTGATATCCTAAGAGTAAATCGCCAAGTGTCAGCGTTTTGCCATTGCTCAGCTGCGGATCTGCACTCGGTCAAACACAAGAATATCGAGTCCAGTGTCGAGCAGTGCTCAATTTATAGGGTTGGGGCCGTCACACCGAATATCGGGTAGCCAAAGGTTAATGGGACCATGAGTTGGTTAATTTTGATACATAAAACACTAACTATATGGTTTGATAAAGCTTAATATAATGTGAGTTAATTAAATAAAGATAAGCCTATAGTTTGAACAAAATAAGGAGGACCATGAGATGGACATCTAGATGATCATAATAAGAGAAACAAGGAAACGAATGTGCTATTGGAGTTAGTAATGGAGTCATCAGGTGGTGTGGGACAACATGTTTATGAACCACAAGATAATCCTCGAGATACGTATGCACATTTGATCTTAACCAAACATATATATATATATATATATATATATATATATATGATGTTGGTGGAGTTTTGATCAAACCACTCAAAACCTCTTATGCAATCTGAGAAAACCAGAGAATAATAGGGATCCAAGCTGGAATTCAATCACTTTAGAGATCAAAACTGAGAATCAAACTAAGGTAATCATCTTCCTCATCTTATACACTCTTCAATGAACCCATTTTTGGTATGTTTTGTGAAATTTGAGTTTGATGATTAGACCTCTGTTTTTCGGTGAAAACTTGATGAATTACATGTTATTAGATCATTTTCATAGAGAATTCACAACTGCTTTAGCTGGAATTGATGTTTTGATGGAATTGGAAAATTTGGTGAATTCATGAGATTTAGTGAATTTAGGTCAAATTGTTGTTGTGAGGTTGTTCTAATTGTTGTTTTGGGTTAAATTAAAATGGAGAGGGTACAAAACTAGGTTAGAGTAGCTAATTGAGATGGGAAGGACATAATTCTCGACTTGAGAATTTTGTCACAAAGGGCGATTAGCGCGCTAACTGAGTTGGTTAGCGCACTAATTGTTCTGAGTTTTTAACTGTTTATCAAAATGAAGAATAGTAGCGCACTAGACAGATCCCTTAGCGCGCTAACTTCACATAGAGCGCTAGATAGACCCATTAGTGCGATAATGACAAAAAATATGAATTTAAGGGTTGTTTTGGTGATTTTCAACTTAATACATGTCTAAACACTTATAAACAACCTAAACTTATAAAATTGGACTTCTGGGACTTAGTGGACCGTAGCTTGGTGTCAGGGAGTTGACGCGTCGAATACAGGAGTCCGGAGAAGTCGTAGAGCGGTTTGAGGTTTGTAAAACACAACTGAAAAACTCTGAGTATTTGATTCTGTTTTAAATTCATTCATATCATTTCTTTGTTGTTTTACTATTCCATTCTGTTACTTGGACGTGGGTTGAGGTTACTCCCCCAGAAATTCCTAGTTGTGTGTTCATGAGGCACTGGACAATAACATGTGTGACACGACCCTCAGTGAACGTCAACCCGAGCTTGCCCTTGGTGTACGTGTCGGTGAATCAACAAATTTGGCCGGCACCGCGAGGAACCAAGTGTCGGGCCAGTTGGGCGCGAACACTGGTAGGAACTTTGTGACTCAAAGTACAGTTTAGTCCATCTGGATCGGGCACACACAATTTTTAGCTTAACTGTTATCTATTCATGCGATGAGCCACTTATAGTTGTTTGTCTTTACATTTTGCATGCTTATTTGACAGTACTTCTTGCATTTCCTTACTTTATTTACGTGAATGCTCAGAGGAGTTCCTTAGGGTTTTACTTATTGGTGTCGTCATCTGTCTTTTTGTGAAGATTGAGTACAGATCCTAGTACCAGTAGGGGCAAGGGGATCCTCGGTGACTACTTATGATTGCCCGCCGTTGAGGACCTACTAGTACGTGCTTATTTTGATATTTTGTATTATTTTGGGATTTTACTTACCGGACTTGCCATCAGTCAACTCAAGTCCCCCAATACCTAAAATAATACAAAATATCAAAATAAGCACGTACTAGTTGGTCCTCGACGGCAGGCAATCAGATGTAGTCACCTAGGACTCCCTTGCCCCTACTGGTATTAGGATCTGCACTCAATCATCACAAAAAGTTAGATGACGACTATAGTAAGTAAAATCACAAGGAACCCCTCTGAGCATTCACGTAAATAAAGTAAGAAATGCAAGAAGTACTGTCAAATAAGCATGCGGAATGTAAAGACAGTCAACTCTAAGTGGCTCATCGCATGAATAGATAACAACTAAGCTAACAATTGTGTGTGCTCGCTCCAAATGGACAAAACTATATTTCGAGTCACCAAGTTCCCACCAGTGGTCGCTCCCAACTGGCTTCGACACTTGGTCCCACGCGCTACTAGCCACATTCGCTGAGTCACCGATACGTACACTAAGGGCAAGCTCAGGTTGATGTTCACTGAGGGTCGGGTCATACATGCTACAGTCCAGTGCATCATGAATACGCAACCAGGAAATCCGAGGGAGTAACCTCAACCCACATCCAAGAAACAAAATGGAATAGTAAAACAACAAAGAAATGATAGGAATGAATTTAAAACATAATCAAATACTCAGAGTTTTTCAGTTGGGTTTTACAAACCTCAAACCGCTCTCCGACTTCCCCGGACTCCCGTATCCGACCCGTCAACTCCCTAACACCAATGTATGGTCTACTAAGTCCCTGAATTCCAACTTTATAAGTTTAAGTTGTTTATAAGAATTTAAACATATATTAGGTTGAAAATCAACAAAACAGCTCTTAAATTCATATTTTATTTGTCATTAGCACGCTAATGGGTCTATCTAGCGGGCTAGGTGAAGTTAGCGCGCTAGGGGATCTATCTAGCGCGCTCTTCTTTTGAAAAATAGTTGGAAACCCAGAACGATAAGCGTGCTAACCAACTCAGTTAGCGCGCTAATTGCCCTTTTTGATAGAATTCTCAAGTCGAGAATTCCATCCTTCCCCTCTCAATTAGCTACTCTAACCTGGTTTATACCCTCTCCATATCAATTTAACCCAAAACAACAATCTGAACAACAATTTGACCCAAATTCACTAAATCTCATGAATTCACCAAATTTTCCAATTCCATCAAAACACCAATTCTAGCTAAACCAGTTGTAAATTCTCTATGAAAATGATCTAATAACATGTAATTCATCAAGTTTTCACTAAAAATTAGAGGTCTAATCATTAAACTCGAATTTCACCAAAACATACTAAAAATGGGTTCATTGAAAAGTGTATAAGATGAGAAAGATGATTACCTTAGTTTGATTCTCAGTTTGGATGACTAGTTAATCAATTAAAATGAGTAATGTGACCAAAGGCCAAGTAAAATTCAATTAAAACAATAGGCTATTGCGTACCTCGAATTGTGTGCCGAGAGGCGGGGCATCGAGTGCTGGGTAGTCGAGGGTTAGTAGAATCACAAAATTTGTCAATTTGGTGAATAAAACACTAACCATGTATATTATAATGGGCCAAAGCTAATGTAATCGAATCAAATAAATAAATGCCTATAGTTTGGTTGTTTAAATTAGAAACCATGAGATTGTCCTAGAGATACGTGTTAACACATCTAGAAATCATGTGAGTAGCAAATGAGTGTCACTTTGATTGAGTTAGTGGGATACATGTCAAGGTGTGGATCATTAGATGAGCTTTGAGATACGTAAATACATGGAGATCAATGGCTAAGAATCAATATTACCTTAATATATAAGATCAACACATGCAAGGAAATCATTTTCCTTTTCAACTTATGAATCAAGAGAACTTTCTGGAGAAGAAGGAGGTTGATGGAGAGAAGGAATTCATGGAAGATTGGCGAGAATTTCTCAAGCTTGGTGGTACTTCAACTAGGTACACATCATTTATGTCAGATTGAAATCATTTCTAATTTTTGGCTAATTCCATAAGGTAGATGATTGAATATTTGCAATTGGTTTATATATTTAGATTCCTCATTTGAAGCTGATAACCCAGCTATTGAAGTTCTTAATTTGGATTTGAAATCATAAAGATATGAATTTTTGAAGTTGCAAGACCAAAACTAGAATTCTGCATATTATATTAGGAGTTAGCTTATGTAATTTGATCATAACTTGCTCATTTTAGATCCAAATCAATCCAAACTAGTGGCATTTGAAAGCTTACTCAAAGGGTAACAACTTTGCTTGACTGGAGATGTTGTAATTCAATTGTTTTTATGTCCAAAAGTGCTCTATAAGTAGGTGCTGGAAATATAGATTGGGTGGAATAAATTTTCTAAGTCTGCTAGTCAGATTAGGTTCCAATTAGAGCTATGTTGTGACGACCCCAACTACTAAACAGGGCACCGCCCGGCTTAATCCTGTAATCAAGCCTTAATCCAAATCACATAAGACTTAATTACGTATTAGTTAGCCTTTTGTCCCTATATTACTCTGAATCCATGTATTAATCTATATTATCATTTTCATGTAATTTAAAGATCATGCGGCAGCTATTATGATTCAAAATTCCTAAGTGTGGAAAACCAAGAAAATACGGCATGACATGCATGTATATATATGAATCTATTCACTCAACCCAATGTACAACCCAAAATGACATAAACAATAATAATACAACAAAAATCGAGACATACAAAATAAATGAGGAGTCGCCGAACTGCTCAGAGGAAGTCGCCAATATTCTCCTTCCCTGGTATGTTGCTGCTCGACGGACCTACACCCACCGTCACAAACTAGACGGTGAGTATAGTGATATTTAAGTAATAACTGGAGAATTTTAAACCACATTTCCAAAATAAACGAATGGTATTTAAAAGCATAAAGTAGCGAAATAAATTGTTGAAATAAGAAATGCAAGTAAATACCATAGTTAAAGATGTAGAAACAGACACAGGCTAAGTCGAGATGATCTACGTCCGGTCGACGGTGAGAACTATCACCTAACCTTTCCCACTACTATATGGAGCCACGCTCAACATATCTCACACAAATAGCGGAGCTGCGCTCTACGCTTTACAACATCAATCTCATGCTTGCCGACCACCCCGAGTCTCATAACTCGTGTGCCGCGCAAGTGTAGTGGTGAGTGCCAGAACCCCGGTAGACCCATGTCCCCGTGAACCGCGCATCTCTTGTGCAATGGACACTAGATAATCCCTACTTTAATTTCAAAGACAAATAATTCCAAAATTCTAGGAGTCCAAAACAAGTTAGGCTACAAAGCCCAAATGAAATCGAATTCAAGTCCAATTACATACAAATTATTTCATTAGCATGCTTTTTCATCAATCTTTTCAAGAATGACATCAAGTGTAGGAATCTGAGTCAACGAAACAATTCACAAGACATCATGTCACAATATTCACCCATGAATAGATATAAGAACAACATGATATGCGAGTTCAAGTAGTAATGGCTGCCAAAGACCAATAAATCAACAAAGATGAATGAAATGAAAGATAAAATTCTCACAGTTGTACTTACAATTCACATGTTTGTCCTAGTCTATTCGATCTCTCGACAATTTGAAATGCGTGCCCAAACGTCGGAGTTCTCCCTTTAGTTCCCTAACATTCAATAATGTATCATTGTAGGCCAAATCGAAGTCGAGACAAATTTCTAAAATCTTTTATTTATTTTCGGCCAAGCGGCCCATTTCGCACTTTTCGAGGTAAAACCCCCGTAAACTGCTCGTCCGAAATTCCAAATATTTTACTTTTTATAGAAATTCATTATTTTCTATTTATTTTGTCAAAATATAATTTTTTGAAATTTGTTCCTATTTTCTGAAAAAAATTTCCAATTCTTCTCCATTTTTTTCTTTTTTTTGTCTCTTTTTTTGTCTTTTTTTTTCTTTTTGTTTTGGGTCGGGTTGAACCCGTTTGGGTCGACCTGACCCTGGCCCATGCCCTTGCCCGGCCCGTTTGGGGCTTCTTCTTCCCCAACGAACCAGGGACTCTTTAGTTAGTTGGGGAGGAAATTTTTTTTTCTCTGGTTTTTGTCACAAGCTGGGGTTGGCGATCCACCCCAGCTCGTGTAGGGAGGGGAGACGACTCTCTCCCGAGTCGTCTCCTTCCTCGGGAGCACGGGAGCTCCCAAGCTCTCTTACCAACACCCTACCGACACCAGTCCACCCCATCAATGGAATAACAAACTCACCTTGATTCGTCTCGGGTTCTCTCCTTCTCCTTCTCCTCCTCCAGCGATTCTTCTTCTTCCTCTCTTCTCCCGGTTTGGTTGATGTCGGTTTGGTTAATGCTGGGGATAAGAAACCCAATTGACTTATTTATATGTGGTCTCATTAAACCATAGCCTTAGATCTTGATGTGCACACGTATCCCGAGGCTCGTCACATGGAGCACATTGTCCCACTTATCCCCCAAGTCACTTGTGAGAGACTCAACAAAGTGACACCTTGCCTCATGATAAGTTAACGCGTGTCTCGATGCACATCCAATGCCTCATGATTTATTTTCCTAACTATAGGCATTTACTTATTTAATTTCATGTGGCCACATTAAAACCAAACATTACCCAATAAATTCACATTTAATGAAAATAAAGTAACCTTACCCCAATATGATGCTACATTGGTCACACGTCGACACGCGACTCGAGGTACATCCCCGCTCATCTCGATACCTACACACCCGTAGAAAATTAACTTAATAGTATACACATATACAATACAGTAGACATACATCACAACAAATATAAAATATACCTCGGCCCTTGCCTCGTAATCTGACATATCACGGTGTGGGTCCCACAGTACGGGTCGTTGAGTCTGTTTAAAGACATAAACACAGTTAGAAATTTTGGCCCGTTACAACTCTTCCCAACTAATGAAAATTTCGTCCTCGAAATTTAAAGTCAAACTACCATATATACCTTACTCGAAGAGGTACGAAAATCTATCTCGCATATAGTCCTCCCGTTCCCAAGTGAGTTCTATATCATCATGAAACTGCCACTTGACAAGTATTTTTGGGATAGACTTGTTCCTCAACTGTTGTACCCTTCGATCTAGGATCTGAAAAGGCTGCTCTTCGTATGACATATCCTCAGTCAAGTCAATCTGGCTAAAATATACAATCGTACGATCACCTGCTCTCGACTCAGCTAATCGAAGCATGATATATGAAAAACTAGATGAACTCCTGACATATGTAGAGGTAGCTCTAACTCATACGCAACATTTCCTACCCGTTTCTTAATTCTAAAAGGTCCGATAAATCTCTGTGCAAGTTTAACTTTCACTCCAAACCTTTGAAGACCCTTCCGATGGGAAACCTTTAAATAGATAAAGGATCCCTCGGTGTTCGTGAGATCACCGCGATATCTGTCCGTATACTTCTTCTGTTGATCCTGGGCTCCCTTGAGTCTTTGACGAATCATTTGTACCTTCTCTGTGTGATCGACAACAATCACAGGCCCCACGGTATCCCGGTCCTCTGGCTCAACCCAACACGATGGCGAGCGACACGGTCTACCATACAAAGCCTTAAGAGGCGCCATCTCAATATTGGCCTGATAATTGTTGTTATATGCAAACTCACATAATGGTAGGCACTCCTCTCATGATCCGCCAAACTCCAAGATGCACGCCCGTAACATATCCTCGAGAACCTGTATCAATCTCTTAGTCTGCAGTCTATCTGAGGATGAAAAGCCGTACTAAACTGTAGGCGCGTACCATACTGCTCCTACATACTCCGCCACATCCTGGACGTATACATAGCATCTCTATCTGACATGATAGTCACTGGTACCCCATGTAGTCTAATAATCTCTCGCTCGAACAGTATACTCAACTGATCAAACGTATAATGTCCGGCCACTGGTAGAAAATGAGCAGACTTTGTCAGTCTATCAACAATAAACAATATGAAATCATGTCTTCGGGCTGTTCTCGGCAATCCTCTCACAAAATCCATGGCAATGTCTTCCCACGTCCACCGTGGGATGGGAAGAGGCTGTAGCAATCCTCCAGGTCTGCGATGTTCAGCCTTCACTTGCTGACAGATCCCACAGTTCCTAATAAACGTTGACACATCCGCTTTCATTCCAGTTCACCAAAAATGCATCTTCATGTTGTGGTACATCTTGGTCCTTCCTGGATGAATAGTGAATAGAGAACGATGTGACTCCTGAAGAATCTCATCTCTCAGCTCTGGTGATAACGATATCCACAGTCGGCCCCTGAAGCGCAAACACTGGTCAGACGTTTCCGTCCAATCAACACAATCTGCACTCTACGCTAACTCACTAAACCACGAGTACAACCTGTCGGTCATCTGACCCTTTGCCACTCTCTGTGTAGATACGTTATGTACTCTCATCTACGCGCAAATCTTAACTCGAGTCTCAGTAGGAACATCCGCATCTCCAATAGGTATTCTACTCAGTGCATCAGCGACTACATTCGCTTTTCCCGGATGATATTCCAAGGAAAAGTTGTAATCTTTTAGAAGTTCTAACCATCTATGCGGCCTCATATTCAGATCCTTCTGTGTGAAAAGATACTTCAAACTCTTATGATCAGTAAAGAGTGTAAACGTCTCTCCATACAGATAGTGTCTCCATATCTTCAATGCAAACACTACTGCTACCAGCTCTAAGTCATGCGTCAGATAATTTTTCTCATGTACCTTCAACTGTCTGGATGCATATGCTACTGTACCAGTACCCTGCATCCATACACATCCCAGACCTCTATGAGAAGCATCAGTCCTTGTCCAACCTCTGGTAACACTAATACTGGCGCACTAGTCAATAACCTCGTCAACTAAGCGAATGCCTCCCCACATTCCTCAGACCAATGAAATCTCACGTCTTTCTGAGTCAATTTAGTAATCGGTGAAGTGATTTTCGAAAAATCCTTCACGAATCGGCGATAATACCCCGTCAAACCCAGAAAACTTTTGATTTCAGTTACTGAAGTCGGTGTTGGCCAATCGATAATCGCCTGAATTTTGGCTGGATCCACTAATATCCCTGCTGCTCCGACAACATGCCCCAGAAATTTGAACTTTGACAGCCAGAATTCACATTTACTGAATTTGGCGTATAGTCTATGCTCCCTCAAAGTCCGCAACGTCTCTTTGAGGTGTTGTTTGTGATCCTCCCTCGTCTTCGAGTATACCAGTATATCATCGATGAAGACTATCACGAAACGGTCAAGAAACGGTCTGAAAACATGATGCATCAGATCCATAAACACTGCTGGAGCATTGGTCAGCCCAAACGGCATGATTGCGAGCTGAAATGTCCATATCTGATGCTGAAAGCTGTAATGGACCTATCCTCGTCGTTGATCCTAAGTTGATGATACCCTGAGCGCAGGTCTATATTGGAGAAAAATTGTGCTCCTCTCTACTTATCAAATAAATCATCTATCATCGGGAGTGGATATTTGTTCCTAGTTGTGATTTTGTTCAACTGTCGATAGTCGATACAAAGTCTCAACGTACCATCATTTTTCTTCACAAAAAGGACGGGTGCTCCCCATGGCGACATAGAAGGTGTGATGAATCCCTTATGTACCAAATCCTAAAGCTTAGTCTTCAACTCTTCTAGCTCTCGTGGTGCCATCCAGTATGGTCGTATGGAAATCGGTTTCGTACTTGGCACCAACTCGATAATGAAATCGATCTTCGCGGCGGCGGTAAACTAGGTAAATCCTTTGGAAAAACATCAGGAAACTCTCTAACAACCGATATATCTTCCAACCTAGGTCCCTGACTCTCTGGTACAGTGTACAGCGAAATCAACTCTTCCATTTCCTCACTAGTCGCAGGTCGACCTCTCGTACCGACAATCCTCGCTGCACTACCTTTATAAGTGAATGGCGGACGTCCTGGGATATCAAATATCATTGTCTTGCTGAAACAGTTGATATGAGCGTGGTATGCAGCTAACCAGTCCAATCATAAAATCGCGTCGAACTCCAAACATTCGAGGACTCTAAAATCAACAGGTAGCTCTACTCCATCTATCTCGACGAGACATTTCTCCACAATACTATGAGGGTAAACTCTATCCCCGGCGGTAGTACTCAAGATCAAATATACGCTAAGCCTAATAAGTTTCAACCCTAGGATGTCTATCATGCGACCAACAATAAAAGATATGGTAGAGCCAGAATCAAATAAAACATATAAAGCTTGATCGCAAATAGAAACCGTGCCCTCAATAAGACCTCGTGTAGCGTCGGCGTCTGGCTAGGCTACCATGTGAACCTCCTCTCGGGCCTGCTGTGCGTACACTACTGCTGCAGGGATGCGGGCACTCTCTCACGATATGTCCAACCTTTCTACATCTGTAGCATGTTAACTATCTGCGCTGACCCTGAGTCTGAGACTGGCCCTGTGCCTGATACTGACCATGTCTATGCACCTGTTCCGATCTCTGTATAGTATCTCGTCCACTACCTCTGCCTCGACCTCTGCCACCCTGCGGCTTTGTGCCGTGAAGCCTGTGGGGCAAAAAGTGCAGGAACAACAAGAGCTGGTAAGGTTGGTCTGATGAGAGGTGGCAACGGGAAGTCTGCCCACTGTGCTTTGTGCTGGAGCAATGGATGATACATGAGGCACATCCAGTGGGTGCGTAGCTGTCCCTGAACCCTGAGATCCTCGGTTCCATCCCCTTGCTCCCTTACCCCTATGTCTCCTCCTCTCATACTCTAAGGCTGCTCTGCAGACAAAACTGGACCCGGTGCTCTGCCATCAGCAACTCTGCCCAGATAGTATGTCTCATGCGCTAGGGCTCGCTCATAGATCTCGGTGAGTGTCCTCGCACCTGAACTAACAATCGAAAAAACCAATATCGGGTATGAGTCCATCACATACGATATTGGGCAGATTGCCAAGACCTCTTATTATAACGTAGTTGAGGATTCGACCAGGTTCCATAGAGGGGAGAATGGCAGGGGCCCTGTCATACGAAGGGAACTGAGAGTGCACCGAAGTGATATACATCCTCGGACTCATCTCACACCAAGTTCCCAGCAAACTGGCGCAGATAATCGTATCTTTCCATGTACTGCATCACAGGCTCTTCTGGTCCCTGTCTCAAGTCCATAAACTCTCGTCTCAACCTCTTCATTACTGAAGGTGGAAAATAATGCTTATAGAACTTCTGCTTGAAAGCATCCCATGTCTCAAACTCTCTATGAGTGGCCACAGTCATACGCCACCACACGTCGGCGTCTCTCTCGAGAGTATATGATGAGATCTCTGCTCGAAGTCTATCATTAATCCTCAGTACCCGATGAAGCTTCTCCTGAGACAGGATCCATTTCTCAATCTTCTAAAAATCTCTGACTCCATCAAAATAAGTTGGTTTAAGTCAGATGAAGTCTTTCACCAGCTGAACATCCACTTAAGTGCTGGAAGATGCGGGCATGGGAAACGGTACTGCCTCAACTATTTCCACCACTGGTGCGGTCACGGCTATCGGTGCTGCTAAGGTCGCAGTAGGAAGTGCTGGCACCTGGCCAGTCGGTGTAACAGTCATATAGGAGTTGATGTCGATGCTGGTGAGCAAAACGAATGGTCATCATAGCGATGAAATAAGTCAAATGATGGCCCTGAGCAGTCACTCGATCAGACAGTCGTTGTAAATCCTCCGCTATAGTAGGAAGCAAACTGCCACTAGGCTCTGCATCTCCTCCCCTGCGTGTATCAACCATCGGGGTCTGCAATGGATAGCGAACGCGAATCAGATCACACACGTGACATAGCACATAAGTATATATATACATATAGCAATTAACAAGTACATATAAGAAATCCTCCATCTCACTGTCATTCACTTCCCAACAAATGGTGTCTAGGCAATGACTATCTGGTTTCCACAACTAAGGTTTGTATTTTATTCATTGTGGTTTCTAAACCTATGCTCTTATACCAACTGTGACGACCCCAACTACTAAACAGGGCACCGCCTGGCCTAATCTCGTAATCAAGCCTTAATCAACAAAGATGAATGAAATGAAAGATAAAATTCTCACAGTTGTACTTACAATTCACACGCTTGTCCTAATCTATTCGATCTCTCGACAATTTGAAATGTGTGCCCAAACGCCGGAGTTCTCCCTTTAGTTCCCTAACATTCAATAATGTATCATTGTAGGCCCATTTCGCACTTTTCGAGGTAAAACCCCCGTAAACTGCTCGTCCGAAATTCCAAATATTTTATTTTTCATTGAAATTCATTATTTTCTATTTATTTTGTCGAAATATAATTTTTCAAAATTTTTTCCTATTTTCTGGAATTTTTTCCAATTTTTCTCCATTGTTTTTTTTTTTTTTTCCCTTATTTCCTCTTTTTTTTCTTTTTTTTTTTTTTTTGTTTTGGGTCGGGTCGACCAAACCCTGGCCCAAGCCCTTGGCCCGGCCCGTTTGGGGCTCCTTCTTCCCCAACGAACCAGGGACTCCCTGGTTCGTTAGGGAGGATATTTTTTTTTCTCTGGTTTTTGTCACGAGCTGGGGTTGGCGATCCACTCCAGCTCGTGTAGGGAGGGGAGACAACTCTCTCCCTAGTCGTCTCCTTCCTCGGGAGCACGAAAGCTCCCAAGCTCCCGAGCTCCCTTACCAACACCCCACCGACACCACTCCACCCCATCTATGGAACAACAAACTCACCTTGATTCGTCTCGGGTTCTCTCATTCTCCTTCTCCTCCTCTAACGATTCTTCTTCTTCCTCTCTTCTCTCGGTTTGGTTGATGTCGGTTTGGTTATGTTGGGGATAAGAAACCCAATTGACTTATTTATATGTGGTCACTTTAAACCATAGCCTTAGATCTTGGTGTGCACACGTATCCTAAGGCTCGTCACATGGAGCACATTGTCCCACTTGTCCCCCAAGTCACTTGTGAGTGACTCAACAAAGTGACACCTTGCCTCATGATTAGTTAACGCGTGTCTCGATGCACATCCAATGCCTCATGATTTATTTTCCTAACTATATACCATTTACTTATTTAATTCCATGTGGCCACATTAAAACCACACATTACCCAATAAATTACATTTAATGTAAATAAAGTAACCTTACCCCAATATGCCGCTATCTCGGTTCCACGTCGACACGTGACTCGAGGTACATCCCTGCTCGTCTCGATACCTACACACCCGTAGAAAATTAACTTAATAGTCTACACATATACAATACATTATGCATATATCACTACAAATATAAAATGTACATCGGCCCTTGCCTCGTAATCGGACATATCACGGTGTGGGTCCCACAATACGGGTCGTTGAGTCTGTTTAAAGACATAAACACAGTTAAAGATTTTGGGCCGTTACATATGTTTAGTGGAATCATGATATCTCTTTGGTTTAAATCAGAATTTTGCAAACTAAACCTTTTCGGAAAGCAAAGATAAAGACCAATGATTTTTGTATTGATGGAGGATTTCGAGATTTGGACCATTTCATGCCTAAAAATGCGTTGTAACATAAGACTGAAATTGAGACTTAATTTAGTCTTTAGAGTTGATTTGGAAGATCAATTTGAAACATATTCAACCAATTTGAATACACAATAAACACACTTGACTGATTTAGGGACTTAAGGGACCCTAGCTTGGGTATGGGGGAGCTTGTTCGGTCGGATTCGGTTATCCGGGGGAGTCGAGCGTGTGTTGAGGTGTGTAAACCCATTAAGAATGCTTCACAAAATTCATGATTTTGATTTATCGATATCGCATTTCATGTGTGACTGTTGGTGGGCACACATGGGGTTTCTGTCCTATTTCGGTTTGCGTATATATTGGATGTGGCTAAATCGCTTGCACATGTTACTTGTGTTTAGCGCTCGTGTCGACGGCAGTAAGATATACTTACGACCGTCGGGAGGGATTTAGGGTGTTCCTTTTACTTGAAATAGTATATGGATGAGTTCATCCAGTAACCATAGTTGTGGTTTAGTCATTGTAAGCCAGTAAGTATATACGTGGTTCTTGCTCGATTTATTAATTACTGGATGGTGTAGGTCAGGGTGTTCTCGTGATTACACGTATGCTTATTGATTAATGTTTTATTTTTGAGCTGGTTTAGTTGGTACATGTTATTTATTTCGCGCTACTACTTTTGCTTGTCATATGGTGCCTACATTCCTGGGAATATGAAATACTGTTGCTAGGTGTTATATTCGCATGTCTCGTAATTTATAAGTTTTAATTCATGAATATTGTGCGGACTTCTTTTGGGATTTTACTTACTGGACTCGTCACTGTATTTGTTGGATGATTGAGTGCTGATCCTTCGACGAGCAAGGGCAAGGGCAATGAGGTACTGGATGACTACCTTTGAGATTGTGAAGCCAGCTCGTGCGTGATATCAGTATGTATTTATTTTACTTTTGTTGGGTTTTGGGGACCATAGAACACTGATTACATGTATATGGAACTTTTGTTATACTTATCTCTCCTTGATATATACATCGTATCTTTTGTCGGGTTTTTCACTACTTAAGATTGTTAAATATTGCATAAGTTACTCATTAAAAGACTTCTGCTGTAAAATTATAATATAACCTGATAAATTGAGTAACTGGCTAATTGAATTATTAATACTTATGTAAAGGTTAGTTAACGTAACTAGGGTTAGCTGGAAAAGTGTAAGCAACTCGTTAGGTCGCTAGACGTCAAGGAGAAGCGGGCCATGACATGGCAAGGCCAGTTGACGTAGGATGCGACGAGGTGGGTACCAAGGTGGTCTGAAATTTGGGGTCGTCACACTTCACTTTCTCATCGCCTCTTTCTCTCGGTCTCCATCTCTTGTTCTCATTGTCTCTCTCTAATTTTCAATCTCTTCATCGAAACCAAATAAGCAGTTCAGTGTTGTTGGAGATAAATATAAGATTTCATTGAGATTCGCATTACACGAATCTTTAGACAGATCTAAAGATTCATTTTCATTATTTCTATCTTTATCAAGATATGTGTTGCGTATCTCGATGTCAATCTTGTGACTATTAACAAGATCATAATCACCTAACTAACTTACATAGATTAATTGTATTGATATCCTCGAGATATGTATCACGTATCTCGAGGCAAATCTTATAGTTTAATAACTAACCATACACTTGATTTTCTTTGAGATGGGATGACACGTATCTCGAGGCATAAACTACCTCTCCAATAGCCCACATTCAACTCATTTACCTTCTCGATGTTCACATTATGCGTATCTCGAGACAAATCAAATGTATATTATTATTTAAATTAAACTATATGATTCATTTTTATATATAAACTATATTATATATATAAATATATATACACCTATGTATTTTTGCGGCTATAAATTCGCCACGCGCCAAGAACCATCCTTGTACATCCTACGCGTGTCACCCTCAACCCCGCATGTCACTAGGCGCCCACCAATTTATTAATTATTTTATTTAATTTTGTGAGTATCTCTTCAATTTATGTCCAAATTAAATCTCAAAAAATACCCCAATTTCGTCAAAAATTGGAAAATATTCCCATCGTGTTTCGAAACTAACAAACACTGCGTATACACTTCAACTTTACCCTATTTCAATTCGAATAGGGTATAATATATCAAATAGGCACTCAACACACAAAAATAATATTACAAAAATAATATTTAGACTTATGATCTCCGATCCATAATATGTGGGTCCCACTTCAGATACTTAAATCCCAAATTAAATCCGAAAATATTTAATTAGCATCCTAATCAAGTTTATGAAATTCTCATATGTCATATCAGTCTCCCTAATTTAAGATTGTAAGTCACTCACAATCAATACATATATTCATATCAGCCACAATACTAAAATAATAAAAACTATAATTAAGTATTCATTATGTTTTGAACAATTAAATCAGAAATTTAAATTACCTTCTACATGCTTTTCAATAGTCTCAGGATCATCCTCTGCGACGACATGAACTTGTCCTCGAGCCGGTCACACAACACTAGCCACTAACTCTGTTGTTAGCGTAGGATAATATCGTTGCACATGCACTGGTTGTCCACATATGTAACAGATAACCCTAGGTTTCTGTGAAGCAACACTAGCTTGTGAAAATTGCCTTAAAGCAAATAGCTAAGAAATATATTGACCTATTCCTCTACCGCCAGCTTGCGGTGGTGGTAGGATAGGTCTTGCTACTGAAGCCTATGCAACTGAAGGAACTGGTGCACTAACATAAGTAGTAACTAGCTAAACTGTATAAGAATATTCACCCTGAAAAGTATTTTTCTCCTTCTATTTAAAGAAATCTTGAGAACGCTTAGTTCCCGAAGATTGTGCTGACTGAATATGCAAAAATCCATGAGCCCTATGACTACCAGGAAACTACGAAACTGGTGGTGGAACAAGCATTGCTTATAATGGTTTAGCTATCATAACTGCTTCCACCTCCATTGCACTCTCAAATATAAATGCGTAGCCGATACAACGGTGAGAGGAAACAATAACTCGAATTTCATATTTCAAACCCCAAAGAAGTTTATCAATCTTGTTCTCCTTAAGATCAATCATTTCTGGAGTAAATTCATTCAATTCCGTGGTCTGGTGCTCACACTGCCTAACTGTCATCTCTCGTTGAGTTAGATTGATAAACTCAATTTTTTTCCTATTCCTAACAGACTTAGAAAATAATTCTTATAAAATAGTATCCTAAACTGATGTCATGTAGTAATTAACAAAAAGGTGACCAGTTTAACCTTAAATCGGTCTTCTACTTCAACAACAATAAATCGTTGCTCCATCTCTAAAATTCATATTTCCACAACACCATCCTCCATAGAACCATTAAACCTCATAATATCGTATTTCATAAATTCCTTCCTAGCCATAAGAAATGCAACCTGCTTAGGATCCATAACAATTGTTGGTGTCGCAACGTGATAAACTGGAGAATCAACGATATATTGAACTGAAGCAGTTCCAACAGACTCAACTATTTCCTCTATTATATGAACCTTAGGATTGGCTACAGGTAAAAGATTAGGTTATGGTGGTATAATCTGTGTCATTATCATAGCCATCAGCTTAGCCTAAGAATAGCAAATCTTTCATCAGTCAAGCATAAGATTCCATCATCTATTTCATTTGTTGCTCTATCATATCTTTCCATTGTCTATCATCTTTTTTATTACCCTAATGTCCAGGTTTATCAGGACCCTTACCACCGATACTCATCGTATCTGAAACATAAATGGGAGATAAGACCATTAGGGTAACATTCATAAAAGACATGGAAATTATATCTACTTAATAAACATCAATAAACATAACAAATAATGTATAATACTCTTTTCATTTTCATTTCTCCCAAAACCACAATAAAACCTTCTATCAAACCCTAGGTTATCAATAACTTGAGCAATAATCTCTAAGTTAGTAAACCTAGACTCTGATTTTAAAATATAAAAACATAAATTAATTGCAAGCAATAAAACTAGGCTTCGAATCAAGTTATGATATCAAGCTATATCTAAGTTATTAAATGTAGCAAAACATTTAAACTTAGGCTCTGATATTAAGTTGTAACATCCCTATCCCTATTAAAGCGATATCTGACCTAAAACTCTTATTAAGCCCTGGTACACCAACCAAGCTTAACTAGAGCTAATACCTTTCCATCCTTACCTGATAAACATAACTTGTATATCTTGAAATACCGAATAAAAATAAATAGAATATGCAACGAACCCATAACTTCTTTGATAAATTCAAAAGATATACAAATACACAAAATCACCTGAATAAACCTTTGTTATAGTCCTATTTCCCAACCATGTTATATTACACAAAATATAGTTCAGACAGTGTAGATATACAAAAGAGTTTATTACATCAAAGAGAAGAATACCTTTTATCTTCTCTTTGCTCTTTCGTGAAGCACCTTGCGATGTACCCGAAATGTTCAAAGGGGTAAGCGCTCCAACTTGCTCAACAAGTGATGCTTGCATACTTATCAACCATTTACTAATAGCCAATGAGATAAATGAATAACAATATGAATCAATAATAGTTATTATGTGCAACATAAACAATATAAACAATATCTAATCTGATGCAAGTAATTCGGTGCATTGCACTAGCACTGTGACCCTTTTATTTCAATTTGAGCTAAAACTAGAGTCCTTCCCTCCTTTATACAGAAATACAACCTATAGAGTCCACGCATTGGGCTGTAAATCCCATAAAATGTATTTAAATATAACAGGATAGTAAATAAACATGGTTCCAGTTATTTTTTTCATTAGAGAGTCGGTATTTGTTCGCCTTCCTCTTTATACTCACTAGAGATCGGTATTTATCCGCCTTCCTCTTTAAGTTTATTAGAGGTTGGTACTTATCCATCTTCCTTATTATGTTCAACAGAGATAGGTACTTATTCGCTATCTTGTTTTATTTTCATTACGAAACCCTCTCCATTTCACTTCCTAGATTTAGTTTGAAAATTTGTAAATACCATAAGTCACAGTACAACACCCCAATCCCACTCCATGAACTAGATGAACTATTAATACTAAATTACATAGCATAATTGATAAATAAATGAGTTCCACTTACCTCATTTTGAGTTTCCTTAGAGTTTATTCGGCTAAAGTCACATTGTGGCACCTCAAGTCCTTCCTCGTTGATCGAGAACCTAAATTAGATTAATTGACATGAATACATGTCAATACTTAATGTTTAGGATCCTTAAATTAGTCCCTAAACCCTCGTCAAAACTTAAATGAATTTTAGCAACATTACTGATTTTTGAATAGGGAGCGTGTTTCTTACTTTGGTGGGGCGTGCTCCACTTGAGTTCATTAATCTTCATGAGGAAACACGCTCCATCATCCTACGACTGAAAAACTGAATAGGGCAGCAACCCTTGTTCGGTCCACAAATATATTCAAAACCTCCCTAAAACATTAGGGAGGGCCTCAAATGAGGATTTATAGCTTCAACAACCAACAACAACAACAACAAACCAAAATTGATCAATAATTCATCACCAATTCACAACGAAGCTCAACAACTTCAAAAATGAAAGTTTGATAAATAAGATGGAAAACTCATCAATTAACACCCAATTAAAATGTTATAATCCTCTTCTCCATCTCTTGAGATTCACCGGCAACTTCAAACCCTCCCAAGCATCTCTCCATCTTAATTTTGATCATAACAATGAGATAACGATTAAATAGTTTTGGTTTATATATTATTTTCCTCGAGATTTGCATCGCAAAAATCTCAAAGCAGATATGATAAGTTAGCTTCTAAAGTGACACTCTTACTAAAGTGACACAGATCAAACTCTATTTCTCACTCACACGGATCTCGAGGAATTCCAATGATTCAAATAATTTAAATAATAACTATAAGTTATTTTTATATATTTATATATCGATTATAAATAAATAATATATATACTTATATATTTAACAACTATAATTTTTTACCGGGCGCGCCAATGAGTACTCTCGGACGTGCACACTTATTTGACAACCCCCACGTCACACTAGGCGTACCGATAATTCATTAATTAATTATTTATTTTCCAACTATAAGCTTATATTAATTTACAATAATAAACTATATTATATTTAATTCATTATTAAACCAACTAAACACAATGCAATCATCTCAACGCACTCACACACTAATCGAAACAAGTCAGGCTTAACCATGAGTCTAACTCAGGTTAATTAACATTCAGATTATGGTTAATCACATCTTTAAGAACATGGGTCGTTACAACTAAAGTTACACACATCTTGACACATCCACCACTTACGCTCATCCGGAGATGATCCAATGGTCCAAATTAATTAAATCAAACTATAGGTCTATATATGTGTGTGTAGCTATGTATTTTAATGCCTGCGAATTCACCGAATGCACCAACGAGTACACTCAAGCGTGTACATTCATTCCATGACTCCCACGTTTCACTAGACTTACCGACATTAATTAATTGTTTATTTTACAACTACAGGCTTATATTAATTTGTATTAATAGCCTATAATATATTTAATTTATTATCAAACAATCCAAAAATAATTGTAATGGCCCAAAATTTACTAATAGTAAATTATATCTAAATCAAGGTCGCTGACTCGTGACGCGGCCCGAGAGCGGGTACACTGGTCTAACACTCGGCTCGGAGACTGAGATGTATGATATTTTTGAGTGATGAATGCCTAATGTAATGTATGTGTATATATTATTCCCGAGTTTGTATTCAATTTTATTATTTCGTAAGTTCGGCGCGTGAGCGTGGGAACCGGTAGAGAGTGACATGATGAGTTTTAATTTATTGGGATGTGATCAACATATATATATATAGACACACTAGATCTATGGTTTAATGTGAATCAAATTACAAGCCTAAGTTAAGGAAATAAATCCTACATCATAGATATGCCTTGAGATTTGCACTAGAATGGTATTCTAAGATATTTGAATTAGGAATTGGTGTCAACACAATAGAATTAATGGAGGTAGGAGCAAATGAGAGCCATTGATAAATCATCTAGATGAACAAAACCCATTAGATGTATGGCTAGGATTGGGACAAAAAATACACTATATAAACAAGACTTAGTGCTTGATCTAAACATGCAAGAAACATAACTTTGAAATAAAAATTCAAAGCTTAGGAGCTGCTAAAAACTGATGTTGATGATAGCAAAATCATCAAGTTGGAGAATAATTCATCAACTAAAGCAGAAGACTCTAGTCTTAGGAATAACTACATACACTAGGTAACAAATCTCATATTCTTTAATTTGAAAGTTCAGCTATATGGGTGTGTTTGAATCCAAAAACCAGTGACATTTTCATAATCTCCTTTTCATGTTGATAATCCAGCTATCAAGAAGTTCTCAATTTGGTTTTGAAATAAAAAAGTTATGAATTTTTAAGTTCATGAAGTAGTAAAACAAAACTAAAAATTATGCATGTTGTTATGAATCAGTCTTTTTATTTTCATCATAACTTCATCATTTTAAATCGAAATGGACTCATCCTAGTGGCATTTGAAAGCTCACTCAAAGGGAAACAACTTTTGCCTACTGAACAATTTTGAAATTCTAATGTTTTCATGTCTAAAAATCATTTACAACTTTGGTGATGAATCTAGAATTTAAGCGTTCACAGTTTTGTTAATGTCCTTTTGTTTTGAGTATAACTCCCTCATTTCTTATTGGATTGAGTTCATCTTATAGTATGACGTTTTAGGATATGTTTGTAGGCTTCTATTAGAAAAATCATGAGTTTTGAAGCTATAGTTTAGGAGAAATGAGTTTCAAAATTGTTGGTCGAAATATAAAACTATTTTAAGTCATTGTGGCAAATTTTCCATATCTTCCTCGTTTCTTATTGAAATTACACAAACGTTATAGTTCTGGAAAGCTAAGACATAGCTCTAAAAACTTCTCTTTGGGCTACAATACATAATTTTAACATTTTGGTAATTGAAATCAACTCACAAGTTGTTGCACCAAAACTGTCTTTATTTAATAAAGTAGGTTTCAACATAACCAAAGTATTAAGGGGGCTGATTGTGAAAAATTACAATTCTAAACCACTTAACCAACCTAAAAGCAAGTTAGATTAAATTTTTTAGGACACCTCAGTGCTTAGAGAGGACTTATAGGGTGTGGAACGTGAGTTTGGAGTGGTCAAGAGCCGATATAGGCTAAGAATTGCGTTCATTTGAGGTGAGTAAACGTGCAGGAAATTATCTCCATTTTTTCCTTATATTTAATTTAATTACATTTACTTGGACTGTTTTTCTTAATTTATGAAATGCATTCATTCATTTCTATACATTCGAACTCCATATTCATTTCATGATCGTGATGATTTCCTTTGTTTATTATTTCTTATCTTGTTTAAATGAAACTTGTTGTTGATGTGACTGTTATTCATAATTGAGTGTGACTTGTGAGATGTTGTGATTCAAGAGGGATGAGGTCTTGATTTAGCGGTTCAACCAGGCACATTCCGTTGGAATGTTTGGGGCGGGTTCTTAGTCTAACCAAGATGTTAGGGTTGGATTCTGATAGTGTATCAATTCTCACGAATGTATTGAGGAATCACTTTATGAGGTTGGGCCGGGTTCCTTCTGAAGAGCCGCTACTAGTAAGTAGTTGGTTATTTTCTTGTGGGCCGAAGGGCACCCTGGGTTGAGTCTAAGGCACCCCAGACATATACGAGCTTAGTATCACTCCTATCACACCTTAAGTCTTTGTATCCGCACTCACTGATTTACTAGTTTACCCTAATAACTTTTTGCATGCGGTTGTGATTCGGACATACTTTCAGTTACCTATCGTTCTATTCAAGAAATGTGGATAAGTGGCCTCTGTATTTACTCACTGGGATTTTCATCTTTGGTGACAATTGCAAATCCGTCATATAGCAGACGGGGAAAGAGAAGATCGACGACTACCTCTGAGTCCTCGGCGACTGTTTGTTACTCTTTTGTGCAGGTTTATTTGTTTGTATTTAGGATATATGTCTTTGATACATTTTGGGTTATATATTTGGGTTAAGATAATATACATACATGTGATATGTTTCATGATTTCCACATATAGGTGTTTTATGATTGCTTCCGTCGTATTATAAGACTTTCGTTGAATTATTAAGAAATTTTTAAAAAATTTTAATTAACTCTGAGAATTTTGAAAAACGAGAAACGAAAAATACTTATCTTGAACACACAGTTACGAGGAGAATAAGACAAAAAAGCTCACTAATACGTTGTTAAGTCCTACGTGGCTAAGATTAAGGCTTATTGACGGGATTAGGCCGAGCAGTGCGTTGATTAGAATATTTTGTCGTCACAATACAATATTGTCATGCTAACACACCACCTCACTAATCGAGATACGCCGAGCTTAATCGCAAGCCTAAATCGAGTTAATTAAGATCCAGGTTAGTGCTAATCACCTACTTAAAGTAACGAGTTGTTACAACTTACATCAAATGCACGCAATTCCTAGTCTAAACCGGCTCTCAATCACTCCAAATTCGTGTCCCACACCCCGGTGTCGACTCTTTATACTCTCGAGGTGTTTAGATATGATTTATAATCAGTTAGAACAATTTGTTAAGGGTTTAAATTTAGTTATTGGGTTTTGAAGTTGTTAACAAAGCTGCAGATTTTCAAGTGTCCATGACCATTAGCACGCTACCTGTGCCAGAACCCATAATTCTGAACTCAAAATTTTGAGTTCTCTCCTCGGGATTGGCCTCCTCCAATGCCTCGTACCCTCTTTCTCCGCCACCAGGGACCTGACACAACCTCCAGGAAACAAAAGCTTACACTTCAATAAATATAGCATTAAATCACATAATTTACATGCATTTGAACCACCAAACATTATTTTTTCTTAAAAACACTTAAAAACTTTGATGATCATAACTTAGTGATTTCAAACTCAAATCTAGATCTTTTTTTATAGTAGTTGGAGTGGATTTTTACAAGGAATCTAAATATGAAGTTAGATTTAAAAAAAAAAAAAATTCCTTTTTAGATCACAATTCAAGAATCTTAGAATTATTTCAAAATCCCAATTTGGCTTAAACTTGCAAATTCAAAAAATGGGACTTGGGGATTCAAAAGAGGCTTTATTTTGATCACAATGAACATAACAAGACTCCAATCTCATTATACAACAAAAGCCCTATGATCTCATACTCAATTTCATCAATTTGAAAGTGTAAGAGCATAGATTTGATTACGTAGGGTTGTATTGTACTCTAGCCCTTGAATTCTCCTTCAATTGTTGAAATTGACGTCTTCTAATCTCCAAATGAGTGAATTCCAACAACCTATTTCACTTCAGAATCTTTCTTCTCCTAAGTTGGTTTTATGTTGCATGTTCATGAAAACCTAAGTGTTGGTATTTATAGCCTCATGTGGGTTTAGATCATATCCCCACTCATTTGTCCTCATCACCATCTCTAGGTAGATCTAATGATTCCCATTAATCTCTACAACTCCACTAACTCCTCACTAATACAAATAGTGTACACATCTATTTAGTATCTTGTTGAAGTGAGGATCTTGAGGCCCATCTACGGCTAAGTTTATTCACAATTGACTTGGGGTTTCTAATTTGATTAAATTCATACCATAGCCCAAGAAAAATATAATTTGGTCACATTAATTAATGTGTAAAAATTTATTTGACAAACTAACCATATCGTTCTGAACTCAAGTCACACGCTCGTACGCATCTTGAGGTGTATATATGCTCGTGTTCCGACGCTTAACAACAAGTATGTAAAAGTGATTTAGTAATTTATACACATAAATACACTAGGAAATCACCATATAAATATAAAATATATCTCGGCCCCGAGCCAAGGTAAGACCGCGTATCTGTCGAGCGGTCTCATGTTGCGGGTTGATGATCCTGATTAGGGATAAAATAAGGGTTAGGAATTTGGGTCGTTACAGATGCATATGTGGTCATTCCACCGTTTAAAGAGTTAAATCTTATTGACGTGCTAACTGAAGTGCCACGTAGCTAGCCAAGAAGAGTAAAATTGTTTTTTAGTGAACCGAACGACTCATTTCAACAAAGAAAAAAAAACCCTCAAATTCCTCGAAATTATAAAAAACTCAGTTCAAGGACCAAAAACATTAAAAAAACTCAAAAAGTTTAGGGACCAAATGTACACCAATGAAAGTTCAGGGACCAAATATATACTAATGGAAGTTGAGGGACCAAAAGCATAAAAAAAAATTCAAAATTCGAAGACCAAATTATATGTTTTGCCTTGTTAAAATGATATTCAGCTAGGGAAAGCTTTGTTTTGTACAATTTTCCTATAAAATTTCTTCTCTATCTTTATAGCTTTTTCCTTTTCTTTTTCTTTTCTCTTTTGTTTTTGAGATAGGAATCATGTCTGCTTTTTTTCCTCCCTTGTACTTGCTGTTGTCACGGCATGACACAAAACAGTCACAAAAGTGGTGTTTTGGGCCGTTCATGGACGTGGTGATCCGGTACTACATATTCTAGGTTATTACGCCACGCTAACTTTTCATGTTTAAACCCACTGCCACTGGCCCACTAACACATGAATGGCAACTCATATGCTGTACGTTATAGTTGCCGCCTTGCCGGCCATACAATAACGTAACATTACCAATCATATATGTACGTAGTAGGGAGGCACATATTCAATACATGGAGAGGGTAGGGATGCAAATGGGGAGGGTAGGGGATGAGGACCAATCTCCATCTCCATCCCCGCTTAAGAATTCATCCCCTATCCTCATACCTATCTCCATGCGGAATGAACTTTCATCCTCATCCCCGCCTAATCCCTGCGGGGATGGGGAATCTTCATGGGGAAAAAGCTTTCTTCATTTCATTCTCCATTAGAGATCCCTGCGGGAATTCTTGCGAGGATTTTGCAAAAAATCACCACAGGTAAATATTTTGTCTCACTTAATTTTTTTTCAAAATAGATTTATAAAAAGTATGGTACACATACAGAGGATCACAATTGTTGAAAATTTCAACCAAATAAAGTATAACATATAAATATAGTAGTAATTTGCAAACAATTCAAAACAAAACATATAATTAACCAAACAAGTTAAAATTATAAATCACATTAGAGTTTGTTTATTACTAGTATTTTTTGGTGAAAGCCTTGTAATATTATATAAAATTGATATAATACAATATATATAGATGTATTTGATATATATATATATGGGGATCCCCAATGGGGATACCCGCGAAGATCTCCATGGGTAATCCCCACGGGGATCCTCAATGAAGATACTTACGGGGATCCCCACAAAGAATATCAATGGGATGGGATTCTCTACGGGGATCCCAGCGAATATATGTTTTTCCCATCCCCAGCTCTTTTTCAATTTGCCCACTTGCATTTTCAATTTCGGATACCAAGTAATTGCATAATATCCCTAGTCATTTTTATGTTTTTGGATATTCAGGAATAGTAACTGATTCAATAAATTTATGGAGTTCCCGAAATAATTGACTTACTTATTATTAATTAAGAATTTTTTATATAGCTAGAACGACCTTCACAAATTGCGAAAACTAATTTATTTAGAATTAATCGATTGAAGCTATAGCGTCATCATTGGCTGAAATAAGAATATCTGCGAGATCCGTGTGACAATTTGTATCAATTAAACAAATCGTTGTAATTCCTACCGTACCCATACCCGCGTGGGTATGAGATTATATCTTCATCCCCACCTCCATCCCCATTTAAATTTTCCATCTCCATTTCAATTGCGCGGAATCCCCGTCCCCTCGGAGATTCCCCGCCCTGCTTGCATCCCTAGGAGAGGAGTGGGTAATATTTTTTTTTGGTACAGAGTAATAGAAGTTAGCCGTTGTTTTTTTCATATATATATATATATATAATTTAGTCGATGCCAACTAATTTGGGATTGAGGGTATGTTGTTGATAGAGTAATAAAAGTAGTTTGGATACATTTTGCTATTTGCACTCGTACATCTTGATACCTACATCATTAGTACTACACAAATAATTATGAAGCAAAAGTATAGACAACAACTAAACGGACCCCAGTTTTTGCTAAACGGACCTCAATTTTTTTTAAAAAAGAATTAATTCATGTGTGAAATGACGCCAAATAAATAGGTTTTTGCTTACCCATACCCCACTCATTCATACCCTAGTCACCCCTTTGTTCTCACTTCCGACCTCGATCTGATGAAATCCGAGTGAAACCACACCGATTCGATGTCGTTGGTGTATTCTCCACCTATTTTCATGTCAATTTTTGGGACTTCTTGAGTTTTTTTTGCGTTTTTTGAGTTGGTAATGGCGTTTGTGGTTTTGTTGTTGAGTTTAAAGCTTTTAATTTAGAGCTTGAATCTCACATTTTCGGCACAAAATATCGATGGAATCGAGAATATCTAGCGGTTTCAAGCAAAACCCACTAATTTTTTGGTCGGCTTGATGTATTTTTTTGGAGTTTAAATTTTTTTTTATTCGTTCTTATCGTCCGTGGGTTTCGAACACACAAGGTCGAGACTGTTTTGAAAGTCTCACTCACACAAGTCCGAGACCGCTTTGAAAGTCTCGATTACACAAGTCCGAGACCTTTTTAGAGGTTTCAGTCGGCTCCCACAGAGACCAACACAAGACTGAGACCTATTCTATGGTCTCAGTGGGAGTCGGCCGAGACCTCTAAAGATGTCTCAATGTAAGACGGCCGCATGTGACCGAAACCCGCGGGCGACACTTCTTCACTTCTAGTGCATGAGGTGATCAAGGGTATTCTGGAATTTATGAAAATAAAGGTGGGGTACGTTTAACAAAATCGGCTTCAGTAATAGGGCCCATTTGGTAAAAATCGGGGTCCGTTTAGCCTTTGCCAAAGTATATCACACAAACATTTTCCATTTGGTATATACTCATTTTGAGAGACCATTTTGCTATATTAAAAGAAAAAAAAAAGAAAAAAAAAACGAACCTAATTTTTTCTTTACAAAATTATAGATATGGAATTTAAGTCTTTTAAAGGAAATATAAAAAGAAATAAATACATAGTAAAGATAAAAGTTATTTATGAAAGTTGGTGGAATTGGCGAATGTAACAGCTTGTATCATTAATTTAGGTGATTAGAGTAAACCCGAGTCATTAGTGGCCTAACCTAGCTCGACCAACATTGAGTCATAGTTGAGTGAGCTCGAGAGTGGTCGTCTTATATGAATTTTATTGTGTGTGTTGTGTATGTTTTGTGATATAAATATGCTATGATGTTAAGAGCAAAAGTTGAGAAAGGCATTGATTTGAGAAACAGAACAACAACTAGTCCTCAGTAGGCGGGATTCTATCATAAACCCTCTCAAAGGGCTCACCCATCCATCGCTCAAGACGTGAATCTACCAAAAATATTGCAGCTGCTATCATTGACAGTGCAACATTGCACCATTTTTGTTAGCTTAATACCTCAATGAGCACCTCCCCTCGCTGGTGAAACTCCGGTGGCTCTCGTGTGAGTCGCTTTAAGGGCACGATGGAAATCGAGGAGGAGCCTGCAGAGAGCTGGAGGGAAGTTGTGAGGAAGGGAAAATACAAGGTGAGGGATCTTCAACTTCAAGTTCAACAACAGAATACATAAGGAAATAAATGGTACTTTGGGGAGATAGCAAACAATTTATGGTTGAATTGATGAAGAATGAGGCTGCTAAGATATTTGAATACTATCCAAAGGTGACTTTCTTGGTGGTTGTGGATTCAAGGGCATTGAAGTGGGTGGTTGAGGTATTGAAAGATGTATTAAATGGCAAGGACGATCTACACTACAAGAAAAAAAGTAAACAACAACAAACTAATCAGTTGCAGAATTGGTATGGATTTGTTGCTAAGCGACTCTGCAACATATCGGCAACAGATCAGAAGTGTTGCTAAACTCTTTGTCGCATATTGAAGTTAGCAACATATTTTGGGTCTGTTGCTGTTCAACAACAGATTTGTGACAGAAATCTGTTGCTGAACAGCAACAGAAAAAAATATGTTGCAGATTGTAAAAAGGGATTTTGTTGCAAATATGTTGCAAATCAGCAACAGACATAGTTTGTTGCTGATTTGCACAATCAAGACAAGTCATGCGGTTATTCTTGATTTACCTGATCAATAAAGAAATGCCAATCGTCTGTTGATCTCTTTGCAAAACAATGACAGATCGAAACATACTGACTTTTTTTGTTGATCTATAAAATCAACAACAGAGACTTGGTCATTGCTGATTTGGAATGGTAATTTTTTAAAAATTACAGTTCACTGTAAATAGTAAATGGAATTCTACAAAGAAAAATTTGAAAAAAAAAAAAAAAAAAAAAAAAAAAAAAAAAAAAAAAAAAAAAATTTTTCTTCTTTTGCAATTAAAACGAAAATTGAGAAATTGTTTGTATATTATCAAAATTTGACAAAAAATATCTACAAAATGTGGAGATTAACATTTCATAATTAACTAGTAGTATATTATATACTACTAGATGAACATTATCCAACAAAATACAAAATACTACACAAATTAAGATGGCTACACAAATTAATTTACATATATATCTACAATGTCAATCCCACACTCTTACCCAATTCTATCACCGATACAAGATAGACACCATACAATTTCCGGGGGTAGGAGTGCGTGTCCCATCCAAATCCTGAAAATGAAAAGGAATAATTTCAACAATATTCGAAATGCAATCAAAATATTCAAACACAAATGAAAAAATCCTAAAATTAAGCCTTGCTCATCGACCTCATACATAAAAGATCGCACACAGTGACACACACAAAAATTTCCAACTCAAAAGGGAATGAAAGAACTTCCATACATGACATTCCATGCATTTTTTCAATTTTTTTCCTCTTGTACATTCATTCATATATATAAGTAGTTAAAAACATAAAAGAAGAAACCATGCAACCCACAAATGAACCATTCTAAAAACTCAAAACAGTAAGAAATGAAAAAATTCAATGACATGAGAACAAATCTAAGATAATTTAGCAAATCTCAAAATATGTAACTATTAATTGAAAAAAGTCAATGACATGAAAAAATTCATATTCTTCTTTGATAATACAAATCGAATTCATATTTTTTTAATTCACCACTCTCTTGCAATGGATATATACTCTGAAAGAAATTAATTAAGAGGACAACAATATATTATATATGGTTCCAATTTCTGTTGTTCTTGTAGTGATGCAAATATACTAGAATGAGATCGTTATACCTTGCAAGACAAAGTTAATCTTATAAACATTAAAATATATTTTTAGACCAAATTTCAACCATTCATTCAAAAATTTAGACTTCAATATTTTCATCCACCAACTAACATGCATTTAGACACCTAATGGTTATATACAAACATTGTACCTCCCATTAAAGCAAATGAGTAGGAAGAAATTAGATCAATGTTTAAACATAGACAACAACAAGGACTCGATCCTAAATTAGTTGGGGTTGGGGACATGGATCAAACTCTTTTATTGCGCTCAATCTAGTGCAATTGACGGTGTGCTCTCCAAATCATGATGTTTAAAACATTAAAAAGAAAAAACAGTAACAAAAACAAAAGAAAAATCAAGCCAAGTTAATTTATATTATGTATATAGAAGCATGAGAACAAATCTCAAAATATGTCACTAGGTTATGTGTTGGGTTGCATGGAGACATTATAATGCACTATTAAACTATGTATGCCATGCACATTTATTTAAGGTACATACAATAGTTTATGGAAAACATAACAAACTAAGCTTACAAGGAACATAATCTAATGGGGAAAAAAAGAACTGAATAGGTGGCATAGAATATTGTTACATGTGGTTCAAGTTCCAATATTAGATAACATTGAACATAGAATATTGCTACATGTCCATAAGTCTTGAACTTCAATTAATTTCATAACAAAAATATTCAAACACAATTGAAAATAGCATCACATCCAAGTAAAGTGAAATTGACTACAGTGTTGTTTCAACCTATATAATTGTCAAAGCTTAATGAAGGCCTCACATGTTAAAATGCAAAGTCTAAGAAATCATTAATATAGTTCACATTACTTTTACTAAGGTTGCACGTACTCTTTTGATTAAGTTAAGAACATCATGTAATGAAAAAAATTCGATAAAAAGATGACCAATTTGCCAATTTTTGCAATTAAACTGAACAGATAAATTCATGGTGATGATTTAAATAATAAGCTCAACCTATATAATTGCTCAAGTTATTTTCAGGCCTCACATGTGGGTAAGATATTTTGTGAATAAAATAAATGGCAGAAGGTTACATACCAAATGAATCTCTGAAACTTGCAACCCAATTGGTGAGGTAAGTTTGCCTCCTTATGCAACACCCATATCAAACGTCGTCGGTGCACATACCTGCAAAATGAAGTAATCACATCGACTACATTAGAAGGGAAAAAATGTGAAGATATACATTACTCGAGAATAACAGTTTACCATTAAACAAGATAGGACATCCAATCACTCTTGCCGTGGCGGTGGTCGCGAAAGGCGGCATAAGTTTGCTTCATAAACTCATCATGATCATCGTGGGAAGGGTCAGGATTGTTTTAAGAAATTTGTGTTTCTTTGGCTTTTTTTGTGTGTGAGTTTGTATATACGTTTGGTTAATTAGTACTTCAATTTTGCTACTGTACTATGTTTATGCACTTTATACTTTTTGTTTTCTAATGTTATGTTTTTGGTGTGTGATCTTCGTCAACTTCTTCCTCTCTTCTCCGTTTCTTTTGAGTCTTATTAGTTTTGATTAAGAGAAATTCAAGTGAATGTTTTGATCAAAACATTGGAGTTGAATGATTTGTTTTATCATATTAATTTATGCAAAATCTATTATCTTATCAATTATTACTAATGAAGTATATAACTAAATATATTTTTCTTTGTTTTACAAATAAATATAATTATTCTTCAATTCAACAGATATAGACACTACATTGAGTTTCCAAATATAAATACGTATCAACTAAATGACAATCACAATTAGTAAACATTATAACAATATATATAAGTTATAACTCAATAAGATCTCATTTTTAGTTGGAAATGCATGCACTGCTAAGCAATAATTTATACAATGTACAGATTTACTAATTTACTATATTATTATTCAATGAACATACTATATATGAACTACAATTTACAATAGTAAATGATGATTGTCATATCACAAATTCATGGTGACAATTTAAACTGCGTACCTAAATGCAAGTCCCAATTCGTTGTACTGTTGATGTATAGCAACAGATTGTTTGGTTGTTGATTTGTTGTTGTTTAGCGACAGATTGTTCTGACGTTGATTTGTTGCTGTTTAGCAACAAAAAATTGAGTTGTTGATTTGTTGCTGTTTAGCAACACAGTGTCACGTTGTCGCTATTTTCGAAGCGTATAAGATCTCGTTGATATGTAAAATGAAACCATAGATATCCAAATTTCGGTAGTCATATGAAAACAAAAATCAACCAAAATAGCAAAATAGATTTTCAAGAAAATGCAAACCGCAGATGATAGCCGAAACTCAGTGAAGGAGGAGCCGAGGTCGACCAGCCGCTGCGGAGGAGTCGGGTCGAGCAATGGCGGCGATGGAAGCGGCCGAGCAATGCGCGGAGAAAGATTGCGAGAGGCGACCAGCGGCGGCGGCGTATGCGCGAAGTCCGACTGCTGACGGACAGCGCGAGTCCGAGCTGCTGACGGCGGTCCGAATCAGGCAGCGGCGCGCAGGGTCCGGCAATGGCGGCGCGTGTCCAAGCAATGGCGCGCGCGAAGGGTCCGAGCAGCGGCGGCGCGGGTCCAAGCGGCGGCGGCGGTGCACGCAGAGGCGACCGGCGACGACGCGCACAGGGGGCCTCGGCTTGGCGGATCCGGCGTCGCGGAGCGGCGGATCGGAGAAGGGGGGAAGCGATGGCGGCGATCTAGAAAAGGGGGAAGCGGCGGCGACGAACAAAGCGCGGACGGTGGTGGCGCGCCTTGCGGTCGATCGGCGGCGTCCTTGCGCGCGATGGCGGCGGCGACGGCTCCACGCATTGAGCGCGACGGTGGTGGCGGCGGCGGCTCTTCGACGGTGCGGCGAAATGGTTTTGTAGGGAGTGACGAAATGGGTTTGCTTGGGGAGGAGGAGGAGAGCAAATGGTTTATTAAAACCATTTAGAAATTAGTGACAAATCAAGACATGATTAGTCTGTCGATTGTTTGTTGCTATTTTGTTGTTGATCGAAACAATGAGATCAAAATCTGTCATTGATCACCCTACGTGGACATCCTACGTGGAATTTGTTGCTATTTTGTTGCTTGATCAAGCAACATATCAAAATATGTCGCTGATCACCACGTGGAAATTAATATTTGTAACATTAGAGACAGATCATATAGATCAATAAACTATATGCATTTGCTTTTGATTGCATTTGCATTATATTTGTCGATGATCAACATGCCGCAACAAACTATATGTATATAATGCATTTGACTTGCATTTGCATTATATTTCGTCATCCCATCACGCGCCACATCACACCACCGTCATCACACAATGCCATCGGTCCATTGGGTGGGCTCATGCAGGGTCTATTTTTTAAATCTTTTTAAGGTAATCTTAGCTGTGAGACATCGACAAAAAAAAATTAAGACAAACTTGGAGATTTGGTAAGGTTAATTAATTAAGACAACTTCACAAAAAAAAATCAAGAACAAACTTAATTAGAGGAAATTAGCTTCATTTGAAAATTAATTGATTGGAGAAGAAATAATTATATATGCACATAATCCCTTGAAAATTCACGATTTAATCAAAATCATGATTTTTCAACTTTATTTAAGGGAAACACATTGTTTCCCGCTTTGCACATATTTCTTTTGCTGGCTATATAAAATAAAATCTCATTCATATCAAAACTAAAACAAAAAAAAAAAATTCTTCGAGTGCTCTTGGAATTCACACAAACGCGCAATATGATCAAGTCAATATATATCAATTGAAATTGAGAGATATCTTCAAATTAATTCAAACTATACACTATATATACATTTTTTTTATGAGAATTGAAACTGCTATACTTACCTCTAGCCGCAGCAACAATACTAATGATCATGAAGAGATTTAAAAGAAACATCACAGCAAAACGTCATCCGGACCATTTAAGCCTGAAAGTTGCCATGTATATGCGTGATGATATGATATATACGTGCAGTAAGGTACTTTTGATATCCACTCTATTTCTTCATTAATTACTAATTAATTAATGGCATCTATATATATTTTGTATAAATGTTAGACATACATATATGTAAGATAAGTGGACATCATGTTTTAATTAGTTCCCTGCGTTGCATTGACTTAACGCTATCTAATTAAAAATGAGTAAGTCTCACAGCTAAGATTATCTTAAATACTCCTAAAAAAAGATTAACTTAAATATGATATATACGTTCATTCTATTCCATAAGAAAGGTAATTTCTAAAATCAAATTAATAATCATTTCTTGACTTAAATAAAGTAATTTTTTTAAGAAGTTTGATATGACTGATTGATTGAGACAAAATATCTCTCAAAATACCTTGAAGTTAAAGGGTGTCAATTTTTTGTTTGGCTCATTGGCTCGATTTATCCCGCCCAAAAAAAATATTTTGAATAGTAATTTTTAAAATTCGAATTGAAACTGGGCAAGACTGTGATATTCAAATTGAGGTTCGCGCCGGATCTAAACAAGACCCTCTAAGCCTCATACCTAGCCCAGATTTCAAAAGATTTTACTTTGAAAATATGTCGTTATACATTGTATAATTTATAAAAAAAAAATAAAAATATTAAACTAGATAGCACATATAGAAATGTACTATATGTGAGTTAATTATTTCTTGCGAGTTAATTATTTCTTGGTCACTTCATACAATATATATATTATGGTTGTAAGCGTAAAAATAACTGAGACTTCTTTAATGAATCTCTTAATTAAACTTGTTGCTTCATTTTACCACCCCGCTGAGTGACAAGCTCGTTTTTGTTATCTCACATTTGCAAGTAAACAAGTCGGATAAAACAATGATTACATTCAGAGTACGTGCAAATTTTAAGGAAAAAATCTTTTATTATGTTATGTCAATTTTTTTTTTAATTTTCAAAATTTTTTTTGAAGTTGAAAAATCATGACAATATTTTACTTTGAATAAGAGGAAAATACCGCGCAGCGGCGGCGGCGCCTCGCGGTCGATCGTGACGACGGTGGTGGCGGCGGATTTTCGGCGACGCTGCGGTGGCAAATGGGGTTTGCAGGGACGAGGAGGAGCCCCTGGTTTGAAAAAACCATTTAGAAATTAGTGACAGATCAAAGAACAGACTAGTCCTTTTCTGATTTGTTTGTTGCTAATTTGTCGGTGATCCAGCGCCATAACGTGAAATTGCGGTTGTGGTTCAAGAACAATCAAGAACATGACTAGTTTAGGGTTCTTACGATCTGTTGTTGATTTGTCGCAGATCAGCTACAGACTATGTTTGTCGCTGATCTCTAGCAGATCTGTCACAGATTTAGCTACAAATCAGCGACAAACTAGGTTTTGTAGCTGATCTGTCGCAGATCTGTCACAAAATGGGCGGGAAATTAATGGCGGAAGAAATCAGCGACAAATCAGTGACAAAATACAATTTGTCACAATTTTTGTCACAAATTTTGTCACTGATTTGTTGCTTTTTGGTCAACCGAGTCAAACACTCTATTTGATGCAGAACTGTTGTTGATTTGTTGTTGTTTAGCAACAGATTCAGTCTGTTGCAATGTTTTGATGCTATTCCACATTTTTCTTGTAGTACTAGCAGCACCAAGGTTTTGGCATGAAGGACTTGTCACCTTTTCCATTCAACAGATCACCAATAACTGCAATACAGCTTTGAAGCTCTTGAAACTCTTCAGTAACGGGAGGCAAACAGTGTTGGTCCCAGATGGCAAGGATCATGCCCTTTGGATAGAGATGCTCTAAGTGTTGAGTGCGGCGGCCCAGTAACCCTCGACTTCCAACAGTGGGGGAGGTCGATCGAAAGAATCCCCAGTCACTCAACGGTAGGTCCAATAACGGGGCAACACAAGCGATGAGCGGTCACATGGCTGCCTCATCCCATGCAGTAGGGACATGGGCTTCTCATCCGTAAGTCCAGACTAGAGAACAACAACCTTAACGGCTTATACAACCAATCGCTTCGGATCGGGTCACACTCATGGAATGGGTTCGGTGTGCTCGTCATATTCAGATCATCGTTGTGTGTTTCGTGGGCAGCCATTGATGAGAGGTTGTCTCTCGAGTTGGGGAGGGTCGTCAATCTTAAGTCGTTCGGGGAGGATCGAGCATTACTCTTTTGTAGATCTTCAAGGGAGGATAGCTACGTTTGTCGGAGGGCTCAAGCAGTTTGTGGGGATCTCGTTGAAAAACTTTCGTCTTGGATGTTATGGCATGTGCCCTAGGTCAATCTACTAACATTGTTTATCTTATAATTTTAGTTAATAAAATAGAGGTTTTATTTGTTATTTTATTATAAGTGATTGCATGTTTACCTTATAGTAAGATGCATGAGTATTTGTTAAAATATCTTAAATGTCCATAGTCGATCATTATACTGGGATCTATAATGAATTAAGACTAGTGCGAATCTTGATTGATGGTCATGTGATGATCATGCGTATAGGGATACGAATCAAGATCATGAGTACTTGTTAGGGAATAAGGTCTTGGGACACCGCTATGAGAACACCATATGGATTAGGTCATAGGTGTTACTTATGATAGGTATATCATTTAGTCATTCGACTTGAGATTATCATAGACTTCAATATTATGAGCATGATAATTTGACACAATCAAATGTTGTCTTTAATCGGACAATTATAAAGATTGTGATTGGTTACCGTGTGAATAATATGTGAAAGTGTGTAATCAAGATAGAATTTGTCACTCTCGTATAGAAAGAGATATCAGTGGATCCATCGATAAGATAGACTGATAATGGCCTAGTCCATGTGAATTGATATGATCAATGTCACTTGGATGTTTTTCAGTTTACTTAAAGATCGAGACCAGTACGATTGAATATTAAGGGTGATTTTCAATGCCTTTTGTTTAATCAAATGATATCGCACGACAAAATGATATAATATATGTTATTAATTAGGTTGTATCGATGTTGATATTCATGCTACTTGGGTAGTCATAATGCCTTGCTAGAGACCGCTTATAACTTGTGTACCAAAATGGTTTTTGGTTCACTGTCAATATCGCATGAACCTATTGGGTCGCACACAAAGAATGGCTTTGCACAATTTCAATTGGTCCAGAGTAATGAATTTTATATGATAAAATTCACGACATAAAAGCCCTTACGATTTGTTATAAGATAACTTATTAATAGGGGCGTATGTGTAATTTGCTTAAACTGCCTAAATACAATAGTTGTATTACGAATATGATTATTGAGGGCTTATCAACACATATAAATAAAGGGTGAAACCCTAAAAACGAAATAAGATTTTCGTTTTACAATTTTTGAGTTCTCTAGATTTAGGGAGAGAAAGAAAAATCGTTTTCAAAGACCCTTTTACAATATCTTCAGTATCGTTCTCGCCTTTGACGCATACACCACTATTTTGTGTTGTCTTGTTCGTACCGTATGACAGCGTGTCAAACTTATATCCATTAACGAGGTATGCAGGATAAATCGTACATGAACGCATTGGTCCTTGTGAAATTTGAGGAATCGCATCTGGCACATCGTTTTGTTCAGCCTAATATGTAATATTGCAATATTAAAATCTTGCATGTTACATAATGAGATGTTCCACATCTAAACTGATGTGAATTAGGTGTATATAGACTATTACGTACATATTGCAAGAACCACGCTGCAAATTGTTGCTCAATTTTGACCTCAATAGTTTGATCGGTGATGTTTGGTTCTTGCAAACGAACGATAGACTTGAATATGCTACAAAAATGATACGAGATTAGACACTGCATAGAAAAAATGTCAGAGGAAAAATCACCATGAATTGTAATACCTTATAAACGAAACTACTTCCGGGCAATTTAGTAACACATATTGATGAGCTCCAACATACTCCTCTTACGTGAGGTACCGTTTCCTCGCTTTGCCAAATGGTCGTCCCGGATGAATGAAAATTGAGAATGCACCATTGTTAGCAACACTCGGACCTACTCCACTAGCATCATTTCGTTGGATTCGTTTGTGCGCAGTCCTGATATGATCCTCGAAGTAGAAGGAACAAAAAGAAGTTGATTCCTCAACTAAGTAAGCATTACATATCGACCCTTCAACTTTCGTCTTGTTTCTAACATTGTTCTTCAAATGTTTGAGATACCTATATGATGAGAGAAAACATTGGGACGGTATGTCCGTTAAATTAGGTAGCAATAACCAATATAACCTAAGATATTAGTTATTCAATACAATAAATGTTTATTGATTACAAAAATTACCTTTTGAATGGATACATCCACTGAAACTGTACTGGTCCGGCGATATGTGGGCCTCGTATGCTAAGTGTATAGGAAGATACTTCATTGAGTCAAAAAAACTAGGTGGGAAGATTTGCTCCAACTTACATAATATTTTGGGAATGTTAGAGTGCAACAGCTCGATTTGCGCCATATTAAGTATCCTAACAGTCAAGTCTCGAAAAAATAAACTTAACTCGCTAATTGCGATCCACACTTTATCCTCTAGTAGTTCACGAAAGGCAATAGGAATCAATCTCTGCATGAACACATGACAGTCATGACTTTTCAGCCCAAACATCCTCAATTTGTTGGCGTCCACACATCGACTAATATTTGAAGCATATCCATCAAGAAAGTGTATCTGTCGTATTCAATCACACAAGACTTCTTTTTTTACGTTTATCGAGTGTATAAGACGCTCTAGGATATGAGTTGGACGCAGGGTCATATTCAAGGAAAGGTCGATTGCAAATATCTTTTAAATCTAGTCTCGACTTGACATTGTCCTTACTCTTCCCAGGAACACTCATAATTGTATTAAAAATGTTGTCGAACACATTTTTTTCAATGTTCATGACATCCATGTTGTGCCTAATGAGATTCGTCTTCCAATAACGTAAGTTCCAGAATATGTTTCGTTTCCTCCACCCTGAATACTTGGCAATCTTATTGTTCACATGAACGGATTCGATTTCAGTTACTTTCATCAGTCACAAAGCTTCGATTTCAGCCAAAATTTGTTCCCCATATTTTATTGTCGGTGGTCCTTTTCGACAAGTTGTATCGCGCCTGAAGCCGTTCTTGTCACTTTTTAAAGTGGAGCCACGCGGTAGGAAGCGACGATGGCAATCAAACCAAAAATTTTCTCCACCGTGCTTTAATTGGAATGCATCCGTGTCATCCAAACAATAAGGACAAGCTCTCTTTCCATGTGTGCTCTAGCTAGACAACATACCATAAGCAGGGAAGTCGCTGACAGTCCACATAAGTGCAGCTCGGAGTTGGAAGTTGGTTTTGGTGGAAATGTCATAGGTAAGTACTCCTTCATGCCATAAATCTTGCAACTCTTTTATCAAAGGTTGTAGGAAGACGTCAATTTGATTTGTAGGATTAGTCGGGCCCGGTACGATGATCGTTAAAAACATGAACTCCTTCTTCATGCACATTGAGGGGGTAGGTTATAAGGAGTGAGAATTCCAGGCCACGATGAGTATTGTTTTCCGGATTAGCCGAATGGTTGGAAACCATCCGTACATAACCCTAAACGAACATTACGAATTTCGACGCTGAATTCGATGTTCACATCATTGAAATGCTTCCATGCAATAGAATCGGAACAATGTTGCATGATGATGCCATCTGAAACGTGTTCCCCATGCCAACGCATGTGCCTCGAAGTCGCTTCAGACGCGAATAAACGCTGCAATCGAGGTGTTAGGGGGAAGTAATACATTTTTTTCCAAGCCCGCGTCACGCCACTCCGTCCTTCACATTTAATTATTTCATACCTTGATTCACCGCAAAACTTACACGTCATCAACTCTGAATCCTCGCCCCAGTAAATCATGCACATGGACTCGCAACAATCAATTTGTTGGACTGGTAACCCCATCACTTGCATTAGTTGTTTCGTGTTGTAAAAGCTATCGACTAAACAATTATTACTCGGTGATGCATCTTTACAAAATTGAAGAATTTCATCGAACGCCTTTTCAGAGATATGATGTTCTGATTTGATTTTTTGGAGTCTCGCGACTGCCGACAATTTCATCATGTTCTCGCAGCCTTGCCATAGCGGCTGACTTGCTTTGCGTCTAACATATCATACAAGTTTTCGTTTCAGGATTTGGACGTTGTTCCACATGACACCAATTGAAACTCGGACCCGCCAAGTCGTGCACCATCTCATGATACGATGTACAATAATTGGCTGCATGTGTCCTTTCGTGGTCATCATATCTCATCGTATTGCTAGGTTCGTCATGCACATTTTGAGTGTACATATAATTTTCTTCCCCGTGTTCCGACCAACATTGATATCCTGAAACGAATCCTCGACGAAGTATATGAAGTTATACGGTGTCAACATTATAGTATGAACGATTATGACACTTCGTATGGTTGCATGGACACTGGATTTTCCCCTCAGTGGCGAATGTCCTACAGTGCGTCTTTGCGTATGCTATGAACTCGTTCACGCCGTTAATGAACTCTCATCGAGTAAACTCATTTTCAATACGACTATACATCCATTCTCGATTAGTAGACATCTCGATCCTAAGTTTTCCAGCCGATCAATGGATAAATCTTATCAATTCTTAAAAAGGAAGTACATAAATTCTTATAATTTTCTTTATTTTTAAAAAGTAATCCAAATTAATATTCATTAACTTGGATTATATATAATCTTGTGATTTCAAATATAGCTACGTACCTAGTAAGTATCAAGTAAATGACAATCACAATTAATAAACAATATAAGAATGAGTAATAACTCAATAAGACATCATTTTTCGTTGAAATGCACAACCAAACATTAAGTTAAACAATGTATGCATTTATTAATCCATAATTCCCGCTTGTCTCTCTATATATACGACACTGTACTAAATCACTTCAAAGTTGATATATAGTCACATGAGAATAAGCAACCAATTTAAAAAATAAAGGATGCAAAGATTCCTCAAAATTGAAACAATATCACAAAGAAAAGCAGCAAAGAGATAGTAAGTAAAAATCATCTTTCATTTAAAGAGAACAAGAAAGTATCTTCAACCGTTAACGAAATACCAGTGTCTAAATAATCAAATCTTCGCACAATAATGATTGAATATCTTCTTGAATGCAACACATTAAATTTGTACCACTCACTCACTCACTCACTAGCCATTGCCTATCTTAGCCGACGACCTTTGTAGTCTCCTCCTTGCATAATGTCATGGTTAGGACTACATGTTGTAAAATTTTGGAGTGCATTATCATCATGGTTGTGTTGTAGTAAGGTCTAGGTCTGGCTTTTGCAGGTTTCTTAGACAATATTACAATGTATGCATTTTTAATCTCTTTTCCAACTTTCTAACCATATCAAAGAACAATATTACATGCTATGAACAACAACTATGTACTTTTTGGCCTGATACCATGAATTGCCCAAGTTTTTTTTTTTTCAAAAAGTCCATATAGTCTCGACATTTCTTATCAATTCTTACTAATGAAGTATATAAATTAATATACTTTTCTTTATTTTAAAAATAAATCCAAATATTCATCAATTCCTAATATATATACAGTCTTGATTTCAAATATAGCTACGTACCAACTAAATGACAATCACAATTAATAAACAATATAAGAATATATTAGTTATAACTCAATAAGATATCATTTTTTGTTGGAAATGCACAGCCAAACAATAATTTTGACAATGTACAGATTTATTAATTTACTGTATTATTAATCAATGAACATACTATGAACTAAATTTAACAATAGTACTTGCTAATTGCCATATGACAAGCTAAGTGAAAATTAAAACTACCTAAATGCAAATTCAATTCGTTCTAAATGAGTTTTTCGAGGTTGTTTTGATTCGATTCATGCTTTGCATCTTCTATAATCATAAAATCAAACCTGAAGATACTGATTTTAAGTTGGGAGTTATATTTGACTCTGAAAATATTGGTAACCAAAATAACCACATTAACA
Source organism: Stephania cephalantha (assembly GCA_039657325.1). Taxonomy (NCBI): domain Eukaryota; kingdom Viridiplantae; phylum Streptophyta; class Magnoliopsida; order Ranunculales; family Menispermaceae; genus Stephania; species Stephania cephalantha. The sequence continues at coordinate 13,642,767 of CM077577.1, forward strand.
TATGACCATAAACTTAGGTTGTTGATTTGTTGTTGTTTAGCAACAGATTGTCGAGTTGTTGATTTGTTGTCGTTTAGCAATAGATGGTTGAGTTGTTGATTTGTTGATGTTTAGCAATAGATTGTTGAGTTGTTGATTTGTTGTTGTTTAGCAAGTTGTCGCTATTTTTGGATGTTATTCCACCATATTCTTGTAGTGGCTGGAAGCATAACCTAGGTACGATTTCGTTGAGATATTGAAGGCAAAACTTAGATTTCCTAATTACGGTAGTAAAAGAAAAAAACATAACGATTCAACAGATTCCAAAATAGAAGTATAAGAAAAGGCGCAAACCACGAGTGCTCCGGCGATGATGTACTGGAATCGGGGTTAAGCGAGGCTGGGACTGTGATTCGAAGGTTCACCACATCAACTTCCTGGTCGCGAGGCACTCCACGAGTCTGCTATGCCTTCGTGCTAGTCCACCGGGGTGAAGCTCGGGCCGACGGCGGTGTCGGTGTGTGAGCGGTGTATGAAGGGGAAGGAGAGAGGCGGCGGAGTCACGGATGAGGAGACCCGCGGCGGAGTCGCGGATGAGGCGAGCAGCGGCGGAGTCGCGGATGAGGCGAGCACCCGCGGATTCGCGGATGAGGAGAGGCGGCGGAGTCGCGGATAAGGCGAGCAGCGGCGGAGTCGCGGATAAGGAGAGCAGCGGCGGAGTTACGGATGAGGCGAGCAGCGGCGGAGTCGAGATGAGGCGAGCAGTGGCGGAGTCGCGGAGGAAGAGAGCAACGGCGGAAATGAGATATAGGCCCTCCACCAGTCTGCTACGCCATTGCGCCAGTCCACCGGAGCGATGCTCGGGCCGATGGCGTCGGCGTGCGAGCAGCGGGCGATGCAGAGGAAGGAGAGAGGCAGCGGAGTTGCGGAGGACGAAGATGATGAGAGTGGCGATGAAATAGACCGGGCTGACGATGGCGACGGTGGTGGCGATAGTGCTAGAGACGATGATGCGAGGGGTGGTGAAGGGGGTTTGGCGGGGTGGTTTGCGCAGAGAACGGACGAGGAGGATGGGTTTTGCTTTTTAATTATTTTTCTTTTTGCGACAGATCAGCGACATATTATGTCTTTCGCTGTAATCTGTCACTGATATGTCGCAGATCAGCGACATATTATGTATGTCGCTGATCTGTAGCAGATCAATATACTTTGCTACAGATCAGCAACAGAATCATGTATGTCGTTAATCTGTAGCATATATGTCACAGCCTCATTTTTAATTATTTTTCACTTTGCTACAAATCAGCGACATAATCATGTATGTCGCTGATCTGTAGCAGATCTGTCACAGCCTCATTTACTCGTATCTCTATGTTCATCATATTGGCGGGAAATGTATGGCGGGAGAAATCAGCGACAGATCTGTGACAATATACAATATGTCACAATGTTTTGTCACAAATCAGTCACTGAATTGTTGCTTTTGGGTCAACCGAGTCAAACGGACTGTCTGATGCACAACTGTTGCTGATTTATTTTTATTAAGCAACATATTCTTTCTGTCACAATTTTTTGATGCTATTCCACCATGTTCTTGTAGTGGATTGACCTCGATATATGTGAACATAATTGATCACACCAACAACTATATAAACCCACTTACTAGATTTATCAACAAACCCACTAACATAATCCATGCAAATGGAAGAAAAATCAGTCTTTTGGAGCTGGGAGATCAGTGAAATTGAGGAGCTTTGATCAAATTGGAGAATTCATCACAAGGTAATCATCTTTTTCATCACATTCTTCTTCAAGTCATCAAAATGGAGCTCGAAAATGAGGTTTTCTTCAAAAAAACGAAATTTACTTATAGCTTGCTGATTTGAAGAAGTCTCCCATAGGTTTCAAGTCCAATTCAACCATAAAATTGGGTTTTGGAACTAATTTTCATCAAAATTGAGAAATTGGCCCAAATTAGGAAAATTGGAATGAATGCATGAAACCTTATAAATTGATTCAAATTGTTGTATGATTGATGTTGTTGTTGTTATTTAGAGGTGGTGATTCCCCTATGGGGAGGGGTTAAGGTCAACGGCTTGGGCGAAGGCCACGAAGGAAGAAATCACAGAATTCTTGAGTTGGAAATTCTAAGTTTTGACCTCATTAGCGCGCTAATGGCTTTCTTTAATGCGCTAACCACCTTGCAGAAAATTCAAGAAAAATGTGCTTTAACAACATAGCTAGCAAAAACCTACTTTTGACACACCGATTTTTTGTTTTAAAGGTTTTTGTGCTATTTTGAGGAATTTAGCTGAGAAAATAAGAATTTAATAATTCTTGGGATTTGTATCAAATTTGGTTTATGACTTAAAACACACTAATCTAATTTAAAACCACTGCAATTTATTCTAAAACACATAATTGACTTCAGGGGAATGAGGGACCGTAGCTCGGGTACCGAGAGCTAGGCGGGATCGGATTTGGAAGTCCGGGGAAGTCAAAGCGTGTATTGAGGTACGTAAACTCAATGGAATACCTCACGAATTCATGGTTTTGTTTTATCGATATCGGATTACATGTGTGAATGTTGGTGGCCACACATGAGTTTTGACCCAAATTTCGATTTACGTATGTATTGGTTATGGCTAAATCACTTGCAAGGGTTACTTGTGTTTAGTGCTCGTGTCGGCAGCAGTAGAACATCTCTACGACTGTCGAAAGGGATTTAAAGTGTTCCCTTTACTTGAAATGTCGTCTATATCTGTTAACCGTAGTTGGGGTTTAGTCACTTTAAGCCTGCAAGTATATACGTAGTTCCCGTCCTGTTTTATCGATAACTGGCTAGTTTAGGTCAGGGTTTTCTCATGATTATTTGGTTGTTTATTTATTAATGATTTATTTCCAAGCTTGTTTATTTAGTATGTGTTGTTTTATTAATCGCTACTGCTTTTACTTGTCATATGTCGCCTACATTCATGGGAGTATGAATTTATATTGCCAAATGTCATATTCGCATGGCTAGTAGTTTATCAGTTTTATTTCATAAATATTGTGTGGACTTCTCTTGGGATTTACTCACTGAACTTGACACTGTATTTATTGGATGACCGAGTGCAATTCCTTCGACGAGCAAGGTCAAGAAGGTAATGGGCGATTACCTCAGAGATAGTGATACCAGCTCGTGCTTGACTATAGTATGTATATATTTATGTTTTTGTTGGGTTTTGGGGACTGTAGAGCATTGAATACCTATATATGGATCTCTTGTTATATTATTTCGCCTTTGTTATATGCATGGTACCATTTTTCTGGTTTTTCACTACTTAGGATTGTTAAATAAGCATAAAATACTCATATATTTAAAGACTTCCACTGTGAAATTATTGTAACTTCGTAAATTAACAAACAGGCTAAATAAACTTACTAATCATAAATTGAAGAATAATTGGCTAGGTTAGAGATTATTGGAAAACATGTAGGCAACTAGTTATGTCGCGGGGCGTCATAGATAGTAGGCCACTACATAGAAAGGCTAGGTGACATGTGATGCAACGTGGCGGTGCCCAAGGCTGCCTCAGAATTGGGGCCGCCACAGATTTTGTGATTGATTTGGTTCCTATAACTAAACCAATATATATATTCTTTCTTTTAGAATGGCTCGGAAGGAGTTGCAAGAATTATAGCATTGACTCCAAATCATGTCCTTTGTCATTTTGATTGTTGTTGTTTGGTAGTCCGTGACATAGCATGCTATTAAGTTAGTTTGTTTGTTGTTGTGAATCTTGTTATTTGTGTATTAGTATGCAATCGTATTGTTTGGATTCCAATACCGCGTTATCTTTGGCAAATGAAAATGGTTCTTGTGTTTAGTGTCATTTAATGATGATAATAGAAATTCAGCTTTCATACGGTGGTCACTAGACTTTCTGGGATGTCGGGGATTTCTCCACTACCTTGCATGACACACGGGATAACGCGCCTCGAACGGGGTAACCGGACCTCAGGGTTTGTTAGCGCAAGAATAACTTGGGTGAGCATGACGAGTTTTAAAACTCGAGGGTGCTGACAATTATACATTCCGGTGACGACTAATTCACTTGGAATAGAAGATGCGTAATCGTAAGTACGACCTTTTTAAATTATGATGTAGAGCATAGCTCCATATGTAGTGGAAAGGCTGATGTGATGAAGATCACGGCCGACCGACCTTAAACCATTACTACTTAACCTTGAGTCAGTTTCACATTTGTTTAACTCAAGTATCTCTTTGCATGATGTTTTCTTCAGCATAGTTGCTATATTGATTATGCCACTTGATACTTGTTGCATGTTTGGGAATGTGGATAAATGTCTCTCAGTATTACTTAAATAATTTCATGTACTCACCGTCTAGTTTGTGATGGTAAGTGCAGATCAGTCGAATAGCAGACCGGACAAGGAGAAGATTGGCGACTACCTCTGAGCCGGTGGAGGACTGTTACGACATATTTTGTAGGTTTTGCATTCTTTTGTATTACATTTTCTATGTACTTGATACTTTACTTTTGGGTTGAGTAATAGGAACCCTGACCATACACATGTTGTATATATCATCATTTTTGTTGTATATATGCATGTGATATCTATTTCCTGGTTGTTCCACAATAGGTTAGGCCTTATGTTATAATTTCCACTAGTAACCTAAGAAGACTTCCGCTGAATAACTTGTTAGTTTGAAAATTTTAAATTAACTCTGATTTGTTAGGTATTTGAACTATCTAGTTGACTGTAGGTGATATCGTGTTTTTAATATGGAATAATTGGTAGGTTTTTAGGTGTTTAAATAAGGCTGACTAGTTTCTTGTTAGGTCATATATGAGAGATTATGGCTTAATTAACGATTAGGCGGGCGGTGCCCTTATTTGGAGAAGGGGTCGTCACAGAAAATTACATATTTGCCCTTTCAAACAACTGATTCGGTCACTTACCCCACGTCCCTCAACATTCCCACGCACCCCATCTTCGTTGCTCATCATTGTCCAACCAAAATCACTCATTTTTTCACCAGCTAAACATCGATTTTGTTGATCAAAGAGTACACACAAACGTTGTAAGGCTCGATTGCATGCTATTTAAGGGCTGAAAACACTAGATTTGAATTGTTAGTTTTGTGTGAAAAAATAATAGTTTGAAGTTGTGGTTGTGTATTGTTACGACCCAAAAAACTTAAAATACCCACATCGAAAGTATTTTGGTAAATTCACAAATTTTATTTGTGTGAAACCCTAATTATAAAAACCCACCATAATAGCCACCATTTTGGTTCAAAATCTAAGAAAAAACAAAAAAAAAAGAGTTTGGGTGGTGTTGGTGACACAAAGTGGTGGTGGAATGTACAAATCATCTCCTTATTTGTTTTGTTTTAATTTTTTTTATTTAAGTTGGTGTTAGAGAACCCCGCGAAGGGGCGATCCCGTCACGACATCGTAGGTGAGGGCGACGGCTGTTCGTTGTCCCCGTCGCCGCCGGAGGGGCCTCCACAAGGATGCCCAAAAAAAGAATGGGAAGGGCGTTCCCCTCCTCCCCAACGCATGGGCGCCCAAGGCCAGCGCCCCTGGGCGGCCAAAGCGTTGAGCAGGACTTGTGTCCTGCCCAACACACAACCAGGGGCCAATTTGACCCCTAGTTCACCTAAACAGGGGCCAACTCGCTCTTGATCCACAATTGGGGCCAACTTGGCCTATATACAATAAAATAAAATAAGATAAAATAGGAATATATTAAAAAATAATAATAAATAATATATATATATATATGTTAATATGTTAATATAAATGTATGTATATATGTATAAATATAAAGTAAAATGAAATAGAATGAATATAAAAACAACAAATAAACAAATAGGAAATGTCCCCTACCTTCAAACGGGGCGCGCTACCACGATCTCAGGGGAAACATCAGGCAGGTGTACCCCTCAACCTTGGCACCAGACGACGGGGGACCTGCGTGACCTACACTATTGAGCCCAAAGGCATATTATTTTGAAAATTAATTAACAAAATCAATTGAACTAGCATGTTGATGTGATGAGTATTAATTGTTTAGATTAGCGAGACGGTTCACATAGAACCCCGAGCGCGCAAGGACCGAGAAAAGATATCGCGACGAATCGAGGTAAGTGGGGAGCTAGCTCAATTATCAAACATGACATGCTATTAGATATTATTCAGTCCCGTGATTTTAATTCAAGACTTGGGGAATGGGTTGCGACTTATTATTAACTTGAATGTGACTATATATGGATTGTGAGTATATTGCCATTTGCTCATGTTGTCTTTATCTCATATTTGTGGTTGTCGCCACTATTTGACTATTTCATGGTCGTCGCCACTATTTGACAATTGCTTGGTCGCCGCCACTACTTGAGTATTTTATGGTCGTCGCCATTACTCGAGTTATACTTTGAGATCGATACATGAGATTGGTGCACACATCAGTGATGGCTTTGGACGAACCTATTGTGGACTTAATGGGGCTAGTTAGGGGCATAAAAGCATTGATGTCAACTAATGGTTTACATCCTTCAAGAGTAGGGGAATCGATCACCGATTCTTGTCAATAACTAATATGGATGGAATGGAACCTGACTTACTATATTATTATGTTTTTTATGATATCTCTTTTGAATCACCTTTGCATGATGATTTTATTTATAAATGATTTTATGTTCTCTATGAGATGCTTTATGAAGTTCACTAAGGATAATCGTGAAATACTATTTTTCTTTGTCTTTATTTTCAATTCATGATAGACTCGCATGATTAGTATGTATTACTTGTATGTTTGATGGTTGGGTGGCTTTTTCGCATTACTGAGCTTTGTTGGTTCTTTTAGCTCACCCCACTTACTCTTTAAGTCTATCTTCATCGATATCAACACGAGATAAAGGGAAGGCGATAGCATAGAGATTTGCATTTGATGTGAACTTCGCATGTTATTTATACTATCGATGTTCAAAATATTTAAACATGGGTTGTATTAAGTACTTAATTGGGTAGATTCTAATCCCCGAGACTTGTTGACTTAGTACCTTGGTAGTATACGTTTGTAGTTACTTATGGATACTTGAACACCTTTGTTTAGAATATGAAACATTTTGGTTTTAAATTTCGCAATTATTGTTTCATATGCACAGTTGCGTAGTTCCGCAGGTTGAATTAGGCGCGTCAAGTCGTTATTTGAGCTGGTTCAGGTATCGGTTTGGGTAACGGTTTGGGTCGGGCGACCTGACCCTAGATCGGGGGATGGTCGTCACATTGTATTGTACGGTTTCATTTATTCGCTTAATCTTTGGATATTTGTAGGCTGAAATGGATGAAGAAAATGTAATGGAGGCGGGCGCGGTACACGAAAAGGTAACTTTTCGTGTTTTTTGTAGTTTTTTTTTATTTTTGATTATGAATTACGTACGATGTTGTCTCGGACACACGTGACCAAGACATAGGTTGTTCTGTCAATTGATGATAACTAACACTACGTTTCAAGTCTCGGTAGAAAATGACCAAACCTATGGTCTCCAACACACAGAACCAAGGCATAGGTTATTGTGTTGGTTGGTGTCAACCGAGACATACAGACATGTCTCGACACAAAGCCATCAAGATCATTTGTATAGTCTCGGTGGTCACCCATCGAGTTGGGTGTCTAACCACCTTATTTGAGTGTTGTGTGATATAAATATATATAAATCGACACTTAACTATGAGTCTCGGCAAGAAATGACCGAGACCACCTCACGACTCTCGACCCTGTGTAACCGAACAAGACAGGAATCACAAAAAACCATCTTGAGATGGCTAAATTCCAATGAACAACATCCAAAATGAAAGGAACAAATTAACGATCAACAAAAATGAACTTAAAAACGAAAAATGAAGAATTTCTTCGTTCGTTTTATCGATTTATTGGTGGGGTGAGTTGGTTGAGAGTAAGGGTAGTTTAGGGCCATCACTAAAAAAATTGGATGCCCTTGTAAAATCACGCGGTGCTCTCAATAATATGGTGCCCTTATACGAGGATAGGGTTTCTATAGCGCGACTCTATTTAAATGCCCTCTGTAGTGAGTTGTTAAATATTGGGAGATAAGGTGTAGATAATGAAAAGTGGGAGAAAGAAATAGAGATGGGGATGGTTCAAATAACAAGTCTATGTAATTTTTTATTTACTTAAGTGAGAGTCGAACCGATGACCTCCTCGAACTTAGCCTTTTGATAAAGAGTCTGGTTTTTTTTCTTTATGAAAGGCACAAATTAACGATCAACAAAAATGAACTTAAAAGCGAAAAATGAATAATTTCTTCGTTCGTTTTATCGATTTATTGGTGGGGTGAGTTGGTTGAGAGTAAGGGTAGTTTAGGGCCATCACTAAAAAAATTGGATGCCCTTGTAAAATCACGCGGTGCTCTCAATAATATGGTGCCCTTATACGAGGATAGGGTTTCTATAGCGCGACTCTATTTAAATGCCCTCTGTAGTGAGTTGTTAAATATTGGGAGATAAGGTGTAGATAATGAAAAGTGGGAGAAAGAAATAGAGATGGGGATGGTTCAAATAACAAGTCTATGTAATTTTTTATTTACTTAAGTGAGAGTCGAACCGATGACCTCCTCGAACTTAGCCTTTTGATAAAGAGTCTGGTTAAACCAAACCTTATCGATGTTGTAACAACCTCTATTATAAGTTCACTCCACCTACTTTAAAAAAATGAATTTACAATCTTTCTAAATTACACATCCCCATCGCCTTCCTCACACACATCTTACTACTAATAATGTAGGAAAATTGTATTATTTTTAAGGTAGTATATTAATTTAAAAAAAATATGTGGGGTGAACTTATCAATAGGGGTTGTTACAACATAAGTAGGGTTTATTTTCGTCAAAAAAAAAACATAAATAAGGTTTATTTTAGCCAAACTCTTTGATAAATGATGCGTCTCTACCATCTTAGATTTTTTGACATCAAGTCAATGTAATTACTAATTAGTGATCGGAATAACAAAGTTATTTTTGCAATTTTGGATACGAGTATCTTAATATAAAAAACATTAAATAATATGTGGGGCAACTAGTTGCTTCCTAAAAGTGTTAGGTTCAAGTTTAACCAAACCGCCCTTTCTACACCCATAATTCTAGAACATTACTAAAAATTGAGGAAACAAAAATATGGCGAAAATATATTTCCCAAAAAACAATAGGGGCATTGCTAAAATTATACTAAGAATGATTATGATTGTACCGTTAGTTTATAAATATATACAATAAATTATTTATTTATTACTAAACTGGAAAGGTAAGAGAAGGAGAAAGAATCAGGAAAGTTGGGCATTTGAAACAAGGAAATGATTGGGGTACACTTTAGACATCGACTTTGGACACTTAGCAGTCGTGCAAAGCATATTTTGGGTTGTATCGACGGTGCACGACCATTGAGTGTCTAAAGTCAGTATCTAAAGTGGTACCAACAGCTTTATTGAAACAATTCCAAGAATTTGTGAGATGAAAGCAAAGAGAATCTTAGTTTATCTTCTCATGCTTTATTGTTGAAGAGCAGAATATCTCAATTAAGTTCTACAGAAGAAAAAAATAAAAGCACTGCATTGACCTCAACACCACTTGTCTCTTTATGTGTAATACGAGCAAAACTCGAGTCTTAATTTTCCCTGACCGCCTTTTTCTTATAAGTCAGAAAAAAAAAAAAAAAAAAAAAAAAAAAAAAAAGAAACTACTCAGAATTAACCAAGATGAAACTTGGAAATGCCAGACCCCAGAAACAAGAAGGTAATAATTATGAGAACAGTTTTTTTTTTTTTTTTTTGCTCAGAAATTATGAGAACAGTTCATACTCAACGAACTAGCCAAATAAAATGAATTAACACGTTGGCCTTCTCAAAGAAAAACAAAAAGTAATGAGAACGCATACAAAACAAAAGGATCTATGTGTTTGACTATGAAGAATAGATGGAAATATTCACAAAAAAAAAAAAGAATATATGGAAGCAAAATCCCCAAATGTTATATTGTGAAAATTTGATTTATGCACATTCACACCAAAGAAGAAACCACAACGTTTTGAATCCCCACTTTTAACAACAAAAACTCAATCCTTAATTTGTATTCCATGACTAACTCTTAACAAAAGATAACAAATAAATAAATGAAATAAACAGCCGCAGATCATTACAAAATTATTTGTCGATTAATCGACACCGAATTAATTCATCTAAATCATCAAACAGCAACCACTGGATCCGGTACAAACCACTCATCAACTTCCCCAAAATGGTCATTTGGTCTCATTGTAAGAGACCCAAAATCCTCTTCAAAACCCACAAATGCCTCCCCAAGACCATCAAATTTCAAATCTTGTTCAACATCAATGTTCAAATCATCCAACTCGCCAAACAACTTCATCGAAGGCGCTTCGCTTTCGAAGTTGAAATTATCTAGAAATGGCAAGTCCATTGGCAAATCAAAGTTGTCTAAGCACTCCTCAACAAATTCCCCAACCATTCCTCTACTCTTCTCAATCTTCACCTCTACCTCTCCAACTCCATTTTGTTGAGACTTGTTCAGAATATCGTCATTGATTTTGGCTTCTTCCTCTTTAGGAAACCTCAGTACCGAGATAGGAGACGACACTACGTTCTGCGAATCCTCGGCGGAATCGTAACCGGAGACCGATGAAGTCTTCTTCGGTTTCGAATTTGTTTCATCCGCACCAACTCCTCCGAAGTTAGTCAAGGCATCAGCACCCCTAAACTGAATAGCCATTCTGTCGTAAGCCGTTGCAGCTTCTTCAGCAGTATTATAAGTCCCTAGCCACATCCTCACTCGCTTCACAGGATCTCTAATCTCCGCCGCCCATTTCCCCCACGGCCGCTGCCTCACGCCGCGGAACTTCTTCTCATTTGGAGAGACCCGCCGCCGACTCTGGGGCGGCCTATTCGTGACATTCGTCATCCTTCGCCGCACAGATCTGTTCTTCTCACCATCGCCACCATGACCACCGCCAGTGGTGGTAGAAGAACAGGCCGGCTCTATTCTAATCTCGTTGATGTACCGCTTGAGGCGGTTGCGGCCGAAGTATTCGTCCTCCTCTTCGCCGTCGCTGGACGAGTCGGTGGCGTTTCCGTCAGTGACTGAAATCCTCACCACTTTGGGGTGAGAGAAAGAACTAGAACTGGTGCAGCAGCTAGTCTCAGCAGCTTGATTTTTTAGAGGTTTGTTAGGTTTCACAAACACTCTGCTCACTTTTATGTGCTTTGTTTCCTTGATTGATTTGAACATACTCAAATCCATCAAATCTACTTCTTCAAAACACACATAGAAATTGTTGTTGTGTACCAACACATTGATGGAGAAAACATGAGAGTTTCAAAAACTCAAACAGAGAAAAACAGAGAAAGCAGAGTATTTGAGAGCGAAGGGAAAGAGAGAGAGGGAAGGCTATTTTATAGGATCGGACACGTCCGAAATCACAAAACATGGAAGAAATATCGTATTAAATATATTATTGTTATAATTAATATTATTTCTATTTTTTCGTTTTTTTTAAAAAAATAGAGATTTCCAAAAATGTGCTTAAATTTCCTTTTCCGCTAAAATGCTTTTCGCCGCATGCGAGGGCGATACAGAGCCCTCTGGATGTCACCACGTGTCATAGTACGCATCTCGAGGTATGGGACACGTATTTTTTTCCTTTTAAAGAGCTTTTGATGGTGGTGGCAGTCGGGCACGTGACTTTTGCAGTTTAATATGTCGGTCAATTTCTCGGAGAACTCTTTTGCTTATAAGTGGTCGGCTATCAGAACCAGATTTGTTGAGGCTATTTATGGAGAGGGAATTTTTATTATCTTTCTTTCTTTGTTTTTTTTAACCATTAATTTATTTACTGCCATATTTAATCTTAACCCTTTGTTACAGCTAAGAGTTAGCGTGGCAATTGCTGTCTCGGATTTCCCGCAATGTAATTTTTTTGGTACAAATTTTTTACAATTTATGCGTTTTTTTTTATGAGTAACTTTTTAAGCGTTTTAATTACTTTACAAAAAAAAAAAAAAAAAAAAAAAAAAAAAAAAACTTTACAAAATCCTACTAACGTTATAGGGCATGCATTTCAAATTATAATGTGTCATGCAACGTGTAATGGACCATCTGACAAAAAAATAAAATAAAAAAAGAAAAAACGTGTAATGGACTAATGGGCAATGCTCACTATTATTCGATAGTTGACAACTGATCGTTGTTAAAAAACTTGCTGTAACGCTTACGTAAATTATCATTAATTTTTTTTTAAACTCCTAGTTCGAGAGGTTTAAATTAATCTTTTATTAAAAAGAAAAAAAAAGAACTATTAAAATATTTTTTGGTATAGTTAACTTAATTTATTTACTTCAAAAAACAAACTTATTTTCTTGAGAAGATTGACTATTGTCTCCTATGTAAAAAATATATACAAACAAGAAAGGAGATGCCCTTAAACATGCATATAGACTCATTAAATAACCACATGACCGCAAAATTTAGTGGGAAGTGCCGTAACTAAGGTGGTACGTGAGTGACCATTTTTTGACAACCATATTATGTATTAATATATATATTCATAAAATCACTTAATTTAAAATTTTCCATTCAAACTAACCACACAAAACTCTGTCGGGCATCTTGTAAATTAATTAGGGGAGGATGTGAATCGATAATTGAATGCAAAATAAAAATTAAAATGCACGGTGGTACTTGTAGTTGTAGCGCACTCCTAGTCCCAGCCATCCCACTAGAGCTAGGACCTCCATAATTCGCACGCAAATTGGAACCTTTTATATGACTTTGAGATACATATACACACATCTAAGTGCGCTTCATCAATGGGCTGGAATGCATATTTTACCTTAGAGGGCCACTGTGGGCACCCCACCTATTAGTGAAGGCACACCATTATTGAGGGCACCAAGTTGTTTACCAAGGGCACCCAATTGAATGAAATCCCGAAATTGCCCTTAAGTGCACCTCACTACCAATCCACCAATTTCATAAAACGAATAATGAAGAACTGAATTTTTTTTTTTCGAATCCTAACCTCTCTCTCGATCATTGGAAAGGGCAATCTCTTCTTTCTTTCCTTCTCCTCTGTTTTTCGCTCTTTCAAGTCGTGGTGTTCTTCCAATATCATATATCTCGAGTTGTCTTGGTTGGCTACGTTTTAGGGCTCGGTCTTAGGGTTCCAATCTCACAGGAGGTGTTTATTCGACAGCTTATAGGTATGTATAAACACAATTTTGATAGTTTATGGTTCGATTTTTGTTTGTTTTTGTGTAGTTTGTCTTCTACGTTTTTAAATTTGTCAACCCGTGTTTCTCGGCCATGCAGGTCAGAGAAGATGCTCACAGTCTCGGCTACCATGGTCGAGACTTAGATTTTAGTGTAGTTGCACATAGTCTCGTTTAGATAGTACCGAGAATCACATTGTTGTCTCGGTGCGAAGTCTCCGAAAGTTGTAATGTATTTGTAATCGATCATTGATCGTCTCGGTTATCCATAACCAAGATTTTGGTTAGGTTATATTGTCCTAAGAACCGTGACACTCGAATTGCTCTCGGTCACCACATTCCAAAATTAATTCAGAATGTACAATTACCTTAGTATCGGTGATGTGCAACCGAGACCGAACCCATTGTCTCGGTTGTCAATTACCGAGACTTGGGTTACTATCTCGGTCATGCCTCACCGTGATTATAAATGTTTTCCCGGACCTGCTTGACCGAGACTATATAAATGGTTGAGTCTTCTCTGATTTTTTTTTAATTTTACTTCTGTTTCTATTCGAAGTGCTTACATTCAATTGTTTTATTATGTATGGCTCGTTCCAAGACCCTAATGACTAGGGAGGATACTAGTGTAGAAGTGTCAAGGTCGCGGGAGAGGTGGTCAAAGACCCTCGACTGCGTCTTATCGGAAAGAGAAACAAAAGGTAAATGTGAAGGGAAAGGGAAAATAAACTAAGTGGAATCGTACAAGGAATGTTGAATTACACGATGACGGTTCCAACGTTGACACGTGTCGATAAAAAAATCTTGTAATTGCCCGAGGTGAATATGAGGATCATGCATCGGAGTCTAGTAGTAGTGAGTCATCAGCACCAACAGACACCACTAGTGGGCATCATAATGTGGGTGAGAGTACTAGTGGTGGAGGTAGCCACAACGAAGGGGAGTCACAAGAGCAAGAGCAAATGTGTGCTCCTTTCTCAGGTGGTCCTTCAGATGGATCATTGCGAAAGAGTTTTAAGGATCATGTCGCATTAGCGATTTGGAGCAACAAGGTATCTAAAGTTTCATTGAACATAGTACTTAAAAACTTATGCTTTTCATATAACTGATGAAATGTTTTTTATTGTTGTAGGACCGCTCATTACTCAAGTGTATCAATCGGTGCTCAGATCCAAGAATGGGACTTGCAGTCGTGTCATCCTGACACCGAAGGCCTTCAAAGGATTATCTAGCTTCCGGGTTGAATCCGCTGATAGACTGCTCATACCGTAAGGCAAACAAGGAGGTCACATATGCCTTTGTGGAGTGGTGGTAGCCGGAGACGAACACATTTCACTTACCATTCAGTGAAATCTCGATCTCCTTGGAGGATTTGAGCATTCTCCTAAAGATTCCTGTGACGGGCAAAGTGGTTGCAGTTGAAAACTTTGCAAGGTACACCGAGGAATCTCACGCACATGTGATAAAGCTGGTGTCCAAACTACTCGAGGTTAGCATTGAAGATGCAGAGGAGGAAATGAACATCAGCCAAGGGTTCACGGTACGAAAGTGTTGGCTAAAGACTCGATGGTGCCTCAAAGCTGGTTTGAAGGACACTACTTATCTGTTCGTGAAATGCGTTGCCTGGACGTACTTGTTGTACCTGTTCTCTTGCACACTTTTTGCGGACAAGAGTGGATCTCGAGACTCTATTGCCTTGTTGAAGCTTCTTGAAGATTTGGATGATGTGGCCAAGTATACTTGGGGTGCAGCTGCATTGGCATATTTGCATCGTCACTTAGGGTCTGCCACCGAAGTACAAGTTTCTCAAATTGTCGGCTACCTCACATTACTTGAGGTAATATTACTAAATCTTGTTTGGTTTTTAAATTTTTTTAATAATTAGGTTTTGCATTTTTCCAACAACTAACCTTGTATGTATTGTCAGGGATGGGTGTACGAGTACTTCAAACTCGGGCTCGCCACATCCGATGTAAAGTACATGGACTATGTCCAACCTCGTGTCTCTAGATGGATTCAGAAACACAAGACGGTGATGAACGTTGACAAATGAGGGTATATTAGGAGGACATTGGACAGGTTGCGGCCAAGCGAGGTGATTTAGTTAGTCAATCGTGTTGGTAAACGTTCAAGTTAGTTTACATTAACTAATTACGGTTGTTTATGCTTGATTATGTCACTTGGGACCCTTATGTTGATACCATGGATAATGGAGTTGTGCACCCGATAGCCTTCTACAGCGGTACATTGAAGTACATGGACGAGGTGGAGCCCTACCATGCATCCGGAGAGGGTTCTGAGATAGTTTGGCCACGTGCAATCTATACTACACCCTCAGTACCGCCCATTGGAAGCACTTCGAGGCCCATCTGT
Source organism: Stephania cephalantha (assembly GCA_039657325.1). Lineage (NCBI taxonomy): Eukaryota > Viridiplantae > Streptophyta > Magnoliopsida > Ranunculales > Menispermaceae > Stephania > Stephania cephalantha. Next base: position 13,658,427 of record CM077577.1, read on the forward strand.
ACTCAAATATTTTGTCAAGTATGGGTTCTAATAAGACAATTGGAAACATTGGCGTAACCATTTGTTGGCCCCCGAAGTTCGCGGTGAGAAGGCACAGTTTGAGTTATTGGCTACACTAGGACTATCTACCTTGGTTCCTAAAAATGTCACACCCGGTGATCGAGAACCCGAGCCTTGAATATGAAGATCTTGTTGCCACAACTATCAATGACAATGAGCTATTGGAGGTATTGTCCCTTATTTTAAGTTTTATGCTGATGTGTTCAACATGAATTGTGTTGTAATTTTTTATATTAACTCATTTGTTTTGTCTTCATCAGCGTAATAGGCGTGCGTTGGACGCGGCACTACGATGGATGGACTCCCCGCTGGAGTTGTGTTCGTTAGAGTCTACGAAGAAAATGGCGAGTGATGTCGTCAATTTCACTGTTATAGCTTCTTGAATGTTTGCCAAATTCATCAATGTTTTACTATTGTGTATATTATGGTGTTATTATTTGTCTGGTGATGTGAATGTTATTATGTTAGCCATGTGATAATGTGAGTTCGGGTTTAAAATAAGGTAAATTCGGTGATCAGAACACAGTCTCGGTCTTTCAGGTCCGAGACTGGTAGGCCAATCTCGGTTCCTCAGGACCGTAAATGTTCACATATTTACGCACATATGTCCTCGAGAAGTACATTTAACATCATTTGAATCCATTCAGGGGTTACTCGTGTGAACACAACCGAGAAGTTTGCTCTGTTCGGGCAATTACTCTTGGTAAACAACTACCGAGTTTTATGTTCAATGGATTATTTCGTCTTATTTCGGTTAGACGTGTCCGACACGTAAGAAGAATTCTCGTTTATGGAACTTCGAGATACTTAGTTGAGTCTCGGTAGCTACTAACCGAGAGTTGTGTACCCTACGTAATTTGGTATTGTATCGGTTGGTTGTGAACGAAAATATAGAGCCCAGCTTGGTTGGTTGTGGAAAAAATGTACATCTCATCTCGGTGACTGCATACCGTGAGGTAACCTAATTTCATAAATTTTGCAGACTCTCAGTATGTAGTAAACGAGATCATGAAAATAGTCTCGATTACTGCATGGCGAGATGTTGGGTTAGCTCTCGAACCTGAGGAACCAAGATTCAGTTCTGATATAATTTCAAAAAGAAAAAATGCAACCAAATCAAAAATAAAATTAACCTTGCACCAACGCTCGTAAACGATCAACAAATAACACATGTTCTTTGACAATAGTATTGCAATGTAGTAAGTAATAACATAAATAATAAAGTAAACTACACCGAAACATTTTTTTTTACAATCAATATTCATAAGGCGAAGCTAAGTCTATTACGGAAGGTGTGCCTAGCTGAGAAGTCGCCACCGGCACGATTTCTTGAATTATGAGTCAATCACGCCAACCTTTAGCGCACTCCTCAGCATACCTTTCCCATGATGGATATAATGATGGAAGCGATGCATTCACACTTAACTTCACATGTAAACTACGAAGTACAACAAAGAATACATTATCAAATAAGTCAAAATTGATAAAAACATCATGTAAAAATTAATGTACGGGCGTACTCTAACCCAATGAATATTCATATCATTAATCATGCCAATGATAACCTAACTATCGAAAGATAGCGGTGAGACATTACATAGGGAAAGAAATGTGGAACAACTATCATGCCAGAGGTTTACTAGAATGACGTAAAAGGTTGTTGATATTAACAACCCCATGTCCAGAAGTGTCAACCATTCTTCAAAAAAGGCACCAACCCGATCATCCGGACAATACACTGCAGTCTTCACCTTTTCGTAACTCGTTTCAAGTACTTCCTGCCAAAGAGATTCATACCTCGTTATCTTATCAAACATCCTTCTACATACTAACCTCCAACCATCTACATCGGGGAGTCCGAGCCCGGAGGCAACGCACCGATATCCATAATTACCATCACCCGTCACATCAATAGTGCTCTCAACGTATTATGTAACCTTATTTGGAACGACAACGTGGAGCTTCTGGAGTTGGAGGAACGAACATGTTTTCAAATTGGAGCACATGACACTACAAAAAAATAGCAGATCAGAAACGGAAATTTCCGTCTCTGATTTGCATAAATTCCGTCTCTAATCCAAATCGCACGCAACGAACGAGAGACGAATTTATTCCGTCTCTAAAATCGTCGACGCCGATTCAATCAAGAACGAAAATGTGTTTCCGTTTCGATTAGAGACGGATTAGAGACGAATTTGGAAACGAACAAAGACGGAACATAAATGGAAATTTTTCTAAATGGTACAATTGTAATTGCATTCCGTCTTTGATCCGTTGCTAATCGAGACGAACGAGACGAAATCAAAAAAAAATCGTCTCGATCCGTTGCTAATCGAGACGGATCGAGACGGAATGCATGAATTTCGTCTCTATTCCGTCTCGATTAGCAACGGATCGAGACGTAATACAATAATTCCGTCTTTGATCCTTCTCTCGATTAGAAACGGATCAGAGACGGAATTATTGTATTCCGTCTCTGATCCGTCTCTGATTAGCAACGGATCAGAGACGGAATACAATAATTTCGTCTCTGATTCGTTGCTGATTTATGTAGCTATGCCTCGTAAATTAGAGACGGAATAGCAACGAAAATATTTGAATTCGTTGCTAATCCGTCTCAATTCCGCTTTGTTTAGTTTTTCAACCTAAACTTAATCCAATTGGTTCTCCATAACATCTAAACTCGAAAATACAACCATAGGACCTCCTCCATCGCACCCCCTCCAACAACTCCTTGGGGGTGCTAACATCCCCCAAAAAGCGAATTTGACATACATACACAAATCAACAATATATATCAACAACAAAGATTCAAATGAGAAAAAACATAAAATTAGATATTAAAAAAGATTTATATATTCACGAAACGTAGTCAAGTATAATAAATGTTTAAGATACCTAAATATCCATAAAAAAACTACAATTCTCATTGTTCTACAACAACCATAAAAATACCTAAGTATCATAAAGTTGCCCATCCTCGTTGTGCTTGCACTGGGATGTGCTAGCATCGAGATCTACGTATCTTCTCTTCTTTCTCCATAACGACCCGAGATTGTAGACACATCCTTTGGGACGATCACCCGCCACCTTGTAGTACATCGCCTCATCATCCACCGCCGGTGATCCAGTCCGTGTAGTCCAGGTCGACTCCCCGACGTCTCCTTTGGAGCTTAGCTGCATGGATCAACAATATTTTGTTAACAATATAATAGTAACATTAAGTTGAGAATGCAGCAAAATGAAGAGATAAGTAAAAAAAAATAAAGTTGAGAAGGCAAATCTTACATTTATCAATTAAGTTGAATAATTCTGCAACCTCCATATGAATCTGTACTTAAGAAATAGTGCAAATCTTACATTTATCAATTAAGTTGAGAAGGCAGCAAAATTTAAATAAAATAAACTTCTAAATGAAAAAAAAAAAGAAAGGAGAAATTCCTTCACAACCAAACAACATATCATATAAAATACAAAATTGTAAAGCATGAAAATGGAGCACACCATCAATTGCACTAAATCGAGCACATGCACAACGGAAGAGTTTCATCAATGTAGTCGACCCCAAACACTACTTGCACAACCAACGAAAAAGCACAAAACACTACAATAAATATACATAATTTCGCACAATATTATTCAATGTCAATTAGCACTTTTAGAAGAAACAATAATAATGAAAATAAAAGTATCTTTTGGAGTGATCCAAAGAGAACATGAAGTGGTGGCAAAAAAAAAGGTCCTCAAATATAAAACTTAAGGTAAGAAAGATGTTTTTTCTTGTTTATGTAACTACCAAAAAAAAAAAAAAAAAAAACTCTCAAAAAAATCCACCGAAACAAGTCAAGGATCCACGGTAAAGAAATAATGACAGTCTCGTATAGAATCATGAAATGACAATAAAGACAATAATTGAAACCAAACTAAATAAGAAGAAAGATAACCGTGGAAATTGAATAAACAACTGCTCCCATAGACGCAAATATAATAGCACAAGTACACAAAAAAAAACCCACCCAAAAATAATCATTTTTCAATAGCATTCTAGAGCAGTCTAAGTGTGTTGCCAATATTATTTGACAAACTATCGCGTCGTTGTCGAGCTTTAAAAGTTGCAAGCATGTTACAAGATAAGACAATAACACTCCACGAGTTAAAATGTGATAACTAAACAAATTTTGTTGAATTTCTACAACAACAAAGCCTCAATCCAAAACTAGTTGGGATTGTCTATAAGGGTCAAACATCTCCATTCCACCCCGATTTAATATATTTGATGTGAAGTTAAATTTCTGATCCTTGATTATCGTTTTGCCCAATCCCATAGAAATTCTATTGCAGTTACATTCATACTCAGTACTTAGAACCACGCATATGAAGCATATTCTCTGCTAAGGGAAACAATATCTGCAAGTATTAATAAGACTCCAATTTATTTCCGTGTACATAAATTGAACCACATAATCTAGTCACCCAAAAAACAAATATACTTGCATGAAAATTATCATATTTAAAAAACTTCAACGCTTCACAACCATTCCCTAGTACCTAGGTAAGTTCATTGTCGATGCTATTATCCGAAAAAAAAAATATATTCTTTCCTCATCCATAAATGTGGAATTCACAGAGGCAAGAATCATTTACATGGCAAAAAGCGGAAAAAGCGAAAAAAGGAACGGTTGATAATATTCAATCACAACCTTTAATCATTATATAGCGAGGGAACCAAACAATATCAATGAGCAACCGGACCTTGAAAACCTCTGTATCCTCGACATAAGAGATGCCGATAAGATATTCAGTCCCATTAGAAGAGCTGCCCTATTCTCAAGAAGTGGATTCAAGTACACGAATGTGGGCTGCAGATGTGAAACTAATACTCGAACCGATTGACAATTGGTTGCCCCAAGCCTTTATGCACGAAACGAAGAAACAGAATCAAGATTATTTGCCCACACGAGAAGGTAGCATAAAAGATTATAAGAATGCACAATAATATAGTTTTCTTCATCACATGACAAAGATTTCCCCCACAACAAACCCGAGTTATTCGGTTACATAATAACTACACCACAATTGTAAACCAAAAAGGAAAAAGAAAAAAAAAACTACCCTTAAAATCTACCAAATTGTTAAATGTATGACATCGATTTAATGTTTGCTAAAAATGTAATGACCAAAGGCATGAGATTTAGAGACTTGCCTTGAAAAATGAAGTGAAAAAAAGAGTCGATTCGAATAAATGCCTCGCAAAAACAATAAAAACAAAACGTCCTAAAAGATGATCCCTTCATAAAAACAAGTATAGTAGTAGCGAGCGTAAATTGTTCCGCATAAAAAAGTGACGCATTCACTTGCTCTTCCCCGAACCATTGGTAAAAGCATCGGGAATATTTGTGTCGGGTGGAAGAATGCTCTATAAGCATCAATACATACACAAAATGAGAATGATGGAATAAATATAAGCATCAATACATACACAAAATGAGCATGATGGAATAAATAAATAACCAAATGAGCAATTGGTTAAGTAAAGGAAGTTTGAGCAAAGGCTAAAAGTTATAATTATTTAAACATGCTTTCAAAAAAAAAAAGGCTACTTGTAATTGAACCATGAAGACAAGAAACATTTTCACATACTTTGCATGTCATAGAATTCCCCAAACCGAAGTGCGGAACCTTCGCAAACCACAACAAGACAAATATGTCAAGAAATGCGAAGCGTGAATGAATAGCCTTGGTGAACATAATTTTTTGAGTTAATATAACTTTCAGGAGCTTGCTCCTTTCTCTCTTAAAAAAAAAAAAAAAAAAAAAATCTCAAAGATAACCATCCCAAGTTTCCAAGCACGCAGACTAAGCAAGTAGAAGCAGAGAGAATAACATAAAGGCGTTCCCGTCTAAATGAAGCTTCATTGCTTGAGAGCTATGAAACAAAGCATAAGAAATGACAAACAAATTCGTTATGGAAAATATTGTTTTGCAAGAAAGTCCTTAATGCAAATAATTTTTTTGATAAATTAATGTAAATAAATTAATGATAAGAAATCCCTATACCCGCACTATGACTTCGATATGTAATTTTTCAACCCATCACGCCGCTCGGCAGGTAATGCATTCCACCTGTATTTAATAACACCTTCCGAACCTACAAAACGTAAACACGGAGAAAGATTTTGAACAAATAAAGAAGACAATGAAGAAAAATGGAGAGAGGACTTCCATTCCCAACTCGGTATTTTAAAGGAGAAAGGGCAACGGGTAAGGGCTTCGGAGGCTCCAATCTCCGGCAGACGGCGACGCAGAGCGACGCGAAAGCCCAATCGCAAAGAACGACAAATAGTTTAGGCCTCGGCGACGGCAGAGCCGCCAAGAACCCCAATCGCGACGACGCCGAAAGTTTAGGCTAGGGAGAGAGATTACGGTAGAGAGAGAGAGCGGTGAGAGAGGGAGAACTAGGAAGCATCGGTGAGAGAGGAGAACCGGGAAGCTTCGGTGAGCGGTGAGAGAGGTGAGAGAGAGAGAGAACGAACGAGATCGATCGGCCTATGCACGCGAGAGAGCGAGAGGCGCGTGATGGGAGCGGTGAGCAACACATCGAGCGAGAGGCGAGAGCGGTGGATCGGTCGGTGAGCGAGAGAGAGAGCAGAGAGCGGGGATCGGAGAGAGAGCGGAGAGGGAGCGAGAGATCGGTGAGCGGTGAGCGGTGAGCGAGAGAGCGGTGACCGGGCGCGAGAGCGGTGACGGTGAGAGCGAGAGACCGGTTAGAGAGAGAAGCGAGAGCGTTTAGGGTTGAGCGTTTAGGCGAGAGAAACGTTGAGAGAGAGAGAGTTGAGAGAGAGAGAGAGAGAGAGAGAGAGAGGTGAGATTGGTCCCCATTTTTGAATCATCGAGATCGAAGCACGCACGAATCTCGAGACGTAACAGACGGTTGTCAAAAATTAAAGTTTTGGTAGAAAAGTTTGCACCATTTTTTTGAGACGGAATTTAATTCCGTCTCAATTCCGTCTCTATTTCCGTCTCTAATCTCTCTCTATTCCGTCTCTGAATTAGTCCGTCTCAATTCCGTCTCAAACTATTTTTTTTTAGAAACGGAACTCAATTCCGTTGCTAATTCCGTTTCTAAATAGCCATTTTTTTGTAGTGTGAACAGCGTTGATCACATGCGTCGACTTCTATACGAGGTAAGAGAAACTCATGCTACTTTCGAGCATATATTAATTATCAATCAAACCACTCAAAAGGGCCCTGTAGGTTGGACAACTTCGAAGAAGGGATGGTTTAAGCTAAACATTAATGGAACAAGTTGTTTGAAGGATGTGAAGGCCGCGACATGGGGTTTGATAGGGAATGGCATGGGCCAATGTGTACGAGGTTTCTACCAACCCCTAGGTTCATGTACGCCAATAAAAGTAGAGTTATAGGGGGTGTTGACGAGTCTTCGAATGACATGGCAGATAGAAGTTACCCATATTGAAATAGAGGTAGACTCATTGGAGGTGCTTCAGCTACTCACGGGTGATCTCATAGCGACTTCGCAGGACCATATACTCTTAGGCATTAGAGTAGTATTGAAGCGAAACTGGCAGTTCCGACTAGTACGAACGCTAAGAGCAAACAACTTATGTGTGGACTTCCTAGCTAAGTTGGGTTTAGAACCGCCAGGAGATACCATAATATTGTGGGATCCCCCGTTGAGATTATGTTTTTATTAGACAATGATTGTATGAACTTAGTTAATAGCTAAGATTGGCCGTTGGGTCTTTTCACCAAAAAAATAAAAATAAAAAAATATTAAGGTGATGAATAATTACTATTAAGATTTTATAGCAAGACTAAATTACCTTCCCATAATATTTCATTTATTATATGTATTTATATTTAAAAAGTGGTTGATAGTGTTAACTCTTAACTAACAATAAATCTACTTGGATTCATGAGTCCTGAATCATAAGGGGTTTTTTAAAATTTTTACAAATATTTAAAGGGTACCAAAAGAATTAAACAAGTGATTGTGTTTGCTTCATTAATTGCTTGAGGATGACTTTGAAATAAAAAAGGAACGGATGAACGGACCCCGGTTTTTGCTTAGTGAACCTCATTTTTGAATTTTTACTTCGTCGTACCTCGCTTTTTACTTAGTTTAACCCATTTTTTTTCAAAATTCCAAAAATACTCTTGCTCACCCCATTACCATCACCATCTCCCTCACCCCAACACCCCTCAATCCTCTCCATTTCTCGATTTTAGCTTGTACTAGGTCACCAAATGTCCGAGTTTTTTTTGTTGAGCAAGGTCGGGTGTGGTCGCGTCGTGTCCTAAAAGTGAAGAAGTGTGGCCTCCAGGTGTCGGACATACAGAGCTGACACCTCTGAAGAGGTGTCGGGCACACAGGGTCGATACCTCTAAAGAGGTGACGGCTGACTTCGACCGAGATTGCAAAGAGAACTAGGTCTTTGTGGGTGACGGAGGAATCTAGTCGAGATCTTGATGCAAATAAAAGTTGTGTTATATTAGGATTTCATATTTATTAGATAAGATTATTGGAGTTTGTGTTAGATTAGGATTTCTTATTTATTAGAAATTGATTACATATAATTTTAGTTAAATTAGAGTCATTATTAGAATAGTAATTCCACTTGGAGTGAAATAATGTGTTAACTTAATTAGGCCTAATATATATAAAGGCTTGATCAATTGTTAAAGGGGGATGATGGATTATGGATTAATGAAAATTGGGTTTTAAGAGAGAGTATCTCTTTGTTTGTTTTGGTTTCTTGAACTTTGTGTGTCCGATCACAAGTTAGAAACGTGTTTCTTCAATTCGGTATTCGCGGAATCAACGAATTGGTAGAAAAATCTATCTTTTTCTTTGTAGCGAGCAATTGGTCAATTTCTCGCTACATCAGATATCTTTGGAGGTGTCGGCTCTATGTGTACGACACCTCTAAAGAGGTGTCGGCTTTGTGTGTCCGACACCCGCGAGGTAACAAGAACGGATATAAAAATCTCAAACTCTTAAAAATACATGGAAATGACCAAAAAAAAACAGTGGGTTTTGCTCGGAATCGCTTAAATTTCGATTCCATCGAAACTCTGCACCTAAAATGCAAGATTCAACCTCTAAATCAATTCCATAAACCCAACAACAAACCATTAAACAATACCGACTCAAAAAAGTAAGAAAATAAAAAAAAAATCTCGAAATCGATACTAAAAAAGATGAAGAATGCATCCACGGCGTCGAATCGATGTGGTTTTGCTTGGATTTCATCGAATTTAGAGTTGTGGTGAGAATGCGATTTCAAAGAGGGCGACTGAGGTACGGGTGAGTGGGGTATGAGTGAGTAAAAACTCTTTTATATATATGGAGGGGTAGTTAGGTGATCTCACTAAGGTGGGGCCCTCTTAGCAAAAATTGGGGTCCTTTTAGCCGCTCCCTAAAAACACTCTTTTGAGTCCAGACTCATGAGTCCAAATAACACTATTCACTAGAATGTAGTTAGAATTGGGAATGAAACATATATATTTAATATTTTCTTAATTTTCTAATTTGACACATTGTGGAACAAAAAAATAATGTCCAAAATGTTACAGATAATATGGAATGGACGGAGTAATCAATAGCTAGAACAACTTAAGGGATTGCTACATTAATAGAACATTTATCCCACTTTAAGCATCAAATTATAATTATGTGTTTTACAGTGTTTAGGGTGCATTTGATATGACATACACAATTGAGCATGATGTTAATGGACTAGCAATATAGTGTACCAATTACTTCCTGAAAAAAAATAAAAATAAATAAATAGTGTACGTACCAACTACGCAGAATATTCACGTGGAAAATTATATTCATCACCTAATCACTTTCCCGGCCCTAATAAAAACATATATATGGTGAGTAGCGGTAGTATACATACATATATTAGTTTGGCACACGTATTTGCTTTGTAGTTGTTGGAATGCATTGTACCCACATCCAGACGTGTCTGTACACACCTCGACATATATATGGACATATATATTAGTACTCACGCACATACATATTTAAGTTTTCAATTATTTGTTTCAAAAAAAGAAAGTTTTCAATTGAAATACCAACAAAATAAGTCAAACACGTACTCTTTTAAGGGAAAACTACATTTGTACTGTCATACATATAGTATAACATAAACTGATAAAAGGAATCATATATATATATATATATATATATATATTAAATCTTTGATATAAGAATTCAAGAGCTTAAAATATACTATTCACATGCCTTAAAGACTTTTTTTTTTAATAAGAGACTGATCTTATTCATTATTGGTAAAAATTGTTTACATTCAACCCCTTAAAGAAATAGAGCATATGAATGAGATACATATATATCTCACTTGCCTCCAACTCGAAGAATATGTGAATGAGGTATATATATGCCCCAAAGATAATATGAAGTACACCATTGTAACCTAGTATATTGACATGCAGGAACAACACGCACTTGTCATCATCGTCTCTCCAACACAAATTGAGGTGCATGTGCGTGCATACAACAACAACAACAACAACATAACCTCAGTTTCAAATTAACTGGGGTCGACTACATGGATCAAACATTTTCATTGTGCTCGATTAAGTGCAATTGATGGTGAGCGTGCATGTGCGTGCATAATGATTCAAAAATCAAGAGACATCAACACGTGTCTCGGTGCTGCGTGCAGCTAGCGTGTTTGTGTTAGGTTACAAAAGCATGCATTTTCCATTAATTAATATAATAAACAATTAATAGTACAATAAATATCCAGTAGGATCGATTAGTCCATATTATTGTTTTATAGATGTATAAATGAATACGATAATTAGAACTGAAAAAGAAAAAGAAAAAAGAAAATAAGTACGCTTAAAACACTTTGTGCCAAGCAACGTTTGATGTCCAAAAGAAACAAAGAGAGGCCGCCTTGGTTTGTTTGTCATGAGAGATGTGTCTCCTCATCACGTGACCATTTCGTGCTTTCCAAGTTCTATTACGATCATCAATCAAGTTTCAAAAAGTAGTGTGACAACGTGTCAACGAATGATTGGTTGGTGAGCTCTCAACATCAACTACTACATTAATTCTTTGGTTAAATAGGCATGCAACAAAACAAAATTTGCGTCTTTGCCATATCATTTGCCGCTTTGTTTTCTACTGTATTTTGGTCTATTTTGCAACCATTAGCTATTGATTAATTCTTCTTGGCCGCCACTAATTAAAATCTAAACAATTTTTTTCTTCAAAATTTGTTTGATTGATGCATACCTACGTATCACGTATGTTGCTCTAAAAGAGCAAGCTTGTCTTCCTCAAAAAAAAAAAAAAAAGGAGCAAGCTTGTCCGATCCACACGTACAATTTCATTTATCTTATTTATTTTTGTTGTTTTAAAATGGTGCAATGTGTATATAACTGGCAAACTATATATTTGAATTAAAAAAAAATCAGGTGTGTTTCTAATTATACTAGTCAAGCGGCATGTGTTCCGCACGTGAGGCATAAAAAAATTGCTTTATATGTGCGGCATTGAAATGAGAATTGACGGTTTAATTGGACATATTTTGAATAGACAATTTTTATTGGAACAATTTGAAATTACGTTTTAATTGGTTTGAGAAAAAAGTAGAGTGAAATAAGGAAAAGTAAGATAGACTTTCGTTTTGAAAACTAACTAAAAATAATTTATAAGTTTAACTAGTTTCCAAAAATGCCTTAATTATTTACTTTTTAAAGTTGTCTTGAGTGAATTAAAAAATGCATTTGAGGGCATTCTTAAAATTATGATAAGTTTTGGACTAATAGAATGACAAGAAGGATTGACATTATATATAGTATAGATGTAGTAATTAAAATTAATAATATATATTTTTATACGAGAATTAACTTAGTTACTTACTTTACTTTTAACCCGTACGTATAAGAAAAGATTTAAGCCCTTTAACCTCGTAGAATGAGCAAATGCCAAACAAGAGGAGCTAACACTTGTTAGTTGTTACAAATTATATATGCGTCTAAAAAATTTTGTTAGGCCCGCTAAGGGCACCCCACCATTTCATGAAGGCACCATGTTGTTGAGGGCACTAAGCATTTTACCCAGGGCACCCAAAATTTAGACCCGAAATACCCAAAATACCCCTCGTTCAAAATAGAGGCACCCCACCACCCCCACCACCCCCACCACCGAACTCCTTGTGCAACCACGAAATCGTTGAGGATCGCCCATTGCGAGGATTCCCGAAATCGTGTGTGTTCGGCCGTCTACGTGTGTCTCCTCCGCTGTAGGAGGTTTTCCAGTTTGAAGGCTCGGGTTGTTGGGCGATTTCGTCTCCAAATTAGGGCTCGGTTGAAGTTCGTCGTACACACACCTTTGCCGGGAAATCGATCGTTTCAAGGTACGTTGATAGTCTAATTAAGTTACATTTGGTAGAGTAGTTGTAATGTTTGTGTGGCGGTGTATTGAATGGTTCTATTTTTGGAAATTCGTGGTTCTCGCCACACAGGGCCGAGAGAGTGTTTTCTTGTCTCGGCGCAAGCATGGCCGAGACGTAAGGTAAATATTTAGGAACTCTTCCTCTCGGCCAGCAGCCGAAGAGTCACGAGTCTCAGATACGAATGGCCGAGAGTTATTATGTTATCTCGGTCGAGACATCACGAGAGCTACATTTAGTGTTAGTTAATGTTGTGTCGGTGGTGTACAACCGAGAATGTACTCTATCTCTCGATTGTACAATGCCGAGAGGGTTAGAGTCGACGCGGTCTGCACATCACGAGAGTAAGGCGAATTGAATAGGTTATGCCATGTCGGTGATGTCCAACCGATAACGTTCCATTGCTCTCGGTTGTACATTGCCGAGAAGTTGACCCATTTTCGGTCAGGAGTGAACGAAAGTATGACGTATTTCACGAACCTGCTTGACCGAGACAACAGAAATGGAAGATTTTGAACTTTTTTTTTAGTAATTTTATTTTTGGTTATGTTCCAGGCGCTTAAATGTTGTAGTGTTTTCAGGTATGGCTCGTTCGAAAGCACCGGTGACAAGGGAGGAGGTTGGTGTTGAGGTGCCGAGGGCTAACCGGGGGCGAGGCGGCCGGAGACCCCCGACAACATCTTACCGGAAAGAGAAAGAGAAGGAGAACGTAGATGTTAAGGGAAAGGCTAAGATAGATGGAAATCGTGCAAGGAAGTTAGAATTGCACGATGAGGGTTCCAACATCGACACTCGGCGACCAAAAGATCTTGTTGTTGCCCGAGGGGAAGAGGAGGGTCATGCATCGGAGTCTAGTAGCAGTGACTCATCAGCGGCGGGGAACACGACAGAAACTGATCGTAATGTGGGCGGGAGTAGTAGTGGTGGAGCTGGCCATAATGAAGGAGAGCCAGAAGTGCCTATTGAAATGCGTGCTCCTTTCCCCGGTGGTCCTATAGACGGTGCGTTGTTGAAGAGCTTTAAGGATCATGTCGCATTACCGATTTGGAGCAATGAGGTAATTAAAATTTCATTGAACGGAGTAATTTAAAACTCAGGGTTTTCACAAACATGACGAGATGTATTTTTTTTGTTGCAGGAGCGTCCGGTACTCAAGTGTATCAATCACGGAGCTCAGATACAAGAATTGGATTTACAGTCGTGCCACCCTGACACGGAGGGACTTCAGAGGATTATTCAGCGTTCTGGGTTGAATACGCTGATAGACTGTTCATACCGCAAGGCCAACAAGGAGGTTATCTCTGCATTTGTGGAGCGGTGGCAGTCGGAGACGAACACATTTCACTTACCATTTGGTGAAATGTCTATCTCCTTAGAGGATGTGAGCTTCCTCCTGAAGATTCCTGTGACGGGCAAAGTCGTGGCAGTTGAGAACTTTGCGAGGTACACGGAGGAATCTCGCTCGGACGCTATTAAGATGGTGGCGAAACTACTTGGGGTTAGCGTCGAAGAGGCTGAGGAGGAGGTGAATATCAGAAAGGGGCTCACAGTGCGCAAATGTTGGTTGAAGAGTCGATGGTGCCCCAAAGCTGGTTCGAGACACACAAATTATCCTCATGTGGAATGCACAGCCCGAGCGTACCTGTTGTATCTTTTGTCTTGCACCCTATTTGCCGATAAGAGTGGGTCTCGGGTGTCTATCGCGCTGCTGAAGCTTCTTGAAGACTTGGACGACGTGGGAAAGTACGCATGGGGTGCAGCTGCGTTGGCCTACTTGTATCGACACTTGGGGTCTGCCACCAGAGTGCAAGTGTCTCAGATTGCTGGCTACCTCACATTGCTTGAGGTTTGTTATAAAATAGACTTACATTGTTTTTGGTATAATTATTACGCCAACTTGCATTTGCGGACTAACTAACGTTGTATGTATTTGCAGGGATGGGTGTACGACCATTTCAAACTTGGTCTCGCCACACCCAATGCGAAATACATGAACTACGTGCAACCTCGTGTCTGCAGATGGATTCAAAAGCACGAGACCGTGATGAATGTTGACAAGCTCGGGTCCATTAGGAGAACGTTGGATAGGTTGCGCCCAAGTGAGGTGAGATGGTTATCCAAATCCTGTGATGAATGATGTTTTTGTTTTTTTGGTTACTAACAATGGTTGTTGCATTTTGATTAGGTCACTTGGGACCCATATGTGAATTACAGGGAAAATGGAGTTATGCACGCGATGGCCTTTTACAGTGGGACGATTAAGTACATGGATGTGGTGGAGCCCTACCATCCGGAGAGGATTCTGAGACAGTTTGGCCACGTGCAATCTATACCAGATCCTCCGTACCGTCCTTTGGAAGCACATCGAGGCCCATCTGCGAACAAATACTCGGTCAAGTATGGGTTCCAGCAAGACAATTGGGAGCGATGAAGGAACCATTTGTTGGCTCCCGAAGTTCGTGGTGACAAGGCAGAGTTCGAGTTTTTGGCTACACCGGACTACCTACCTTGGTTCCTCAAAGTGTCTCATCCTGTGATCACCAATCCGAGGTTTGAGGATGATGACATGGTCGCCACAACCATCGCAGACAACGAGCTACTGGAGGTATTGAAAGTGTTATATGTATTTTGCATGCCCACATGCCATTTGTTTTCTTCCCGATATGTTTTACAGTAACACTAACCCGATTATTTTCATCAGCGTAATAGGCGTGCGTTGGACGCGGCATTACGATGGATGGACCTCCCGCCGGAGTTGTGTACGCTTGAGTCTACGAGGACAATGGCGAGTGATATCATCAATTTCCTTTCGGGGAGGAGTATAGGTCCCACCACCACTACTACCACTCCGGCCACCGCAACCGGCACAACCGCCACATCCGCCCCTACCGAAGCGGCCCTGGCGGTCCCAAAGCATGGTAGCACTTCTACACACTCCACCCCGCTAATGCTCCGCCCGCCACGATGCCGATGCTCGCCCCCCGAAGAGAATGCTTGGGAAGGAGTACCAAAGGAAGAATTTGAAGAAACCAAAGCAATGAGTGTTTGAGGGAACTTAGATATTTATTTTATTGTTTGAGGAACTAGGCCCACATTTGAGACAGTTTGGATACATTGACGGAACTTGGAGATTTAATTGTTTGATGAGGCTTTTATGACAGTTTGGATAATTTGATGTATGTTGGATGCATGTTTTATGACAGTTTGGATTATTTGATGTATGTTGGGTGAATGTTTTATGACAGTTTGGATTATTTGATGTATGTTTTACATTACTTGATGTTTTACATTTGTTATAGTTGATATTTAGGATGTTGGCTACTATCTTGCTCATTTTGGTTTACACCTCTTAGTTTTTTTTGGTTCAAATGGTGTCTCGGTCATTCAGGTCCGACACCTCTTAGGGATTTTAGGTTTCGACCAACCGAAACAAACGCTTTATTCTCGGTGTGGTCTGGCCGAGAAAGTCCATTGATCCTATATTATCCAATGTGTCGGTTATTTAGGGACGAAACTTATATGCGACTCTCGGTGAGTCACAACCGACATTATGCCAATACTCGGGCACTGGTCGACAAGCTATTCCTGTGCAGTTGTTGAACATGGCGACCAAATGCTCTCGGTGTGAAGGTAACGAGATGGGAAATTAATTCTCGGTTAACCATGGCCGAGAATCCCTGCGTATGGTCGCGCACAGGTCGACGAGAGGCATCACTTTCGGCAATTCGTTGTCGATTCTTCACGTTTGTTCTCGGTGGACTAAGGCCGAGACTATGCCGTCGGTCACGGACTTTGTGTGCCGAGACGTCAATTTGCACCGAAACTTAACTCATTAGATATCAATATAACATTGAAACAAAGTTTACAAGAATCAAAAAGTACAACAATACGTCAATTTGCACCGAAAGTTAACTCATTATATATCAATATAACATGCAAACAAAGTTTACAAGAATCGAAAAAGTACAACAATACGACAATTTGCACCGAAACTTAACTCATTATATATCAACATAGATAGGTACAAGTTTTATACTACGGTGTACCTAAATCTACCACGGATATGGTGCATTCATCAACAGTTGCAAGGGGCGCGATATCTCGAATTACGAATCCATCTCGCCAACCTTTGGCGCACTCCTCAACATACCGGTCCCACGATGGATATAAGGATGGCAGCGGTGCATTCACACACAACTTCACCAGTCAAAGTGAACAGTAGAACATAGAAGATATTGTCACAAACCCGATTAGGGGGGAAACAAAACAATTCAAGAAAAATCATAGAACTTACCCTAACCCAATGGATATTCCTGTCATTTGTCATGGCAATGATAAGTTTGTCGTGCAACGACAACGGTGGAGCACTACGTAGAGGTAGAAATGTCGAGGCACTCCCATGCGAGAGGTTTACAAGAATGACATTGAATGCGCTTGATACTAACAATCCCATGTCCGGGTAGTGTCAACCATTCTTTGAAAGATGCACCAACTTGATTATCTGGACAATGCACAACAATCTTGACAGTCTCGTAACTCGTTCCAAGCACTTCCCGCCAAAGGTTTTCATACCCGATAATCTCATCATACATCCTTCTACGAACAATCCTCCAACCGTCTACATCGGCAAGTCCTAGCCCAGAGGCAACACACCGATATCCACAATTTCCATCGGGTAGCACATCGATAGTGCTCTCAACATATGCCAACCAATCCGGTTCTATGCAATGAGCATAGGCCATGTTAGATGCACTTTGCGTGCGTCGACTGTCACGACGCATTTTAGGAACAACTTGGCTTTTCTTCTTCCTCGAACTAGAGGCCTCTTTTGTGGAAAACACGTACTCAAATCCGCTCGGCAATCTAGTCGTGGAAGAATCGTCATTATCGTGTTTTCTCTTCGATCCAGCCTTACCTCCAATTGAAGACCCCGGTGTCCTTCCCTTTGTCTTTATTTTCGCAGGTGGCACAACACCCGGTGTAGACGAAGGTCGACTAATCTCCCTGAGCTGCTGAATAATCCTGAGGCGATCGTCCTCATCAGTGCAAGCATGAAACTTTTGCAACACCCGTTCAATCTCATCGTGCACGTTGTATCCAGACCGATCCACAGGATTCTCAGGTATCATACTCAACTTTCGCCAGTAAACATGAATGTCCTCGAGAGGGATGGGCGACCCAGCAAATTTATGATGGTTTAGCTCGTGTGCACAAGGAAGGTCATGTGTGGTACGTATCTCGCAACCACAACGAGTGGAGTCGTGACCAACATCCTCTCCACGTGTCAATTCATCTCTAATTAACTTAAGCGCCCGTTGAGAGACATAACCACGCAATCGTCGATATAACTCATCAATGCACTCATGTTGGACCACATTCAAACTGAGCTCAAACGATGCCTTGATGTTGTTGTGTTGGATTCTAAGGATGCCATCAACCACATTCCACAAAGTCTCAAAATTGGCCCGATCATTGTTGCCAAGGTGTAGCTTCGTGTGGAATGCGCAGACTCAACCCTCTCGCGTTGTTGTTTCCCCAAAGTGCATAATTTTATTTGTCCATGCGGGTACAAATTTCTCCTTGTAGTTCTTTACCCATGTGTTGTCCAAGTAATCGCAAGACCCTTGACATTCCCAAACTTCACAACGTAAGTCATTCATCCTAACTTCGAATAAGGCCTCCGAGTTGGCATACATCACGCTCGTCCACCTATCCATGAAACGAGCAAAACCATCGTTCTCCCCAAACATCTTCTTAGTCTTGGCCAATACTACTTTGTTGATGTGCCAAGAGCAAAGGAGGTGAGACGATGACGGAAATACTTCTTCAATGGCACTAATAAGGGCTAAGTCCCTATCGGTAACAAACACGTCGGTTTAGGCCACCCATCCAATATGGATCTCAAGTTCTCAAGTGCCCAAACATAATTCGCATGACTCTCTTGATGATATGAATGCAAACCCAACGGAGAACGTCAAATGCGTAGAAGTGATGCCAACAACCTCCAACAAAGGCATTCGGTACCTATTTGTTTTGTACGTGCAATCCATCAATATTACCGATGAGAAACACCTTAGCAACTTTATTGAATCGGGATGTGACCAAAATAAATCGGTGACAACATTCGTATCGGGATGCTTCCTATGCCACGACATCCACTTATTCTTCTCTAAGATGTGCAACATTTGTTGCATTTGAGTCCTCCCACCCGCATCCTCAATTCGGACTTTTTGTCTTGCATTATATATTGTCCGCATTGTCGATACGTTTCTAACATCTCTTTGCTTCAACGTATTTAGGATGTCTCTTGGCTTCACATTCCCCTTTGTCATCTGCACCACAACATCCTGCTCCCCCTTATCCAATCTTCCGGCAAATGAATGGCCGTTCAAGTCGTTCGCGGGGTCGTGATTGTGCCTCCCACATATGACAGTGACATACCACAAGGAGTCAACATTTTCCTTTATGTTGATAAGGAAAGGGCATCCACATTTCTTCGTACCAGTTTGAGTCCTCCCATTTTCCTCTTCTTCTTCATTTCTTGCTTTCGAAGAAATTTTGGCCGCTTTCCCCTTCCCTGCTATTTGAGACATTCCCCTATATGTTCCAGACCTCTCACACGCAAGTTTCACCCTTCATCTGCGCTTAATGCCCCCGACATCAGAGTGCTTCGTTACTAAAACAAACATGTTCTCCCGGTCTATCATTTGAAGCCATGAAATAGCCGCTTCTCTAGAGGGGAATGGCCTACAAGGTGTAAACGTGTCCTTGTAGTCTGGAAATAAGGTAGAAACCGGCATTACCTGCAATACAAACAGTGTAACATTATAATCAACCAAAATGTACAGCACAATCACCAACAAAGCCCCAAAAAACGAGTTCTCAGTTGTACAGGTCCGACACTATCACCATAGTCTCGCTCATGTACAACCGAGAATTCCTTCGTAGTCTCGGTTGTCCCATACCGAGACTGCCACTTTGTATCGTTCACTCCATTCCGTGAACTACGTAGACATCTCGGTCCTTTCTGACCGAGACGTTTCTCTACATCTCGGTCCTGCAAGGCCGAAGCAATCGCGCACATCGACATAAAAATTTGATTTACCGCATAAAAAACACATTAAATTTCAAAAATTACCTCAAGTTCAACCTCCTCTTGCACCATAGCAGTACAATCTTCCATTATATAGTGCAAACAAGTTCGGATTTGTCGAATTTACCAAACCCTACGTTGACAAACAAATCATCAATTTCACAGTTTTAATCAAATTTACAGTTCCATCAAAGCATCATATGGTTGTCAAACATTGTTACCTCGCGCTCGGATGATGTCAAGCCGCAATAATCGATAAACGCTCGCCAAACGCAATGTCGCTTTATGGTTCACGTGCTCAGATATTGGTGGTGGGGTGCCCCTGTTTCTTTTTCAAAATGGTTTGTGGGGTTTGAATCAATATATATTAAGGGGCAAAATGGTCTTTTCCATTTTAGTTGGAAATTTTACAAAATACTTGGGTGCCTTCATGAAATGGTGGGGTGCCCTTAGCGGCCTCAAAATTTTCCTTACAAAAAAAAAACACATTTTTTCTTGTAGAATTAATTTGTTAGTTTGGTAATTAAAATTATTATTTTTTTATAAGATGCAAAATTTTTAGAATGTATTTGATTAATGTAGCTATCAAATTGACCATCATGGTACTACTACCATGGAAATCAAATATATACCCATGTTATGGGTACACTATTTAAAACCATTGGATTCTAATCCAATACATTAATCGAGACGTCATAAATGCACAAATCATTTAATGCACAACACAGTTTGAGAGGGTTCCATGACATAGGTATATATTTGATCTCTATTGTAATATATATATATATATATATATATATATAACAGAAATATGTACATGCGTATGAGTTGCAGAGCACTACAATTTTTTATTTTTTTATTTTTATAAGAAATGTAAGAGCGCAATTTCGCTTTAATTATAAATTTTTAACAAAAAAGTGCATATATAATTTCACTGACTTCAATAGTTAGATATATAAATGAAACAAGAATTTAAAAATGAGACGAATTTGATGTAAATATATCCAATGTAACTGATCACCATAAAAAAAATCCAATGTAACTGATCGAAAAATGCAAATGATGAGTTTTCTTTCCCTAGTTGATGGACAAAACTTGAGAAAAAAAAAAAAAAAAAATAATTGGAAGGAAAAAAAGAAATTAAAAATACTTCATAGTTTTTGGTATACAAAAAAGAAAGATTCCATTTTTGGGTCTTAAGCAGTATGACGCCTGAATATGCAATGTGTATTAATGTATACATATATGTGCATAGTATCATATATGTATTTATGTATGCATAAATGCATATTAATATATAAATATAAATAAGTCTCTTAATCGAGACTTTTGGCAAAGAAATCTGATCAAGTTTGTGTCCTAAGTCAATAATAATATTATCGTTCCATAATCGCAAGCTTTTCTTTAAAAAAAAAATTGTCAACGATCAATAATTGAAAGTTTGCTGAGGATGCAAGTAAGCAAACAAAGATTCTATGAACTTCGAATTAAGATAATTTAACATATATAAGGTGACCAATAACATTGTGCGGGTACATTGTGCGGGTACGTTTTTGCTTTTCTTTGTATATTCCCATATATGTGTTATATCATTAATCATGGATGGTTACAAGAATTGACCGAATAAGTTGATGATGTACGTACTAATTAATTATTTACATTGTTAACCAACCATGCATGTATGTATATGTAACTAATCTAACACTTCTTCATTGGAACAATTGATCTAGCCTTCTATATATATATACCATGCATGTATGTATATGTAACTAATCTAGACTTCTTCATTGGAATAATTGATCTAGCCTTCTATATATATATGGATATTCTATAATGAAACTCAAATATATACGCATGCCATGAAACCCTCTCAAAATGTGTTGTGCATTAAATGATTCGTACATTTATTATAACGCATCGATTAATGTATTGGATTAGAATCCAATGGTTGTAAATAGTGTACCCATGACATGGGTATATATTTGATTCTTATGGTAGTAGTACTCATATATATATATGTATATACATATATATATATATATATATATATATATATATACATATATATATACATATATATGTTATATATATACACTCGTATTGATAAGTTGCTAATTATGTAATTATATAATTTATGTTTAAGTCTCCAAAATATTAGTCTAATTGCATTTATTCATTATTTTCAAGGTTAACGGAGTGCGCGGTTGAATCCGGGGCAATAAACTATGCAAAATAGTGTATTTACATGCAGTGATCAGATGCCAAAAGATTTGTCTCGAGACACGCATTGCACAGAGATGGAGAGCAGTTGAAGAGACCCAGGATAGACACACATAGTTAAATTCATATTTAAAATCTGATTTAATCGTCAGTGAGTCGTAAGCATCCGTCCTTATGCAATAAGACCACATTAGTGGCGATTGACCCTACCAATTTATTGACCTCTTTTGGACCGGTTGAATACCTTAAGAATCTATGCTAAATCGGACACACTAGCTAGTGATCTAGTTGTCTAGGTATAGTGCCTTCACGAAACTCATTGCGGTTATCGTGTTAAACCCAATGCGCTTGAATATAGGTTCATACGATTGGCTAGGGAAATAGTCATTGTCGTACCTTGGCTATCGAGATTAGGAAGTGCGAGGAACCGCGTACGTTAACGGGTCTATAGCTACACTAGGATACTTTTGATTTGCATATTTTACATAAATTAAAGACCAAATCCAATCTCTTATCGAACCGAACTTGTATGTCTTGACCTAGGTATTTTTATTAATTGTTTTCAAAGCTATTTCCATTAATTGTTTATTTATTTTCCTAGTATTTAGATTAGTTAATTAAATTACTTTCTTAAACCCTCGATTTCCTTTTTTGTTGTTTTTGACCTTAGAAAGATTACCAATCTCTGTGGGATCGACCCTTTGCCACTATTCTACAAAATAGTTGGTTTAGGTATTTTAATTTATTGACGCGTATGTACAAACACGTACATATCCTTACGCGTGTGTGTGTATATATATATTTAATGCGCAACATATTTTGAGGGGTTCCCATGGAATGAGTATATATTTGGGCTCCATTGTAGAACTTTCCCATATATATATACTTATATACTAACAATAAATCTACTTGGATTCATGAGTCCGGACTCATATGGAGGTTTTTAAAATTTTTGTAAATATTTAAGGGGTATTAAAGGAATTTTACAAGTGATTATGGTTACTTCATTAATTGCTCAATGATGTATTTGAAATTAAAAAAAGTTTTGAGTCCGGACTCACGAGTCCAAATAGCACTACCCATATACTAATGAAACAATAAGTAATAATTGTGATTAATCCCTATGAAGCACCATAATCCGAGGCTGAACACGTTTAAAAAACAACAAATTGCATGGATTAGCCAGTCCAGTCTCCAGTGTCTCCCGTGATTAATTGCATGTTTAGAGCATCGAGCACTGTTACTACCATTACCTATTACGCCGCTTGCGCTAGTTTCTAATTAAATTAACATACAGTCGACACACAAAATTAATTCTATTGGGCATGTAAACACACTAAACTCAATAAACTCGATCTTGAGATTAGAGAAGTAATACTAACATTTAAAGAACCACGTACTGTATATAGAAGAAAGTTTTATTAAAACTATATTAATAAGTACTATCTAGCTAGCCAAGGAGTAAAAATTTTCAAACTTATATTTTGAGAGATGTGTACGTACATGGAAGGTGATAGTGTGTGTATAGATCCTAGATGTGTATATATAGTATAATGTGTATTGGCATTTGGCAAAGACAAATAAAAGCTGTAGATACTCTTGTACTCTGGACCTATAGCTCAGTGCATGAAACCATAAACAAAAGGACACACAACAAGAAGTACACTGAATTGGACAAATTAAATGTGAGAGTGCTGCGTCTTTATTGGTTGAGAAGTCTAGTACTTAGAAAAAACATAACGTTGATTATGTTTGTATGCCTTCTTAAACTACTAAATGTGCTTAGCCTTATTAGGAGACGAGTCAATTGGCATCAAGCCCAAGAATCTAAATTTCTTAATGTTTCGTCTTATCTTGCTACAATCATATACCCTTAATCAATTTTTTTTTTCATAATTATGTATATATATACACCAAATAACGTAACTTAATTGCGAAAACATCTTTAATGAGATAGATGAGTCATCACTTGCCAAAAGACATGGTTTAGAGAGGTTGTGGGTACGTAGGATACTTTTTTTTGATGTAAAAAGTCTTTAATTCTTTTTGTAGTGACTGCGTCAAATGGAACACTCATCTTAAACTAATTAATCAGTTAATCAACTAAGTACTATAAAACCATTTTAGGGTATTTTTTTGGGTAGGGTACTTTTTTTTTTCCTGTTTTGTGATACATAAGCTTAATTTTATTTTTATTTTATTTGAAAACAAGCTTAATTTTTTTAATTTGTGAAAAGATCAGTTCTCTCCTCCCATCTTTTTTTTTTTTTTTTTGCCAAAGTTAGATGCCATATCGACTTTAGAATTTGTAATGCACATGCATGCATGCTTTTTAAGTACGTACATATATATATATATATATATATATATATATATATAGATCTAAAGATATTGCATTAAAAAGTCTATTTTTAGGAAAAATAATACCTTTTACCTTTATCATCCAAATTATTCAAAGTGCATGCTAATTAAAACGGGATAGTTTGGGTTGTATTTAATTAATTGAAACGTGGAAACAGTTTACGTTTCTTAACCTCGCAAAATCCTATATAAACCACAATATTTTTTTTCTTTACTTTCTACCTTTTATTTATTTATTTATTTTGGGGGTTGTGGATATATATATCTATATATATCCCAAAACATTTTCGATAGTAATCAAAATCTAGAGAAACAAAATATTAATAAAAACAAATTGAAAAACAACTCAATTTTTTTTATAAGAAACCAACGTTTTTTACTCCTCAAACTTGCATACAAAAAATAATTTCGTATTTTCAAGATTTTCAATTTATAAAGTAAGTTTTAAGAAAATAACAAAATTATTAATTTTTAATTTAAAAACTTCGTACTGTAATTTCCCAATCATTAATTAAATTAACGAAATCCCAGTATTATTTATACAAAAAAGTAACAAAAATAGACATAAAGTACTAGCTATTCCCTCTTGCAAAAATTTTAAAGTACTAAGCTACGGTTCGTTTTCTACTTTTGAGGTAAAAAGTCATTAAAATCGATGTAAAAAGAAATTAAAGGTAAAGAACAAAACACATAGAAAAGCGTTATTAGGCTACATGGATTATTCCATAATTTGGAACATTTTCTCTCGTCCTTTGTACTCTCTTTTTACCCGTACAAAAAGAAAGCAAGGTATGCTCGGTTATTTCTTTTTTAATTTTTTGTCAACATGCTCGGTTACTTTTTTTTTTTTCCAGAAAATATAGTTACTCATTCCATAATTCCAGACATAATGCTGGAGGTGGTCAATCCCAATTACAGGTTCTTTGATCTCTTAGTGCCCTTTGCGCAAGCGTGTGGGCTCTTATATTTTCATCTAACGCTCTTTAACAAGATGTTTAACATAATAAACAATTGGCTCAATCTCGCTGTAGTGGTTGTCCGGGCTGTTAATTGAATCAATGACTCCCTTGGCATTTGAAAACACCCTCTTCAAGTTCTATATGTCTAGGCAATTTTGCAGGGCACATTTTATTGCCCAGCTTTCCGCCACTGCTACGGAGGAGGACTCTCCCATCCAAGCTGAGCTTGCTCCGACCACAATGTCTGCTCCATTAACCAAAACCCAGCCAATTCTGGTGTCACAGCAGGTAGGGTCTCTGGTCGCATCAGTATAAATTGAATAGCCCTCAAAATGTGATCCTCGTCTTCCATTTACTTCATTCCCAGTGTGTTCCTTAGTTAGAGCTTCTTGGAAAAGTCTCACTTAAGTTGCTACATTATCCCTTATCTTCAGTGGATTTTTCATAGTACCTCTGAAAACATCCTCGTTCCTTCTCTTCCAAAGTCACCACATGGCAAAGGCACACCACTGTAACATATTGTCCATGTTACTCCGCTCCGCGACTTTGGAGGTAAGGTGCTCCCATAACTAATCAAAATTTTCTGTTTGTGTTTCCTTGTAATCGAGACACCATAGAGCAACAAACCAGAAAGCTCTTGCTACATCGCATTAGAAGAGTATATGGATTAGTGTTTCTTCAGAGTTGTGATAAATTGGGCACATGAGGCTTTCACTGATTCTTCTTGTCTATAGCTCTCTCTTAGTTGGTAATACATCCTTGATGCATCGCCACATGAAGAACTGATTTTTTTTTTGAACCTTCATTTTCCATAGGGTCACCCTCCGGAGGTCTGCCCCAATGGTCGTCTTGATTCATTCAGACTGCAAGGTTATACGCGGATTTGATTGTGAATTTGCCTGATTTCTTGTAATGCCAAACCAATCGGTCCTCAAATCCTTCCCTGTTTAGTAGTGTAGATAAAATAGCCTTGGATTCCTCTTTGCTGAAAACTTTACTGATCAATTCTTTGTCCCAAAAGCCCGTGTTGGGTGAGATTAGATCTTTTATCCATGTGAGTCCCTCTTTTCTTGGTGACCACAGCTTAGTTATTTCCTTTCTGACTACCTAGAAATCCTCCTATATACGAACTTTCAAGCCAGACCCTACTATCCAGCTGAGACCTTTTTCCACTATATCGCTACCTTCCATGCATCCTCTCTAGAACCATGAAGGTTTGGAACCTAATTTTGCTGACATGAAGTCACTCCTGGGGAAATATTTACTTTTTGATAATTTCTCAAGAGAATAAGTTTATTGTGTATTTGATCTTGTGTACAAGGTAGTCTATATATATACGCACAAGTCTTAGAATACAAAAGGAAAGTGCAATCGTAAAGGGAAACTATTAATTACACGAGATACTAATTTCCATAACCGCTAAATGTAATATTGAGTTTCCTTAACACGAACGTTTCCTTATCTGGTAGTTTCCTTAACACCCTCCCTCAAACTCAAGGTGGATTCGTAGAAATCAACTTGAGTTTGTCAACCAAGGCATGAAAGTGACCCGAAAGATGAGCTTTAGTGAAGATATCACCTGTCTGATTGGAGGATGAAACAAAAGAGAGCTGAAGAGTGCCCCAAACCAGATGCTGACGGATGAAGTGACAATCATTCTCAATATGTTTTGTTCTCTCATGAAAAACATCATTGTGTGCAATTTGGATCGCACTTTGATTGTCACAATGCAGAATGGTAGCATAAACATGTGTAACTCCCATATCTTCAAGTAACCATCGAAGCCAAAGTAATTCAGAGGCAGCATCAGTAAGAACCCGATACTCAGATTCTGTGCTAGAGCGAGATGTTACTGTTTGTTTCTTGCTTCGCCAGGATATTAACGAGTTGCCCAAGAAGAAACAATAACCAGTAGTAGAACGCCGGTCGGTAGGATCACCAGCCCAATCTACATCGGAGTAACCCGATAATACCAGTGGAGAGTTGTCAGAGAAGTGGAGGCCATGAAATAGAGTACCTTTCACGTATCGAAAGATGCAGAGAACAACAACGATGAAGTGAGCGAGACGGGGCCGACATGAACTGACAACATGAACAGCGTAAGCAATGTCCGGATGGCTAACAGAAAGATAAACCAAACTCCCCACAAGCTGACGATATACGGTAGGATCTGAAAGAAGTGTACCATCTGACGGAGTCAGCTTGACATTCATGTCTAATGGAGTGGATGCAATATCAGTATCAGTGATCACAGAACGAGAGATTAAATTAGAGGCATATTTTGCTTGTGAAAGATAGTATCCATCAGAAGTAGAAGTGACTTCAAGACCAAGAAAGTAGCTCAAATTACCCAAGTCCTTCATCTCAAAGTGACTTTTGAGATATTGCTGTAAATCGAAAATCCCAGTTGAGTCATCCCCGGTGATGATCATGTCATCAACATAAAGTAGGAGAAGAACAATGCCCCTGTCAGTTCGTCGAGTAAACAAGGCAGAATCGTGAGGACTCGACTGAAAGCCAAACAGTGTAATAATGGAACTGAACTTGGCAAACCAAGCACGGGGAGCCTGTTTAAGCCCATAGAATGCTCGACAGAGAAGACAAACTTGTTTTGGAGAATGAGAATAGCCAGGAGGTGGACACATATAAACCTTTTCTATAAGATCACCATTCAGAAAGGCATTTTTAACATCCATTTGAAACAAAGGCCAATGTCGAACAGCTGCTACAGCAAGTAAACTTCGAACAGAGGGCAGGCGGGCTACAGGGGCAAAGGTTTCTTCATAGTCAATGTCATATTCCTGTGTGTAGCCTTTAGCAACCAGAAGAGCCTTATACCGCTCAATAGAGCCATCAGAGCGAGTTTTTATCTTGTAAATCCACTTGCATCCAATCAGAGTCTTGCCAGAGGGTAGCTCCACTAAGTCCCAAGTATGAGTCTTCTCTAGTGCACTCAGTTCTTCTGACATTGCTTGCTGCCACAAGGGGTCAGAACTAGCCTCTCGAAAGGAGGAGGGCTAATGTAAATAAGAAATAGCAGAGAAACAATGATAATCTTTGAGGTAAGGGGGAGGTTCGGTTACCCGTTCAGACTGACGAGGTGGGACATGAGCAGGAACATGATTATCAAAGGGGACAGATTCGTCGATGACGGGTGCTGGAACAAGATCACGATCATTGAGCTCATCTGGTGTACCTACAACAGGAGATGGGAAAAGCTCGATAGAGGAGTTAGTGAAAAATGGTTGAGGACAGGATAGTGAACTGTCGAACTTGGATAGGGTAGAAAGCATGGTATTTTCCTAAAAAGTGACATGTGTGGAGATGCGTAATCTCCTAGAAAGAGGATCCCAACACCTATAGCCCTTATGTTCAATTCCATACCCGAGAAACAACACAGACAAGCACGCGGTTCGAGTTTGGTATGTTCAGGGGGGTTAAGAAGAACGAAACATGCACAACCAAATACCCGAAGATGAGAATAATCTGATGGTGTACCATATAATCGTTCAAAAGGAGAGATGTCCTGTAACACTGGTGTAGGAAGTCGATTAATGGTAAAGACACAATTTAAAGCAGCTTCACCCCAAAACTTTTCGGACAGGATGCAGAGAGAAGTTGGGCTCGTATAGAATCTAGGATATGTCGATGTTTTCTTTCAGCTCGACCATTTTGTTGAGAGGTATACGGGCATGAACGTTGAACAATGGTACCTTGTTGTTTAAGAAACCGAAGAAGTACAGAATCACAGTATTCTAAAGCATTGTCATTACGAAAAATTTTGATTGTATGTGCAAATTGAGTTTTGATCATGTTAGCAAAATCAATATATGTTTGAGATATTTCAGATCGATGCTTTAGAAAATATATCCAAGTGAATCTGGAATAATCATCAATGAACAGTACAAAATATCGATAACCATTCACAGTGGAAGTAGGTGCAGGACCCCAAACATCAGAATGAACTAACCCAAACGGAGTATTATTGATGGACTCGCCAAGACGAAGGAAGAAGCAGGTTGTTTTGCTAACTGACAATGCACACAATCAAAAGACTCAAATTTAGAAATACCCAATGACCCACTGGAAACAAGAGTACGAAGTTTACTGGCCGATGTATGGCCAAGGCGAAGGTGCCACTGATAGACTGAGGGGGTGGAAACTGCAGCAGAAATCTGTTTGACGACAGGCTTGTGAAGTGACGTGATCTCAAATAATCGTCCTACTTTGATCCCCGTTCCCAGAATCTGACCCGTCTGAATGTCCTGTACCTGACAACCAGTAGGAGAAAATAAAACAATCAACCCTTGCTCACATAATTGACCAACGTGAATCAAATTTAGAGTAAGATCAGGAACACAGTGGGTGTCATGGAGAGTTAAACTGGGGTTGGATGCTGTTCCTGAATGGGTAACAGACATGGTGCTTCCATTTGCAGTTTGAATGCTCGAAGAATGAAACGAGGGGCTACTATTAGAAAGAAGAGACATATTTGGTGTCATGTGATTACAACACCCTGAATCAAAGAACCAATGGTTACCTGAGGTGACATATAGGGCAATGGGTTGAGAAGGTATCACCTTTTTGATGATTGCCTCCAAATCACTCATAGAAAACATCGGAGAGGGGTGTGACCCATCATAGGCAGCAACAACAACAGAAGGACTTGCTGTAGCGGTAGATGAGGACTTGAATGCGCTTTTAGAGCGAGGTCGTCGGGTTGGACAGTTCGACAGGATATGACCGCGCTCATGGCAATATCGACGTTCAACTGTAGGACAATTAACGAACGAATGACCCGTTCTTTGACAGTTCTTACAATAAGGTGCGGTAGACTTTGACCATGATGGTGTGGTTGCGAGGGCCACCTCTGATGCAGGGGTGGAGTTGACCAGTCCAAGCCAAGTTTCTTCAAACAAAACTTCTTTCACAACTGCATCAAGAGAAGGCAGGGGATCACGATGCAAGAAGGCCGCTCGGACTGATTCATATTCAGGACGAAGCGCCATGAGAACTTAGATGAGATGAAGGTGGTCTTTGCTAATCTCAGATTGTTGCAACTGGTTCCAGATTGGCTGAATGAGTGCAAAGAAATCATTGATGGATTGACCAGCTTCTTGTTTCAAACTATTCAGAGTGGTGAACAATTGATAATATTGTGCCAAACCAGAAGTTTTATATCTAACAGACAGAAAATCCCAAATTTCATTAGCCGTTCCGAAATTAACAAACCGAATATGAATAGGAGTAGATGTGTTACAAAACCAAGTGATGATTTGTTGATTCTTACTGTCCCACTCGTCAAGTCGATCAAGAAATTTGGCTTGTGTTTCGTGGTATTTTTTTCGGTTTGGGGTTGTCTCTTGTTACGATTCGCCAGAGTTTTCGACCAATCAGAAAACTTTTAATCCGCTGGGACCAAAGTGTGTAGTTTGAACCATTAAGAATTATAGAAATGGGTTGTGAGACGTCACTTTTCTCCATCAAATAGTGGACAGTGGTGCGGCTATGTCGTGTGGCTGATGAAGCAGCAAGTTCGGTCGGCTTCGAAGCGAAAACGGCGGGAAGGCTCGGAGGAAGCCGCTGGCGATGAAGGCGGCACGGAAGTCGGCGTCGGCGACGGGAGGCGGGAGGCGTGAAGAATGGTGTCAGTCCCGACGACCTCGCTCATGGGGACGGTGGCGCTTGTCGAGGCAGGCAAGCGAAGATGGCGGGAAGGCTCTGAGGAAGCCGCTGGCGACGAAGGCGACAAGGAAGTCGGCGCCGGCGACGGGAGGCGTGAAGAACGCCTCGCTTCCGACGACCTCACTCCTGGGGACGGTGGCACTGTCGAGGCAGGCAAGGATCAGATGACGTCCGTCGGGCGTGCGAACATACAAGGAAGGGGACGCAGACTTGTAGGGTGACGCCGGCAGATGACTCCACCGTTGCGGATGGCCAGCGAGGCACGTCGGCGATGGTGCTGGTGGTCCGACGGAGGACAATACGATGACGACGGCGGCGCGGACAACAGCGACGACGAAGCTCGTGGAGGGCGCGACAGTAGCGAATCCAGTGAGCGTGAGAGGCGCGGGCTGGCAAGCTGGGCGGCTAGCGGCGGTGTGGAGCGAATGACGCGAAGCTTCGGCGGAATGGCAAGGCAGCAGCAAACTCTAATGAGTTCGTGAATCAACAACAGGTGACGACGGCAGACGCGGCTAGTGCAGCGAGACGTCAGGAGGACAGATGGAGACCGCGAGGCTCTCCGTCTGGTGTGCAGGGGCTTGGCAGCGTTGTGTCTCGCACAACCAGAGAGATCAGAGTTGTGTCTCGCAGTACCAGAGAGGACAGAGTTGTGTCTCGCACAACCAGAGAAACCAACAATTAGGGCTCTGATACCATGATAATTTCTCAAGAGAATAAGTTTATTGTGTATTTGATCTTGTGTACATGGTAGTCTATATATATGCAAAAGTCTTAGAATACAAAAGGAAAGTGCAATCGTAAAGGGAAACTACTAATTACACGAGATACTAATTTCCATAACTGCTAAATGTAATATTGAGTTTCCTTAACACGAACGTTTCCTTAACTGGTAGTTTCCTTAACACTTTTGATGAAGTTTAGGACTAGCTGGTTCTCTCCCA
This sequence comes from Stephania cephalantha, assembly GCA_039657325.1. Taxonomy (NCBI): domain Eukaryota; kingdom Viridiplantae; phylum Streptophyta; class Magnoliopsida; order Ranunculales; family Menispermaceae; genus Stephania; species Stephania cephalantha. The sequence continues at coordinate 13,690,201 of CM077577.1, forward strand.
TCATGAGTCTCTACGCTTGTTTGGCTAAAAAATTGAGATTAAATAGTTCTAGGTCTCTGAAATCCAATCCCCCTACACAATTAGCTTTTGCCATTTTCCCCATTTACACTAGTGCACTCCTCGTTCCTTTGTCGAATTGCTCCACCAGTAGTGAGCCATTGCTTGTGATAGCGCCTCTATTGCTCATTTAGGTAGCTTGAAGATGGACATTTGGTAGTTTGGAATGGCTCGTGCTACAACTTTGAGTAAGGCTTCCTTCCCAGCAGTGGAGAGGAGCATTCCTTTCTAAGTTATAACCTTGCTGACAAGTCTTTCCACCGTGCCCTCGAATTGATTCTTCCTTATTTTCCCTTCTATAAGTTGAATGCCTAGGTACCTTCCTAAGCATTTTAAAGTTCGGACTCGAATTATTCCCCCGAGATGTGTCCTTATGATAGGAGAAACATTCTTGCTAAAATGTAGGGAGCTTTTGTCTCCGTTCACATTTTGACCCGAGGTTCCTGCGTACATCTGCAAAACGTTCTTGATTTCACCTAGGTTGTTTTCATTAGCCCTGCAAAATAGCAGTATATCATCAGCAAACATTAAGTGGGATATTGAAGGGGAAGAGTTATTAAGCTTAAACCCCTGAAGTCTGCCCTGGCTTTCTCTTTTTGACAGTAGGAAGGATAAAGCCTCTAAACATATGACAAATAGGAATGGGGATAGGGAATCCCCTTGTCGAATACCCGTTGTTGGAGTAATTCTCTTTGACAATTCCCCGTTGACCAGTACCTTGTATGAGACAAAAGAGATACACCACTTGACCCAGCTAGTCCATCTTTCTGTGAACCCCAATCTTTGCAGTATCTCCATTATCAGTGGCCATTTTAATTTGTCATATGCTTTGGATATATCACGCTTAAGGGCAGCATCCAACGATCTTCTACTTCCACTACTCATTGAGTGCAAGCTCTCGTGTGCTAGATGACGTTGTCCGTTATTTGTTGACCTGCAATAAAGGCATTCTGAAAAGGGGAGATCAGATTATTCAAAATAGACTTCAAGCGGTTTGAAAGCACCTTAGATAAGAGTTTGTTAGAGGAATTGCATAAACCTATCGATTTGTAAACATTGATGGATTGATGAGAAATCTTTTTGGGAAGTAAGACGATGTGAGTTTCATTGAGGTCGAGTATGAGCGACCCGTAAGAGTGAAATTTCCTAAAAACTTGCAAGATGTACTCCCTGAATGTCCTCCACTTTTGCTGTACCAGCTTGTTGCTGATGCCATCCGGACCTGATGTCTTGTTTGGGCGCATTCGTTTGAGAGCTGTTAACACTTATTCCTCCTTAAAAGGCCTGTTTAACCTTTCAACATATGCGCTGTCAAGCGTTGGTTCAATTCTATCCAAAAATGAGAAGTCTCCCCACCCTCTCTAAATGTAAAGACTCCTTCATAGCGGTCTTCAATCAGTTTGAGCTTTTCTTTTTGATAAGTTATCCAATTTCCCACCTCACTTAGGAGCCCCAGAATCTGGTTGCTTCTTCTTCGCCCCTTCACTACCATATGAAAATATGTCGTATTTTTATCCCCTTTCGGTAACCATTCTACATGCGAATGCATTCTCAAGTATTCTTCCCCCCTTTTCTTGGCCTCCCTCAATTGGTGCTCCAGTTTCTTGAGCTGATCAATGTTTGTACCTCCTACTTCATAAAGCTCTTGGATTTTGCCTTATAGTTCCTCCATAAGCCTTTTGGAGTTGGCACTGGGTACTTTTCTTCGCCATCAAAGGATGCATTGTGTTAGCTTTTTTGTCTTTTTCACATTGAGTTATCTGTCTTCTGTGGGGTTGTCCTTCCATGATTCATCAATAAGGGCGGAGCTGTCTTTATGTGGTAGCCATCTGTTGTCGAATCTGAAGATCGTGGGATTCTTTCCTTTCGCGTGCTCAATATTTAGTAAAAGGCCAAGATGGTCCGATCCTATCAGACACAAATGAGTAATTATGTTTCTTGGAAATCTATCTACCCACTCTTGGATGGCAATTGCTCTGTCAAGCCTTGCCGCGATCCTCGGTCACCTCTTCTTTTGTTTGTCCATGTAAACCTTGGGTCTTTGTACCCCGGATCAGTCCCTTGGATGGCATTCGTGAAATTCAACATTTCCATGTTCGCATCTGGCTCCCATTCGAGATGTCAGACATTAGGGCATCTGACCAGCCTAAATTACCTTAATTCTCTGATAATCTAGCAGCCTTAACCTCTCCATCAATTAATAATTAAGATTAAGATCTTGTACTCATTAATTATAAAACATTGTTAACCACAAAGGATTCTAAAGTCAATCTTAAACCTCAAAGTTCAGTAAAAATTAATTATATAATCCTCAAAGTTCATTTAGATTAACTAGATTATCCTTAATACTTCGTAAATTTTTTCGACAACACCTCCTATATTTCTAAGCCTACACTGAAAATCTCGGCCTTTAAAATTTTTCAACAAAACCTGTCCAGCTTTGGTGGAAATGCCGAAGGACTCACAATCCACCCATAACAATATATATTGCATTAACTGAATGTATATTCATTCTAACATAATGTAAAGAATCAAAAACCTTAAACTAACATTACCTTCCCTTCACAATTATCTCGATTCGTCTCAAAACCATTTCAACCATTCCAAAGGAGATCCTAACCACACGCGAACCCAAGAATCCATTTATACAATATATTATATTCAAAACAACACATACATAGTGAGAAAGGAATTAATCAAATCACTGAGAATCTGACAGACTTTTCCTTTCATTTGTCGTCGCTAGAACGTATCATTATCCAATTATAAAAATTCGATAATATCGATAAGTAAATCCCACATTATCCAGTACACCTGTAATAATCAAATGCATTATATTCTAAGAATTTAAATAAATAATAATATCCCAAGGAATCATAAATACACAACTATGTAATCCATCCCATTTCTGTTGACCGACCATAATTAGAAGACGTCTTTCTAAAAGTGGTGGGTAAATAGTAATAAAGATTCATGAGTTTGAGAGGAAGTCCCTCAAGAAGCCACGCCCTCGACTCTCCGTGGAGTATGATCCTGACCAACATAAAAATATCCATCCTAAACAAGTGTCTACAACGATCAGTGACGCCGGTTGATAGCACAATGATGTTCATCCTACCATACATATAGTCAATGAACACAATGGGACCCCAAAGGCCTCCTTCATCTCGTGTCCGTGAATGCATGACCAATAAATATGCAGCGATAAATCGTGCATGCAATTGTATTCGAGAAACACTCATACAATGTAAAGGTTACTATGTGATTTACTTAACCTTACAAACAACCAACTTCAAGCTTAATTTTTGGCGTTCCCTGAACGCCAGATCACCTTGAAAATGCTTCCAATAGCTTCCCTGTATACCCAATTATATTATGAGTCAAGCTTCAAGTGAAACCGTATCATGAAACCCAGTGAAAACTACGGTCAAAGTATGTTTGAGAACAATTTCCAAAAATGTTAATTTATATAACTATTCCAACTAGTTTTCAACTAGCCAATTTGGGGTAACTTTTTGACTATATAAATCTCAATATTTGTCATGATAACCTAAAAGGAAATTGTATGTCATACTTTCCATAGATTCCAAGAACACCTAAATCGAATCACCGACGGAGAAGTTATGAATTTTCCCAGATGACCTGTCAACTAGGCAAACTTTATTTTTTTTGAACTGAAATTTTTTTCCAAATCAATATTTTCGCAATTAAATCCTTAAAACTCGACAACAAACACCACGAAACTACTCGATACCAATACCAAAATATTTTTACAGTCCGTTAAGTCAAATTGGATCAAACTCAATAATCAATTCATCCAAAAACCCAATGTAAATCAATATCAACTATAAAACATCTTCAAAATAGTTATTAACTAAATCGCATTAGTTCAATTTACCAAAATCCTAACATACACTGGTAGGATTTATCCAAATTGATCGAAATCAACCCAATTAACAATTAACAACAATCCCTATCAATTTATATCAAAACCACGTGAAAGAAATCAAAAAAATGCGAGAATGCAAATTGAATTGTGAAAAAAAGCCCGACATTGAGAATTTACCAAATCGCAAGCCAAATACTTCGTTTCCACCGAGAAAACTTAGCTCGAAATGATCGTCTGGTAATGCTCTACAGTTTTGGGGAAAGAAACCGGATGAAAATTAGACGTCGGGAGACCGCAGAGCAAAATACTAAATTGAGAGGTTTTGAAACGAACCTTCTGTTCGTTCGTTCGATTGAATCAAAATTTTTTTATTTGTTTTTTTGTTATTTATATATGAACCCTCAACTGCTTGTCAGCAGCTTAAATTTTTTCATTTATTAATTTTTGAAATCTTTTTTTGACGTGTTTTGACTTCTTGTGCTCTTTTTCAATCCGTTTTTTTACCAAATCGAGTCAACTTCTCAACAAAATAGTTTAATTCCATATAACTTCCATAACACTAGTTTCGGTCACACCAAAACTCCAAAAATCTTAACTTTGTCCATAACATACTAAAATCTTCCGAACCAATCTTCTTGCCATACTTACCCAAACTTGCACCAATTTGGACTCAATCTCAACCTTGACCACTGTCAACCAACACAAAACCCGAAATAAGATCTCGCACAAACTGTCTCATTTCCCACTACCTTCGATCCCGACTTACACGCAAACCGAGGCAAAATCCCCACGTTGGCTTGTTAAGTTTATTTAAATCTCAAATTCGAGTTTTTAAACTTAATTTCAAATATTTTTTGAAAAATTCAAAACAATAGTTTAAGTCGATATTTTAACTCTACCAGGATCCATTTCAACACGTATCTCGAGAGAAAACCTCATAAAACCTTGAATTTACTCATTTAACTTGAATTTCGCAAAATAAAATAATTTAATAAAACACAACACTAGGCATACATCACGCAAAAATAAAATTAATTAAAAATCTCAATTTCACCACTGCTAATCCCTTATTAGCTGTAATTACTGATTTAAAAGTTTCGGGATTTGAAAATCTTCCCGACTAATAAGAATTTCATCCTCGAAATTTAAATTGAACCAAATTTACCAAGACTAAAAGATATCCGAAAAATGCTCTATTTTATACGCCTCTTATTCCCATGTTAATTTCGAATCACTATGAAATTACCAGCTTACCCAAGACAAGTGAAATTCCTTTATTTCAAAGCTTTTGGACCTTCATATCCGCAATTGAAATAGGTTGCTCTTCATATGAACCATCACCTTGAAAATCGAACTGATTTCATCCTATTATGTGATGCAAATCTGGTTCCATTCGCTTGAGCATAAACATGTGAAATACATTATAAACTCTGGCTATCTAAGATGGTAATGCAAATTTATAAGCAACCTTCCTCATTCGTTTCACAATTCTAAAAGGTCCTATAAATCATAAAATATCTTTCTTTTCAGTTCAAACCTGTAATGGCCTTTGTGAGAGGATACTTTCAAATAAACCGAATCTCTTTCGCTATATTCCATGACTCGGTGATAGATATCATAATAAATTTCATATCTTTAATGAACCGCTTTCAATCTTAGACGAATCTTCTGAACAACCTTAGTGTGATCTTGAATCATCTATGGTCCCAACTCCACCAAATCCTATGGTTCAGCCCAATCGGCAGGAGAACAACTATATATCCCATACAAAACCTCAAATGGAGCCACCTTCACACTCGATTGATAATTTTTATTGCAAGAGAACTCACACAAAAGTATGTATTCTTCCCATGAACCTCCAAATCCTAGTACACAAGCCTTGAGCTTGTCTTCCAACACCTGGATCAACCTTTCAATCTGACCATATACCCATGGATGAATGCAATACTGAAATAAAACTGAGTGCCAAATAATTCTTATATGCCTTTCCACAACTCCGATGTGTACCAAGCTTGAAGATCAGAAACTATCATCAATGGCACTCCCAATGAGCGAACCACCTCTAGCCCACACAACAAGCTCAACAGTGTAAAGGTATCAGAAAGTGACATAGGAAGAAAATGAGCAGACTTCGTTAGTCCATCAACAATAATCCATATTGCATCATGTTTCTTCTGTGAAGTAGACAGATGAGTAACAAAATCCATCAAAACATACATCTGAGTTTCAGTCAATCAGTCTTAACGTGTTGATAAATTCCACATCGCACAAAGTCACCTATATCGGCTTTCATCCCTAGCCACCAACACAATTGCTCCGCATCATAATACACTTTGGTCTAGCCAGGATGAATGTTATATCTATACTAATGAGATTCTCTCAATATTTCATCCCAAACCTTAACTACTAATGGAATCCAAAATTTGCCTCTAAACATCGAACTCTAATATGCAGACTAAGCTCAATCTGGATTATTGCTGTCAAGAGCAAACCCTTGAACTTCTTATACTTCACATCAACTTACTGAAACTTTCGATAAAGTCATCACGATGAACTTTTCTAGCAGAACATACTCATAATTCAATCACTTATTCTATTCCCAAAATGCATTATCTCATACTTTTGATCATATGAACTCAACACTTTTCTGAGTTAATATAGTGATTGGCGCAGCTATATTAGAAAAATATTTCACAAATCTGCAGTAATAGCTAGCCAAACCCATAAATTTCATCTTAGACAACCAAAACTTACAAACAACAACGCAATTTTCCGTAGTTTAATTTCGAGTTTAACCTCAGTACAATGATTATGGAAATAGTTTCCATTTCTTGATCAGTGACTATCCTAACCTTATTCAGAGGCAACTCAAATGATGTTCCAATGTAAGTAAACACTGTACAACCCGAAATATAAAAAAGAACGTCGCCTTATAGAAACAATCCATGTATGAATAATAAGCCGCTAACTAATCTCATGTCTCTAACAACACATTAAACTATAAACTCCAACACACAAACTAGTGGCCATCTCGTATCCAAAGATCTTAACAATACATTTCTCACATACAAAATGAGGACACACCTTATTCCCAATTACTATATTAGGGATAATATGAATAGGGACTCGCAACGGAGTTAACCCTAACTCGATTATCGTACAAGCAGATATAAACGAAACCATTGATCCAAAATCAATTAAAGCATGCATAAATCGACCATAAACTGAAATCATACCTTCAATAAGATTTTGATTTGCCTTCAAATCTGGTTCAGTCACCACCTGAACACGTTCTTTAATCTGTTGTTAACAGTGAGGCACACCAGAGGACGCTCCCAAAAGTTGTGGACACGCACTTCTGTAATGTCCTTTCTTCCTAAATTCAAAACACATAACTGTACTCAAACCCCAAGGACAATCTCAAATGATATGACCCTGTTTTCCACACCTAAAACATGTAACTGTCGATTTACTACGTACAGAAGATTCCTGGCTAGTCGTCGGCCTCTGACTCATAGCCTTTCCCTGTGTTCCTCGACCCTTACCTCCACTCATCTGCGACTGAAATGTACCACTTCGAGCCGTAGACTGATAGAAATGTGATCATGTCTGTCCTGACCCTGTCTGTGTTAACTCCGAGGGGCTACTAGCTGTGCTCGAAAAAGGATTACAATGCGCATATGATGGAACAATAGGTGTCGTTGGTGTGAATGGTGGTTCTCTTTTTTTTTTTCCTTTCTTTTGGAAACTCGAGTCAAACCTTGCTGGAAATCTTTTCTTATTCTCAAAACCTGAGCTTTGTCCTGACTCTACAATACCCTAATATCGTCGTAATTCGTGCTGAAAAGTGTATGTAGTCACATAAGCTCGGCTCTATCTCGAACCTCTCGCAGAGTGTTGGGCTTAGTCGCTGATATAGTAGTACCAAGCTCTTCTTATAACCCATACATATACTAGAGCGTCTTCTCCTTCTCTGTTATTCTTAACCCCCCAACGAACCTCAAAAGATAATTAAACTGCACATCATACTGAGCCAATATCATATCTCCCTGAACTAGATTATCAAACTCTAGTTTTTTTTCTGAATCAAACTCTCATCAAAGTACTGCTCAATAAACTCCTCAAGAAAGTCTGCCCAAGTCATGAATATGGATGTCTGTCATGCAGATATTTCCACCAAATCTCAACATCGGCCTACAGATAGTACGAAGATATCGAAGCTCTCAACTGTTCGTCAATAACTAAAATGTTTTGAAGCTTTTAATGATTAAGAACCTAAGTCTCCACAGTCTTTAAGTCTAATTCACCATAGAAGTACATAGGCTCATACTTCCTAAACCCTCTCCTCTACATTTCCTCCCGAAACATTCCACTAACAGTGGCAAGATCAGCCTGAACCAGAACTACAACAACCGGTTCAACTCCGAGAAGAACTGTAGAGGTAGCCCGCTCCTCTTGAGCGGTTGGAGTGACAGTAGGAACTTCCTGAGTAACACGAGCCACATGTGTCTGTGTTGTCACACGTGCTCGTAAGATACTCAACAACTCTGACATCTGCGCCGCCATGTTTTGAAAAATACTTGAATCCATACGTTGTGGATCCCTATTGCCCTAGCAAGATCCCTGACCCAGCTCTTGCTGTACTATGAGTGAACAACATAACTATATCCATTAATTGATATCTCGATAATATAAAACACACATAACACATATCATAAAGTTTTAAACTTTTTAACCCCGTTCCGTCGCGTTACTTCCCAACTAATCACTTACTAAACCTCAATTTACAAGATTCCTTTATAATTCTAGGCTCTGATACTAATGGTGTCAGACCCCACCTAATTAGGGCATCTGACCAACCTAGATTACCTTAATTCCCTGATAATCTAGTAGCCTTAACCTCTCCATCAATTAATAATTAAGATTAAGATCTTGTACTCATTAAATATAAAACTTTCTTAACCACAAATGATTCTAATGCGAATCTTAAACCTCGAAGTTCAGTAAAAATTAATTATATAATCGTCAAAGTTCATTTAGATTAACTAGATTATCCTCAAAACTTTGTAAAATTTTTTCGACAACACCTCCTTTATTTCTAAGCATACATCGAAAATCTTGACCTTTAAAAATCTTCAACAAAACCTACTTAGCTTTGGTGGGAATGCCGAAAGACTCACAATCCACCCATAACAATATATATTGCATTAACTGAATGTATATTCATTCTAACCTAATTTAAAGAATAAAAAAACTTAAATTAACATTACCTTCGCTTCACAATTATCTCAATTCGTCTCAAAATCGTCCCAACTATTTCAAAGGAGATCCTAACTACACATGAACCTGAGAACCCATTTATAAAATATATTATATTCAAAACAATACATTTATAGTAGAAATGAATTAATCAAATCACTGAGAATCAAACAGCTTTTCCTTTCTTTTGTCGTTGCTAAAACTTGTCACTATCCAATTATAAAAAGTCGATAATGACAGATAAGTAAATCTCACACTATCCATTACACCTGTAATAATCAAATGAATTGTAATCCAAGAATTCAAACAAACAATAATATCGCAAAGAATCATATATATACAATTATGCAGTCCATCACATTTCCGTTGATCGACCATAATTAGAAGACGTCTTTCCAAAATTGGTGGGTAAATAGTAATTAAGATTCATGAGTATGAGAGGAAGTCCCTCGAGAAGCCACGCCCTCGAATCTCCATGAAGTATGATCCTGGCCAGCATCATAAAAACAATCCATCTTAAACAAGCGTCTACAACGATCTGTGACTCTAGTCGCCGAGCACCACGATGTTCATTCTACCACACATATAGCCGATGAACACAATGAGACCCCCAAATGCCTCCTTCATCTCGTGTCCATGAATGCATGACTATTAAATATGTAGCGATAAACTCTGCGTGCAATTGTATTTGAGAAATACTCATACAATGTAAAGGTTACTATGAGATTTACTTAACCTTACAAACAACTAACTTCGAGCTTAATTCTTGGGGTTCCCCGAGCGTCAGATCACCTTGAAAATGCTTCAAATATCTTTCCTGTATACTTAATTATATTATGGGTCAAGCTTAAAGTGAAACCATATCACGAAATCCAATGAAAACTGCGGTCAAATTATGTTTGAGATCAATTTCCAAAAATATTAATTTATATAACTGTTTCAACTAGCTTTCAACTAGTCAACTTAAGGTAACTTTTTGACCTTAAAAATCTAAGTATTATTATGATGACTGGAAAGGAACTTGTAGTACTCATGTCATACTTTCCATAGACTCCAAGAACAGCCAAATCGGATCATCGATGGAGAAGTTATAAATTTTCCCATATGGCCTGTCAACTAGGAAAACTTTATTTTTTTTTTCGAATTGAAAAACTTCTCCAAATCAATATTTTACAATTAAATCCTTAAAACTCGACAACAAACGCCACGAAACCACTCGATACTAGCACCAAAATATTTTCACAGCCCGTTGAGTCAAATTGGGTCAAACTCAATAACCAATTCATCCAGAAACCAAATGTAAATCAAAATCAACTATAAAACATCTCCAAAAAAGTTATCAATTGAATCGCATTAGTTCAATTCACTAAAATCCTAACCCACATCGGTAGGATTTATTCCAAATTGATTAAAATTGACCCAATTACCAATTAGCAACAATCCCTACCAATTTCTATCAAGCCCCGCGAAAGAAATCAAAAAATCGTGAGAATTCAAGTTGAATTGTGGAAAAATGCATAGCATTGAGAATTTTCCAAATTGCGAGCCAAATACTTCATTTTAACCATGAAAACTTAGTTTGAACTGACCGTCTCGTGATGCTCTACAATTTTGCGGAAAGAAACTAGGCAAAAATTGGGCACCGAGAGACCGCAGAGCAAAATACCGAATTGAGAGGTTTTGAAACAATAACCTTATGTTCATTAGTTCAATTGAATTTTTTGATTTGTTTTGTTTATTCTTTTTTATATATAAACCTTCAGCTGCTTGTCAGCAGCTTAATTTTTTTATTTATTAATTCCTGAAATCCTTATTTTGACGTGTTTTGACTTTCGGTGCTCGTTTTTAATCCGTTTTTTCACCAAATCGAGTCAACTTCTCAACAAAATAGTTCAATTCGATAAAACTTCCATAACACTGGTTTTGGTGTAACAAAAAAATCTTAACTTTGTTACACCAAAACCACAAAAATCTTAACTGAAATCTTAACTTTGAGTCTAAACTGGTTACACCAAAACCACAAAAATCTTAACTTTGTCCATAACATACTAAATTCTTTCCAACCAACCCTCTTGCCATACTTACCCAAACTTACACCAATTTGGACTCAATCTCAACCTCGACCACTATGTCAACCGACACAAAACTTGTAACAAGATCTCGCATAAACTTTATCTTATTTGCCACTACTTTCGATCCCGACTTATACGAAAATCGAGGCAAAATCCCCACATTGGTTCGTTAAGTTTATTTAAATTTCAAATTCAAATTTTTAAACTTAATTTTAATTATTTTTTTGCAAAATTCAAAAAAATACTTCGAGTCAATATTTTAACTCTACCAGGATCCATTTCAACATGTATCTCGAGAGAAAACCCCATAAAATCTTGAATTTACTTATTTAACTTGTATTTTTCAAAATAAAATAATATCCATAATTGATCTATGTTAATCCCTGATTAGCCGTAATTACTGATTTAAAAATTTCATGATTTGACACGAGACCTCCCATTTTTTCTTCCTGAGCCATGATTGCATTGAAATCGCCCATCACTATACTGGGCTCTCTGTATTGTAGTATTCGATCCCCTACTTTTTCAAACTGTGACTCCTTCTTAGCCTTGCTCGTGCTTAGATATGCCCCAAACAATCGCCATGGCTACTCTCCATGCAGAGGGTTGAATTGCAATTCCATGAAGAAAGTTCCATGCTTTACAATTTGCACCATAGCTGAGGCGTTCCACATTACCGCCATACCTCCCGCCAATCGCCTTGGGTAAACAGCTAGCCTGAAATCAAAACCTAATTTTCTCCACACTGTGTCTAATACCCTTTCTTGGTTTTTTGTTTCACTCGAACTAGTACCTCGAAGGAATGGATCTGTAGTGAATCCTTAATTGCTGAAACTGTCAGAGGTCATCCGACTCCTCTACAGTTCCACACCAATACTATTTTCATTGATAAAACCCATGGGCCTCGTTGTGGGCGGCTGCCTCCGGCTCCAAGTTGCTTTAGGAAGTTTTTGATTTCTCTGCTTGTACATCTTGATTCTTGTTCTCCTTTCCATCTGTCAGTTTTCTCTTTTGGGGGAAGACTAAGGGGGAAGAGGGGTTCTCCTGTCGAGGGGCCAAGATTCTTCTCCCCTTTCCCTGACCTTAGCTTTGAGTGCTTTTCCTCGACGAATATGAGGGCAGGAAGGGACCAACCAATTTTTTTGGGGTGGTGAGGTTATTGTTGTTGTATTCAGACAATCTAAATAAACATAAATCTGAACATGGCACTGTTATCACAAGCAACTAATCATGCTGATTTTAACAACTAAGAAGATTAATAAATAAAGTGTACCAGAGGCTTGCAGTGCAATGACCTAAGACAGAAAATTTCCTCCAACTCGATGCTGAATTCAACTAGGAGTTATGTCCCTAGGATACAACTAGTCTGCTATTTGATTAAAGCACTAATCAAAGAACCTTCAAAACTGCAAAATCGACTCTCTCTCAAAACACATATCACATAAAATTTTAATTTTGAAAAACTGTATATTCCTATGTCAATAGACTCTTATCTTATAGAGAATTATCTAACTGTTTAAATCGTGGACAATTTTTCATTAACTGTCTAAGTAGTGGTTTTAATTAGTGCGCCACTAATTGATAGTTAATTAACTCCTTAATTCGAAATTAGCAACTGTTGGTGCTCTTTTAAATTATTCAAAAACCAAAATAAAAAACAAAAAAAAAGAAAAAACATGTTTATGAATGGCTAAGCTTTGAACCAACCAAAGCCCCAAAGGCCCCAAGGCCCAAGGCCCTTGTCAAAAATTATTTAAATAGGGTGTTTACCTAGTGAAACCCCATGGGCCACTCACTCCAACCCACTTCTCACTTAAACAATAGTGAAGTGTGTTGGATCATATTTTAAGTGAGAAACCAAACCTTTCTCTCCTATGTGGGACTAAAGGTTTAGTTACTTTGCAATACAAAATTTGAACTATAAAGTTCAACAATACCCCACATTTGTATTGGAAAAAGTAACACCCCATATTTCTTAACTTTGCCAAATCATAATCACAAATAATAATTATACATGAGAGAGAGATGATCAAGTCATGCTTATAAGGAAGAGTGTGGTAAAGACTTGAACTGACCTTAGTAAAGCATATCGAGTTTACTTTGTGACGCAGTTGATGTATTTATTTATCTTGAACTGTTAACTTTTATAGTAAACCAAGACAATATGTCTTACTCATGACTTGAATCCAAATACAGTTCATACGTTTTTGTTCATTTTGGTCCTGAATAGATCCTGGTTTCATGATAGCTTTAAAGAACTTAGCCTAATTTCATTCTCATAAATGCGACCTCACATTTACTACCATATAGGTGACATTACTATGTCATTAAACGCATAGCATAACGTGAACATCTTATTATTAACACACACTATCTTAGGAACGGGTAATTGTGTGTTTCGGTTATTAAGTTTAGCCTAACTAGTTTTCCTATTGAACCTAGGCCATGGGATCTCCAATCAGCTAGGTTAGGTTTTCGCCAGGCTTGACTTATTTTATAGGCTGTAAACCCATTCCCATCGATAAAATCATCACTTGATCTCTTGGTAAGCCTTTTGTCAAAGGATCTGCAATATTTTCCTTTGACTTGACATAATCTATGCTAATTACACCACTTGTGAGTAATTGTCTTATATTATTATGCCAGCGCCTTACCGTTATAAATTTTATTTTTAGCTCTTGCTTGTGCTGCCATACTATCACGTTGTAACTGGCTTTGACCAGCATGGAATATCTTCTAGAAAATTCCTTAGCCATTCAGTTTCTTCAACTACCTTATCGAGAGCTATAAATTCAGATTCCATGGTGGATCGTGCTATACACGTTTGTTTTGTTGATTTCTAAGAAATTGCTGCTCCACCCAATGTAAATACATATCCACTAGTTGACTTAGTTTCTGTATTATCAGAAATCCAATTTGCATCACTATAGCCTTCAAGTACCGGTGGATACTTTGTATAAACCAATCCATAATTCAAGGTATACTTGAGATACATTAGAACTCTTATCAATGCTATCCAATGATCATCATTTGGACTACTTGTGTATCTACTTAACCTGCTTACTGCATAAGCAATGTCAGGTCTGGTAGAGTTCATCAAGTACCTTAAACTCCCAATAACTTGAGAATATTCTAATTGACAAACTGACTCGCTAGAGTTCTTCTTTAGATGAAAATTAGCATCAAAAGGAGTTGGAGCACGTTTGCAATCAAATCGATTGAATCTTTTTAAGATTTTCTCAACATAATGAGCTTGTGTCAGGATATAACCTTCGTTATTCCTTTTGATTTGAATTCCTAGTATTACATCAGCTAGACCTAAGTCTTTCATGTCAAAACTAGAATTCAACATCTTCTTTGTTGACATTATGGCATCCTTGCTTGAGCTCATAATTAACATGTCATCAACATAGAGACATACTATGACAAACGAGTTCTTCATTTCTTTAATGTACACACATTTGTCACATTCATTTATTTTAAAACCATTTGCCATCATAGTATGATCGAATTTCTCATGCCATTGTTTTGGAGCTTGTTTAAGTCCATACAAAGACTTAACAAGTCTACAAAATTTGATTTCTTGGCCTTTTACTACGAACCCTTCAGGTTGATCCATATAAATTTCTTCTTCTAATTCTCCATTTAAAAATGTTGTTTTAACATCCATTTGATGTATTTCCATGTCGTACAAAGCAGCTATGGAAATTAACATCCTAATGGAAGTTATTCTTGAAACAGGAGAATAAGTGTCGAAGTAATCCAAACCTTCTTTTTGTCTATATCCTTTAGCAACCAAACGTGCCTTGTATTTCTCAATAGTGCCATCAGCCTTTAACTTCTTTTTGAAGATCCATTTATATCCAATTGGTTTGATTCCTGATGGTAGATCAACCAATTCCCATGTATTATTTTGTAAAATGGATTCAATCTAACTATTGATAGCTTCTATCCACAATGGTGCGTCTGGTGAAGACATAGCTTCTTTATAGGTTTGTGGCTCCTTTTCAGTTAACACGTTAACAAAGTCAGGTCCAAAGCTTTTTGTGACCTTAACTCTTTTTCCTCTACCAGGTTCAAACTCTTGTTCTTGAACCTTAGAAGTAGATGATTCATCTAAGCTCTCTCGACAGTTCTTTTAAGCGACGAACCACATTGGTTTTCCTTAAAAGGAAAAATGTGTTCAGAAAATTCAGCATCAACAAATTCTATAATAGAATTTTCACTAATATCTAAAATATGTGATTTAACTACTAAGAATCTATATGCTGCACTATTCTTAGCAAAACCAATGAACACGCAATTCACAGTTTTAGGTCCTAACTTAGTTCTCTTTGGTAAGGGAATTTGGACTTTTGCCAAGCAACCCTACACTTTCAAAGTTTTGTAAGTGGGTTTTCTTCCTCTCCATATCTCAAAAGGAAATTTATCCAATTTCTTGAAATGCACTTTATTCAAAATGTGATTTGCAGTGAGTAGTGCTTCACCCCACAAATTCTGAGAAAGTCCAGAATCATTTAACATGGAATTAATCATATTTTTTAGAGTTCTATTTTTCCTCTTTGCTACACCATTCTGTTGAGGTGTATAGGGTGCAGTTGTTTAATGTATTATTCCATATTTGCTACATAATTATGCAAATTCAGCGGATTCATATTCTCCACCTCTATCTGTTCTTAATGCCTTAATTTTCTTGTCTAATTGATTTTCTACCTCTGCCTTATATATTTTAAACATATCTAAGTCCTCGTTTTTATTTTTAATAAAAAAGACTTGGCAATATTTGCTACAATCATCAATAAACGTGATGTAATAATTTTTCCCCCTCTAGTAGGAATGGATTTAAAATCACAAAGATCACTATGAATCAATCCTAATAAATCATTTGATCTCTCTTAGACAGATTTAAAAGTTTGCCTAGCAAAATTTTGATTCAATGCATATTTCACATTTTTTATTTAAATCAATGTTGAACTTAGGCAATAAATTTAATTTAACCATTTTGTAAATAGATCTTTTATTCACGTGTCCTAATCTAGCATGCCATAAATTAAATGAATCAACCAAATACACATAAACGATCATTCTATTACCAGTTGAGTTAACAATTACAACATAGAGATTGAAAATTTCCTCCTCTAACGCTATTTCTAGAACTGGTCTCTCAATGAAGCCTGTGACTTGGAGATAAAAATAAGAAAACAAGAAATTTGGGACTTGAAGTACACGTAAAATTGTGAGAAAGAGGATGGTATTACGGTTATTGAATAACAGACGAAAAAGAATGGGGAAGATAGGAAAATAAAAGAGAGCTCCTAGTAAGTTTTTGAGAGCTTCATAATAAACTCTTATGAGATTTCTACCTACCCACCCACCCTAATTTATTTTTACCCTTGTAAAAGATAAACATGCTTAAATGCTTTGAACCCCCTACTAGTGTTTATTACCCAGTACTCTTTGAACACTCATACGAACCAGACTTTGATTTCTAAAACATGAGTCTTTTACTTATTCCTCTTACCTCTTACCATAAAATACCTAAAACCTTACGAAGTCTGTCGAATACCTAGGTTGCCACGAACAAGTCCTCTTCATCGAGGGAATGTGGGGATCTCGCAACTTCTTACAAGTTAGATCTAACAACTGGATTGGGGATGCTTAGAACTTCTCCACAATCACACCTTCCTCCTTGGTGAGGACACCTACCTCTTGGCGAGGACAACACTTGTGCTCCAACATGCTCAATTACTTATAATGGAATCAAATTGGGGACATGAATTCTTCTCTATTTATGAAGAAAACATCAGAATCTTCACTTAAAATAAAGTCAACTTTTCACTTCAAAGCAAGAGATGACGCATCATTATATTTCAAAATTTATTTGAAAAATTACCATTAAGCGCAGAGTCAATCCGACATTTTGGGGGGGCTTGGGTGAAACTTTAAAAATGGAGCCTTTAATAATAAATTACTTTATTTTTCACCTTATACCATCATTATATTTCAAAATTTATTTTAAGTTATTTTCCCTATTTCTTCCTCTGATCTTGAGACTGATAGTGAAAAGTAGTTTAAAAATCTAGTAATCACCAGTGGAGTTAAAAATGGGTTTTAGAGGAATGAAGGAATGAGAGATGAGAAATTACTGAAAAATCGAAATGACGTATCTCACTTAATCAAGTGAGATTTAATCCTAATAAAATCTCAATTGATTGGAAAGTTGTCTCATAATTCTCTAAAAAACTAGATTTTTTTTATGTGAGGATACACATTTATACAATTTATACATCAATCTTAAGTTACAAAACGGGGCCACAATCACGTAGGTGTTTTAAGCTGAAGCAGGACAAACTTTGAAATCAATGTAAGTTGCTTTAAAAAGTACATATATACCCACATTTGATAGTACTTGGGTAGTGGGGCCTTCATTTGGGTGGGGGCCTAGGGCGATCACCCTTCTTGCCCCACCCCAGGCATGCCCCTGTTTATGCGCACAAACACATTTCATTTTTTTCAGCTATAGTGTTTGTATATTATTGTCGGTACCCATACCGCGAACCGACGGTCTGACCGACACGAATAGTCTCTCGAGTTGTTCAGTCACATCGTTGACCCTAAAAAACATTTTGAACCCGCTTTCCCTTATTATTATTCCAATTTAAAAATCTTTTTTCTGAGTTAATTTTTTGAAAAACGTTATATTGTATTGACATGCCAAATTGTTTGTCGCACACATAGTGTGTGAAGCAAGTGAGCATCCAAAGCGATCAGGGAACCTAAAATGGAAGCATCAATTATAATATACAGTAATCCATAAAAGCAGAGTCGAGGAACTAACTCCCAAATACAAATTAAATATAAGTCTGATTAATGGATAAATATCTAAAACCAATTCAACCAATATATTACCTACAGTATGGATAAGGGCACTTGTCTCTGTCGTTAACCACTCCAGTGCCTTGCCTTTTCTGTAGCCACTGCAAGTGTAACCGATTCAATAACGAATCTGGGTTCCAAAGCCCCCAGTAAGTGAACATATATGTTTTATAAAAGTGCAGCGCATAATAAAGAATTGAAAAAAATATAATAACAAGAATTAAAGTTAACATGCTGCAATTATATTTCTCACATGGTCAACGTGATTCCCATGAATCATCAAAGTGCTGGACCTGGCCCGTATGCCATCGGCATGGCGGCAACCCCCACCTACGATCCCATGATATTTCTTTATGTGATATGAGGCCCTGAGCACTGTCGATATACTTTAACTCTGCCCGGGATGATCAAGGTTGTAGGAGGTGCACATAATAATACTACACCATCAGACCACGTCTGAAAGTCGGAGTCGGCCCCTAAAGGTCTAAATGACTATATGCAAGGCCAATGGATAGTCATGGATGTAATGCAATAATGCAATAGATATATGATGCGTACTGAAATTTTATAAATTACTATTGTTCACTTATAGTGCATCCCACGTCGAATGCCTCAACCCCTAGTTAAGTTTCGCGTACCCCAGGTAGAATCGAACTCCGCGTCGTCAACTCCTAGCATAATTATTTTATAACAACTTCAATTAACTTTAAACTAGCTTACTTGGGTAACTTTTTAACCTTGAAAACCTCAATATTTTTCATATTGATAAAAAAAGAACTTGTAGAGCTCACTTCATAATTTCCATAGACTCCAAGAACACTTAAATCAGATCATAAATGGAGAAGTTATGAATTTTCTAATATAACCAGTTGATTAGGCAAACTTTAACAATTTATAACTAACAAAACTTATCTAAATCATTATTTTTGCAATCATATCATCAAAACTCAACACTAAACACCAGGAAACCGCTCAATACCACATTTAAAATATTTCCACAGCCTTTGGAACCAATTTAAACAAAAACCAATAATCATATTTGTCAAGAACCCTAATGTAAATCAGTTTTAACTAAAAAACATATTCAAAACAATTATCGACTGAATTACATCAATTCATTTCACAAAAATCATAGTCCACATCGGTGGGATTTACTCCAAATTGAGGCACATCAACCCAATATATCAATTCTCAACAATCCATACCAATTCCTATCAAAACCCTGCAAAAGAAATCAGAAAATCGTAAGAAGTCAAATTGAATTGTGGAAAATACCCTGAATTGAGAACTTACCAAATCTCGACTTGAATACCTTGTCTCCACCGTGTAAACTTGGCTCGAATGGAACATATCGCGACGTTCTACTATTTTACGGAAAGAAACCGAGCATAAATCAGATGTATGGAGCTCCGCCAACGAAAATGTCCGCGGAGAGATTTAGAAACCAAAATGTAAAACATTTTAAATGAAACTTGATTTGGTTTTTTTTTATGCTTAATTTATTTTTATTTATTAGTTCCCGAAATTTCTATTTTGACGTGTTTCGACTTTCGGTGCTCGTTTTGGATCTAATTTTTCACCAAATTGAGTCAAACTCTCGACAAAACAGTCTAACTCCATAATATGCCCATAACGTAACGAAAACCATAAAAACTTTAACTTTGTCCACGACACACCAAACATTTATGGACCAATTTTCTTGCCATACTTAACTAAACTTGCACCAATTTGGACCAATCTCAACCTTAACCACCGCCAACTAACACGCAACTCGAGACAAAGTCTTGTACCAAATTCATTCTCATTTTACATTACTACCAATCCCAACTTGCACGTAAATCGAGACAAAACCCTCACACGATACTAACACTTGTTCATTAGTTTTCGAGAAACCAAGTAATTTTTATTGCACTTTTGCCATTCAGACACACACTTACAACCCTGATTATGACAAGTTGAGGATACACCTCAACACATAGACATCGCCACGAAATACCGTATAATACATCAAGATGATGATCAAGGCATATAATTAATCCAAGTTAGATTATTACCTTATATATTTCTTTTATTTGAGTTATGTATTTTTGCGATAAAAAATCAATGAAAACTCGAAAAAATAAATATGTCCTCGCCTAGCCTAGTATTTAGCCACATGGTATTAACCATGCTACCCACGTAGTTATCGCACATTTCGGGTCTTGCCATGTGTGATATATTATATTATTTTATTATTTAAATAATATATGCACCCAAATATATAATTAATAATTAAGTTCTACAGTCCATTATATCGAGGACGACCGTGCCACCCAGTCGAACCGGGTCTTGGGCCTCCGATTCGATCGAATTGGGCTAAGTCCGCTCTACTTTGGTGACGGGTCGTCACAATCTTCCCAACTTAAGAAATTTCATCCGTGAAATTTAATCTAATTATCTGAGTTATCATAAATCCAAGATACTCTAAACGTACCTTGTAATGTTCAGGTGATCATCGGTCTCTACGACCGGTAACCTCAATACCCACCAGAGCGAAACAAATTTGTGAATAATTGAATTCCTCATATCAAGAATTTGCATAGTTTGCCTCGAAAGTGCGTACCGACAACCTTCTTGAAAACCATAAAAATCCAATGACATCACAACGCAAGTTTCACCTCTAGTCAAACTTATAATATCCCTTACCAAGGTAACGCACTCAAATAATCAAACTTTTGACCACAACTTACTGCTCGACACATTAACTCTTGTTTGAGTAGATTGAAGATAATCGACTGGTTTATCCATTCTATCTCCATGCACTAAAATGATAATATGACTTCAACGTTGCTTACTAGTTTGTGATTTCTGTCTCGTGCGAGAATTATTAACTTTGCTCGCCAAGCAGCATCATTTCTAAGTCAATGTCTGTCCCATTTGAATACATCCATCACACGGAGATTATTATATTTCTTACCCTCAACCATCAATAAAACTTCCTCGACTAACAATGCCCAAACGTTAATTAATATAATGTCGATCACCAATAGCAACTGCAATAAGTTCGGACCAAAATAGTAACACACTGATCTAACGACGACTCTCATCATTATGCAAAGTACACATCTCCCTATTACGTGGAATTTATGGTTCTATCACGCCTCAGCATACCCAACTCCATCCGTAGGTATCGGGAGTGGAAAATAAAATCACAAGTCCGTCACTTATCACACTCAACCCATGTAGTGGATAACATGGAATATAATGTGACGGCTCAAGTTCCCTAAAAACTAGGCCCCGCCTGGCCTATGCCCACGTGGACCACCGAGTCAGCCTCTGCAAGGTTAATGCAAGCTTAGTCAGCCTTCCGATTCATAATTATATGTAAATTCATAATTTAAGTTGAGTTATTAATGTTTGCAAGATTTAAAAATTTAGCGAAAGAAATTTGACAATTTAAATAACTCAATAAGTAAAAAGGAAGAGCCGAATAATCTATGTGTAGAACCCTGCATATATATAAACTTGTATATCTGGTGACCAAGTGCGGAAAGTAAATGAAGTGATATACAAGTCATAAGTGTCTCTCAGAACCCAAAATATATCTAGGTGTACAAAATATCAAATATATAAGTAAATATAATACCAAAAAGAAACCTGCAAAATGGCAAAGTGGAGGGTCGCTCTGATGTTTCAGAGTAAGTCAGTAATCCGGTGCCTTGCTCTTGCTCGCCTGCGGATCTACAATTGTCACCAAAGGAGACAATTCCAGTGAGTAAAGCTAGAAGGATATCGATAGTAATGCATGAATAATAATAAACAGTCCAAGAATCGTGCGGGAGATTAAGAAAGCAGTAAATAAGTAGAATGCATGATAATACGATTGGAAAAATGTAAACTGCGAGAAATGAGTGTGAAGAACACTAGAATAGAGGCGTCCAAGTAGTCTAAACCATTGAGTGTGGGTGCCACATGGTCGGGGTCATAGAGTCACGAAAAAACATGTAGACTCAGGTCCTAGGAAGTGGCAACACTTGCTTAAACTAGACCATCGTGAATGAGGGATATCAACGGAGCCCCAGATAAAACACATCTCAATCCGACATAATCCAGTGAATTAGGGTCATGGTTTCACTTGTAAGTCGGCAACCACACCCCAAAGACACCTTCCTAACTCACTTGGCCCTCGAACACTCATATTAGGAATGAGAGTCCATGTAAAAACTAATTCACAATTTTCAACAATAATGAAAAGATAATGAATTACTATAGAGATCTTTGCTGGTTTACTTACCTCAAACTATGCAGAAAATACGCCCTTGCGGCTCCTAACACGCGTCCTAATTAACTCCGATGCCCGACTCTAGCTAGCTAGGTACTTGGTGTCCCATTAGATTGGTTATATACGTATTGGAATCATTAAGTTGCATTTACCATCTTTGTATCTAACATAGTTCAATTCTAATCCAACTTGAACATTTAAAACTTAACACTTTTGTGTCTTGGTATTCGGCTACTAAAGGTTCTTATTGTGTTAACAATGTAACTTGACATATTGGTGCTAAACAATTCCCTTTAGAGACCTACTAAAGGTTCTAATTGTTCCTTTTACTCACTTGAGCTCAGTCAAAAGTGTCCGGACTTGTTTAATATTGTTCAACACACTTTATCTATTGTTTTTGGGTGTTATTGAACTATTTAGGATCATTAGAAATCATTTCAAGTTGATTTAAAATACTGGTTTGCAAAATAGTCCTTTAGGAACTTCAAAATAAATACTTGAACCTACAACTTGGAAAATGGCTTAAGAATCAATAAGAATTTTCTAAAATTCTTGAGGTTGGTTCCGTGAAGTTCAAATACTTGAAACCAACGTAGTCAAGTAATAAAACCTTAATTATAAGTTCAAAAACTCAATTTGCAACTCAAAGTAAATTCTAAGTCCTTGTTTGTAAATATGAAATTTTTAGTTGAAATACGACTTGAAAACTGAGTTTAACACGCTGGAAAATCACGAAAATTGGTGGACACCTTCACAATGACCTAATAACACATTTTGAAGATTTTGGTTCAATTCTGACATTATTTGATGCCCGAAATACCTTAAGTCAAAAACCAACCCAATAAGTAAGTAACTTTCGCCTATTTAGAAACCTATTTGGAAAGCTATTCAAATCACCTCAGAAAATTACAAAATTTGGTGGACAACTCCCCTACAACACAATTATATGATCTGAAGAGTTTTGTCCAATTACGATATAGTTTGATGCCCAGAATATGCTTGTCAGTTGGGCTACAAGTAAGGGTGGTAAAAAGTGTCCGGACCTGTTTATCTGCATTTGTCCGGACCCGTTTTAAACGGGTTTGGACATATTTTTTCAAAACAAATATGGGTTCGGACATATTTTTTGTCCATTTTAAAAATGGGTTTGAGTCCGAACAAATATTTTTAAAAAATGGGTACCCGTTTAGCGATTAATTTAACTAATATATTATTTATTTATAGGAGTATTTTGAAACTTTCATGATGTTTACTTGTAATTTCACTAATGATGATGTTATTTTTATATGAAAACATAAAAATCTTGTATTTTTTTCAATAATTAGGTGATAAAATATTTTATTATATTAAAAAACGGGTCCGACCAAAAAATGGGTATTGTATGTTTTAAAGACACACAGGTCCAGACAAAAAAAATGTCCATTTCAAAAATGGGTATGGGTCCGGATACTATTTTTAGTCATTATTAAGAGGGGTGTCCAGACCCGTACTCGTCCGTACTTGTTTTTTTGCCACCCCTAGCTACAAGTCTCATTTTTAATTTTTTTTTATGTTCAAATCTACTTTATTAAAATGGAGACTGTTTTGGTGCAACAATTTGTGAGTTGATTTCAATTACCAAAAAATAAGAATTATGTATTGTAGTTCAAAAAGAAGTTTTAGAGCTGTCTTAGCTTCTAAAACTGTAAGATTTACGCATTTTCGATAAGAAATGAGGGAGATATGAAAAATTTACCACAATGACTCAAAACAGTTTTATATTTCGACCTAGCAACTTTAAAAAATTAATTTCTCCTTAATCATAGCTTCAAAAATTATTATTATTTGTTTACTAAAAACTACAAACATATCCTAGAACGTCATACAAAAAGATGAGCTCAATCCGATAAGAAATGAGGGAGTTATGCTTAAAACAACAGGACATTATCAAAACTGTGAATCCAAAAATTTTAGATTCATCATTAAAGTTGCAGAAGATTTTTAGACATGAAAACATTCGAATTTCAAAATCTTACAGTAGGCAAAAGTTTTTCCCCTTTAAGTTAGCCACCAAAATGAGTTCATTTCGATTTAAAATGAAGAAGTTATGATCAAATTACAGAGACTGGTTCATAACAACAAAATGCATAATTTTCATTTTTATTTTACAATTTCATGAACTTGAAAATTCATAATAAATTTATTTCTAACCTAAAACTAAAACCCAACATAGTAGATTGAGTGAAAAACACAAAGAATCCAAATATCCCATTTGTTTTCAAAAACCAAATCATTTTATAGATCGAATTCACAATTTAAGTTTCATGCAAAATGCCCCAATTCGACCAAACTTTAAAATTTTTGAGAATTGATTTGGGAAACTCAAATGTGGTGTCTAATTGATCAAAAAGAACTAAAAAGACCTCTCAAATACTCATAATTCAAAAGCCTTGTGATTACATACACAAATTAGCTAGAATTGAAATTATCAAGTGAGAACTGGTTACCTAAAGCTTCATGCTTGATCACCTAGTCTTTTGGTCTCCCTTGGTTGATGATTTGCTCACTTGTAACTTAAAATTTTCCAGTAATTAAGATAGGTTCAGCTTTGACTTTTGTCGCATGAACATGAAAAGGAAGGTGGAATGCTTAAGTGTCCCTTTTATAGTGTGTTAGATGGCTTTCATTTTGGCATCACATCAAGTGTGTGTATGCTCATCTCAAGATTGATCCTACAACTCTTGTTAACTCCTATTCCACTGACTTCCATCTTATTGAAACCAATTCCCAACTCAAATCTCCTAAGATTCCATTCAAGTGCAAATCTCGAGGCAAATCTATGACTTATCAATTTTTTCGTCCAACTATAAACATTTGTAATCAATTGATTCAATTAATCTAACTTAGTCACTTTAATACATAAGGTTAGTGTAATTAGTCACATAATCGGCGCATTTTTGGTCCCACTAACTCTCGACTATCCGGAATCCGGTGCCCTTGACTTCGGCACGCATCCTGAGGCATATGCATGAGTGTAATATTTTTATTTAAACTTTAAGCCTTGCAATTGATTTATCTTAAATCACATGCTAATATGTTGTATATTTGATTCATTGATTTAATAACCTCACTTAGACTCACATATAGTTATCTACCCTGGTTCCTACACCTACATGCATATCGAGATGTGTCCCCGCTCATGTCTCGATGCTTATAGATAGTGTTCGACGATGATTTAATAATCTACACACACACACACACACTATACATCCATCACAAAAAAATAATATACCTCGGTGTCGACTCCTGAGGGCTGACCAAGTATGCCACGTCATCGTAAGTTCTCATCAGAGTCATATGGTGACACATAACACGAGTTAGAAATTTAGGGTCATTATACATAATAGACTTTTTAAGTATACAAGTTTCTTTTCCCATTCCAGTGCCGATTTTTGTAAAGGGGTTTAACCAGTTTTCTTTTCTTACAGGCCTTAATTGTTATAATTTGGCCCTTTAAATAGTTAACTCTACTTATTCACTTCAACAACGATACTTAGTATTAAATTCATTATTTACACTTTCTGCGATGATAATCGTACGATATAATGATCAAAATTATGTTGTTGTTGAGCACCCTACCAATGTTCTCGTTAACGACCACCAACTAACACTATTTTGATCCACAAACAAACTAATGCTCATCGAGTTTTGATTTTTTCATCATTTCATTGTTTATATGACTTGAAGACTGCTAAGTATTATAGTCATCTTGTGAAGTGAATAATACCAACTAATTATAGGCTTCCCAAACCAAATCAACTAGCTTTAATATAGGTCTATATTCCATCTTGGAATAAATCCCTCATTACTTCGTTAGACAACTATAAAACTCCAAGGCATAACTCTGTACCTTAAATTTACAGGTGTCTTACCTAATGACATTTTTATTCCTTTAAATGCATCAAACTTCTCATTACTTAGGGTTGTGGTATGGTGAAACCTCATGTTAAATTATAAGGTTTATGTTTAAGGATTTTAGATTCCTTAACTTCCCTTTTTCTTAATGTCATAAAGACGTATTTCAGGTACCTTTTCCCTAGGTTTAGAAGATTCTTGCTCCTACTTGTTCGATTGGTCGCAGTAACTTTCTCCAAGATTCCCATCTTTAAGATTTAGAGTGGTGAAACCTCTCATGTTAAATTATAAGGTTTATGTTTAAGGATTTTAGATTCCTTAACTTCCCTTTTTCTTAATGTCATAAAGACGTATTTCAGGTACCTTTTCCCTAGGTTTAGAAGATTCTTGCTCCTACTTGTTCGATTGGGTCGCGTAACTTTCTCCAAGATTCCCATCTTTAAGATTTAGAGGATCACTATTTCTCTGAAATTGTTACCTTGAGGTAATAACTCTTTGTCTTGATTTTTACCTCATAGGTGGAGGCGTCCCACCACCTTAGACCTTGAAGTGAGTCTCCCGTAAAACGCAACTATTCCATTGCTTGATTAGGGCCAATAAGTCCGTTTCACGTCATTTCGTCGTTCCATCAAGATAACACTTCTTCGTCAATCCAGAGTTATTCTACCTTACCTATAGGTTAGTGGTTCATTTTTACCGTCATAGGTGGAGGCGTCCCACCACCCTTTTCAGATTAGACGGTGAATCTGTAGAAGTGGAGTCTCCTGAACTACCAGTCAAACGCAACTATTCCATTGCTTGATTAGGGCCAATAAGTCCGTTTCACGTCATCTTCGATCGTTCCAGTCAGCATAACACTTCTTCGTCAATCCAGAGTTATTCTACCTTACCTATAGGTTAGCGGTTCATCAAATCACCATTCATGAATAACGTAACCATCAATCACTAACTCTTTCAAGTAGGGATGCTAGCAATTTCTCAACACTGCCTCGATGTGAAGTCACAATCTTTAATTTTAAATTCTCGAAACTGATCAAGTCTACAGTACCCACAATCTCTAGAGAAGGCGTGTTCCCGACTATTTGTCACAACTCGTTTCACTTCTCATTGTTTTACACATTATTCCAATTCATAATGGCGACAAATCTAATATCACCATACCCTTCAATTAGACTTTGTACACCTCATTACGAACTATACCCTATTACTTATTATCATTTCTCCTACACAATATCTTAAGTCTGTAATGGTAACAAAACCAACTAGGAATGCCAACCATACTGAACAAATATAGTTGTATGACATATTACGATCTTCGACCTATTACTTATTCTATCAGTCTTATATTAGCCCCAAGTCGGTACCCGATAACCAATATTCATCGAGTAATTCTCTCGTCGTATTGGTACTCTAACTTGTGTTACCCTTCATAGGGTGTTACTATTCGTGCAAAATTTCCTACTATTAGACTCACACAAATATCACATTTCTTTACGTGAGCAATTCCAATTTAAGTCATTGGAAACACGTTGAAAATTCCATTAGGAATCGCCACGCCCTCATTTCTAAGTACTCAACCGTTAGCATCTCGCTAAGGTTTCCATTCACCCTTAGACATGTTTTGTGATGCCTTGGAAACTAAATGATGTTTACACTTTCTTAGTAAATTTAAAGTAAACTGGTTTAGTCGCCACATCACAAACATTGTAAGTCTGTGAATAAACTTTTCCTCACTTTCCATAATTAAGTAAATAGATAAGATTTTCTTGGGTTACCTTTAAGCCTTCCAACCGTAATGCTTGCATAAAGTATGCACATCAGTTTGTATAAAATTCAACCCCATCTTACCTTCATTACTATCATGTGAATCAAGTATTAGAACATAGACACATAACTCAGGTATGCTTAACATAAGTTACACATCCTTCCTCTAATGAGAATTTAAGTTACCATCGTATCTTTTTCTACCTAATTGATTCAATCTCTCACCATGACATACTCAATCATAACTAATATAGTCACGTTACCTAATCTAGATCATTACAGGGTTCTATAACCCTCAAAGTCTCTCTGGTCGAGGCCATACTCGTTCAAGACTTTTCTAAAATGGTGGTGGCTATAAATAGTTTGAAATTATTAGCTCCACTATTAACATGAGTTGTATGAATTAAAATTTCAATTTTAATTATGTTTTTGTTAACGATTCCATCTCGTGAATTATTTATCTTATTTTTTTACGCTTTCAAGCATCTAATCTTTGCTTCTGGCTTGCATCGTTTTCACTAAGGAATGTTATATCACCATCAATAGCGATGTCGTTGTCTTCCCCTGTCATCCGCCCGATTGTGTTCCGATATTTCTAAGAATCCATGAGATTGGCGTCACGTGTTTCTGACTCCTGGAGAAGATTTTCAGGTATCTCTAATACCATTATTCATAACCAACAACTGTTGAGGTCACAATTTAAATTATTAATTTTCTGATATTTAGGATTTTATTTTACAGTAACTAGCGATTGTCATAGTAATCGAACCTATCCATTCAACTCGAATCACATGAGTCCTATCACTCTTACATTCCAGTAGACCTTACTAGAGTGATAAATTCTTACGCCATATATGGTACTAATTGCCGCTTGCTCAGGTTCTCTGGAGTCCTGACATCGCCAATAGTCTCAACTCGATCCACAAACTCATTTAATTATGAGGTGGTTAAGGATCAAGCTTTAGAGTCGACGTATTTAACGATAGTATATATAATACACACAAACATATCATGATACGCTAACATAGATATAAGCCATGTTATTTCCAAAATTTTCTTCCCAACTTAATCCTCAACTCATACTCCTACTTTTCTAAGTTCTCGTGGATCAAGTTATTCAACTTATTCAATTTCCTTCGAGTCTTAGTTTTTTTTTTGTAACCTAGGCCTTGATAGAAAAATTGTCGGCACTTGTATCGTAAACCGACAATCCGACTGGCACAAACCATCTCCCGAGGTGTTCGATCACACCGTCGACCCCAAAAGATGTTTTGAACCTGCCTTCCCTTATTATTATCCTAG
Organism: Stephania cephalantha; assembly: GCA_039657325.1. Lineage (NCBI taxonomy): Eukaryota > Viridiplantae > Streptophyta > Magnoliopsida > Ranunculales > Menispermaceae > Stephania > Stephania cephalantha. The sequence continues at coordinate 13,719,575 of CM077577.1, forward strand.
TTTAAAAATCACTTTACGAGTTAGTTTTTCAAAAAAACATTATATTGTATTGACATGCAAGTTGTTTTTTACGCACGTGGTATGTGAAACAAGTGAGCATGCAAAGCTATCAGGGAACCTAAAGTGGAAGCATCAATTATAATATACAATAATCCAAAAAACTAGAGTTGAGGAAATATGTCATGGCCCAAGATTTCTAATCATGTTTTAAACCTTAATCAAGATCACTGGCCCATGACGTGGGACCCACATCGTGATACACACACTGACTGAGGCACGTGGTCGAGGTATATTTTATATTTTTGTGATGATTTTTCTAGTGTATCTTATATGTGTAGACTACTAATTCACCTCTACTTAATAATTATAGGTGTCGATACGTGAACGGGGACATGCCTCGAGATGCGTGCAGTTGTGGGATTGCCTAGGGAGTGATATGTTAAGCTAATATTAAGTTAATGTGGCTTAATTAGTTAAATAATGTGGCTATAGTTGATTTATAATAAATGTAGCCTACGATAGTAAAATAAAACAATAGCCATTTGATGTTTCTCGAGATATGCAGTTACATGAAGAGACCAATGGAGTATGAATTGGTGTTAGCATGGGTGAGTTAGTGGATTTGAAATAAAAGGTGAACTATTAGATTAGCATCAAGATAAGTGTACACATTAAGATCAATGGCTATAAATCGATCTTACCTATATATATATAATTGCTTGTGATGGCCATGCAAATCATCTACATCCATTAAGAAAGGAAACTTTGAGGTCTTAGTTGCTAGAATTCTCTAAGGAGTTATAGGAGAGAAATCAAATTCATCATCAAAAATTGAGGAAATCAGGCTCGGAATCAAGCAACAACCTAAGTAATGAAGTTCATCATCTCTACATGCCTTAATTTTATGAGCATAGGGTCTTGAACTAGGAAGTTATGATCAAAATGAATTTAGAAACCTTTTTCACGGATTTTATGAGCCAAATGGAAGCTTTGGTTTAAGTTTGAAGCTCAATTTTTAAGATTTCGAGTTTTGCTAAAAAATCAGGATTCATTCCAATAAAATTGAATTTTTGAAAAATCAGTGTTCAAGAGGTGTTATTTTCAAAACCCATTTGCATATTTGAGTTCCTTGATACTTTCTAATAGTCTAGCTATCAAGAATTTCAAAAATTGGTTTATTTTGACAAAGTTATGAATTTCACAAAGTTATGGATGTTCTTGAGTTTTCCAATAAAATGCATGTTCATATCTCTAAACTTTAATGTTAATGATGAATTATATGAAGTACCTAGTGTATGTTTGATAGAGGAGGATGTTATGGATCCCTAGTGGTGCGAACGGGGATCCGGGGCTTTGGAGGAGGCCATTTACGAGAGGAAACCCAGAATTCTAGTTGTAGAATTCCTATATAGCTTAGCGCACTAAAGAAAACTCCTAGCGCGCTAAGAGGGAGTGCACTAGATAAACTACATAGCACGCTAGGTGCTCTAACAGCACAAAAAACAGCACTTTCTCAAAACCCACTTAACCTATCTAGCGTAGCCTAAAACTTAAACTAAAAGCCTAAACACACTCTAATACATACTAAATTATATCATGAGCCTAGGGAAGAGGCTCAGGAGTCTGGGTACACATTTTAGGGTGTCGGGAGGCCGGTTAAGCTAAGGAATACATTGTGTGACTTGTAAGTAATCTCATCAAGGTTCTTGTTTACATTTCCTTCCAGTTATACTTTGTTTTACAGTCTATTTGAATATGAAATGCCTTGTATTTTGATATCATGAATATGTTTCATATTCTACTTATTATATGGGTGTTTTTATCATGATATCATTTGCTTATGGAATCATTGACTTTATTCTCGGGTTCTATGTCGTTATTACTGTTTTTGATGAAAATGTGATTGAGAATTGCAGGCTATTAGGATTAGAGTAATGAAATTGGAGTGTATAGACTTGTATTCTATGATTTTTGGCTTTGAAGCATATTGTCTTGTTTTGAAATTCTTAATGCGAGTCTTCCTTGATATTATAAAGTAGTGATAGAATCTATGATCCATTGTACGATATGGGATGCGCGACACACGGGGTCACTAGAATATCAGGTTTGTCGGCACTCACCACTACATTTACGCATCATAAGGGACAGCGAGACTCGGGATAGTCGACAATAACCTATAAATGAGTGATTATCGAGGCGTATAGCTCAGTTCCGACCTTCGATAGAGTTGTAGAGCACAACTCCACCCTGAGACAATGGAGTAAAGGCCTATGTGATAGGACTTACGACCGACCGGACCTAGATCATTACTACTTAACCCATTTCAGTCTCATATTGTTTAACTGTGGTATTTTCTTGCATATTTTCAATCCAACACTTCTTCGCTACTTTTATGTTTTTAAATACCAGTCGATTATGTTTGGAATGTACAAAATAATCTTTAAGAATTATTTTATTACATATTGTACTCACCATCCTTTTTACGATGGTGGATGCAAATCGTTCTAGCGGTAGGTCGGGCAAGGAAAAGATCAACGACTATCTCTGAGCATTCGAAGATTTTCTACTTCTTATCTTGTAGGTCTCGACTTTTGATGTATTATTTAATTTATGTCTTTTCTATATATTTTGGGTTGTATATTGGGTTGAGCGGTTAGTTCCCCGACTTGAAACTTGACTAGCTCACTATGTTATCATCCTTATGATATTTATATGCATGTGATGTTGTTTCCTTGTTTCCACACTTAGAACTTTTAATAATTGCTTCTGCATAATTGTTAAGACTTTTGCTAGATGTTTTTAACTTTAAAAAAGTTTTAATTAACTATGAAATTCAATAATAATGTGACATGTGTATTACTTATCCAGAACGTGTTTAACGAGGAGAATAGGACAAAAGGCTGACTAATATGTAGTTAAGTTATACGTGGCTGAGATTAGGGCTTAATTTCGGGATTAAGCCGGCGGTGCCCTATTTTAAAGAAGAGGCCATCACAAACTAACTCCTAAACACAAATCAAATACAAGTCTGATTAACAGATACGTATCTAAAACCAATTCAACCAATATATTACATACATCGTGGATAAGAGTGCTCGTCTCTGTCGTCGACCACTCCAGTGCCTTGCCCTTTCCATAACCATTGCAAGTCTGACTGATTAAATAGCGAATCTAGGTTTTGAAGTCCCCAGTAAGTGAACATATATGTTTTATAAAAGTGCAGCTCATAATAAACAATTGAAGAAAATATAATAATAAGAATTAAAGTAAACATTCTGCAATCCTATTTCTCACATGGTAAGGGTGATTCCCATGAATCATCAAGGTGCAGGACATGGCCCGTATGTTATCGGCACGGCAGCAACCCCCGCCTATGATCCATGGACATACCTTTACGTGATATGATGCCCCGAGCACTACCGATATACTGTAACTCCACCCAGGATGATCAAGGTCGTAGGAGGTGCACATAATTAACACTACGCCATCGGACCCGTCTGAAAGTTGGGGTCGATCCTTAAAAGTCCAAATAACTATATGCATGGCCAATGGATAGTCATAGATGCAATGCAACAGTGTAATAGATATATGATGCATACCGAAAAGTTTATAAATTCCTATTGTTCACTTATAGTGCGTCCCACGTCAAATGCCCCGACCCCTAGTCGAGCTCCGCATACCCCGGGTAGAATGGAATTGTGACGATCCCTTCCCTAATTTAGGGCACCACCCGGCCTAATCCTGTTAGTAAGCCCTAATCTCAGCCACGTAGAACTTAACAACGTATTGGTCAACCTTTATGTCCTATTCTCCTTATTATTTGTGTTCAAAATAAGAATTACATTATTCACATTATTATTATTTAAGGGTTAATTAAAACCTTTTATCGTTTTATGTTATAAGTGGAAGACTTAATAAAATTCGCGGATAAAAACACATGCTATGGAAACTAGGTAAATAAACGATCACATGAACTCAAACAAAGAAATTCATGCATCAGTCACGAATCTAATCTCTCAACCTATTATATAACCTAAAACCATTCAAAGAGACATAAATAATAAATACACAACGTGATCACTTACTTTTGTTTAGGCTCAAATGTAGTCACCGATCTTCTCCTTGACCGGCTTGCTACTCAATAGATCTCCACCCATCGTCATAAAAAGGATGGTGAGTATAGTAATGTAGAAAGTAACATTGAGTGACATTTATCCACATTTCCAGACATATGAAAAGATATCTAAAAACATATGAAAAGCAAAGAAATGTTGAGATAAAAACATCCCAGAAAACATCACGGCTAAACATAGTGAGATTAACACAAACATTAACAAAGAAATAAGTCTAGTCAGTCGTGTGTCCAACACACTTGCCTAGATATTACCCTAAACCCTTGCACATAGATCTCAGATAATATCTTACTTAGTAGTCCACGTAGGTACTATCCTTATTGGTTATGAAACACGACTTATCAACCTCATGTAATAGGTCAACACACATAACACTTCGGTATTACCCTAATTGGTCACCATTTTTTTATTTCATCAACCTTATATAGTAGGTCCATGCACTAACTAGTCGAAATACTGACATCCCCGGGTCCCATACCCCATGTACCGCGTACACTCAAAATCAAATCAAGAAGCCTAACACATATTCTAATTTGACAACAATCTAGGTTTAACATAAACACTGAATTCAAGATATGGCATACTAAATACAAACATACAATTGGAAATGAAATGAAATGAAATGGAGAGAAATATCTCAATCAACTTACTTACAATTCACACAAAGTTCTTAGGTTAATCCGGCCTCTCGACACCCTAAATCACATATATGAACTCTCAAAAATCTTATCTAAGTTCCTGAGATTAATTAGGGTGCTTTAAGACTTGTAAAAGTTATTAGAGTTGGTTTAAGTGGTTGTCAATTCCAATTTTGAAAACTAACTCCATTAATAATTTGTTTATGTCCAAAATCTACTTTATTAAAATAGTGACAGTTTTGGTGCAACAACTTGTGAGTTGATTTAAATTACCAAAAAATTAAAATTATATGTTGTAGCAAAAGAGAAGTTCTTAGAGCTATGTCTTAGCTTTTAAGGACTATAAGGTTTGCACAATCTCGATAAGAATAGAAGGAGATATGAAAATCTTACCATAATGGCTCAAAATAGTTTTAGATTTTGACCAACTACTTTGTAAAACTCATTTCTCCTAAACCATAGCTTCAAAACTCATGATTTTTCAACTAAAATCAACAAACATATCATAAAACATCATACTAAAAGGTGAGCTCAATCCAATAAGAAATGAGGGAGCTATGCTCAAAACAACAGGACATTAGTAAAACTGTGAGCCCGTAAATTTCATATTCATCATCAAAGTTGGAGATGATTTTTAGACATGAAAACATTAGAATCTCAAAATATTTCAGTGCACAAAAGTTGTTTTAATTTGAGTTTACTTTCAAATTCCACTAGAATGGGTCCATTTTGATTTATAATGAGGAAGTTATGTCCAAATTACAGAGGCTGGTTCATAACAATAATATGCGAATTTTCAATTGTCTTACAATTTCATGAACTTAAAAAATTCATAACTTAATGAAAACATATTCAAATCCAGAACTTCGTTATAGTGGAATTAGTGGAATTTTACAAGGAATCCAAATATGGAATTAGATTTTGAAAACAAAGTCATTTGCTCACTGAAATTGCTAAAAACCAGAATTGAACTAAAACTTACAATTTTTGTTGAATTTCACTAAAAATAAAGATGATGGTTGAATTACCTAGTGGTAGAACTCCTTTATCTTGATCAACACCTCCCTAATCTCTGATTTTATTCAACAAGTTGACCATTTTCTCACAAATCTCTCTCCAACTTTCTTTCTCTCTTTCTTAATTAAGATGAGAATTGATTTTGCATGCATATCATTATCCACTAACTCACCTATATATAGATGAATTTGTGGTCATTGATCTTGTTTACACTCTCATCTCAAGGAAAATCTAATGACTTATATCTTGGTCCTACCACCCACTTACTTATCCTTGATAACAAATATAACAACTTAAGTTTCCTAGTGATGGTGATAACACACATTTTGAAGCACATCAATGCTCGTGGTTTTATTTTCTTAACTTAGGCTACATTTATGTAAATTCAACTATAGCCGCATTAAATTAGTTATTTTTAATCATCCTTAACTCAATTATGACTTACCATATCACTCTCTACCTCGGGCCCACGTCAACACGCATCCTTGCTCGTGTCTCAACGTCTATATATACGTAGAAGCTACTTAATAAGTCTACACATATATCATACGCTAAGTTTCCACCATACCATAGGCCCCTCTCCTAATCTAGGGCACCGCCCGACCTAATCCCGTAACTAGGCCCTAATCATATCTACGCAGGACTTAACTACGTATTAGTCAGCCTTTACAACCTAGACGCCTCTTTTCTCGTGTTCAGGATAAGTAATACACTAGTTCTACCAGTTTATAAGATTTAGAGTTAATTAAAACTTTTTATTAAATTAATTAATTAGCGGAAGTCTTATTGATTATGCAGAAGCAATTAGTAATTTATGCGGAAGCCATTTATAAAATCCTAAGTGTGGAAAACCAAGAAAAGACATCACATATATAAAGTCCTCAAAATGCAATGAAACAGTAAAATAGTCTAAGTCAAGTCGGGGAAACTAACGCTCAACCCAATATACAACCCCAAATAGTATCTGAAAGACATATATAACATATACAATCAAAATACCAAAAGAAGACCTACAATCGATGCAGTAACGCGCGGTGGGATCAGGGATAATCGCCGGTCTTCTCCTTGCCCGGCCTGCTGGTAGACGGCTCTGCACCCACCGTCATAAATAGGACGGTGAGTACAAGAATAAAACAGTAATCTCCGATGACAAGTTTAATTTGCATTTCCAAATACTCAAATGGTATTTAAAAGCATATAAATGGGAAAACTATAAAATAAACCATATGCGAGTAAATACCAGAGTTAAACAAGTGATACTGACAATAGGCTAAGTAGTGGTGATTTAGGTCCGGTCGGCAGTGAAACATGTCACTCCGACTCAATAATCATATAGCACAAGAAACTCTAACCCAAGTGTTACCAGGGACTCTAACCCCGGTGTGTAGACCACCTCAGGGACTCTAACCCCGAGTGTCATACAGTGTCAAGTAACATGTGCCGACATCCCCAGGGACTCTAACCCCGTGAGTCATGCACACCTAGATCGAGTACGAGACCTAAATGCAAAAACTTCTTTTTAAATTTCAAGAAACACCAAGTATGGATTGTCAAGGCAAAGGCACATCTACACACCTAAACAAATAAGGAATACAAGTCCTCTTAAACATTTATAAGATATTCACTAGCCTAATAGCATGCTATTTATCATTCAATTTACATTTAAAACGACAAGAATAAACATAGTATGAGATAGAATCAATGAATCAAATCAAATGAATGGATATCATGCAAACTAGACTCATCAAGTGAGCATAGACACAAAGAACACACGATATAAGAATACAAAGGCAAAATAGTCAAAAGGACTATGCAAGGACAACAACTAATAAAAATGAAATGCCAAGTAAATTTGTCATTGGGTATACTCACCACAACAAAGTAAAGTCCTAGCTTTACTGGCCTCCCGATACTCCAAATCTTGTATTCGCTCTCCCGTACCCTTTTCCTAGGTTCCTGAGTTTGGTGTCTCATTAGTTCAAATATAGTGGGTTTAAGCTCAATTTAGTGGTGTTTATTGTGTATTCAAATTGGTTCAATAGACTTTAAATCAATCTTCTTAAATCAGCCCCTAAAGACTAAATTAAGTTTCAATTTCAGTCCTACATTCTAATGCACTTTTAGGCATGAAATGTTCCAAATATCGAAATCCTCCATTCGTACAATTATTTTTGGTCTCTCTTAGCTTTCCAGAAAGGTTTAATTTGCAAAATTCTGATTTAAAATGAAAGAGATGTCATGATTTTACTAAACATAGGTCTAATTGGAATTTAATCCAACCGGCGGACTTAGAAAATCTATTTCTCCCAATATATAGTTCCTAAAAATATGATTTTTGGTCACAAGGCAGAAAATATATCTAAATATAACATATTAAAAGATAAGCTCATTTGGATAAGTAGTAATGGAGTTATAACCTTAACAAATTTAGTTTCAAAACTTTCCTTTTTAATTCCAGCACCTACTTGTAGAGCATGTTTGGACATAAAAACATTTGAATCAAAATACCTTCAGTTAAGAAAAGTTATTCCCCTTTAAATAAGCTTTCAAATGCTACTAGTTTGGATCAGTTTGGATCTAAAATGAGCAGATTATGACCAAATTACCCAAGTTGATTCCTAATACAACATGCAGAATTCTAGTTTTGGTGTTGCAACTTCAAAAATTCATATCTTTATGATTTCAAAACCAAATTAAGAACTTCAATATAGTTGGATTATCAGCTTGAAATGAGGAATAAAGATATATAAATCAATTACAAATACTCAATCATCTACCATTTACAATTAGCCTAAAACCAGAACTTGTTCTAATTTCAACTAAAAAGATGTGTACCTAGTTGATGTAGCACCCTAGCTTGAGAATTTCTCACCAACTCCCATGGATTCCTTCAACACCTTGATGATTCACTCATCTCCAGCAATTCCTTCTTCTTCTCCAGCAAAAATGAATGAGTGATTCGGTTTGCATGTTGTTTGATCACTAATGTTATATATTAAGATGATGTTCCTTCCTAGCCCTTGATCTCCATGGATTTATGTATCCCGACGAATATCTAATGGTCCACCTCTTACCATATATCTTACTAACTCCCACAAACTCAACCTCAAGTGACACCATTTCATTACTCACCTAGTTCCTAGATGTGCCAATGTGTATCTCTAGACCAATCATATGCTTTCCATTTAATTTACTCAACTATAAGCCTTTAATTTGATTTACATTAACAAACACAAGCATAGGTTTATAAGTAATTCCTTATTTCATATTAGTATTAAATAAGACTTACCAAAATGCTAACTACTCGGTTCCCCTGCTCGCACGCTACTCGAGGCTCGTCCCCGCTCTCGTCTCCACGCCTACAACTGTACAAACCGACTTAGTAAGTCTACACAATACATAACACTAGGAATTACATCAATACAAATATACAATATACCTCGGCCACGTGCCTCGGTCGGTGCATGTATCACGGTGTAGGTCCCACGCCAAGGGTCGGTGATCCTGATTAAGGAATTAAAAGGGGGGTTAGAGATTTGGGCCGTGACAGTGTAGCAGTCGTAAGAGTCGATGTCGATGCTGGTGGAACAAAACGAGCTGTTATCATAACGATGAAATCGGTCAACTTCCGGCCCTGAGCTGTCACTCGCTCATACAGTCGTTGTAGATCCTCCGCAAGAGTATGAGGCTGACTGCCACTAGGCTCTGCATCTCCTCCCCCGCGTGTATCAGCCATCGGGGTCTGCAATAAGTAGCGAATGCGAATCAACTTCTACGTGACACAGCGCATACGTATATATACATACAGAAAATAATAAGTACATATAAAAAATCCCCATCTCACTGTCACTCACTTCCCAACTAATGGTTTCGATGCAAAGGTCATCTAGTTTTCACAACTACTTTTTGTGTTTTATTCATCTTGTTCTCTAAATATATGGCTCTATACCAACTGTGACGACCCTTTCTACAAAACAGGGCACCGCCTGGCCTAATCCCATAATCAAGCATTAATCCCAATCACATAAGACTTAATTACGTATTAGTCAGCCTTTCGTTCCTATATTCCTCAATCACATGTTACAATATATTATTACAGTTAGAGTTAATTAAGATTCTTTTATCATGTTATGCGAAAGCTTTCATTATCCAAAATCCAAAATATGGAAAACCAGGAAAATACAACATCAAATGCATGTATATATATAGAACTAGTCACTCAACCCAATGTATAACCCAAAATGACATAAACAATAACAATAAAACAAAAGTCGAGACATACAAAATGAGTGAGGAAAGTCGCGGAACTGCTCAGAGGAAGTCGCCGATCTTCTCCTTCCCTGGTCTGTTGCTGCTCAACGGACCTACACCCACCGTCACAAACTAGACGACGAGTATAGTAATATTTAAGCAATAACTGGAGAATTCTATGCCACATTTCCAAAATAAAAGAATGGTATTTAAAAGCATAAAGTAGCGAAATAAATTGCTTAAACAAGTAATGCAAGTAAATACCACGGTTAAATATGTATAGACTGACACAAGCTAAGTTTAGATGATCTACGTCCGGTTGGCGGTGAGAACTATCACCTAACCTTTCCCACAACTATATGGAGTTGTGCTCAACATATCTCATACCCAAAAGCGGAGCTGCGCTCTACGCATATACATCATCTATCCCATTCTTGTCGATCACCCCGATTCCCATAACTCGTTTGTCGCGCAAGTGTAGTGGTGAGTGTCGGAACCCCGGTAGACCCATGTCCCCGTGAACCGCGCATCTCTCGTACAATGGAAACTAGATAATCCCTACTTTCATTTTCAAAGACAAATAAGTCCAAATCTCTAAGATTCCAAAAAAGGTAGGCTACAAAGCTCGAAGGAATGGAACACAAGTAAAGGGAAATCCACAGTATCCCAATAGCATGCTTTTCATCAGTTATCTATTACGAACAACATAAAGAGTAGGAATTGGAATCAATGAAACACTTCACAAGACATCATGTCACAATATTCAATCATGAATAGACACAAGGACAACATGATGTCAGATTACAAGTAGCAATGTCTACACATAGACCAATAAATCAATAAAAGAATGAAATGAAATATAGAATTCTCACAGCTTTACTTACAATTCACACGCTTGTCCTAGCCTATCTGATCCCTCAACACTTCGAAATGCGTGCCCAAACTCTCGGGATCTCCCCTTAGTCCCCTGGAGTTGTTTGACAGGTGTTAGAGTGTGTTTGGACCCATTTATAGTGTTTAGACCATATTTTGGACTTGGTAATTTTTAGTACTGGCTGGGAAATTAGCGCGCTAATTGTGAACAATATCGCGCTAATTGTAACATTAGCGGCTACCTCGGCTGTCTAGCGCGCTAACCAGCATTTGCGCGCTAACTTTTGACATTAGCGCGCTAATTCGAACATTAGCGCGCTAGATTTTCGACCTAGCGCGCTATGTGCAGCAGAACCCAGAATTTTGCACTTCGAATTTTGGGTTTTTGCACACATAGGCCATGTTTTCGACTTAGGGACCGTCATACATGTTACATGAGGTCCCTAACACTCACCCCAACACATAACAACAACAACATCAAATTTATGAATTCACAAAAGCTATGGTGTGGAGAGATTACCTAGCTTATTGTTTTTCTTCTTCCTCACCAAAGCTTCACTAATCACACAACTTCCTCCTCTCCAAGCACTCCAGAATCTCTCTTCTTTCTCCTTCCTTCCCCTCCTATCGATATGATGAGATAAGAAAGCAATTTCATGGACTTATATGTGTGCATTTGACTATAGTGATTTGTTTGAATTGTGGCCATTGATCATTGTGTGCACACGTGTCTCGATGCTCATCTCTTGGACCACCTTATCCCACTTGTCCCTCAAGTCACCATGGAGTGACTTTAACCTTGGACACCTTGCCTCATTATGGGTTAACGCGTGTCTCGATGCACATCCAATGCATCTTGTTTTATTTCTTAACTATAGGCCTATTAACATTAATTGAACTATGACCACATTAGCCACTTATTGAACCAACATAAATTTACATTTAACTCAAATTAATTTTGCTTACCCCGGTGAGCCGCTACCTCGATCCCTCGTCGACACGTGACTCGAGGTACGTCCCCGCTCGTCTCGATACTTGTACACCCGTATAAATTGACTTAATAGTCTACACATATACAATACACTAGGCATACATCACAAAAAAATAAAATATATGTCGGCCTTTGCCTCGGTAAATGGACATATTACGGTGTGGGTCCCACAGTACGGGTCGTTGAGCCTGTTTAAGGTAGTAAACACGGTTAGTGAATTTCGGCCGTTACAATTCTTCCCAACTAATGAAAATTTTGTCCTCGAAATTTAAAAGTCGAACTAACATGTATACATTACTCGAATAGGTACGGAAACCTATCTCGCATTTAGTCTTCCCTTTCCCAAGTGAGTTCCGTATTATCATGAAACTACCACTTGACGAGTACTTTTGGGATAGACTTGTTCCTCAACTGTTGTACCCTTCGATTTAGGATCTGAATAGGCTGCTCCTCGTATGAAATATCCTCACTCAGGTCTATCTGGCTCAAATCTACAATCGGACGATCACTTGCTCTCGACTCAGCTAATCGAAGCATGGATATATGAAAGATTGGATGAATTCCTGATATATGTGAGGTAACTCAAGCTCATATGCAACCTTCCCGACCCGTTTCTTAATTCTGAAAGGTCCGATAAATCTCGGTGCAAGTTTACATTTCACACCGAACCTCTGAAGACCCTTCCGATGGGAAACCTTTAAATATACAAAGGATCCCTCAGTGTATGTGAGATCACCGCGATATTTGTCCGCATATTTTCGCTGTCTGTCTTGGGCTCCTTTGAGTTTCTGACGAATCAGACTTACCTTCTCCGTGTGATCAACAACAATCTCAGGCCCCACGGTCTCCCAGTCCTCTGGCTTAGCCCAACACGATGGCGAGCGACACGGTCTACCATATAAAGCCTCAAAAGGCGACATCTCAGTCCTGGCCTGATAACTGTTGTTATATGCAAACTCACACAACGGTAGGTACTCCTCCCATGATCCTCCAAACTCTAAAACACAAGCCCGCAACATCCTTGAGAACCTGAATCAATCTCGCAGTATGCCCGTCAGTCTGAGGATGAAAAGCCGTACTAAACTGTAGGCGCGTACCATACTGCTGCTGTATACTCCGCCACATCCTATACGTATATATAGCATCTCGATCTGACGTAATAGTCAGTAGTATATTTTATCTCCATTTCTCTGCGAATTCACTTGTTTACCTCCTTTATGCATTATGTACTTGAAAATACATAAATACCATCAATTAGAGCTCATTACGGGATATTTATACTAAATATACTACTAAACTAATACTATATATGTCTAAATAATCGCTTATCGGTTTCCCTTAAAATAGACTGTCGAAAATCAAAAACCTGATAAAAGCAAGTGTGGGAAAAGGCCTAGAAGGTCTAAGATCTCCTTACAATCCATAATAGTTGAATATAATATCCATAACAGTTCAATATATCAATTCTAAATAATAATAGAATTCATTCCAACTTAAAAAGGCACACTTATAAGTCCATAAATGTGCTAAGTTTAAGTGTTTATTTGATGAGTTTAGCATGATTAAATCTCTAATTTACGACACTTATCCTTTGTTTTTGTATTTTGAAGGCAAAAATAGGCAAATTGGAGAAAAAATTAAATGCGATCAAAATTTATGCAAAAAGATAAGCAAAAGGCCATGCGCACTGCTAACGCCCTACTTGTGTACTAAAGGTGTCATGAAGGCGACAAGTAATATTTAGGAATTCCAAAGAGCCATTAAACAAATGCCTTTTCCACCGCCTTTCTAGCGCCCTAGATTCATCAACGTAAGTCGTCGAGCCACATATATCCAGCGCCTTGCATTCAACACCTCAGCGCCCTAAGGCATCAACATAATGTAACGACCCAAATTAATTAAACTAGGATTAGCGTTAATCTCAGAGATTAACGATCGTAATTTGGGTGCTACGTGGACAACTCAGTTGACTCGGACACGAGAACCGAGGAAATATGTTATTAATGGATGGTGGTTATATATCTGTGGTGTTTAAAATTATTATTATTATATTGCACCGCATATGTGTATGTTGCTATCGGGCGAGTTAGTGTGACAGGTGTTCGCCTCGAAAGGCATGTCAACGAAGGTGTTGGGCAGGCGAACTACGAGTAAGCTATGAAAGCCGACTAATCCATGTCAAGATGAATAGTAAATCAATTAAATGGGTAATATGACCATAGGCTAAGTTAATTCAAATTAAAATAATAGGCTATGGCGTGCCTCAAAATGAGTGTCGAGATGCGGGACACCGAGTACTGGGTAGTCGAAGGTTAGTGGGACCATAAGTTGGTTATTTTTGATAAATAAAATACTAACCATATATATTAAATGGACCTAATTTAGTACAATTAAATTAAGATAAATCAAGGCCTATAGTTTAGTTAATTAATTGGGAACTATAGGATTTTTCTAAAGATGCACATTGGCACATCTAGGAGCTATAAGAGTAGAAAATTTGTGTCACATGGACTGAGTGAGTTTGTGTGAGTGGGATAAGTGGCTAAAGGCGAACCATTAGACAAACCTCGGGATACGTAAATACATTGATATCAAGGGCTAGAAATCAATCTCATCTTAATATATAAGGATGGTGGGATCGATACATGCAAATGAAATCGAATTTCATTTTGGAATTCAGAGAGAAAGAGAGGTGATTTAGGAACCAGAATTCAACACTTTGGATGCCAATTTGAGGACTCAAACCTAAGCAATCATCATCTCCATCTTCTACATTTTTCAATAAATTCAATTTTGAGTGTTTTTGTTAAAATTCGAATTGGAAGGTTTGGTCTCTAGTTTTTGGGTGTTATTTTGATTAAATTCATGTGGAGAGTGTGTTAGATAGGTTTAGGTAGCTAAATTGGAGGGGAAATACAAAATTCTCGACTTGAGAACTTTGTCCCAGAGGCTAGGTAACGTGCTACCTGGAATGGTTAGTGCGCTAATCGTTCTTGGTTTCCAACAGTTTTCCAGGACGAAGATCAATAGCATGCTACATCATTTCTATAGTGTGCTACACAATTCCCATAGCGCGCTAACGACATATAGAAACTTAGTTTAAAGGGATGTTTTGGGATTTTTGACTTAAAACATATCCCAAACACATGTAAACATACTAACATGTAAAATTGGACTTCAGGGACTTAGGGGAGCGTAGCTCGAGTATCGAAGAGCTATTCGGGTCGGATACAGGAGTCTAGAGACGTCGAAGCATGGATTGGGGTGCGTAAACCCATTGGAATGCCTCACAGAATTCATGGTTTAGATTTATCAATATCGCATTTCATGTGTGACTGCTGCTGGGCACACATGGGTTTTCACTCCTATTAGGTGTGCGTATATATTGGTTGTGGCTAAATCACTTGCACGAGTTACTTGTGTTTAGTTCTCGTGTCGACGGCAGTAGGAAATACTTATGATCGTCGAGAGGGATTTAAGGTGTCCCCCTAACTTGAAATAGCGTCTGGAGGGGTTCATCCGGTAACTGAAGTTAGGGTTTAGTGACTGTAAGCCTGTAAGTATATATGTGGTTCCTATTTGATTTACCGATTACTGGCTGGTGTAGGTTAGGGTTTTCTTGGATTATATGGATGTTTACTGATTAATGTTTTATTTCTGAGCTGGTTTAGCTGGTATGTACTATTTATTTATGTCATGCTACTGCTTTTGCTTGTTGTATGTTGCCTACATTCATGGGAATATGACATATTGTTGCCAGGAGTTATATCGCATGTCTCGTAGTTTATTAGTTTTATTTCATGAATATTGTGTAGACTTCTCTTGGGATTTTACTCACTGGACTCATCACTGTATTTGTTGGGTGACTGAATGCAGACCCTCGACAAGTAAGGGCAAGGGCAAGGAGATACTGGGCGACCACCTATGAGATTGTGGAGCCAGCTTGCGTGTAATATCAGTATGTATTTATTTTACTTTTCGGGTTTTGGAACCATAGAACATTGATTACATGTATATAGAACTTTTGTTATACTTATCTCGTCTTAATATATACATGGTATCTTTTGCTAGGTTTTCCACTACTTATGATTGTTAAATATTGCATAAGTTACTCATTAAAAGATTTTCGCTGTAAAATTTTAGTATAACCTGATAAATTGAGTAACAGGCTAACTGAATTATTAATACTTATGTAAAGGTTAGTTAACATAACTATGGTTATCTGGAAAAGTGTAAGCAACTTGTTAGGTCGTAAGGCATCAAGGAGAAGCGGGCTACGACGTGACAAGGCTAGTTGACGTGGGATGTGACGTGTCGGGTAGCAAGGCGGTCTGGAATTTGGGGCTGTCGCACATAAGGTGCCAATGAAGCACTGGATTGGAATAGAAAATATCAAAATAAGAGCACTTCAGCGCCTTCCTAATGCCTCCCATTTGAACTAAAGGCGCTGAAATCAAAATAGGAAATCTAAGAATAAGAACACTTCATCGCCTTGCATTCAACCTCCTAATACCCTAAGACATCAACATAAGGTGCCAATGAAGCATTGGATCGAAATATGGATTCATGAGATTTTTTTAGATTTTGAAAGAGAATAGACTTCTATCTTGTAATAGTATTGCAACGACCATAGAAATTAAAATCCTAATTACACGCTAATTTTAAGATTTAACCCTTGACCTAGTCCCCACATAGATCACTCGATAAACCTCGGGTAGCAAGGCCGAAATATAGTAGTGCAACGCGTTAAAACAGCTATATAGTTGGGTTACTATATAGAGTAGGAATACAAAATTAATGTGTTCCATAATTAATGAAGAAATAGTCTCAATTAAATTTAAATGTGTCATATAGTTTCAAATAAAGTGATTAATTAATATAATTTTGTGGTTAAAGTAGTAAGGTGTGGTGATTTAAGTGAGGGAGATATAATGCAACTAATTATTGGTTAAATCTGGTGTGGACTAATAGAATGATGACACGTCACTCACACAATTAAAAAATAAAAGTCAAATAAAATATACTACACTCCACCTCTACATTTTTGACAACTCAAACTCTCCCTCCCTTATCAACTCACACACACACACACACACACACACACACACACACACACACACACACACACACTCTCTCTCTCTCTCTCTCTCTCTCTCTCTTATTTCTCTCTCTTTCTTACACCTCTCTCCTTATTCTTGGCTCCATCATGATCGACACACTCACGACCTTGGTTCCACTCTTCTCTCGACCTCCCTCATCCGTGGTACTTACGGCCCTCCTAATTTCTTTATCTCTATCATCCTCCTTTTCCTCGCAACTCCATCCACCCGAATCGCCAGTGACAATCAAGGTATTTGGTTATGGTGTGTTTGTTGATGAAGATGCGGTTTGCCTATCCTATATGGAGTGGGTCTACTGATTATGTGCCTTGGGATATGTGCATGGTGTATATGTGCCTCTAGATTTATGTCATGATTTAGAGATATGGATGTGATTGCTTCGAGACTCACACTATGATGTGATGGTGTTGACGACTGCCTCGAGATTTGTGCAAAGATTCACGATGTAAATATCACCTCGAGATGTGTGTGCACGCATCTTAAGATTTCTTCCTCATGTGTGCTGATTAAAAATTTTATTTTAATAACAATAATAATTAAAAAATAAAATAAAATATACATATATATATATATATATATATATATATATATATATATCAATCAATCCACTACCAATACCAAGAGAAGGAATGTTGTGCCTCTACCCTTCCCAAGTTCAGTCCCAGACCGTATCCACAGGACGGAGGAGACCCCTGACATGTTACAGATGTCTTCAGGTTGGACATATTGTTCATCAGTGTACACAGCTAGTGGGTTATCAGCAGGTGACATCACAGTCACATGCTAGAGAGAGCTCAAGCAATGACATAATCAGACCCAGAGATGGTACACAACCATATTAAGGGTAAATGAATTTATTTACTTCTGCACTATGTGTGTATATTATTTTCTTCGTGCATGGTTTTAAATTAAACTGTCGATTTGTAGAAGAGTTGATGCTTGGATGGTCGAGAGTGATCCAACTTAGTCCATAACTCATAAACAGAGAATCTGATAAATAGGAGTAATGTTGCATGAATAAGATACATCTAGAACTCCTTAAAAAATTACGCTTAGCAGAATTCCCCTTAAGTATTATGACCAAAGTGTTGTGTTTAAGTGATGATATAGAGGAGTTTGCTATATGTGGACTTACTTGTTGAGATGTGTGAACCCAAGTGGAAGTGGTCAATGGATCCACCCAGTGTAGTTGTGAAAGGCGGGCTTTAGGGCTAGTATATTCGTAAGTTTTGGCTAAGGTAATTACAATGAGATAATGAAAGAAATGAAGGATGAGAATTGGAAATAAGTAAATCTCGGGGATGAAATTTCTATTAGTTGGGAAGATTGTAACGTCCCAAATTTCTAATAGTGAATTGGGTCCATAATTAAGAGTCACCGACCCGTGACGTGGCTCGAGAGCGGGTACATAGAACCAACACTCGGCACGAATACCGAGTAATATATTGGTTATGGTATAATGAATGCTTAGTGCATTGTATGTGTGTAGAATAATTAAGCCACTCCTACTTGTGTATGGAGGTTGGGACGTAAGTGGAGTCATGCCTTGACATGCATGCCGACATGGGACTGGGGTAGAGAGTGATGTGGTAAGCTAATTTAAGTTGACGTGACTTAAATAATTAAATTTGATAAGGCTATAGTTGATTTACATTAAATGTACCTAAGTTAGCAAGTTAAAACAATAACTACTTGATGTTTCTCGAGATATGTGTTGACACATCAAGAGACCAATTGAGTTGCAATTGGTGTTACTAAGGATAAGTTAGTAGAGAGTTAGTGGATGTAAATCATGATATGAGCCATTAGATCAGTCTCAAGATACGCATACACATTAAGATCAATAACTTGGAATCAACCTTATCTACATGTATAAATAAAAGGTTGTACATGCAAATCAATCTCATTACTTACCTTAAAAGTTAAGGAAGCTAGAGAGAAGATCATAGAGAAGAAGATCAACAAGCTTATGTGAAAAGATTTTGGTGGATTTAAAGGAGTTGGGTCAATTTGGAGGTGTTGTATTATTTGGTAAGTTGATCTACACCATTAACTTGGTTTAAATTCATGAGTTTGATAAAATATGTTAAAGTGTTGCTGTTGTTACTGATATTGAGGATGTATTGGGTCCCTGGTGGAGGGTTACAGGGATCCAAGGCGATGGAGATGGCCAAATTGGAGGAGGAAACCTAGAAATTCGAAAAGCAGAATTTCTTAGAGTTCCTGCGTCTGGCGCGCTAGAGGTCTCTAGCGCGCTAAATAAACTACCCAGCGTGCTAGGTGCTCTGACAACACAAAATCTGCAATTCCCTAACTAGAACTTAAATACCTTAAACAAACTTAACACCCTAACTAAGGGTCTAAGCACATTATAAAACATGTCTAATGGTACCATGAGCCTATGGAAGAGTCTCGAAGGTCCGGGTACGTGTTTCAAGGTGTCGAGAGATCGGATTAGCATAAGAGCTTGGCGTGGTTTGTAAGTAAATTGATTGAGATATTTCTCTCCATTTCATCTTTCATTATTGCTTGATTGGACTGCTTTGCTTGCTGAATTCTTTATGCCATGATTTGTGTGTTTACTTAATTGTGTATTGTAGTTAAACTAGAATATGTGTGTTTAGGTTAGCTAATGTGGTTTAGGGTATACATGGGACACGAGGTATGAGACTCGGGGATGTCGGTATAGCTAACTAGTTAGTGTCACAGACCTACCATATAAGGTTGATGAAATGTACAAGCAGTGACCAATTAGGGTAATACCGAAGTACTATGTATGTGAACTTATTACATGAGGTCGATATGCTTTGTGTTTCACAACTAATACGGAGAATGCCTATGTGTACAGCTAAATAAGTGATTACCCAAGGTCTATGTGATCAATAGGGTAATAACTTGGTAAATGTGTAAGGAACACAATTTAATATCTGTGTGATTCATTTGAATAATCTATTGATGATACATTATTTGATAATATGTTTATGTATCAATGATTATTGTGGTGTAATGAATGTATGTGTTGTGAGAAGTTATCTTGTTGTGTTTGTAAATGTGGATAAATGTCTCTGAATGTTACTTTCTACTTTACTGTACTCACCGTCCTTTTTATGACGGTGTATGCAGATCCATCGAGTAGCAGACCGGGTAAGGAGAAGATCGGCGACTACCTCTGAGCCACTAGAGAGCTGCTACCTTTGTTGTATGACTTATATATATATATATATATATTATACACTTTTAGGGTTATATAATATGGGTTGTGAGATAGTTACCTAACCAAACATGTGTTGATATATAGTTATCGTCATTTTGTTATACATATGCATGTGATCTTTGTTACCTAGTTTTTCATATACTTAGGTTTTATATGAATGGCTTCCACTAATTTCTCATGAATTTCGTTGAATAATCTTTAAAATGTATTAAATCTTAATTTACTCTGAAATACTATTAAGTATGAGAATGATGTAAGGTTTATTGGAAAAGTAGCTAATGGGGTAAGGTAAATAAGGTGAAAAGGCTGAGTAATACGTTGTTAAGTTCTACGTAGATATGATTACGGCTTAATTACGGGATTCGGCCGGGCAGTGCCCTAGATTATGGAAGGGGCCATCACAAACCGTGACCCGGCGGCTAGTCCTACGTAGCGAACTCGATCGGTACTTGGGCGTCGACGCCGAGGTAATAATTAAATAATTTTATTGATTTTGATGCCTGTACCAAATGTTTATATATGTGTGCAAAACGTTTCAATGTTTTTTTATAAAAGACGAGTATGCCAAGTTACCTCGAGATGGGTAGGCGCGGGACGAACTGGTGGATTGAAAACTTGGCTTAGGTTCATGACTTAATTCACTTTGACTTTAACTTGTCATCTAAACTATGTAGTGAGCCTCAAAAGAATTTAGGATGTAATCACTTAAGTCTATGTGCTTCATTTCAATATGGCCTAAGTCTAGAAAAAAATTGGAAAATTATAAATCTTCTAAGTGAGTGATTGGGCTTAGGCATATAAATTAAGCCTACAGTTGAGAAAACATCCATATTATTATGGTACATAACTTATCAAATGAATTTCATGAAACATATTTACTTAATACATATCATAGTCTTTATGGATTATTAAAAACATGAAATCTTAGAAACTTGAGTGGAGACCACACTCTTAGTACATTGATTTACCTAGTGATTTGTTCATGTTGGGATCTAAATGAGTCAAAATGGATCTTATGATATGCATGTGAGAACTAACACCAACTATGGATATATATAGAGATTTGATGGATGAAATGATGCTAGAATAATCTAATGGCCAAGTTTCAAAAAGTTCGAGTATAAAAGACCCACTTAATCTCTACACCATGCATGAACACAAAACACTTCACCTAGGTTTGGAGAGAAAAGAAAGTGGTTTGGATAGTAATAGTGCCGAAAAATAAAAGGAAAGGTGGAGTCGGAGCTAAGGATCTCAAGGAGCTTGAGTTTTCACAAGGATTAAACCCTAGGTAACAAATCCCTTCCATTTCAATAGTACATTGTGATGATTTGAGGTTCTTTAAATCATTCTTGTGCTAGAATTTCGTCAAGTTTGATGAATTCCTTGATGTTATGAGATAATTATGAATCTAGAAATCAAGGTTTATCTCATGTTAATTAAAAAAAACTTATGTCTTGGTTCAAGAATTGGAACTTTTGGGTAAATGAAAGAATGGACTGATTTTCTTATGTAATTAAGTGTTTAATCTTGAGTCTCTACTCCTATATTGATGTTTAATGATGTCTTATATTATGTGTTAATGTTGGACAAAAATCAAGGGGTTTGAACCATGCATTGTGAATTTAGTTGTTCATGAACACTACATGTTTGATGAAATGCCAAGATTATAGCTAAAATTCTAGATAGCATAAATCCTTCATTTTTCTCTGAATTGGATGATTTTTTTATGAGTTGTTCTTGGATATTTGAACAAGATTTCACAAAAAATTACATTATTTGGATGTGTGGTTTGAGAGTTATGAATTTTTTTATACTATTGGTCCGAAACTCTATCAAAATGAGTTATTTTGGCATTTTGAGCATAACTCTATCAATTTTAATCGAATTTGAGCATACTTTACCATATCGGAAAGCTAATACATAGAACAACAACTTAATATTAGTATCTTATAAAAATTGAGTTATCTTATATATCGAGAATAGACCGAGATTCAGTACATTCTTGTAGAGATAATTCATTTTGTAGGTATTGAGATGTCGTGACAACTTCCGGGGGCCTCCACTAGTCCGAAAATAACCAAAATCTCCAAAATAGTTTGAAATACTATATGTTAGGTTCCCCAAGTTCTTAAGTGATTCTGAGGTGTTTTGAAAGGTTTTCCAAATGAGTTATGAAATTGCCGAAGTTTACTTATTTAATGAGTTGGTTTTTGACTTAAGATGTTCCGGGCATCAAATAATGTCAGAATTGAACCAAAATCTTCACAACATATTATTGGATCATAGTAAGGTGTACACTGAGTTTCATATTTTTTGATGTGTCTAACTTAGATTTCAAGTCATGTTTCGAATAAGAGATCAATATTTACATATAAGGACTTGTCAAATTTGGTTCTTGATCATAATAATGCGATTTTAGCACTAAAAAGCCTTGATTTTAAGTTAATAGACTTCAATGAATTAATACCAAGAATTTTAAGAATTTCTATGAGGGTTTTAGCCGCATTTCAAGTTGCATAAAAACCAAGTTTTTGGAAATTATTTTAAGGACCTTAAGGGACTGTTTTGCAAACTAATGAGTTAAACCAACTTGAAATGGTTTCCAATAGACTTTCATGATTCAATAACACTTAAAAAGACAGGGAAAATGTCTACAACTTTGTAACACCAAGTTTTGGTAGTTTGGCTGAGCTAAGATTTTTGGGGTTTTGGTGTGACTAAAACCAGTGTTATGGAAGTTTATTGAGTTGAACTATTTTTTTGAGAAGTTGGCTCGATTTAGTGAAAAATCAGATTGAAAATGAGCACCAGAAGTCAAAACACATCAAAATAAGGATTTCGGGAATGAATAAATAAAAATAAATTAAGCTGTTAACAAGCAGCTGAAGGTTTATATATATATAAATTAAAGAAAAGTCAAATCTTTTGAAATGTTTCAACAAAATGTATGTTTCATTAAATCCCTAACCACTCAAGTCCTTCTTTCGCTCGCAGATCTCCTTACGTTCAATTTTCGCTCGATTTCTCTCTGCAAAACTCTAGAGCGCCGCGAGATGGTCTGTTTAAGCCAAGTTTCTATAGTGGAAACGAAGTATTCAACCCGCAATTTAGTAAATTCTCAATATAAGGCATTTCGTCACAATTCAATTTGAATTTTCGCGATTGTTCAATTTCTTTCGCAGGGTTTTGATAGAATTTGGAAAGGATTGTTGTTAATTGGTATATGGGATTGATTCACGTTAATTTGAGATAAATTCCACCAACGTCAGTTAGGGTTTTGGTGAACTAAATCGATGCAATTCAGTTGATAACTGTTTTATTGATGTTTTATAGTTAAAATTGGTTTACATTGGGATTTTGGACGAATTGGATAATTAGTTTTTGTCTGAATTGATTCCACGGGCTGTGAAATTATTTTGAATTCGGTTTGATCTTATTTCTTGGTGGCTAGTGTCGAGTTTTGAGGATTTAATTGCAAAAACATTGATTTGGAGAGCTTTCATTAGTTCAAAATAAATAAAGTTCGCCTAATCAACATGCTATATTGGGAAACTCATAACTTCTCCATTTGTGATCAAATTTTAAGTATTCTTGGAGTCTATGAAAAGTATGAATTAAGCTCTACAAGCTATTTTTTGCTATAATGACAAATTGTAACGGCCCAAAAATCTACTAATAGTTCTAACACTCAGCATAAAGACCGAGTTATATGATTTTTTAGTGATGGATGTCTAGTGTAATGTAGTGTATATACTATATCCGAGCTTTTATTCAATTTCATTATTTCATAAGTTCGGCGCTCGAGCAGAGACACGCCTCGGGGTACGTGCGAGTGTGGGACCGGGTAGAGAGTGATATGATTAGTCTCTAATTTTACATTAATATTAATGTGCTCATGTAACTTATTTTAATTAGCCTATGATTGAGATCAAATAAATTACAAGGCTTAAAGTTAAAATAAAAATATTACGCACATGCATATGCCTCGAAATACGAGCCAAGGTCAGGGCACCAGGTGCCGGGTAGTCGGAGGTTAGTGGGACCACAAAGATGTTAAGTAGTATGCCTAAGTAGCTAACCATATGTATAAAAGTACCTAAGTTAAATTAATTGAATCAATTGATTATAAATGGCTATAGTTAGATGGAAAATTGATGAACCATATGATTTTCTTGAGATTCTCGCTAGAATGAAATCTCATGAGATTTAGGTATGAATGTGTGTTAGTAGATAAGAGTTTGTGGATTTGGTAGGAGCAAATGGAAGCCATTGATGGGCATTAAGATATGTCTGTGCTCTCGATGAAAATTAAAAACTATATAAACAAGATTTCGTGCTTGATCTTAACATTTTAGAAACATAACTTTGAAATAAAAATTCAGAGCTTAAGAGCTGCTGAAAATGGTGGTTGATGATAGAGAATTCATCAAGTTGGAGGAAAATTCATCAACTAAAGTAGGAGATTCTAGTCCTAAGAACAGCTACACACACGAGGTAACAAATCTCATTTTTTTAAGTTGAAAATTCAGCTATGTGAGTGTGTTTGAATCCAAAAACTAGTGACACTTTCGAGATCTCCTTTTTATGTTGATAATCTAGCTATTAAGAATTCTTAATTTTGTTTTAAAGTCAAAAAGTTATGAATTTTCGTAGTTCATGAAGTTGAAAAACAAAACTGGAAATTCTGCATGTTGTAGTTATGAATTAAGCTCTATAATTTGGTCATAACATCCTCATTTTAAATCAAAATGGGTTCATTCTAGTGGCAATTGTAAGCTAAACCCAAAAGCGAACATCTTTTTCTTACTAAAAGATCTTAAAATTCGAACGTTTTCTTGTCCAAAAATCCTTTGCAACTTTGTTGATTAATCTAAAATTTCAGGGTTCGTAGATTTGCTAATGTCCTGTCATTTTTAGTATAACTCCCTCATATCGTATTCGATTGAACTCATCTTTTAGTATGAAGTTCTAGGATATGTTTGTAGGCTTTGATAAAAAAAATTATGAGTTTTGAAGCTACGGTTTAGGAGAAATGAAATTTACAAAATTGTTGGTCAGAATCTAAAACTGTTTTGAGTCATTGTGGTAAAATTTTCACATCTCCTTCGATTCTTATCGAAATTTCACAAACCTTATAGTTCTGAAAATCTAAGACATAGCTTTAAAAAACTTTCTTCGGGCTACAATATATAATTTTAACATTTTGGCAATTGTAATCAACTCATAAGGTGTTGCGCTAAAAATGTCTCTATTTATTCTTTTTTTATCGAAATTTCACAAACCTTATAGTTCTGAAAATCTAAGACATAGCTTTAAAAAAATTTCTTCGGGCTACAATATATAATTTTAACATTTTGGCAATTGAAATCAACTCATAAGGTGTTGCGCTAAAAATGTCTCTATTTATTTAAGTAGATTTTATCATAAACAAAGTATGAAGGGGGTTGATTATGAAACATTAGAATTTAAAACCACTTAACCAACTTATAAAAAATTAAGTTTGTTAGGATACATCAAGAGCTTAGAGAGGACTTGCGGGTGTGGAACGCGAATTTGGAGTGGTCGAGAGCCTGAATAAGTTAGGAATTGCATTTATTTGAGGTAAGTAAACCTATTAAGGTAATTATCTACAATTCACTTCCATTATTTGAGTTGATTTACATTCACTTGGACTGTTTTGTTGAGTTCTTGTATTCCTAATGTCATGATTTTTATTAGTGTTTCTTAATTAAGTTTATTGGATTCATTTAATCATGTTCTGACTTGATATATGGCATTCCTTGTCTTGATCTTGTTCTACGTTAGATTCCCTTATTGTTGTTGATTCTTAACTACTGAATTTACTTACCATAAAGCATGTTATGATATGTTCATTCCTTATTGGTATTTTAATGCCTCTATGTCAATATGTTTATTGTGAAGTACTTGTATTTATGTAATCTACAAATCCAACTCAGTGCCAACTAGGTCTAAGATATTCCACAAGCCTAGACCCTCTATTATATGAGATGCGCGGCTCACGGGGTTTGATTCCTAGGGATGTCGAAACTCAATGCAGCCGATGTATTTTTATTTTATAAGTAGCGCGTTTCACAGGTTAGATTGCCTGGGGATGTCGGCACTCCACATAGCTGATGTTTCTAGTGCAACACACGGGATATTGGAGTTAGGGATGTCAGGTAACCTAGATTTACGTGACTTCTCAATTTGTTGTCCTTTATAGTAACTCGGTAACTGCTTGCATACTTTTCTTCTGGCTTCTCTTTCATCATAGCTATTATAAGCTTTCAGTTACCGTTCTTTGTATATTTTGAAAATTCAGATAAATGGCTTCAGGATTTACTTTTACTTTACTCATCCTCTAGTTTGTGACGATGAGTGCGGATACTTCGAGTAGCAGACCAGGGAAAGAAAAGATCGACGACTACCTCTGAGCCCTTGACGAATAGTTCTTGCTACTTTTATAGGTGGTCATTTTTTGAATTTACTTACTTACGTCTTTACATAATGTTTGGGTTGTATATTGGGTTGAGAGACTAGACTTCCCGATTAATGCATGTGCTATATTGTTTGATTTACATGTAATTGTCTATATACATGGTTTCCACAATATGTGTTTTTATAATGATTCTGCAAATTTTATTAAGTCTTCCGTTGATAATATTAAAATGATAAAAAGTTTTAATTAACTCTGAAAATCAAAACTAACGAGTAATGAATAATACTTATTCTGAACACGTATAACAAGGTGAATGAGACAAAAGACTGACTAATGCATTGTTAAGTCCTACGTGGCATGGATTATGGCTTAATAACGTGATTAGGCTAGGTAGTACCCCGTTTAGGGAAACGAGTCGTCATACAAATATTGAGGTTTTCAACGTTAAAAAGTTACTTTAAGTTAGCTTATTGAAAGTTAGTTGAAGTTGTTATAAATAATTATTTTTGAAAACCGTTATCGAGCATACTTTGGCCGCTGTTTTCGTGGGGTTTCATTATTTGATTTCACTTGAAGCTTGACCCTCAATATAATTGGGTAAATAGGGAAGCCTAAAAATTAAGCTCGAAATTGGATACTTGTAAGTATATCTCATAGTAACATTTACATTGTATGAGTATTTCTTGAATATAATTGAATGCAATGATTTATCGCTGCATATTTACTGGTCATGCATTCACGGACACAAGAGGAAAGAGGCACTTGAGGGTCCGATAGTGTTCACAGGTTGTATGTGTGGCAGGGTGAACATCGTGGTGCTCTAAGGTTGGAGTCACTGATCATTGTAGACACGTAGAAAATTTTAAGAGGATTTGAGATGCTGGTCAGGATCAAACAACATGAAGAGTCGAAGGCATGGCTTCTCGAGGGACTTCCTCTCAAACTCATGATTTTTTATTATTGTTTACCCACCACTTTTGAAAGACGTCATCTAATTATGGTCTGTCAAGAAAAATAGGATAGATTGAATATTTGTATATTTATGATTCCTTGCGATATTAATGTTCATTTAAGTTCTTAGAATAAAATGCATTTGATTATTACAGTGTACTGGATAGTGTGTGATTTACTTATTTGATATTAGCGGATTCTTATAATTGGGTAATGACAGATTTGAGCGGTGACAAAGGAAAGGGAAAGCTGTCAAATTTTCTATGACTTGCTCAGTTTCTTTCTCTCTATGTATGTATTGTTTTTATTATAATATATTGTATAAATGGATTTTGTCTTCATTTGTGATTAGGATATCTTTTGAAATGGTTGTAACAGTTTTGAGGCGGATTTAGATAATTGTGAAGCTAAGGTAATGTTGGTTTAACGATTTTGATATCCTAAATTGGGTCAAGATGAATATATATTATATTGATGCAATACATGTTGTTAGGGGTGGATTGTGTGTAGCGACATTTTTCATTAACGCCATTATTATTTATTATTCACATACTAGAACGCCGGCTTGGACCTACGTTGACACCGCATATAGGCTAGGGGCATGCCTGACTAGGAACTAATTATGTAATTAATTGCAGTGTATTTTATTTAGTATGGCATAATTCATCGCATGTTTGTAAATATCATGTTATGTCGAGTGAGATTGTGTAACAGGTAATCGCCTCGTAAAGCGTGTCAATATGGGTATCAGGTAAGCATAATACGGGTGCACAAAATCTTATAATCCTAACTTGAACAAAATGACTAGAACCAAGGTGAATATAGCATAAAATGGATAATCAAAATTTAGGCTAAGTTATAATAATCGACTACAATAGTTACAGCGCACCTCGAGATGTGTGTCGAGGCGCAGGACACTGGGTGCCGGGTAGTTAGCTATTTGTATGACCAAAGGAAGATTGACAATGAGACTATATATAAATTGACTACCCTATTAAGTAATGTGCCAAGGTGTGATAAGTAAATATAAATATAAATTTCATTAACTAAGCCTATGGTTTAATCTACTTAAATAAAGGCCAATGATGGGCATGGAGACAAGCTAGATTGTGTGCATCTAGTAAGATGTGTAGCCATTTATGTGTCACTTGGAGATGGAAAATGTAAGCTGAGGACCACAGGATTCTTCGAGATTTGGACACACAATTAATTCCATCACAACCTATAAAAACCTCACTTAGTGGAATTTCTTTCAAAACCACTGCACATTTACATGCAAGATTTAAGATCTACAGCAGCATTTGAGAGTAAAATGGGAGCTCAAATTGTGATCTAAGGCAGGAATCTCTCAAGACTTATCAACAATAATCGAGGTGATTATTCCCTCTCAATCAACTTCATTTTTTCAACTTGTATTCATGGAAATGAGCTTTGTTTTGTGAAAAACCGATGCAAATGATTTTGATGTGTACATTACTGATTTCAACATAATAAGTATGTGTTTTTGAGATCTAATTTGTCAATAAATTGAAGATTCACAACTGAATTCCGTAAATTGAGTGTTTTGACCAATATGGATAAATATTTGAGATTTGTTGAAATTGTTGTATTTGGATATTAAAAATGATGTGGATATAGTTGTTGTAGCTGTATTTCGATGAGGGTTCGACCCAGGATCGTTTCGTATAAGGTTCGCCACGATTTGAAGTCAAAAACCTCATCAAAAAATCTAAAATTTTCATGGCAGAACAACTCGGCCCAACCTTAACGTCATTTCGGCGCCGTGCGTGACATTCAAGCACGATGCCACTCGATGTCATGTCCATAAAGGCACGACGTCATGACGGTACCGTGACCTGGGGTTAGGGATTACACAGTAGTCTCAGCGCTGTCACGGTGCCACCACAGTGCCATGACCTGTAACAAAAGTAAAAGTTTATATTTCAAAACTTAGGTTTTAAAATCATTTTTAAATACACCCTACAACACTAGTAATTGACATCAGGGGACTCAGGGACTATAATATGATAGTCAGGGACATGATAGGGTCGGATCGAGGTGTTTTCGAGGATCAGAGTATGTGTTTAAGGTTTGTGAAACCCAATTGAACGTCACTTAAGTATTTGAATGCCATTTAAGTATTCTTTTATGTTACTGTTTAGAGATGGTTGGTTAAGTTTAGTCCCACCGGCTCTTCCGTTGTGTGTTTTTGGCACACTGGACTATAGCACATGTGACCAAGCTCACGGTGAATGGCAACTCGAGCTGCTCTTTGGTGCACATTTCGGTATAGTGCAGGAATGGCCAATCACTGCGAGGAACCAGACGAATGAGTAGTGGGGGAACCTACTGAAAGGATCCTGATGATTCGAAGTACAGTTTATTCTGACTAGGATGAGCACACACGTTTGCACCCTATTATTATGTATGCATGCGATGACCCATTTACAGTTGCATATTTCTTTCCCACATGTTTATTTAACATTATCTTTAACGTCTCTATTACCTTAAATGCTCAGTAAATTTCCTTGGGATTTTACTCACTGGACTTGTCATCTATTTTGATATGATGGCTAAATGCAGATCCTTGTGCGATCAGGGGCAAGGGGATCCTAGGCGATTATCTCTAAATGCCTAGTGTTCAAGAAACTCTCATACATGTTAGCTTTTGTGATATTTTGTTTTATTTTGTGTTGGGTTCTAGGGTTCTTACGCAACGAAAAATCCAAAACAATTTTTGAAAAACCCCAACATGATCGAAAATAAGTTACATCAAACCATATCTACAAAATTAAACCATACATTAATCCATGATTTTCTTCTTTGATTGTAGGATCTCAAAGACGTCCAAGCGCGCGTTGTCTATCAGAAATCTACAAACGAAAGTGACCATAATTTAGAGTTCTAGCCCAAAAAGATATAGAAAATGTTTTTCTTTCTCTCCCAAAATCCAGAGAACTCAAAAATAACAAAAACAAAAATCTTATTTCATTTTACTTAACCTCTATTTATATGTGAGATAAGCTCAGTTAAAAAAACCTATTCGTAATATAGCTATTGCATTTAGGCAATTCAAGCAAATTACACAAATGCCTCCATTAATAAGTTATCATATAACAAATCGTAAGGGCTTTTATGTAATGAATTTTGTCATATAAAATTCAATACTCTGGACCAATTGTAATTGCGTAAAGCCATTCTTTGTGTATGACCCAATAGGTTCATGTGAATTTAGTAGTGAACCAAAACCATTTTGGTACAAAAGTCATAAGCAATCTCTAGCAAAGTATTATGACTACCCAAGTAGCTTGAATATCAAAATCAATACAACCTAATGAATAACATATATCATATCCTTTTGTCGTGCGAAATCCTTTGATTAAACTTAAGGCATGGAAAGTCACCCTTAATGTTCTATAGTACTAATCTCGATCTTTAGGTAGACTGAAAACGTCCAAATGACATTGATCATATCAACTCACTTGGACTTGGCTATTTAACAGTCTAACATATCGAGGGATCCACTGATATCTCTCTCTATATGAGAGGGACAAATTATATCTTGATTACACACCTTCACATATTATTCATATGGTAACCAATCACAATCTTTATAATCATTCAATTAAAGACAAGGTTTGATTGTGTCAAATTACCATGCTCCTAATATTGAAGTTTATGGTAATCTCAAGTCGACAGACTAAATGATATACCTATCATGAGTAACACTTATGACTTAATCTATGTGGTTTTTTCATAGCGGGTCGGTCCAATACCTTATTCCCTAACAAGTACTCATGATCTTGATTCATATCCCTATACGCATGATCATCACCTGACCATCAATCAAGATCACACTAGTCTTAATTCATTACATTTCCTAGTATAATGACCGACTAGAAACACTTAGGATATTTCAATAAATACCTACAGCAAACCAAAATCTCTATTTTATTAACTAAAATTATAAGATAAACAATGTTTGTAGATTGACCTAGGGCAAATACCTCAACATTTTGGGTATTAAGGAGACTAGAGAGACATTGTACATGTATATATGATTATCTTTTCGTTATTACGTCTCCTTATATACAGAGTACTCATTTTCGGGTTTTCCATATTAGGAGTGATGTTCTATGATGCACTACATATATATTTCATACTTTATGTCTTTTAAGACTACCGTTGTTAAATTAGTGATTATTTACTTGCAACTCAATAAGACACAAGCCATATGTTTAATTCACAAACCTTGAAACTAAAAGACAATAAACTCTAAATATACATGAGTTTAAATGAAAATCTACGAAACTATTTTACACTATAGCAAAAACACGACAAGTAAGCATGCATACCGAGGATGCAGACGCGACAAGAAATCTCAAGGGAGCGCGGGACCCTGCAAGTCAGTGACGTGGACGTTATGGCGGGGCCCATAGGGCGAGTAGCAGCACCTATCTGACGGCCTAAGGGCGTAGGGCCGCAATAGTTGGTATCAGAGAAAATGGTTCAAGGAACCTAGAGAAATAATGAAAGAGCATAAAACTTAGCAAATAAACCTAAGATGTGGAAACCCGATGTACTTACCTTAGATGCCTAGTTGGGAAGTGATTGTGAGGCGGGTAGAGTTAGGGGTAAATAAGTGTTATGTTTTTACTGTATATTATATATTATACATGTATCTATAAACCGAGGTTGGTCTGGTGCACACAAACTACTCCACCAGAGATTGGTCTGATTAGCTATCTGGTGGGGCCACTACCATTCCTACTACACAGAGTATTGATGACCAACTTATGGCACATAACGTGTAACGGCCCAAATTAATTAAACTAGGATTAACGTTAATTTCGGAGATTGACGGTCGTAATTCGGGCGTTACATG
Source organism: Stephania cephalantha (assembly GCA_039657325.1). NCBI lineage: Eukaryota > Viridiplantae > Streptophyta > Magnoliopsida > Ranunculales > Menispermaceae > Stephania > Stephania cephalantha. The sequence goes on from CM077577.1 coordinate 13,752,090, forward strand.
GACAACTCAGTTGACTCGGACACGAGTATTGAGGAAATATGTTATTTATGGATGGTGGTTGTGAATATGTAGTGTTTAAAAAATTATTATTATTATATTCCACCGCATGCGTGTATGTTGCTATCGGGCGAGTTTGTGTGACGAGTGTTCGCCTCGAAAGGCATGTTAACACGGTGTCGGATGGGCGAACTACGGGTACACTAGGAAACTCGACTAATCCATGTCAGGATGACTAGTTAATCAATTAAAATGGGTAATGTGAAAATAGGAAAAGTAAAATTCAATTAAAACAATAGGCTATGGCGTACCTCGAATTGCAAGTCAGATGGGGCATCGAAAGCCGAGTACTCGAGGGTTAGTGGGATCATAAAACTTGTCAATTTGGTGAATAAAAACACTAACCATACATATTATAATGGGCCTAAGCTAATGTAATTGAATCAAATAAATCAATGCCTATAGTTTGGTTATTTAAATTAGAAACCACGAGATTGTCCTAGAGATACATGTTGGCACATCTAGAACCATGTGAGTAGCAAATTGATGTCACATGGACTGAGTGAATGGGAGTGAGTGGGCTAAGTGGCTAGAAGTGGACCATTAGACAAACCTCGGGATACATAGATACATTGAGATCAAGGGCTAGAAATCAATCCCACCTTAACATATAAGGATGGTTTGATCAATACATGCAAATATAATCAAATTTCATTCTGGAATTCAAAGAGAACGAGAGGTAATATAGCAGCTGAAATTCAACATTTTGGAGGTCAATTTTGGAGATCAAAACTAAGGTAGTCTTCTTCTCCATGTCATACACTTTCATTTGAACCTTTTTTATGGATTTTTTATAAAAATTGTTATTATGAGGTTCTGTTAGATATTGTTTTAGGTGTTATTCTGATTAAATTTCTGTAGAGAGTGTGTTAGATAGGCTTATGTAAGTAAATTTGAAAGGAAAAACCAAATTCTCGACTTGAGAATTATGTCCCAAAGGCTCGGTAGTGCGCTACCTGAAACAGTAAGTGCGCTAATCATTCTGGGTTTCCAACAGTTCTTCGTCCTGAAAAATAGTAGCGCGCTACATCAATTACCTAGCTCGCTACCACTACATAGCGCGCTAACGACGGACAGAAAACTGAATTTAAGGGCTGATTCGGGATTTTTGACTTAATACATATCCTAAAAACTGATAAACATACTAAACATGTAAAATTGGACTTCAGGGACTTAGGGGACTGTAGCTCGGGTATCGAGGAGCTAGTCGGGTCAGATATAAGAGTCCGGGGAAGTTGGAGCGCGGATTGAGGTGAGTAAACCCATTGGAATGCGTCATACAATTCATGGTTTGTTTTATTGGTATCGATTACATGTGTGACTGCTGGTAGGCACACATGGGGTTTTTACTCCTATTTTGGTGTGCGTATATATTGGTTGTGGCTAAATCGTATGCATGGATTACTTGTGATTGTGCTCGTGTCGATGGCAGTAGAATATATCTACGACTGTCGAAAGGGATTAGGGTGGTCCTGATGTGTAATAGCGTCGGGAAGGGACCATGCCATTTACTAAAGTTGGGGTTTAGCCCCTGTAAGCCTGTAAGTATATACGTGGTTCCTATTCGATTTATCGATTACTGGCTGGTGAAGGTCAGGGTTTTCTCATAATTATATGGATGTTTACTGATTAATGCTTTATTTCTGACTAGTTTAATTGGTATATGATGTCTATTTATTTCACGCTATTGCTTTTGCTTGTCGTATGCTGCTTACATTCATAGGAATATGACATACTATTGCCAAGTGTTATATTCGCATGTCTCGTAGTTTATCGGTTTTATTTCATGAATATTGTGTAGACTTCTCTAGGGATTTTACTCATTGGACTTGTCACTGTATTTGTTGGGTGACTGAGTGTAGATCCTTCGACAAGCAAGGGCAAAGGCAAGGAGGTACTGGGTGACTATCTCTGAGATTGTGGAGCCAGCTCGTGTGTGATATCAGTATGTCTTTATTTTACTTTTGTCGAGTTTTGGGGACCATAGAACATTGATTACATGTATATGGAACTTTTGTTATACTTAACTCGCCTTGATATATACATGGTATCTTTTGTCGGGTTTTCCACTACTTAGGATTGTTAAATTTTGCATAAGTTTCTCATTAAAAAGACTTCCACTGTAAAATTATAATATAACTTGATAAATTGAGTAACTAGTTAAATAAATTATCACTACTTATGTGAAGATTAATTAGCGTAACTAGGGTTAGCTCAAATAGTGTAAGCAACCAAGTGGGTCGCGAGGCGTTAAGGATAAGCAGGCCATGACGTGGCAAGTCTTGGTGACGTGGAATGTGACGTGGCTAGTAGCAAGTTGGCTTGAGATTTGGGGCCGCTACAGTTTGGTATCAGAGCGAGGTTTCGAAAAAGCCTCGGGAGTAGTTTAAAGGAAAGAGAATAAAACTGAAACAAATAAACCTTCGATGTGGAAACCCGATGATCCTAATTTTGAACCTTAATTGGGAAACAGACTTGAGATGGGTAGTGATAGGTTTATATACATGTTATATTTTGCTATATATATATGATATACGTCTATATATATCGAGGTTGATCTGGAGCACGCTTCACGATGTAGGTCAAAGACAAATAGTCTGGTACGCCTCGTGAGACTAGATAGACTAGTGATGCAGCTAGGGATTTCCTTATTATGGAGAGTGTAGAGGATCGACTGTCGGCTCAGGAGACTCAAATGGCCAAGGTTTTACGATTGTTACGGGATCAGACCTCGCATTGACGGCACTTGCTACGTTGATTGCAGCACCCCGTGACTCAGGAGTAGTTACAGCACGTACAGGGACAGCCATGGCCCTAGTTGTTCCCCAGACACCGGTAGAGAGAGTAGCTACACAGACACAGGGAAAGAGAGCTACTGCTGTTGTTGTTCCTCTGGGGACGCCAACTCCTATGCCTCCACCCACGACTATAGAACAGATGACTGTTGTTACGTCAGGATTTGTTTTGGTCCCAAAAGCTAAGACGTTGAGGGAGTTCTTGAAGTTCCAACCAGGTTTCTTTTACGGAGGCAGTGAACCTGAGGCGGCAGGGAAGTGGATAGTGTCTCGTAAGTGTTTCCATAAGCTGATGAGGAACGATGAGAGCATTCAGGCGCGTTTTTCGGAGCATGCTTGAGAGGTCATGCAACAGTCCGGTGGACTACGTATATGAATATTCATCTAGAGCCAACGTTGTGGGCTGAATTCTGAGAGTTGTTCTACGACCAGTATATACCTATGGAGGTGAGGTTGAGATTGAGGGAGGAGTTTCTGACCCTGATACATGGTAATCGAATGTTGATACGGTATATGGAGCGGTTCCAGTATTTAATTCAGTTCGCTATGGATGTGGTCAGGACTTTGCGAATACAGATATACTACTTCACATGAGGGGCTGATGACAGGATTGCTGAGGCCGTGGTGTTATCTGGAGCTCGCACTTTGCAAGAGATATTTGATCGAGCTTTGGCACACGAGACCTTCTTGATGCAAGGAGAAGGTAGGCGTATTACTGGGTCTGAGGTACAGAATGGAGAGAAGAGATAGAGAGATCGGGATGATAGAGAGGATAGAAAATACGGTGGAGACCGTAGGGATGATGATCGGGCAGCTAGATCTTATGTTGTACATGCATTACCAGCGCTGCTTCTGAGACAGGTACATGACCAGGGAGGCAGGGACTGGAGATCGTAGAGTCAGGGCCGGAGGTTAGGATATGGTTATTCGACTGCATGTTGGCAGTGGGGACAAGAGGAGCACATCAAGAGAGATTGTCCCAAGAGATCAGTGACTCCAGCGGTAGTGACACCGGTGCGGACTCGAGAGCTTGTGCTCGTGGTGACTGTTCAGGGTATGTGGATTTTTAAGAATTTAATCACTACAGCTTAAGTTCATGTATGCATGATAGATTATTGTATTATGGCATGTGATTGTCATACGTCGTAGCCTGGCATGGAATTGTCATGGTGTGTAAGGACAGGTCATAGCATGGCATGAGATTGTCATGGTGAGTAAGAGTAAGTCGTGGCATGACATGGAATTTGTCATGGTGAGTAAGGAAGGATATAGCATGGCATGGGATTGTCATGGTATGTGATGGTTGGTTAGGACTATTATGTTGGGATACATAATAGGAGAGGTTTACAGTTACTGGTGTTAGGGAAACTTGAACACGGAAATATAACTGAGAATAGGTCGCGGGGATGTTGGGAAGAGAGCGACTAATTTTGACCACCTCGGCAACACATGCTTATGTCCCAGGGTAACGCTACGATCCCTGTGATGGAGTAATGGAGGTGTTCAAGAGATTGTAGAGAGGGACTATAAAGGTGTAAGGCGCGATCACACGGGGATAGGATAGTTACATCAAAGTTTACTTGAGACTCAAATTTCAAGGACGAAATTCTCCTAGTTGGGAAGAATTGTAATGGCCCAAATTAATTAAACTAGGATTAGAGTTAATCTCGGAGATTAACGGTCTGAATTCGGGCTTTACGTGGACAACTCGATTGACTCAGACACGAGAACCGATGAAATATGTTATTTATGAATGGTTGTTGTTTATATGTGTTGTTTAAAAAATTATTATTATTATATTGCACCGCATGTGTGTATGTTGCTATCGGGCGAGTTTGTGTGACAGGTGTTCGCCTCGAAAGGCATGTCAACGCGGATGTCGGATAGGCGAACTACGAGTACACTTCGAAACTCGACTAATCCATGTCCGGATGACTAGTTAATCAATTAAAATGGTTAATGTGACCATAGGCTATGGCGCACCTTGAATTACGTGCCAAGACGCGTGGCATCGAGTGTCGAGTAGTCGAGGGTTAGTGGGATCATAAAATTTGTCAATTTGGTGAATAAAAACACTAACCATATATATTATAATGGGCCTAAGCTAATGTAATTGAATCAAATAAATCAATACCTATAGTTTGGTTATTTAAACTAGAAACCATGAGATTGTCCTAAAGATACGTGTTGACACATCTAGGAACCATGTAAGTAGCAAATTGATGTCACATGGATTGAGTGAGTGGGCTTAGTGGCTAGAGGTGGACCATTAGACAAACCTCGGGATACGTAAACACATTGAAATCAAGGGCTAAAAATCAATCCTACCTTAATTCATAAGGATGGTTTGATCAATACATGCAAATGAAATTAAATTTCATTTTGGAATTTAGAAAGAAAGAAAGGTGATTTAGGAGCTGAAATTCAACACTTTTGAGGTCAATTCTGGAGATCAAAACTAAGGTAGTCTTATTCTCCATGTCATACACTTTCATTTGAACCTCTTTTTATGGATTTTTGATAAAATTGTTGTTCTCAGGTTGTGTTAGATGTTGTTTTGGGTGTTATTCTGATTAAATTTCTATGGAGAGTGCGTTAGATAGGTTTAGGTAGGTAAATTTGAAGGGAAAAACCGAATTGTCGACTTGAGAATTCTGTCCCAGAGGCTAGGTAGCGCGCTACCTGAAATGGTTAGCGCGCTAATCGTTCTGGGTTTCCAACTATTCTTCGTCTTGAAGAATAGTAGTGCGCAACATCAATTATCTAGCGCGCTACACCAAGACCATAACGCGCTAACGACGAACAAGAAAACATAATTTAAGCACTGATTCCAGATTTTTGACTTAATACATATCCCGAACACCTATAAACATACTAAACATGTAAAATATGACTTTAGTGACTTAGGGGACCGTAGCTTGGGTATCGGGGAGCTAGTCAGGTCGGATACGGGAGTCCGGGAAAGTCGAAGCGCGGATTGAGGTGAGTAAACCCATTAGAATGCCTCATAGAATTAATGATTTAATTTATTGGTATCGAATTACATGTGTGACTACTAGTAGGCACACATGGGGTTTTTACTAATATTTCGATGTGCGTATATATTGGTTGTGGCTAAATAGCATGCATGAGTTACATGCGATAGTGCTCGTGTTGATAGCAGTAAAATATATCTACGACTGTTGGGAGGGATTAGGTTGGTCCTGATGTGTAACGGCATCGGGAAGGAACCGTGTCGTTTACTGAAGTTGGGGTTTAGCCACTGTAAGCCTGCAAGTATATACGTAGTTCCTATTTGATTTATCGATTACTGGCTGGTGTAGGTCAGGGTTTTATCGTGATTATACGGATGTTTACTGATTAATGCTTTATTTCTGAACTGGTTTAATTGGTATATGCAGTTTATTTATTTCACGCTATTGCTTTTGCTTGTCGTATGCTGCTTACATTTATGGGAATATGACATACTGTTGTCAGGTGTGATATTCGCATGTCTCGTAGTTTATCAACTTCATTTCATGAATATTGTGTAGACTTCTCTTGGGATTTTACTCACTAGTTTTGTCACTGTATTTGTTAGGTGACTGAGTGCATATCCTTCGACGAGCAAGGGCAAGGAGGTACTAGGCAACTACCTCTAAGATTGTGGAGCCAGCTCGTGTGATATCAATATGTATTTATTTTACTTTTATTGGGTTTTGGGGACCATAGAGCACTGATTACATGTATATGGAACTTTTCTTATACTTAACTCGCCTTGAAATGTACATGGTATCTTTTGCTGGGTTTTCCACTATTTAGGATTGTTAAACATTGCATAAATTACTCATTAAAAAGACTTCTGCTGTAAAATTATAATATAACTTGACAAATAAAGTAATTGGTTTAATAAGTTATTACTACTTATGTGACGATTAATTAGCGTAATAAGGGTTAGCTAAAATAGTGTAAGCACACAGGTGGGTCGCGGGGCGTCAAGGATAAGCAGGCCATGACTTGAGAAGGCTTGGTGACGTGCAATGTGACGTAGCAAGTAGCAAGGTGGCCTAGAATTTGGGGGCACCACATAACGCTCAGTTGGCTGAGATTTTACTATTACTTAGGGCTCTGGACGTAGTCGCCGCCGTAGCAGCAGTAGCTCCCACAGTAATTGCGGTACCGACTACTATTACTTCGACAATCGTCGCCCTAGTTGTCCAGCAGACGCATCTTTAAGCTACTACTCCTAGAATTCTTGAGATGCCTGTTGAGAGGGTTACTCCAGTGAGTGTACCGATTGTCGCACCAATCGAGACACCGACTCCTACTCCTACATCTATGACCACAGAGAAGCCTACTACCGCTACTATCTTTGAGTTCACATTAACGCCTAAGCCGAAGTTGATTAAGGAGTTTATTCGCTTCCGGCCATGATATTTTTATGGAGGTGGTGACCCAAATGCGGCTAGGGGATAGTTACTTTCACATTAGCATCTGCACAAGTTACTCAGTGTCAAGGAGAGTATGTATGCACGGGTTTCAAAGTCATGTTTCCAAAGAGCCGCAGCTCTATGGTGGACAACTTACTGTGACACTCACCTAGATCCGACGATGTGGGCGCAATTAAGACAGATTCATTATGACGAGTATGTCCCCATAGACGTCCAGCTGCGTGCGTCGAGAGAGGATTTTCTAGCCCTAAGACAGGGCAATCAGTCAGTGTTACAGTTTATGGACAGGTACTGTTACGTACTATAATTCGTTATGGATGTTTTGGGGACTGAAATGCTACAAATTTACCGCTTTGACTGGGGACTAGTAGAGGTCATCGCCAGTGCGATTGTGTCGACAATGGCTCACACACTACATGACATGTATGATCAAGCACTTTCTTATGAGACGTACCTATTGCAGAGTGGCCACATGCAACCACCTAATTCGGGATAGTCTAAGAGGAAGACAGGGCAGAGTTCTCGGTCGCACAAGAGGCCGAAGAGACAGATGGATCGATTTGACACAGATTTTCTCTGGGATGATAGAGGGCAGGGCAGGGACCGCAGTGATGACCAATAGGGGATAAGTTTAGATATGAGGACAAGTTGTCGGCTTAGGCTATTACACTTGCACCTCCGTAGCAACATCAATAGCATCCTCAGCAGTATCATCATGACAGAGAGTAGTGAGGCCGTCACAAGGATTAGATTGACCAGGGTCAAGTTCAGAAATTCGGAGACAAGCAGGATGGGAGGAGAGAGAAATGTTGATGTCACCGTTGAAGTCGAGAGGGCACCTGAAGGCTTACGGCAAGGCACCATCGTTACCATCAAGAGCACAACATGGTCAGGCTAGGGAGATAGCACATGTAGTTGTGTAGCCTGACAAAAATGCGACCAGACTTCTCGTCGAGGGTACGTTGACCGATGCATGTTATGATATATTTTGGTAGTACATTGTCATTTATTGATGGACGCATGGTATGAGAGTTAGGGTTAGCATCTAGACGCTAGACACACACCTTGTCCTCGGTCCAACAGCTGAGGATAAAAGATACCCCAACTGAATATGTCGAGACTGCACGATAGAAGTAAAGGGGCATTAGTTGTCGATAGACTTATGAGTCTTAGAGTACCTCGAGTTTGACGCACTTTGGGGATGGTCTGGTTGGTGGCATATCATGCACAACTGAATTGTTTTCGAAGATCGTCATGTTTTATTTTCTAAGGATTCCAAAGTTCACGTTTACCAGAGTCACGACCACACTACCCATTACTAGATGTCGACTAGCTACAACTCAGGAGATTGAGGCATATACTTCAATAGTCGAGACAGTGTCTGGACGAAGGTCAGGATTGAGGATGTTCTAATAGCTAGAGAGTTTCCTGATGTTTTTCTAGATGATATGCCAAGATTACCACCACCTAGAGAGGTCGAGTTTATTATTGAGCTTCTACCAAGGACGTAGTCGATTTTCAACATACCTTATAGGATGCCAACGTCCAAGTAAGAGGAGGTAAGGAGACTGCTTGAGGATCTATCTTGGAAGGGTTTCATCCACCTTAGTATGTCTCCTTGGGAGTGCCAATGTTATTTGTGAAGAAGAAATATGGTTTCATGAAGATGTGTGTGGACTACAGGAAGCTGAATCAATTGACAATCAAGAACCGATACCCACTCCACAGGATCGATGATATGTTCGATCAGTTGGCTGGCGCCAAGTTCTTTTTGAAGATTGATCTGCCTTAAGGAATTGTAACGGTCCAAATTAATTAAACTAAGATTAGCGTTAATCTCGAAGATTAACGGTCGTAATTCGGGCGTTACGTGGACAACTCGGTTGACTCTGACATGAGAACCGAAGAAATATATTATTTATGGATGGTAGTTGTGTATATGTGGTGTTTAAAAAATTATTATTATTATATTGCACCGCATGTGTGTATGTTGCTATCGGGCGAGTTTGTGTGACGGGTGTTCGCCTTGAAAGGCATGTCAACGCGGGTGTCGGATAGGCGAAGTACGGGTACACTGGGAAACTAGACTAATCCATGTCAGGATGACTAGTTAATCAATTAAAATGGGTAATGTGACCATAGGCCAAGTAAAATTCAATTAAAATGATATGATATGGTGTACTTCGAATTGCGTGCCGAGACGCGGGGCATCAATTGTCGGGTAGTCGAGGGTTAGTGGGATCACAAAATTCGTCAATTTGGTGAATAAAAATACTAACCATATATATTATAATGGACCTAAGAAATGTAATTGAATCAAATAAATCAATGCCTATAGTTTGGTTATTTAAATTAGAAACAATGAGATTGTCCTAGAGATACGTGTTGACACATCTAGGAACCATGTGAGTAGAAAATTAGTGTCACTTTGAGTTGGTTAGTGGGAGTTAGTGGGATACATGTCAAGGTGTGGATCATTAGATGAGCTTCTAAATACGTAAATACATGGAGATCAATGGCTAGGACTCAATATTACCTTAATATATAAGATCAACACATGCAAGGAAACTATTTTCATTTTCAACTTATGAATCAAGAGAACTTGCTGAAGAAGAAGGAGGTTGATGGAGAGAAGGAATCAATGGAAGATTGGTGAGAACTTCTCAAGCTAGGCGGTACATCAACTAGGTACACATCTATTTATGTCAGATTGAAATCATTTCTAGTTTTTGGCTAATTCTAGATGGTAGATGATTTAATATTTGCAATTAGTTTATATATTTGGATTCCTCATTTGAAGCTGATAATCTAGCTATATTGAAGTTCTTAATTTGGATTTGAAATCATAAAGATATGAATTTTTGAAATTGCAAGACCAAAACTAAAATTTTGCATGTTATATTTGGAATTAGCCTATGTAATTTGATCATAACTTGCTCATTTTATATCTAAATTGACCCAAACTGGTGGCATTTGAAAGCGTACTCAAAGGGTAACAACTTTGCTTAACTGGAGATATTGTAATTCAATTGTTTTCATGTCCAAAAGTGCTCTACAAGCAGGTGCAGGAATTCAGAAGAAAAGTTCTAAAACTAAATTTATTAAAGGCATAACTCCCTAACTACTTATCCAAATAAGCTGATCTTTTAGTATGTTGTATTTGGGTATGTTTTTGCCTTGTGGCCAAAAATCACCTTTTTTGGAAATATAGATTGGGAGGAATAGATTTTCTAATTCCACTGGTCAGATTAGGTTCCAATTAGAGCTATGTTTAGTAGAGTCATGATATCTCTTTCGTTTTAAATCAGAATTTTGCAAACTAAACCTTTTCAAAAATCTAAGATAGAGACCAAAGATCTCTATAGTGGAGGATTTCAAGATTTGGACCATTTCATGCCTAAAAATGCGTTGTAACATAAGACTGAAATTGAGACTTAATTTAGTCTTTAGGGCTGATTTGGGAAGATCAATTTGAAACATATTCAACCAATTTGAATACATAATAAACACACTTAACTAACTTCAGGGAGTTAAGGGACCATAGCTCGGGTATCGGGAAGCTTGTCAGGTCGGATTCGGGTGTCCGGAGGAGTCAGAACGCGTGTTGAGGTGCGTAAACCCATTGGAATGCCTCACAGAATTCACGATTTGGTTTATCAATTTCGCTTTTCATGTGTGACTGCTAGTGGGCAACATAGGGTTTGCACTCCTATTTCGATGTGCGTATATATTGGTTGTGGCTAAATCACATGCATAGGTTACTTGTGATAGTGCTCTTGTCCATGGCGCTAGAATATATCTACGACTATCGAAAGGGATTAGGGTGGTCCTGATGTGTAAAAGAGTCGGGAAGGGACCATGCCATTTACTGAAGTCGGGTTTAGCCACTGTAAGCCTATAAGTATATACGTGGTTCATATTCGATTTATCGATTAGTGGTTGGTGTAGGTCAGGGTTTTCTCGTGATTATACGGATGTTTACTGATTAATGTTTTATTCTGAACTTGTTTAATTGGTATATGTTGTTTATTTATTTCACGCTACTGCTTTTGCTTGTCGTGTGCTGCTTACATTCATAGGAATATAACATACTTGTTGCGAGATGTTATATTCGCATTTCTCGTAGTTTATCAGTTTTATTTCATTAATATTGTGTTGACTTCTCTTTGTATTTTACTCACTTGACTCATCATTGTATTTGTTGGGTGACTGAGTGCAGATCCTTCGATGAGCAAGGGCAAGGAGGTACTGGGTGACTACCTCTGAGATTGTGGAGCCAGCTCGTGTGTGATATCAGTATGTATTTATTTTAGTTTTGTTTGGTTTTGGGGACCATAGAACAGTGATTACATGTATATGGAACTTTTGTTATACTTAACTCGCCTTGATATATACATGGTATCTTTTACCTGGTTTTCCACCACTTAGGATTGTTGAATACTGTATAACTTACTTAAATTAAGACTTCCGCTATAAAATTTTATTATAACTTGATAAATTGATTAATTGGCTAATGAAATCATTAATAATTATATGGAAATTTATTAGCTAAGTTAGGAATAAATGGAAAAGTGTAAGTAGCCAAGTAAGTCGCGGAACATTAAGGATAAGCGGGCCATGACGTGGCAAGGCTTGGTGACGTGGGATGTGACGTGGCGGGTAGCAAGGCGGCCTGAAATTTGGTGCCGCCACAATATCATCAGTTGAGAATTCGAGAAGAGGACATCAAGAAGACCGCTTTCAGTACGAGATATAGGTTGTTTGAGGGTCATGCATTTTGGGCTGACTAATGTTGCGACGATCTTCATGGACTTGATGCACAGGGTCTTGAGACCATACTTGGATAGATACATCATTGTTTTCATCGATGAAATCTTGATTTTCTGCAAGACTCGTTTAGAGCATGAGAGTCACCTCAATACAGTATTGGCGACATTGAGAGAGCACAGGCTATATGCTAATTTCAGCAAGTGTGATTTTTACGGTTGAGTGAGATTGAATTTTTTGGACACATCATCAGCGATCAAGGTATCTTTGTGGATTTAGAGAATATTCGAGAGATTATCGATTGGATGACGTCTGAGTATATTTCAGACATCCAAAGTTTTTGGGGCTAGCAGGGTATTATCGATGATTCGTACATGACTTTTCCTCTATTGCAGTGCTGATGACGAGAATGACCAAGAAATTTGTTTGATTTGATTTGTTAAAGGAGTGTAAGGAGGCATTTTGGGAGCTGAAGAGGAGATTGACATCAGCACCATTGTTAATGTTTCCAGAGTAGGACAAGAGTTTGTCAGTTTACACAGATGCCTCAAGAGTTAGTCTTAGATGTGTATTGATGTAGGAGGGCAGACTAATATCTTACTTATTTAGATGTCTGAGAACCCATGAGGGTAATTATGCAGTGTATGACTTGGAGCTCGCAGCAGTCATGTTTGCACTGAAGGCATGGAGGCACTATCTCTACGGAGATAAGTTTATCTTGTACACAGATCATCAATGCATGCGATACATTTTAACTCAGAGAGATCTGAACATTCGTAAGAGAAGATGCTTTGAGCTAATGAAGGACTACAACTTTACCATTGAGTACCACTTAGGAAGGTGAACGTCGTAAATGACATATTGATTAGGAGTGGGATCAACAGTCAGACGGTTGTTCGATGTATGACACATGAGATCGGACTGTTAAAGGCGACATCATCCATGTGTATGACAAAGATTCCTACTACAGAAGAGCTGCATATTTGCTGCCAGATGAGGGACCCGATAGTATCTATTGGAGCCAATGGCAGAGTGTCAAAAGACTGATGATATGTATGACAGGTTCGGCAAACTAGCACACGATCCCGAGTGTATAGATTGTTCGAATATAGTAGATCAGTGTTTGAGGCACAGAGGCAGATTATGGGTACCAGCAGTTTAGGAGTTACGATACGGTATTCTGGAGGACGCCCACAGATCTCGTGAAAAAGTTCATCCTAATGGGGCTAAGATGTACCATGATCTTAGATGACTATTTTGGTGCCCAGGATGAAGGCGGCATAGGCACGTATGTCAGAAGTTATCACATTTACCAGCAGGTTAAGGCTAAGCAAAGGAGACTGGGAAGTTTATTACAGTCGTTGCCCATTCCATAGTGGAAATGGGAGCACGTCACTATGGATTTCGTCAGTGGAATATTGTAGACTTCTATGAGACATGACGTCGTCTGGTAATGATTGATAGACTGACGAAATTGGCATACTTTATACCAGTTTCGATAAGGTACATATTCACACAATTGAGCATTCTTTTCGAGAGGGAGATTTAGTAAACTACATGGGATGCCAGTCTCCATTGTATCTGACTGAGATCCTAGACTCACGTCTAAGTTTTGGGAGAGCATGCAGGAGCAGTTTAGCATGAAGCTGTATTTCAGTATGTCTTATCACCTTCAGGACGATGGATAATTGGAGAGATTGATATAGATTTTAGAGGACATGCTCAAGGCTTATATATTGTAGTTTAGGGGTTTGTGGAAAGACTATCTACCGTTGTGTGAGTTTGCCTACAACAACAGTTATCAGGCGAGTATCATGATGCCTCCGTTTGAGGCATCGTATAGGAGGCCCTGCAAATCACCTACGTGTTGGGCAAAGCTAGAGGATATAGCTACCGTTGAGCCTGATATAGTTGTTGACCATACAGAGAAGATTCGGCAAATCAGACAGAGACTTTGGGTAGCCCAAGATAGACAAAAGAAATATGCAGATAAGTATCACAAGGGTCTGAGCTCTTAGGAGGGCGACATGGTATATCTGAAGGTTTTCCCTAAGAAGGGCCAGCAGAGATTTGGTATTAAGGGGAAAAGGGTGTCGAGATTCATTGGACCATTCGGGTCGCAGCACGAGTTGGGAGTATGGCGTATAGACCGGACTTACCGCCACAGTTAGCTGAGGTTCATCCAACATTCCACATTTCTATGTTGAGGCTAGCTAAGTTAAGACCTAGACCGTTGGTTGATTTGGAACAGATTAAAGTTCAGTCTGACACGACTTACGAGGAAAACCAATAGAGATTTTAGACCACAAGATACAGACTCTGCGGAACAGTGAAATCCCTCGAGTATTGGTTCTTTGGTAACATTACGGGATCAAGGGACACACTTGGGAGCTTGAGTCTACTTTGATCAAACATAAGGCATGGAATTTTCATCCAATATGTTCAATCGGGATCTCTGAGCGTTATCCTCGGTTATTCCACAGTATCGTCATTTAGTTTATCCTAAATTTTGAGACGAAGTTTTCCCTAGTTGGGAAGATTTGTAACGACCCATTTTATTAACGTTGTTATTATTCATTATTTATAGACTAGGACGCTAGCTCGAACCCACATGGACACTACTTCATTGCAGATAAACACATTGTTTGGGCATGCCTTGCATCTGTGACTAGGTACTAATTATATAATTGTCCGATTGATTGTATAATTGCGGTGTATTTTATTTAGTATGGCATAATTCATCGCATGTTTGTAAATATCGTTATGTTGAGTGAGATTGTATGATGGGTAACTGCCTCGTAAAGCATGTTGATGCGAGTATCGGATGCACATTGTACGCATAATACGAATACACAAAATCTTATAATGCTAACTTGAATAAAACTTGCGGAGGTTCAAGCTGGTTCGAACGTTGTTGAACTTCCAAAGTACGGTTTAGTGTTTACATGATTCTTGAACTTTCTTCAAGATTTATTTCTCTTCCACTAGTGTCTTTTGAAATAAATTGTTTTTCCATAAAGGCACCATAGAGCAACAAACACTTTGTTCTCACGGCCGGATTATAAAAAGTAATATCCTTTTGTTTCCTTAGGATACCCGCACAAATAAACACTTGTCGATTTAGGTGCTAGTTTTTACTGAGACTTGTAGGTTTACGTAAGCCCTCACAACCCCAAATCTTAAGAAAAGACAAACTAGGTCTCTTCACGTACCATATCTCATATAATGGTGTTTTATCTCGAGTATTGGTTCTTTGGTAACATTACGGGATCAAGGGACACACTTGGGAGCTTGAGTCTACTTTGCGGGAGCGTTATCCTCAGTTATTCCACAGTATCGTCATTTAGTTTATCCTAAATTTTGAGACGAAGTTTTCCCTAGTTGGGAAGATTTGTAACGACCCATTTTATTAACGTTGTTATTATTCATTATTTATAGACTAGGACGCTAGCTCGAACCCACATGGACACCACAGATAGGCTGGGGCATGCCTGACTAGGTACTAATTATATAATTGTCCGATTGATTGTATAATTGCGGTGTATTTTATTTAGTATGGCATAATTCATCGCATGTTTGTAAATATCGTTATGTTGAGTGAGATTGTATGATGGGTAACTGCCTCGTAAAGCATGTTGATGCGAGTATCGGGTACGCATAATACGAATACACAAAATCTTATAATGCTAACTTGAATAAAATGACTAGAACCAATGTGAGTATGGCATAAAATGGATAATCAAACTCTAGGTTAAGTCATAACAAAATTATAGTGCACCTCGAGATGCGTGTCAAGGTGCGGGACATTGGGTGTCAGGTAGTCGAGTATTTGTATGACCAAAAGAAGATTGACAATGAGACTATATATAAATAGACTACACTAATAAGTAATGTGCCAAGGGAAGATAAGTAAATGTAAATTAAAATTTCATTAACTAAGCCTATGGTTTGATCAACTTAAATAAAGGCCAATGATGGGCATGGGGACAAGCTAGATTGTGTGTATCTAGATAAGATGTGTGACCTTTTATGTGTCACTTGGAGATGGAAAATTTTAAGCCGAGGTCCACTGGATTTTTCTCAAGATTCGCATACACAATTGATTTCATCACAACTTATAAAAACCTCACTTAGTGGAATTTCTTTCAAAACCACTACACATTTACATGCAAACTTTAAGATCTCCAGTAGTATTTGAGAGTAAAATGGGAGCTCAAATTGTGATCTAAGGCTGGAATCTCTCAAGATCTATCAACTATAATCAAGCTAATCCACTCCCTCTCAATCAACTTCATCTTCTTCAACTTGTTTCATGGAAATGAGCTCAATTTTGTGAAAAATCGATGCAAACGATTTTGAGGTGTACATCACTGATTTCATCATGATAAGTATGTGTTTTTTAGATCTAATTTGTCAAGAAATTGAAGATTCACTACTGAATTCCATGAATTTAGTGTTTTGACCAATATGGATGAATAGTCAAAATTTGTTGAAATTAATGTATTTGGATATTATAAATGATATTCATACAGCTGTTATAGTTGTATTTGGATGGGGGTTCGACCCAATAGCATTTCGTGTAAGGTTTGCCACGATTTGAAGTTAAAAACCCCATCAAAAGTCTAAAACTTTCATGGCAGAACATCTCTGCCTGAGCTTGACATCATCTCGACGTCGTGCGTATTAATGCACGGCATCGTCGCGTCGTGTCCATAAAGGTACGGCGCTATGACGGTGCAGTGACCTGGGGTAAGGGCCTAGACAATGGCCTCGACGCTATCACGGCGCCACTATAGCGCTAGGACCCATAAAAACGGTAAAAGTTTATATTTCAAAACTTGGGTTTTAAAATCATTTATAACCCTCCTAATACACCTTACAACATTGGTAATTGACATCAAGGGAGTCGGGGACTATAGTAAGATAGTCGGGGACGTGACAGGGTCGGATTAGGTGTTTTCGGCGATTAGAACGCTTGTTTAAGGTCTGTAAAACTCAATTGAACGTCACTTAAGTATTTGATTAATGTTTTCATTGGTTATATCCACTGTTGGCTTGTTATTCCTTTCTAATACTATTTTGGGATGGTTGGTTGAGTTTACTCCCACCGGCTCTTCTGTTGTGTGTTTTTAGCATGCTAGACTGTAGCACGTGAGACCAAGCCCTCGGTGAACGGCAACCCGAGCTGCTCTTCGGTGCACGTGTCGGTGTAGTGCAGGAATAGGCCAATCACTGTGAGGAACCAGGTGAAAAAGTTATGGGGGCACCCATTGAAACGATCCTGGGGATCCGAAATACAGTCTAGTCTGACCGGGACAAACACACTTGTTTGCACCCTATTGTTATGAATGCATGCGATGATCCATTTACAGTTGTTTATTTATTTTCCGCATATTTATTTAACATTTTCTTTAACCTCTCTATTTACTTAAATGCTCTGTGAATATCTTTGGGATTTTACTCACTAGACTCGTCATCTATTTTGTTGTGATGGCTGAGTGCAGATCCTAGTACGAGCAGGAGCAAGTGGATCCTAGGCTATTTTTTATCATCTATTATCCAGGACACTCTCTTACATGTTAGCTTTTATGATATTTTTTCTTATTTTGGGTATCAAGGATACTAGAGAGACATTGTACATGTATATATTTGTATCTTTTTGGTTATCACATCGCCTTATATACAGAGTACTATATTTTAATGTTTTCAACATTATGAGTGATGCTCTATGACACACAATATATATATATATATTTCATGTTTTATGTCAGTTTAAGACTTCCACTGTTAAATTACCGGTTATTTACTTCCAACTCTGTAAAACACAAGCCATATGTCTAATTCACAAACCTTGAAACTAAAAGACAGTAAACCCTAAATATACATGACTTTAAATGGAACTTTGCGAAACTATTTTACAATATAGCGACAACACGACAAGTTAGCATGCACTCTAAGGATGCAAGCGTAGCAAGAAACGCTAGCGGAGCGCGCGGGTCAGTGACGTGGATAGTGCGGCAAGGGCTACAGGGCGAGGACTAGCACCCACCTGGCAGCCTTGGGGTGCAAGGCCGCCACATTGTGAGTCCTTCGACATTTCCACCAAGCTGAGCAGGTTTTGTTTGAAGATTTTTGAAGGCCAAATTTTCCAGTGTAGGCTTAGGAATTAGTGAGGTGCTGCCAAAAAGTTTTAGTGAATTTTGATGACTATTTAATCAATCTAAATGAACATTTGAGGTTTCATATTAATTTTAGGATTCTATCAGGTTAATAAAGTTTATATTTGATTATTCGAGGACTCGATTTTGTTTATTTATTAATGAAGAGGTTAAGGCTGATTAGATTATTAGGGGATTAAGGTAATATATGCCGGTTAGATGCCTAATTAGGTTGGGTCTAACAAAAACAACATTAAGTTTCGAGAAAACATCAAACTACTAAGCATAATACCCTCGGAAAGCCACTTTGATATTAAACTTAGATCTCAATTCACCTGGGACATCGAAACTAAGTGTGGGAGACCGCAGTTTGGTGGTAAAAACCATCAAACAACCACCAAATCGGGGTTCGTAGTTTAGCCATTTTGTAAGCCACCACTAAGCAGCGAACCTTTAAAATTGCAACCAAAGTGACCACGGTTTGCATGGTATGGTCGGTTTGATTTTACGATTTTCTTGTGACACATTTTCAACAAAAAAAAAAACAGACACATTCCATACAAGTCAATATATGTCCATCAATAATACATACAACAATATATGTGTGTGTGTGTGTGTGTGTTGTATGTGTTTGTGTGTGTCCATATATGACCATCCACCAAAAAAACAATGAAACACACGAACTCAATCAAAATTATGAGTCCAAGCTCATTTCCAATGTTAAAACAACATGAATACGCTTCAACTCTATTTCATTCTAAGTTTGGAGGCGATTTTGCGGTTTGGTGAACTGCGATTTTTTCATAAATGAAAACCACCACCAAACTGCGGTTCCGCAGTTTTCAAGTTTTATAAACCACCCCCAAACTACTAGTTTAAAAAATCAGATCAGATTACTCGGTTTGGGTGGTTTAAACGATTTGGTAGTTTTGCGGAAATCGTTGCCTACCTTAATCTAAACGGTAAAAGACTTCTTTAAACAATCTTAGTTACTACTTTTAATGAGATATAGAATCCAAATATCACAAAATACATTCTGAACTATGCATGTAATACAAAGCACTATGATTGTTATCCACAAATAATAACCTATGAAATTGGAAATTGAAGAATACGATTAAGTTGAAAGCATTACGTGGTACAAATCAATCTTCATTATGACTACATTGCAAAATGGATTAAATTCATGTTCGGACTTTATTTAGATTAATAAACTACTCCCTCATGTTCATAATAGACATAGCAATAAATTAAATAAAAGACATTAATAAATACCTATTACTGAATACTTTGAATCTTCAAATCGTATTCGAAAGCAATGAATAATAAAATTAAACTAAAACTTAAAAATAGTAATAAATATGGCTCCAAAAGCAATGAATATGATCTAAGATACTCAAGGGGAATTGATTTTGAAGCCCAAGGTCCATATACATATAATATTCTAAGTAGTACATGTCCAATCAAAATGAAATTCATTGATTTGCTCCAAAAAATTTGAAACTGACCCCAATGAATTGTTACTGGGTCCCCTATCAATCTTGATTCGCTAGGAAAATCGGTGGAAATCTGCCTCTATGCTTCACCGATTTATCTGACGAATCCTTTATCACACTTGATTCACTACTGATTCGCTAGTTTTTTCCAAATAACTGAATTCTTTATTTTCTTCACTTTTTTCTTTCATTTCTTCATATAATCTAAATACAACCCGAAATCAAAAAATAAGAGAAAATCCAGTGCAATATAGCCTTTTGCATCTAAAATCAACCTAAAATATGCTATAGAACAATGTCTAATTATTGACTTATCAATTAGTGACTCGAGCTTTAGGGAAATCAATTGGATTTCTTAATGATGTTTAAGGGGTACTTTTGAGGCCAAGAAAAATAAGTCTTATAATTTAAGACTTATTAAGTTTCAAAAGGGTTTTCTCAGAGTTTTCTTGCACAAAGTTGGCGATATTTTGGAGTATTTTTTATAAGTACTTAGAAAGAATTTATCGAGGTTTCTAGCATGTCTTTCGATAGGCTTTTAAGGTACGTTAAGAAACATGCTAAAAGTCTAAGTTTTGGACTATTTTATAACTTATAATTCTAAAAAAACTTGAAACGACTCTAACACACCTAAACTAATGTGAAATGATATCAAGAGCCTAGGGAACTAGTATCATGTGTTGGGTTGGAGTTTAAGGGCGTGTGGGGGCCCCGATCGCATGGATTAATGTGCTAATCAAGTAAGTAAACTAGTTATTGCCTTAACATAATTTCATTTGTGCATTTATTGGTTAGCATGTGTCGTTGAGTTGTAATCCTTGTGAATCGATTGAATTGAGTTTTCATTCATTCCATCCTTGGTAAAATGATATTCTTGCATTATATTGTCGTCCTTATGATATCTTTTATGCATGAGTTGTTTCCTTTTTATTCAAATTATGTCGTCCTTGTTAAATTATTGGTTGTGCATTCTTTGGATTTCATAATGAGTGGCCTGAAGTCTAAATGGGCGATCTGGTAGTCACGGGTGCAATGGGAGTGTTTTGTGATCTTTTCCACCACTGTGATTATACAGACGGTTGGACTTACCTAAGCCCGTAGTTTAGGATTAGGAAGTCAAGCTGGTAGAAGTGGTTGTGGTCTGTTATAGCTAATGATCCTAATCTAAAAATGTTAGTCAAGTGACTTAGCTGAGTCCACAACCCATCTTGTAAGTCAAGTTATGGTACTTTATCATACTCGAAGGACTTGAAATGCCTTTGTAATGGCCGAAATTTCTAATCTGAGCTTATAGCGTGGTCGAGGTATATCTTATATTTGTTTGATGTTTTTCCTAGTTTTGTGTATATGCGTAGATAATTTAATCACTTTCAGTTACTATTTATAGGTGTCGAGATGTGAGTGGAGTCACGCCTCGTTATGCGTGCGAGCGTGGGACCCCGGTAGAGAGTGATATGGTAAGATTTAAAAAAGACTGATTTATTTACACATTAATGTAAACAAATTATATATTTTTTTATTTGGCCCATGGTATGAGATTAATCAAATTAAAAGACCAAAGCTCGAAACATTTAAAATTATAGACCATAGATCTTTCCTCGAGATTCATGTGTTGGTGGGATTCCATGAGATCAAGTGTAGAGTTTGGTGTTAGTGTGTGAGAGTTAATGGAGGGTGATGGTGTGATTAAGAGCCCTTGATTGACATCTAGATGAGTGTGGTACCATAAGATGAACGGCTAAGATTTGAGCTAAGTTATTATATAAAGAACTTATCTCTCTTTCATGCATAAGAAATGAAGCAACAACTTTAAAGAGAAAAATCCTGGTGTTTCTATTGCTGGGATTCAAAGCCAAGAGAAGAATCAAGGGCATTCTACAAGAACTTTGGAGAAATTGAAGCTAGGCATTAAGAGACAACAACTAGTTTCAATTCTAAGCTTATATATTTCAATTCATGTAAAATTAAGCCTCTAATCATAGGGCATTTTATAAAAATGAAATTTATGTTCTCTTTCACTGTTTTATGAGCTAATTGAATATCCAATTTAGTTCCCAAGTCCCAAATTTTGAATTTATAAGTTTTGGCCAAATTGAAGTTTTAAAAATGATTATGATTTTATTGAGTTATGATTAAAATGAATTTATTTTTTATAATCATTTGCATATTTGAAATTCTTGTGAAATTCCACTCAATTTTCTATAACGAAGTTCAAGATTTGGTTTTGTTTTGACAAAGTTGTGATCAATTGAAAAATTTAGAGTTCTTGACAAAACGCATTGAACTTGAATTATTTTGATGAATTATATGAAGTGTACGTTGTCTATATTTTCCTAGAGGATGTTGCGGACCCACGGTGACGGAAAATGGGGTTTGGGGTGTTGGAGGAGGCCAATCTCGATGGAAGAACTTAGAGCCCAATTAGCGCACTAAAGGCCATTAGCCCGCTAATATGGCCCATTAGCACGCTAATGGTCCTAGACAGTTAAAAAATTTGCCACTCCTCAACACAAACTAAAACACTTTAGCCAAACCTAAGCCCCTAACCAATAGTTCAAACACATCCTAAATAATCATAATTGACTTCAGAAACTTGGGGAAGAGTCATAGGGTATAGGAAGGGAGTTTGGAGTGGTCTGGTGCCGAGGTTTAAGCTAGGATTTGCATGTACTTTAGATAAGTAAACCTATCGGGCATCCATTTCCGTTTCATTCCATTTTCAATCTTGAAATACATTCATTTGGACTATTTTGATAGTTTATAACTTCCAAATGTTATGACTTGTGTGCGCTCTATGTATGGTTGTTATAAGTGGATAAAATCATGGTTTGAATTGGCTCATGACATTCCTTCTATTCGATATCATATCTTGAGTTGGACTTTTTATTATTATGGATCTCTAGCTTTGTATGATGCGAAATAGCATACTAATACGTTGTTCATCTCAATTGGTGTTGTTCACCTCTATGTTCTCATGTATGCTTTTGAAATACTTGTTTTGGTTAGTTTTATGATTCATGATAGTTCCAAGTCCTTAAAGAATAGCCATAAGTCTAGGTTCCTTGATTTTGCGAGTTCAGTGTGATAGACGAGATTAAATTCCATGGGGATGTCGACACGCCATCTAGCTGATGTAACGCAGTTCATGACATATTGATGGAGTCTCCTATTGGCTAATGTGACGTAGCTCACGGTCCAATTATATAATATACAAGCTGATGTGATGAAGCTCACAGCTGACCAAAACTAGATTTGCGTGATCTACTCAGTATGTCTTCTTTTGTAAAATCTTGGTACTTATTTGCATATGCATGTTTCAGCTTTCCCTTTTCTCATAAATATTTTACGTTTTCAAATACCATTTTTTGTATATTTGGAAATGTGAATGAATGGCCGTAGGATTTACTCACTAGAATTGTCATTTTTGGTGACAATTGCAGATCCGTCGAGTAGCAGACTAGACAATGAGAAGATCAACGACTACCTCTGAGCCCTTGACAAATACTTGCTACTCTCTTTTGTAGCTTTACTTGTTTGTATTTATGATATATGTATTTTATACATTTTAGGTTGTATATTGGGTCGAGAGACTAGACTCCTCAACTGATGCGTGTTATTAAATTGTTTATCGCCACTTTTGATATGCATACATGTGATCTATTTCTTGGTTTCCACGTAGGTGTTTTATGATTTCTTATGCAATAATATTAAGACTTCCACTAAATTGTTAAACTTAATTAAAATTTCTTAATTGACTCTGAAAAATCACAACTAATGAAGAACGAGAAATACTTATCTTGAACACGAGTTATAAGGAAAATAATATAAAAAGATGAGTAATATGTTTTTAAGCCCTTTGTGGCTGGGATTAGGCCGAGCGATGCCCTTTTTAGAGGTTGGGGTCATCAGAGTTTAGATGTCTTTGCTTTGTATACTCAATACTCAGTTATTCGTCGATATCTCTGTTGAATTGGAAATCATACTTTAGTTCTTATTCTTGTGGTAATTCTTGCATGATTATTCAACTAACCATTTATTTGACATTTGAAATAGTGGGAAGACTCATCTGGCTTTACTCACTGGAATTGTTTCTATTTTGGTGACAATTGCAGGTCCCTCTAATAGCAAGGGCAAGGAGCCAATACTTGGTGACTTCATCTGAGCTTCCCTTAGAGTCGACTTCTACTTTTGCTATCCGTAAGTACCATATATATATATATATATATATATATATATATATATATATATATATTTTGTTTTAATAGTGGTTAATTTGAGATATACACTTTGTGATATATGTATATTCCATGTACTTATCATCACATATGCATGAGATCTACTTTCCAGGGTTTCCACACAAAGGGTAGTCCCAATGTTGTGTTTATTTAAATTATAGTCGCTTTAATTTCTTATTTTTGCTGCGTAAATTATTAAGACTTGCAAAACTTAATATTAATTATAATAAGCGACTAAATGGTAAATGAACTGGTAAAAGAGGTTGACTAGGATTGCGTTGAACCCGAGTGGGTTGAATGATGGTCCACGTAGATATAGTGTCGAGCAAGGCCTAATTTGTGAGGGTTGGGGCCGTCACACCTAATGACTCATTATCTCACCAGTCCGAGTCCTAAATAATTTAGCAAACTCAAATTATGAGCCAGTTAGAGTTAATTGAATTGGATCGAATTAGATTCGCAAATTCACGGTTTCTTGTTCACACTTAGTCCAATCCACAATACGTGTAGTAATTAAGACTCATTAATCCTGTAATTAATCCCAGATACATGTTTATTGAAATCAAGGATTTGGTGGGACGGCTCCTATGAGCTTATGTGACTTTAGCCCTTCGGGTGTGACTTATCCATTGTCATTATAATATTTTCCTATTAAACCCATAAAGAATGTGCTGGCAGCAATTCTCGAGATTAGTTCCTTTTTTCTTTGTCTTGTAGCTAGGTTACTTCGAGATTTGTGCGTTAATCAAACGCAGTTGAGATTTATATTATAAATTCAAATATAATTTATATTTAGGGTAATTATATATATATATATACACACACACCCGTGTGATGTTAATTAAGTTTATTTTTACGTGTTGTCAAGCATTTTATGACTGATATATATCATTTTTTTAATAAGAAATAGACCAACTTTTATATCTTGCCCCTTACTAGAACGCTGCCCATCTTACAACATTACCACATGTATATCAATTACGGCACAAGTGCATGTATTAATCGTTGTTGAACTAATTTCAACAAGACCATTTTGAAAGCCTCAAATATAAATACATCTTTATTGAGAGTTGTTTGATTGAAAATATGTATAAGTGGAATGGCCAAAATTACTTCACTACAGTCAATTAGTCTCATTCAAGAATATTCCTATTCAATATTTCACTGTTTATCAACGAATCCTTATTTTTTTTCATTCTCCTTTTAGTGGTTAGGTGGTCTAGTGTAATTGAACTTGTTGAGTATGAATTTTTCTTCTTAAAGAAAAACGCATACACACACCACAAATTAAAAGAAATGAATAATTAGCGTAGAAAATCTCTCCAAATTGAACTCGGCAAACAAAAACTCTTAAGGTTGAACCAGAGGGCTCGAAACAAAAATTTATAGTATGAAAGAATATTTGAGGTCAAGGAAAAGAAAAGCAACGCAATATAGAAGGAAGGAGCGCACAAGGTCAAACAGGCTTGGAAGTTTGACAAAAAAAAAAGGCTTGGAAGGTCAAAGGGTCGGCTGTCGGCACCTTTTTTGTTCATTCCAAAGGCTTTTTCTCTTTGGCCAAGTGGACTAGTGAACTGTGAACCACGGGGTCACCTCACTTTTATGAAATTCCAACAAGCACCCTATGTGCTTTCTTATTACAGGTGGGCAGTGTTCTCTACAAAACCGTTTAAACCGTCCAAATCGAATAGTCTGGTTTGATTTTTTAAGCTAACGGTTTCGGACGGATTAGAAAACTTAGAAACTAAGATTTTCGTGGTTTGGCGGTGGTTTTCATTTATAGAAAACTGCGATTCACCTTGCAAACCGCAAAACAACCTTCAAATTTAGAATGAAATGGAATAGATTCGAAGTCTTTTCCTGTTGTCTTAAGTTTTGAAATGAACTCAGACTCATAATTTTAATTGAGTTCATGTGTTTTATTGTGTTTTTTGTGGATGATTATGTATGGACATATGTTTTGTTGATGGACATGTATGGACTTGAATGGAATGTGTGATTATTATTTTTTTTGGAAATGTGTCGCTTGAAAATCGCAAAACTAAACTGACCAAGAACGGAGCCAGGTTTTTTTTTAAGCCCTGGACTAAAACTAATGTATTTTTTTTGTATTTAACAACGAAAAATGCTTTGGTGTACGTACTAACTACAACATGACCGCCCTTGATTCTTGAGCACGCACGCATCCCTTGATTATCGGGCGCGCACGTATCCCGAGATGTTTTGAAGGGCTGACGGCGAGTGCGTGTCTTTATTAACTTGATTAATATTAATGCACAGTTTTCTTTTTGCTTTTTTTTTTTGTTTTGCGTTTCGTTTTTTATTGGTTGTCTCGCGCGCGTGTGAGTTTTCGATTTGCGCGTGTGCATTTTTTTTGTTTGCGTTGAAGTTGTGCCTTGAAGTTGAAATCATTGTTGTGTTTTTTTTTGGCTTGACAATATGTGGGCAAGTAGGCTTGACTGTAAAATGGAGGTGGGCTAAATTACATCTAAGGCCTAACTAGTAGTAAAAAAATAAAAAATAAAAAATAAAAAATAAAAAATAAGGGCTGCCTCGGGCTCAGTGTCTGAAACCGATCGAACCGCCAAACCACGATCGGTTTGGTCATGGTTTTGAAGGTTCGCGGTTTGGTGGTGGTTTGCTAAACGACCAAACCTTGAACCCCAATTTTGTGATGGTTTGATGATTTTTACCACCAAATCGCAGTTTCCCCACCTCTATTTCTTATATTATCTTTGAGCTCCACTTTCTCCCACGTGCCAACATCAACCTATTGCATGATTAATTATATATTAATGAATTGCAAATTTGAGGTTGCAAATTTCACTCCTTTCTTAATACTTGAGGTGATTTTGTGGTTGATGTTTAGAGTCCGTCAATTTGATATTGAACATATTTATCATTTACGTGACACTAAATAAATTAACAAAAAATTAAAAAATATATGTGAACAAGAGTGAAAGACAAAGAAATAATGTTAAACTCTTATTATTGATCAACTAATTGATGAGGTTTGGAAGTAACAGGTCGTGGCTTCGAACCCCATTGGAGGTAAGTAGTTTCCTATCAAAAAAAAAAAAAAACTCTTGTTATTCATAGTTACGTAACTTAGATGGAACAATAAAAATATGAAATTTAAAATATAAGATATGAGGCTATATATAAATCAGTCGCTAATAGGAAACTAAATAACTGAACAAAAAGAAATAAAATCTAGAAAATAAGAAAATATTTCGTAAACATTTCACCACGTAATATAAACAATTTTGTATCGCGTGTTCCTTCGACCTCTGCGTTAGTGATAGGGGCACGCTCCTAACCCTTTGAGTTAAGTTGGACCTTTATCAAGAGTAGTTGAGGCGATTCAGACACTGCGATAATAATAAGAAAAATGTTATCTTTTTTGCTCATTTTATATTTTTTGTGATTGACTAACTTGACATTGTCGTGACATCTGAAATTATCCATAATTCTCATCTTTTGTTGTGATTTTAAAAAAGGAAAATGCTAGCGTGCAAGCACTTACAACACCCGAGTTCAACAATCACACGCCGCATGTCGATGTCGAACCCGGGACACGTTAACAACCTCCTTTAAAAAATATATCTTCACTTACTTATTTTTACTAATACTTATTCATGTAATTAACAAATTATAAGCGATAAATATTTGTAGGGATGAAGCTTCCTTAGTGGCGAAGGGGGCGTGGCCCCCCTTTTTTTTAATAGTAGTTATCTATATATATATATACATTGTTCTGCATATAAGTTAAAGGAGGGGCTACTTTGGCCCGCTCTAATTTTCTTTTTCTTTTTGGTATTTAAGTTATTTAATTGTTGAACAATGTTTTTGTTAAGTTTGGCTCCCAACTATGAGGTGCGCTCGAACTCCCGTCTTCTTACCCAAATAACTCATATCAAATCAATAATGAGTCATCCACTTGGTTGGTATATGTAGTTTGACATATAACGTAAAGAAACTCAAACTTTTCAATATTAGAGTTGTCCCCCCCCCCATCATCAAAACAACTTCTTCTTTAAATACTTGTGGTCGTGAACAAACCATAACAATCGTGTTGCGGGATTCAAAATAGTTAGAATAATCTCAAACTTTTAGTTTTTAATTTCTCAAAATAATCTCCAACTTTAAATTTTCTCAAAGCAATTCCAAACTTTAAGATTTGTCCCAATTTTATCCTAACTCGTTTTTTTAAGATAATTTAGTGTTAATATGGCAATCTTTTCTTGATAAATTAAGAGATTTTGCTAAATTATTTGAAAGAGGAGGCACTTTAAGATGTTAAAATCACAAATCATAGTAAAAATCATAAATTTGTCACATAAACATCAAATTTGTTTGAGGGCTAAAATTGAAAAAAAAAATCTCAAAGTTTAAGATTTTTTTGAAAAAACTTGAAGTTGAGTATTATTTGGAAAAAAAAGCAAATTCTGGGATTATTCTAACTATTTACCCAACAAAAAAACCTTGGTTTATTTAAAATAGTCAAACTTTTTAATTAAAAGGGGCCACGAAGTGACAAAACAGCGGACCAGTGCGGAAGGATCAGTCTGGAGTAGGGATGCAAATGGGGCAGGGAGAGGATGGGATGAGGTTTCCATCCCCATTTAAGAATTCACCTTCCATCCCCATACTCATCTCCACGCGAGGATGGATTTTCATCCTCGTCTCCGTCTAATCCTCGCGGGGATGGGAAATCCCGTGGGAAAATTTGTTTTCCCCATTTAATTCCCATTAGGAATCATCTTGGTGATTTTCACACAGTATCCTTGTAGGGTAATATTTCTCTCCATTCAATTTCCCACAAGGAATTTGTATCATTTCCCGTGAGGAATCCCCCCAGGAATAATCCACATGTCACAATTAATTTATAAACAAGCTACTTAAAAATAAACTAATAATAAAATTCTATATATTTGACAAAAAAATCAAATTCTATATCAAACACCACATCCACTATAAAATCGACTTTTGGGATTCTACTAAAGGGACTACGAAGATAAGCTTGGTACCTTAGAAGAAAGTATGTCAGGTCAGGGATGTTTTGGCATGAAAGATGTAAGAGATGAATTCAGCCTTTCTTATGAAATTTGGTTAGGGACTCTTATCGAACCCATCTGCTCTTTGGGTGAAACTCATTCGTGTGAAGTACAAAATTCTTCATCATTGAAGTACAAAATTCTTACCTTTGGCAATAGATGAGGAAAGTATGGCCGAAAGTCTTAGAGGGTGTGAAATGGGCAGTTGGTAACAGTCTCATTACTTGCTTCTAGGAGGATGTGTGGACGAGGATGGATAAACCGCTCAAAGAGTTGGCACTGACGACCATTCCCGATGACTTACTATTGAGACTGGTTAACCACTTTGGTTCTAGTCTATGTAGATGGGATTGGAATGAGTTTTAAGCATTTCTACCCACCCACTAAATGTCTTTTTTTGCATAGCCGTTATTTAATTCCACCTTTAAATATTGAGCTTAGGGTAGATAAGCTTTATTGGGGATGGTCAAATACATGAATATTTGTAGTTGCTTCAACCTACAGATTAATCTATATATATATATATAGTTCACTACAACAAATTCGGCTTTTGATAGAGGTTTTGAACCTCTACGAAAGACCTTTCATAGAGGTTTTTGACATCTGTAAAAAGCATCATCTTTTAAGCTGTTATCATATCTTCAAAGCTTACATAGGGGTTTCAAACCTCTATCAATTATGGCTATTTCATAGGGGTTCGAAACCTCTATAACATCTTCAGAGGCTTACATAGGGGTTTTCAAACCCCTATCAATTCTAGCGATTTCATAGGGGTTCGAAACCTCTATAATATCGTCAAATGCTTACATACGGGTTTCAAATCCCCATCAAATGTCATTTAAGAAAAATTAATAGTTGAAAATGCCCAGAATTGTTAATTTCCATTTCCAATTGAAAATATTACAAATCTACATCTCACTCGCAATTTTGTTATTCCATCAAGAAATTCGCAGTGTTCAACAATCAATCAACAAAACAACAAATTGATAGCCACACCTTTCACGAAACCCACTAAAATGATCAAAAATCAAACAAATATTGAATCTTGAACAACAGTGATTCCTTTAATAAGAAGAAGGGAAGTAGAACCCTCAAGAACATCAGTGATTCCTTCAACA
The DNA here is from genome assembly GCA_039657325.1 of Stephania cephalantha. NCBI lineage: Eukaryota > Viridiplantae > Streptophyta > Magnoliopsida > Ranunculales > Menispermaceae > Stephania > Stephania cephalantha. The sequence goes on from CM077577.1 coordinate 13,782,203, forward strand.
GTAACAACACTAGCATCCCTGACAGCATATCTGGAAACAAGCACAATGGAAAAACCAAGTAAATGCTAAATATGATTTTGATTTAAGCAGTACTCATCAACTTTAAGGACACATGAGAGAGACTATTGGCTTTTTGGGAACTTAAACTCATACACACCATGAAAGTTGCAATAATCATCTTCCTAGCAAACCATCTTCCATAGAGTGCATGTTGTGCATTCATGGCTGACTACTCCGTGTTTCCGAACCGTAAATATATAAAGCCAGCGATATTCCTATTTTTAAAATCCAAATCATGTTATCAGGCCACATACAACAAATAAAAACATACTTATCATAATTATTATTCACAAAAAGCTAAGATGCAACAAATACTTGAGATAAGTTGTTAACCTCAATCAACATTAATAGCAATAGTGAATTATGTATATTAGAACACATGGGGATGGTGGTGCAATAATTCATACCCTCATCGTCGTCATCATCGTTCCTGTTACTATTACCAGTGCCCTCCCTTTACTTAGGTTGCTATATAATCAGACTTCTATTTTTTTTCCTAAAAGAACTCTCATCTAAATTTACTATGAAGCCAAAGCTTAACCAACACAACCAAAGCACTAGAATTATGCCATTCTAAGAAACATTATTTGTCTAGAAAAGACCAAAGCACTACAATTCTAACATCCATAGCTACATTAGTCTGGAAAAAACAAAGCTATAAGCATTTGAAACTTTTAACACTATAAAAAGTTTTGGCAGGTTTGATTAATCATGTAAGTAAGCACATATTCCTATATAAGTAGGAACTAATTAAATCTGCTACAAATAATATAGATAGGCCTACCTGAACTTTTTTGAGAATTTGCTATTACTAGGAACATAGGAAGACACCTTGCCATTGTCTCCTAATTGGTCTTCGATCTCGTGATCCGTTGTTGCTTCAGATCGATTATTTATGTTTAACACGGCAGCTACGCAAACCTTGTACACATGAAACATAAGAGTCATCAAATACTAAATTCACACATGCAGGATAAAATGAACTCTTGCATTCTATAAATTCTAGATCCTAACTTCAAAGTGTGAAATAGGTTTCTACAAATGAACAAACATGGAAACATGCGAAAACTGCGATTTCTTATTTAATTATCTTGAATGTTTGATAGTATTCATGGTTCATGGATGCTCTCTGAATGTTTGTTATCTTTCTATCTCAAGAAATGATGGCCTCATGTTCTAACCATGGAAGCTAAGAAAAAGGACCTCATACATGGCAGAAAAAAACAAATAGGTGAAAAAGATGTGTGGGTCACTAGGACTATATAGTAATCACAAAGAACAAAAGAAATGAAAAGATATGAAAGCATAAATGATTAAAAATGGGATCCACTATGACCAAAGCCTAAACAAGCATAAAAACAATAATTGAAGGCAATTAAATTATTGAATGATCCACAATCCTTTACAATACTGCTTCACAGAGGAAGACTTGGAAACCTATGCAGAACATTACAAGAAATTTGGCTTCCTCGCTCCAATGCGAGTTCCATACAGGTAAAGGATTATGGGTTTGCTTAAACCCATCTAATTCAAATCTTCGATTTGCTAATTTCAGGGGGGCTAGTCGATAACAAGAGTAAATAATGTAGCTACCAATAATTAAACCCAAGACTGCCTCAGTCAGAGTTTGGAACTTCTTTTTTTGTCATTGCACCACACCCCTTGGGGGCGGTTGGCGTTAGATAATTACAAGAATAGTAACAACATGTATGTTATACTTACAGGTCACTGCGTGAAAACATCGATGTGAGCAATGTAGTTGTTGAGATTCCAGCTTTGTTAATCATGGGCGGGAAGGATTATACGCTCGAGTTTTCAGGCATGGAAGAGTACCTAAATGAGACAAAGACATGAGACTGTGTTCCTAACCTCGAGACCGTCTTCTTGAATGAAGGAACTCACTTTATATAGGAGCAATTTCCAGACCAGGTGAATCGCCTTCTCATCGCCTTCTTCAACAAATGCCAGACCACCTAAACTAAAAATCAAGACCACAAAGAAGTGAAACAACCAAATGAAATAAAATTTGTGTGTAAGACCCAGTTGAAATTAGTAAAAAGGAAATAAACAAGATGTATTTGTCACTTTAATTTGAAAGTTGAAGCACTTGCCTGTTGAAATTATGAATTCAAATAATTCAAATATAGAAATTTATTTACATGAGCAGACATGCCACTATGTTATTTCAAACATCAATCTACTAGTAATCTCATCAATTTCTTCTTCACAGGGCCTTCTACCAATTCAACAACATTAATGCAACAAAACATGATCGCCGACGATAGTAAGAGACTAACAGATTTTTGAGCGTACACTACACTTAAAAAATCATTGCAAAGCATAGAAACATCAAGATCATGATCCATAGCTGATCACAAAATTCTAACAGATTTTTGAGTTTCTAACAAATCGCTTTGAGGAAAATAATTCCTCGATTGCAGTAATACTTTTTCTAATTAGCAACTCACACAGGGCTTTCTTTGCTGATAGGAAGCAAGGGTTAGTGTTTAGTAATCAACCAATAGTAAACTCCCATCAATTTAATTTAGACCTAGGACCATCTCCTTTCTAAAGTTATCCTTTCTAAAGTTAAGGAGGCTTTTATTTTCTCTAGCAACTTTATAATTGTTCTTGATCAATAGTACTGAGATATTACGACAAACTTGAAGCTACGCTCAATAGACATAAAGCACAAGCTAGTACATAAAAGTCTACCAACATATGCAAATAGTATTACATAGGCAGGAAATGAAAAAAAAAATTAACTACTTTATTTGCAAATGGTCTTTTCATGAACAAAAAAAACAAAGAAGAAAACAAACAAACTAAGAAACGAGAGAAGCAACTTCTAAATATACTGCATACAAGTCTAGCAACATATTTGGATATGAATAAGAATTAAAGCAAATTCTTGAAGATTTAACAATTATGTGAATCACATATATGGACAAGAACAACTACATGCACTTGCCTCCAAATAAAAAAAATAAAAACAAAAACAAAATCCCCACTATAAGGTTCAACCTCCCGACGTTAAATCTGAGTAACCCCATACCGAACCAATGAGCCATCCACTTGGTTAGTGAATTCTCTTTAACATCTTAAACTACACCTAAAAGACATTGCTTAATTTCTTCCTATAATATAAACATACTTGTCCACCTTTGTACAGCTGCTGCACAGACTATTCAAGTAGCATAGACATAGTTAGGCTTTTAATAAGATTATATGGATTCTTAGATTATGGTGCAATAAGGTTTGGGTTGCAAAAGTAAATAAAAACAAAAACGAGAAGCGAAGTAGTAAAATTGAATTGAGGCTAGAAGGGACGACATAAGTTAGGATCAGAATCATTTCTATGATAAAGACATGTCGCGTGTAGAGGTGATTTTTCTGAATTACTTGATATAAGAGGGAGGGTTCAATTTATCATGTGAATTTGTGCACATCATCCAACTACTTAAGTCGAGCGGACTAGAAACTTTTGGTCCATGTAACCTACCCTAATTAATTTGGATTGTGAAGCTTGGTTGTTATGGTCGTTGTTTAATCATCGAGTTGGTGAACTTTTTTTCCCTTAAAGTTTTGCTTTTACTGCATTTCTTATTTATATACTATAACCTACTCTGCACTAACAACGAACAATTCTCACTTTCAAAAAATTTATGTCGAGCGCATTACACATCATGTGTTGCAGGGAAAACTCTTGCTCCAAATCGAGGTCTCTATGCCGCCGGATATAATCTTATTAAAATATGCAAATCTATTCCAACAGAAATATTCAAATTCAATAATCAATTAGTTGTAGGCACCTATCATTGTAGTTCAATAATCAATCACAATTCAATCTATAGAGCAAAAAATTGGCTTGGACTTTCGATCCAGAGCAAATCAATCACCAAAGCCAATTCAACATAGAACCTATGAAATCAACTGCATTCATCGCTAATTCAAGTCACAAAACCATAAAAAACAAAATTCAGTTAACCTAATCAATATAGAGACTTAGATCGAGAGATCAAATTAGTTACCATTTACCACATCCAATTCAACACAAATCCATAGAACCATAGAAACAATCTCAAATAACCTAATCAACACAGCGAGACTGTAAATCATTCTAGATGATCAAAATTAAACAACAGAACCAAAGATTCGCAGCTTCATCAAATCGAATCGTTGGGATTTGAGATCGATCGAGTCTAACCTTGCAGATTGGACAACTGGTCTTGAAATCGAAGAAGGTCCGAGAGCGGTGAAGAAGAGGCGAGGCGAAGGCAGACCAAACCGTAGATGTGAAACCTATAGCAGCCTAATCGCCTAATCAAGTGAAGAAGAGTGAAATCCATAGCAGCCTCAGCAAACCTTAGATGTCAGTCGATGAGAGCAAGTCGATAGATTTGAGTTTTAATAGCCAATACATAGCGGTTATTAAAAACCATTATGTATTATGTGCTATAAAAAGCCTAATTGCCTAATACATGGGGGTTACTTAAAACCTCTATGTATTAGGTGCTATTAAAAGCCTAAATTGTTCTAGTGGTTGGAGCTGAGAGAAAGTTGACATGCATTCTCTTTTCACCAATATAATTTTCTAGTTTTCTAATTTTTTTTAAGGTATTTATTTATGTGTTATTGATTATTTCAAGGAATATATTCATTCCCCCATTTATTGAGTTTATTTATAGTTTGTATTTGATCGAAATAACAATTAAGTGCATTTAAATTCTTTTCTTGATTAAAGAAGAGTTGTTTCTATGTATTTAATCTACGTTTCAAATCGTACATCATCCCTTTGGTTACTGCAACATCATTTATACAAATAATTAATATTCTCTTTATATATATATATATATAGATCATAAGTTCACAATTACTGCATGTTTTAACAACATCCAAGTACCTCTCATAGAGTTCTTCACACTCGAATGCAATGTTGTGGCGATTGTTGAGCTGCATGACACTCCAAGACGTATCAGAGATCTTGCAGTGCGATCAACAACTTCAAATCTCTATGTTCGTTGTTATAAGGATTGTTCAAGATGTTTGATAAGTGCGTGGTTTATAACTAAATATTTTTTACCCTCTATTGTATATTTCGAGTTGATTATTGTGAATTATAATTTTAATTGTAAAAAATATTACAATATATTCATGTAAATTAGTAGTTTATTAACTTTCTCTTAAAGTTTTAATAACTTCTACGCAGAGCGTAGGAAATCGATTAGTTATTAATAAAGAGGAAACTTCTAACCTTATTAAGTGTTAGCATGGAAGTGGGAAGGCCCAAAGAGAGTGAGAGCTTTCCTTTGGTGATGATGAACAACGCTCTATTAACAAATGCAGATAGACAAAAAAGACATCTTTATGAGTCTGGTGCCTACAAGATTTATGGTTGTTAATCAAAAACTATAAAACACATATTAAAGGATTATGACTGCGTTGTAAGTGTGTGGTAGACGTTGTTAAGGGTTTATGAGCTTTTACCTTTTCTGATTCAACCATGGGACACATGGTTAGCATCTAACCTGGTCCGTGTGAGAATGGTGAAAGTGACACATGTCGAGCGTGTACAATAATTTTTTCATGTTTTCTGTTAACTTGTAGTAGTGGTAAATGGGATATCGTTTCCATAGGGATTTTCAAACTTAACAATTATAATTACTAACTTAAATAACCAAACTAACTAAGTTAATCTAAACAAATCAAATTCAAACTAACTTAAACGATATTCAAATGCAATTTAATATAAATAAACAAACATCTAAATTAAACAAACCCCCACTAAACAATATAATATATTTGGATTACTTTCAAACACTAGAATTAATATCACTTCATAATATAGTTATAATTATAAAACATATGGAATCTTGGAATCATTAAACCCTACTTTATAATAGGTTCATAGCCTTTAACCAGCCACCGATACTCCTTAATTCAATGGAAATACCATATTCTTATCATTGTAAGTCAACCCATTGGATAAACCATAGAAATACGATAGTATTAAGTTCAATGAAAATCATGTCTAATCTAAGCCAAAATTACTTAAGCCGCATAATAAACAGCTTAGAACACAATCACCTAAGACATCCACTCTGGAAATGCCTTACAGATTAATCTTAGCTACTACTTCTATAATTGTTGTCAATAACTATAGACATAGATTCATAATCTTAATACCACATAACACATTTGCAACTACGCATGCAATACTAATATCCTTTAGTTGTAATACGCAAAAACAATTTATTAATTACGTGATTGACGTGTATTAATAGATATAAAGCTTTAAGTATATGATTCCTTAATTATAACTATCTAGTAATCTAAAATAACTACATTGTCTAAGGTTTGTTTAGAATAATAGACTACTTACTCATGCTGGAAATAAATAACGCATAAACATAATTAAAAGACATAATGAATGAATAAATACATTAATATAAATCGAAACTCCAAAGCATCTTCAAATATAGACAATAAAACTAATAAGCAAAAGGAAAAAAGTTAAGAGTAAAAGGATAGAGTTATTTCGAAGCTCTCTAGCTTTTTTATAGTCTCCCTAGTTATGCATATCATAGATAAACTCAAATACTTCATACTAATCTAAAAAACACGTAACCGACTTCAGCAATTTCTCAGCGATTCCTAACTTATGCACAAATCGCTAAGCAAATCATTGAGTTTAGCTGTAACGGTCCGCTTTAATTAATCCTATTAACCGACAAATTATAGATTATGACCCTAAGCTCAGACCCATGTGGACGTCGCAAAAAGTCTAGGGCACACCTAACAAGGTAAATTTGTTATTTTTATGTGGTGTGTGTTTATTTATTTTATTATTATTTAATAATTCGCGTCGCGCTAGTTAAAAATTACACTTAGTCACGTTGTGCGCGTGTAGTGACGAGAGTGTACGACGTCGCGGTATGCGTGTAACGCGGGTGTATGGGGTAGTCAAGGATTAGTTGTCACATCAAATATCACATCACATCACCCATCAAATCACACACATACCTCACTTTCTCTCTCCTCTCTCACTTAAATTAAAAAAAATCTCTCTCTTCACTCCCTCTCTCCCTAACTGGTCGGGTCGACCGGCTCAGGCCCATAACGAGTCGGGCCAACCCGGCCCGGTTCGGGCCCAACTGACCCCTAAATAAAATAAAAATAATTAGAATTAAATAAAATAAATTTTAGAAAAAAAATGGGAAAAATAGCTAAAAATTTTTGGAAAATCCAAAAAAATTAGAAAAAACATAAAAAAATGAGAAAAAGATAGAAAAGTAGTTTTCAAGAATTTTCGGTCATTTGGCACCCCGGTATAACTCGAAAAGTGTGTCAAAATTAAACTTTTTGAAATAAAAGTTTCAAATTTTGTTCACACATTATAAATTCACTTAATATGACTATAAAATAATTGAAGTGGTATAATTGGACACCAGGGACTTGGGAGACCATAGTCGGGTGTCGGGTGCGCATCTCGAGGCATAAGCGGGATATTTTGGAGAGATATTTGCAATTGCTTAAGGTAAGTAAACACACGAGAAAGTCAGCATAGAATTTACTTATTTTCCTTGTAAATTATTTCTTTCACATTACTTTTTCGCCAGTTCAGCTTGCATGTTAACTTTATTCTCGCATGTGTCTGTGTATGGTCGAAGGGATGGTATGACCCCTTTTCGGCTCTCTCGTTAATGACGATCCGATTGTTGCTACGGTGTTGGTCATACCTTAGACTATGCGTAAGATTTCTCTCCGCGAGTCGAATATCTCGAGAGTGAGTTGGCATGAGGCTCGCCTCCCTCACAGTGTTCCTCTCTTTCGGGACGTTGGCCGAAAGTCTACCTTACGACCCACAGAGCTCCTCATTTCAACCGTGGAGACGAGGGTGGAATTCCTTGCCTCCAAGGCCATCTCGGTTTAGCATTTGCGTCCCAAGGCTCGACAGCTATACACCACACTCGTGTTCCATATTCTTGATTATCTCACGACTTATATTCATGCTTTACATGCCCGTTTACTTACCTTATATGCATGAATTGTAGCCGTTTTCGTGGATTTCTTGTGAATACTAATTGAATTTCTCTGGGATTTACTCATTGGAACTTGTCATTGTTTTTGTAGCAAGTTACAGATCCGACGATGAGCCGGGGGAAGGCGGTGCTTGGCGACTACCTCTGATCCGAAGCGCCTCCACTAGCCTACTCGTAGGTGTTGGTATTTACATATATATACTTTTGGGATCATTTTGGGAGACTTTTCACCTGATACATGTATATTGACACATATTATACCTTTTTGTCGCCTTCATTGATATACATGGTATCTTTTTGCCGAGTTTCCACCCCATAGGTTGTTAATTAATGCAAAACTCGTTTATATTATTATTTGCATATTATTAAGACTTGCGCTACTAAATATAATCTAAAAAGAATCAAAATAAACAAATTAAGTTGTAAAACTTCTTAACTTGGTATATTTCGATAAAATAACCTTATAAAATAGTGAAATTGACTAAGTCGGATTACAAGATGGTTAGCTCGCGAGCCGTCACGGACAGGTGTGCAAGTGATGTGGCATGATCTGGTGTTGTGTCCGGCAACTTGGCGATGCCCGATTTGCCTCGGAATTTAGGGCCGTCACATTCGGTATCAGAGTCTAAGTTGAAGGGAGCCTAGGGGAAAGTTTAATACAACTGAATAAAACTTAACAACAAACATTAGATATGGAAACCTGAAGATCCTGACTTAGAACTTTAGTTGGGAAGCAAAATGAGCGGGTAGTGCTAGGACTTATATGTTTATATATTGATTGTAATATATATACGTGTATTACGCCGCTGACTAGCATCACGTTCACGACTTGCATATTCGACATGGATGGACGGCCAGTTCCTCATACGGATGATGGGGGCTAGACGAGCAGCTCGACACCCGCTGACTCGGATTAGACCTTGCGCGACACGGTCACACTCCATAGTTTGCAGCTCGAGGAGATCCTTCGATTGCTCCGAGCGCAGGTAGCTGCCACACCGGCTCCTGCCACACTCGCCGCTGCCACTACTGTAGGGTGGCCATTTTTATCTCCTCGACTGTTCAGGCGACCCCGCTCACGACCACTACTATCACAATACGACCAGTAGTTACTATACCATCGACTATCGATTCCGCCCAGGAGATCACCTTTGAGACCTCCTTATCAGCTGAGGCGAAGCTGATTAAGGAGTTTGTTTGTTTTTAGCCAGGCTACTACTATGGAGGCGAAGACCCAGTGGTAGCTTGGAAGTGGGTCCTTTCACACGAGAAACTTCACGGACTTTAGAGGATTCACGACAGCATACGGGCTAGGATTTTCGGATTCATGCTCAGGGGAAATGTTGTAGTATGGCGGATCGCCCACAAAGCCACCCACGGAGAGCCAAGTACTTGAGCAAAGTTCAAGAAGGTTTTCTATGACCAGTATATCCCAATCGAGGTTCACCTTAGGCTGAGAGATGAGTTCTTGACGTTGAGGCAGGGTAGCCGGACGGTGATGCAGTACATGAAAAGATTCAAATACCTGCTTAATTTGGCAATAGACGTAGCTGGGACCGAGTGACTTCGGGTCCACTCTTTATTCGAGGACTCCGACCAAAGATTGGGGCACAATTGTATTGACAGGGGCAAGGACTATACATGACGTTTATAAGAGGGCGTTGTCCCACGGTTCATTTTTTTGTGGAGCGACGTCGTCCCCGCTCTAGTGCATCATGACAGCCATAGAGGCTAGGGTCGGTCAGACAGGAAAGGCAAGAGGAACCGCGATCAGAGAGATCAAAGGGGACAAAGGCACAGACATGATGACGGTCAGACGATCAGCGCTCATAAAGTTGTACCAGCGCAACCGCATCAAGTTATGGCAGTCCAACAGCCGCAGAGACAGATTCAGGGTCAAAGCCAAAGGGGCAGAGATGGGAGTCAACAATGGCAGGGACAGGGTCATAAGGCCAGTGGACAGCAATGTCAAGGCTCCGGACATAGGCAGAATTTCACATGTTTCAGATGTAAACATAATTGGCACTACAAGAGTTAGTGTACCAGGAAGCCAGCGGCACTACTAGCAGCTCAACCAATGCAGGCGAGGGAGCAGGTGCACGCAGTTGTCGCACCAGACCGTGACACTTCTCGGCAGCTTGTTGAGGGTACGTTGATTATTTTTGGTCGCCCTATGCATAGATTAATAAATTCTGGTAGTACATTGTCATTTATTTTGGGACGGATGGTAAGAGAGTTGGGTTTGACACCTGAGAGCGTTAGCACCCACCTTATCCTCAGCACTGTCGCTGGGGATAAGATATACCCTAACCGAATTTGTAGAGATTGTCCAGTCGAGGTTGGTGGTCATCAGTTACCCATAAATCTCCAAGTATTAAATTACCTATAGTTTGACATACTCTTAGGCATAGATTGGTTGGCGGCATACCACACTTAGTTGGACTATTTTAGGAAGATTGTTACCTTCCAGATACTAGGGATTCCCAAGTTCACATTTACCTGAGTCGTGACATCACTTCCGATCATGAGAGGTAGGTTAGCAACCACCCAGGAGATGGAGACTCTCGTAGGGATAGTAGAGTCCGACGAGAGACCAGTGGCCAGACTTGAAGATGTCCAAGTAGTGCACGAGTTCCCAGATGTTTTTCCGAGGATCAACCTAGATTACTCCCGCCCAGACAGGTAGAGTTTATGATTGAGTTAGTGTCAGGCATGCAGCCTATAACAAGCAGACTTTACCGTATGTCACGACTAGAGCACGAGGAGTTAAGGGTTAAACTATAGGATTTATTGAATAAGGGTTTCATACACCCGGGTATGTCACATTGGGGAGCACCAATCCTATTTGTGAGGAAGAAGGACGGTAACATGAGGATGTGCATCGACTACCGAAAATTGAATAAGGTGACAGTCAGGAATAGATATCCCTTGCCCAGGATCGATGACCTATTCGACCAGTTGGACGGAGCATAGTTCTTCTCCATGATTGATCTGAGATCAAGATATTATCAGTTGCGGATTATAGAGGAGGATATACCCAAGACGTCATTCAGCACGCGTTACGGGTTATTTGAGTTCACTGTCGTGTCGTTTAGGTTGACAAACGCGTCAGCTGTATTTATGGATTTGATGCATCGAGTCTTGAGGTCGTTTTTGGATCGATTCGTGATAATCTTTATCGATGACATCTTGATTTACTCCAAGACTCGTGAGGACCACGAGAGGCATCTTAGAGAGACGTTGAGGACTTTGAGAGAGCACAGATTGTACGCCAAGTTCAATAAGTGCAAGTTTTGGCTTTTTGAGGTGAAATTCTTGGGACATGTGATTAGCGACAGAGGGATATCAGTGGACCCGAGTAAGATTCACGCTATCATCAACTGGCCTACACCGAAGTGCGTGACAAACATCGGGAGCTTTTTGGGATTGGCGGGATATTATCGACGCTTTGTATAGGATTTCTTCAAGATCACAGTGTTGATGACTAGATTGACCAAGAAGGATGTGGTTTTCCATTGGTCCAGTGAATGCAAGGTAACCTTCACGGAGTTGAAGAAAAAGATGACTTTTGCACCGTTATTAGTGTTGCCAAAGCCGTGCAAGGAGTTGATTATTCATATGGACGCTTGTGCCACCGGATTGGGATGCATACTGATACAAGGAGACAGAGTGATAGCTTATTTGTCGCGTCAGTTGAGGACCCGTGAGAGGAACTATCCAGTGCACGACCTTGAGCTTGCAGCGGTCGTATTTGCACTGAAGGTGTGGAGACACTACCTTTATGGTGAAAGGTTCACACTATATACAGATCATAAGAGTTTGAAGTACCTATTCACTCAAAAGGGTCTGAATATGAGATAGCGACGGTGGTTAGAGTTGCTGAAGGACTACGACTTCGCCATCGAGTATCAGCCTGGGAAGGCGAATGTCGTAGCAGATGTCCTGAGCATGAGAGGACTAGACAGTGAGAAAGTGGTTTGCCAGATGACCCACGAGTTTGGTTTACTCGAGGCGGCAGCAGCTATGAGTTTATTAGAGGTATTAAATATTGTAGAGGCACATATTTGTGAACATATAAGAGTACCGACACTATCTATCCCGTGCGTTTTGGAATGTCAGATAGCCGATGTGATGTATCAGAGGTCCAGGGACATGGCACAGAGTCCAGATTACCCAGATTCGCGCGAGTCCGTTGATGAGTGTTTGAGACACCGAGGTAGATTGTAGATTCCGGCAGTGGTAGAGTTACGCGATGGTATTCTTCAAGAGGCTCATTGATCCAGGTACATAGTGAATCTCGGCAGAACCAAAATGTACCATGATATGCGACGTTTATTTTGGTGGCCAGGGATGAAAACAGATGTCAGCTAGTATGTAAGGAGTTGTGAGGTGTGTCAATAGGTTAAGTCTGAACACAGGAGGCCTGGAGGACTATTGCAGCCACTACCTATTCCACAGTGGAAATGAGAACACATCTCTATAGACTGTTAGTGGGTTGCCGATGACCTTGTGCAAGCACGATGCTATTTGGGTAGTCGTGGATCGACTGACGAAATCAGCGCACTTTATTCCAATTTCCATAAAGTATAGCTTTCCACGGCTGAGCATGCTCTTCGAGCAAGAAATTGTCAGATTGCACGTAGTTCCAGTATCTATAGTGTCAGACATAGACATTTGGCTTACTTCGCAGCTTTGACAGGCCACGCAGGAGTAGTATAGTACCAGATTACAGTTCAGCACGACTTTTCATTCATAGACCGATGGGCAGTCAAAGAGAATTATTCAGATACTTGAGGACATGCTCAGAGCTTGTGTGTTTCAGTTTGGAGGGTCATGGGAAGAGTTTTTTCCACTTTGTGAGTTTGTTTACAACAACAGCTTTCAGGCCGGTAATGGGATGTCACCATTTAAGGCGCTATACAGGAGAACCTGCAGATTACTAGCTTGTTGGGCAGAGCCCAATGACATAGCTGTCATTGGGCCTGAGATTGTTGTAGATCACATAGAAAAAATCAGGCTGATTCGTCAGAGGTTACAGGCTGCTCAGGATACACAGAAGAAGTACGCGAAAAAGTACCGCGATGGGCTGAGTTATGAGGTGGATAACTGGGTCTACTTGAATGTTTCTTCCTTAAAGGGTCACCGGAGATTTGAGATCAAGGGGAAACTTGTACCGAGATTCATCGGGCCTTTTCAAGTAGTCCGACGAGTTGGAGAGGGCGCCTATCAGTTGAGGTTGTTGAGCCAGTTGGCGGGGGTTCATGATGTTTTTCACATTTCTATGTTGAGGTTGGCCAGATCAGGACTGAGACCGATGGTTGATATGACTATGATCGAGGTCATACCAGATATGACATTCAAGGAGCACCCCATTAAGATAGTGGATCGCAAGGTACAATCTCTCAAAAGGAAGGAAATACCACTTGTACGTTCGATGACAGTACCATAAGAACGAATGCCTCACTTAGGAAAGAGAGTCTACCGTGCGAGAGCGATACCCTAACTTGTTCCAAAGTGAAAATTTAAATTAAATTTGAATTTCGGGACAAGATTCCTTTTAGTTGGGAAGATTGTAATGACCCGCTTTAATTAATCCCGATTAACTAACAAATTACAGATTATGACCCTAAGCTCAGACCCACGTGGACGTTGCGAAAAATTCTAGGGCACCCCTAACAAGGTAAATTTGTTATTTTTGTGTGGCGCGTGTTTATTTATTTTATTATTATTTAATAGTTCGCGTCGCGCTAGTTGAAAATTACACTTAGTCGCGTTATGCGCATGTAATGACGAGAGTGTACGACGTCGCGGTGTGCGCGTAACACGGGTGTATGGGGTAGTCAAGGATTAATTGTCACATCAAACATCACATCACCCATCTAATCACACTCATACCTCACTTTCTCTCTCCTCTCTTACTTAAATAAAAATAAAAATCTATCTCTTCACTCCCTCTCTCCCTACCCGAGCTCTCTTCTTCCCCACCCCATTTTCTTCTCCTCTTCCAACTCCTCATCACCAAGCTCTCCATCACTCTCTCAACTCGGTCACACATCTCTCGCGGTGCTCTCCCCTCTCGATGACGCTCGCGAAGATCTTCGAATCGAGGTGAGTGTGTTGATTTTTGTAAACTTTTTGTTGGAGAAATTTAGAATTTACTGGTGATTTGGTTGATTGTGTTGTGGTGTTGTTGTTGATATAGTTGTTGTTGTTGTTGTTGTTGTTGTTGTTGTTATTGTGTAAAAAAGAATTTGGGCTCTGGAGAGACGAAATCGTCTCTTCATAACGATGTGAAGGAGGCGGTGGGTAGCCAGGCGGGCCGGGTTTGGCTCCCAGGCCCATGCGGCCCTCGCCGCCTAAGCCCATGCGTGCGGCCTTTGCTTGCCCAGCGGGTCGACCTTGCGCCAGGCCCATGGGTCGGGCCGCCGCTAAACCCAGTGGCCGGGCGGCCTCGCGCCCATAACGGCCGGGCAACCTAGCCTGACAGCCCATAACGATCCAGGACCGACCACTGCCGGACCGGGTGGCCTGTTGGGCCGAATCAGGCCCAACCGAACCAGGCCCAGTTCGTGCCCAACCCACCCCAAATAAAATAAAAATAATTAAAAATTAAATAAACTACAGTTTTAAATAAAAATAAATTTCAAAAAAAATGGGAAAATAGCTAGAAAATTTTGGAAAAATCCAAAAAAATATTAAAAAATGAGAAGAAGATAGAAAAGTAGTTTTGAGAATTTTTCGGGCACCCCGGTATAACTCGAGAAGTGTGCCAAAATTAAACTTTTTGAAATAAAAATTTCAGATTTTGGTCACACATTATAAATTCACTTAATGTGACTCTAAAATAATTAAAGTGGTATAATCGGACACCAGGGACTTAGGAGACCATAGTCAGGTGTCGGGTGCGTATCTCAAGGCGTGAGCGTGATATTTTGGAGAAATATTTGTGATTGCTTAAGGTGAGTAAACCCACGAGAAAGTCAGCTTAGAATTTACTTATTTTCCATGTAAATTATTTATTTCACATTACTTTTTTGCTAGTTCAGCTTACATGTTTACTCTATTCCCGCGTGTGTCTATGTATGGTCAAAGGGACGGTACGACCCCTTTCCGGCTCTCTCGTTGATGACGATTTGATTGTTGCTACGGTGTTGGTCATACCTTAGACTACGCGTGAGATTTCTCTCTGCGAGTCGAGGATCTCGAGAGTGAGTTGGCGTGAGGCTCACCTCCGTCACAGTGTTCCTCTCTTTTGAGGCGTTAGCCAAAAGTCTACCTTTTGACCCACATAGTTCTTCATTTCGACCGTGGAGAGGGGGCGTGGATTTCCTCGCCTCCAGGGCCTTCTCGGTTTAGCATTTAAGTCTCAGGGCTCGACAGCTATACACTACACTCGCGTTCCATATTCTTGATTATCTCACGACTTATATTCATGTTTTACATGTCCGTTTATTTACTTTATATGCATGAATTGTAGTTGTTTTCTTGGATCTCTTGTGAATACTAATTGAATTTCTCTGGGATTTACTCATTGGAACTTGTCATTATTTTTTTGGCAAGTTACAGATCCTACGACGAGTGGGGAAGGCGGTGCTTGACGACTACATCTGATCCGGAGCGCCTCCACTAGCCTACTCGTAAATGTTTGTATTTACATATATATACTTTTTGGGATCATTTTGGGAGACCTTTCACCTGATACATATATATATTGACACTTATTATACCTTTTTTTCGCCTTCATTGATATATATGGTATCCTTTTGCCAGGTTTTCACCCCATAGGTTGTTAATTAATGCAAAACTCGTTTATATTATTATTTGCATATCATTAAGACTTCTGCTATTAAATATAATCTAAAAAGAATCAAAATAAACAAATTAAGTTGTAACACTTCTTAACTTAGTATATTTCGATAAAATAACCTTTTAAAATAGTGAAATTGACTGAGTCGGATTACAAGATGGTTAGCTCGCGGTCTGTCACGGACAGGTGTACAAGTGACGTGGCATGACCTGGTGACGTGTCCGACAATGTGGCGGTGCCCAATTTGCCTCGGAATTTGAGGTCGTCACATTAGCTCTCAATGCTCCACCGATTCAGCTTGCAATTTATTGTTCATTCTCCAATTCGTTGTGGATTCGCTGGCCTTCTTTTGCTGTCGATTTAGCTGGCGAATTCTAGTGTTAATCAAAATCGCTTGCTAATCACTATTTCATTTTTCCAGTTGACTTTTTTGCTTTTTTTCTCTTTTCTTCCATTTCTTCATTTTCCTATTTAAAACCTGAAATCATAAAATAAGATAATACCTAGTGTAATATCATCATTTATACTAAAAATCAACCTAAATTACACTAGAAAATGTTTCTAATTATTGACTTGTCAAAAAGGCATCCGTTGAGGAGTCTTATTTAAGACAACATGTTGGCATTATGGAATAGTAGAAAAAAGATGGTGATTCGGGGTGATACAATCAACTGTGGAGTGCTACTACACTCAATTGAAACTAAGGCAAGTAAGTTTCAAAGAGTCAAGACAAAGTTTCTTCTTACCTCTACTAGCAGGAATGGTAAAACAAAATGACTTATTGGGTGGGCATGTTCGAAGAATGATTTGGTAAAGATTAATTTAGATGGTGCGCTTTCAGGTGATGGATGGGCTTCAGCCGGGGGTGTCCTTCGTGATGCAAATGGCGACTGGCTTAAAGGGCTTATAGTGAAGTTGGGATCTTGCTTTGTCTTTGATGCAGAATTGTGGGGAGCGTTGTTGGAGCTACAAAAAGCATGACGCGCGCCGAACGAGTCAATAAAATTAAGATTTCTAAACCAACTATTTTGTAGAATAGTGGCAAATGGTCGATCTCACAGAGATTGGTGGTCTTTCTAAGGTTAAAAACAACGAAAAGGAAAAATCAGGGGTTTTAAATAAATAATTTAACTAACTAATCTAACTAAACTAAATAAATAATATAATGAAAATAACTTTGAAAACAATTAATAGGTACCTAAGTAACACCTAGGTCTACGGTTCCACAAATCATGATCAAGATTCAATGGCACGTCATGGTCTTCAATCATTCCCAAAAAGTTATTAATTTAAGTTCTCATAGATTAGCTATAGAAAATCGACATCCGCCAGAAATTCCTCATTCCCCTAATCTCGATAGTCAGGACGTCCGCCACTAACTACTTCCTTAATTAATACATAACCTTAGACATCCGCCAATCGGGTTTAACACACTAACCGCAGTAATAAGGATCTGTGGGAATACTAATCATAAATAATCGGATCGCATCCGCTTCCGGTTTAACATAGATTCAATTGTTGCACACTCAATAACCGAAAGGGTTTTACGGCAAACAGGTGAGTTTTCGTCACTTTATTGGTCAAAAAGTACAATTACACGGATATTATCGGTCTAAATAACTATAGGTTGTCCCCCTAAAAACATGCAATGGCCATATACATACTCTAGATCTAAATCATATTCCTTAAAATCAACAACAATGAAATAGGATAATTAAATTAAATTAAATAATAAAATAAAAGATCTCACTTAATATGCCATGAATCCATAATCCCGACTTGTTTCCCCACCGATCTAGGCAATCGCCGAGAGAAGTCGATGGTAAGAATATATTAGTCAGTGTCCCCAATATAATACATAAGGTTCATAATATATAAAACTACTAAAAATTGGTCCCGAGAGGTAAGTGAAACTAATTTTGTGGGTTGGTCTCGTGACACGTGCGTCGAGGGAGCATTTAGTGGTTGATGGCTTGGGACACGTGTCAACAGCTGATTGGTGAAGAAAATGGAGACCGCTGACGTGGCAGAACCGCATTGGTAGAGAGAACTGCTGATGACGTCCCGGGTAAATGAGAGCGCGCCACGTGGCAAGCAAGGAAGCAGCTGGTTCGGTTGCTCAAACGAACGAACGTGCATGAGACGAATGCACAATGAGTATCCCAAGGACGAACTCACGGCTGCTGTGTGAGGAGAAATGGTGGACGCGTTGCTGTGCTGGCGTGACATGGCATGTCTGATGAGATGGCAGAACCTGGTTGGAGCCGCATGGCAGCAAGAAACGAGTTGGGCCAATGCATAAGCGACAAGTGGCTCACTGCTGGAAACGCATGGAATGCTTAGCGAGCTGGGCCAATGGACGGCTGACATGTGGCACGTTGAGGCGAGCTGGACCAATAGTATGCTGCCACGTTTTAATTGGTTTGCTAATCCTCTATTATACCCACCGCGCAACGACGTAACTCAAGGCAAATAGTCCGGCGTCCGATCAATGCATGTAAATACTCCATTTTGAGTATTTTTTCGCCATGAATTCAACAGCACACTCCGTTTCACCTAAAAATGACCAATAAATATAATTAAATATATATTTTAGAGACTTTCACATTAAATATATTAAAATAAAGTACTAAATACATATAATTACCAACTTATCAAATACCCTCAAACTTAAGACTTTGCACGTCCCGAGCAAAAGTGTAGATGACAACACAAATTAAACTAGACTCCTAATATAAAAATGCAATGACTTAACTAATCCTATACCCGACTTAAATTCTTGGAGTTCCTCTGGTTTACATAGCCACCAAGTTAACAAACAACTCATGAAATTTCGGAGTTATGATATGTCAAGACTCGCAACCCAAACACAATTAAGATCACACTTTGAAAACATAGACTCGGTCAAAACAAAGGCCATCAACTACTCACGAGTTTTCTTGGTCTATACATTCAAGCACGCAAGTTTAAAATCTCACTTAATTTAGTGAAAGCACTCGAGCTAAATCATTTATTTGATGAGTTTTCACAACTTCCGCCTTTATTCATTATTTTTTTATTCTCTATTTTTTCTTCTTCTTTTTTAACAAATACGATCCCTGCTCCATTTCCTATGGACCGTTTTTTTCACTTTTTCCCACCACAAGTTTCTCTGCTCTATTTCCTATGGAAACCTGTGGGACTCTCTATATTAACAAAAACTCATGTTAGCCCTTCTCACTTTCACTATAATCAGGCGAATTCCTCAATATGGGTTAAAATATTACCACTTGCACAATTTTGATCGTCTGCTCATTTTTGTTATCTAGCACAAAATTTAACCATCAACTAAGTCCCTAATCATGAAATCATAAAAATGCTGGGTACGGGCTTGATTGAGTGTTTCTCCTAGTTTTCCCTAAGTTTCAAGTCAAAAATGCAACTATAATTTACTCATCCACAACCAAAGGCATGAACAAAGTTTCGGGTGACTCTAAATAATAAAAAAATAAAAAAAACTATACTAAATACATGCATGAAAGTGTATCATATCCTAATGAAATGAGAAAGAAATATGAAGGGACAAGAAATGAAAGAAATGGAAGAAATGATATAAAACACCACCATTACCATCCGATAACCGCATATAACCACATAAAAAAATAAACGGTCTCACCTGCTGTCTTTCGCAAAGAACCCATCCTACTCAATCCACAATCCCTAAAATACCCTCAAACTTATTCCGAACATTTTCCTCAATGTTCAAAACAAGTCAAGGAATCCATGCAACAAGAAAAGATAATGGTGAAAAAGAACATGGATAAATAAATAAGAAGATGATACAAATGCATTCGGAGAAGGCGCTATTTGTATAAAATTTTTAAGTTGTGTCCACGTGGATCCACGTGGACACAATTATGTGGGGTGCGGCGCGCGCCTTCTCGCGCTATCGGCACCTGTCGTCTTCTTCTTGAAACCGACGCGCGAGAATATTCTCTCGTCGGTTTCGGTCTGTAGGATGCGGGGGTAGGGGACGTAGGGTCACGGGATTACGATCCCGTGACCATGCCCGACACTTGCCGCCCGCCTATATAAGGAGGGGACGGGGAGCTCGGTGGAGGGACACGCGCGGACGGAGGAGACACAAACGAGAGGACACGGCGAGAGGAGGTAGAAGCGGCGGAGGAAGAAGGTCTTCTTTGCGGCTGAAAGAGGAGGAGGAGAGTGGAGACGAAGCAGGGAGCAGGGAGGTCCGCGGAGAGGTGAGGCG
The DNA here is from genome assembly GCA_039657325.1 of Stephania cephalantha. NCBI lineage: Eukaryota > Viridiplantae > Streptophyta > Magnoliopsida > Ranunculales > Menispermaceae > Stephania > Stephania cephalantha. The sequence continues at coordinate 13,802,361 of CM077577.1, forward strand.
AGAAGAAGTGGCGGTGATCAGCGACGGAGCGAGCTTTGCGGGAGCGGAGCATGGAGCAGCCAAGGCGGGGCACCATGATCGTCTCACGGAGGAGAAGTAGGAGGTCCAGTGAAGGAGGAGGAGGTATGTACGTGATAAAAATAAATGGCGGTGAGGTTAAAGTATGTGTTAGTTTTTTTAGTTTACGTATGTGTAATTTGGTTTAAGTTTGGTTGTTTAGTTAGTTGATTATTTGTTAGTTTGTCTTGTTTTAGGTATTTAGCTTAGTTTAATTTGGTTTTTAGGTTAGTTAGTATAGTTAGAGTAGTTTGTTTAGTTTAGTAAGTTTGTTTCAGATTAGTCGGTTAATTAAGTTTGTTATAGCCGATTTATTATACTATTTGTGTTCTAAACAAACGAAAATACAATGTTATTGCAGGGAATATTTTGTTGGAGAGGAAAAGCGGTGAAAAAAAGTAAGTTCGTTAATTTAGTATTTTCAAGTAATTTATTTAGGTTAGTTTATGGTTTGCATGGTATATAGGGACATAAGTATTTTGTTTATGAAGTACGGTTGATATATTTATTTATTGAACGTTATTACACGAGAAAATGTAAGTGCGAAAGAATGAGTATGCTCTGTGTAGTTGCTTATTGTTATTGCGATCTTCTACATCGTGAAAGTTCGAAATGCGCTTTATCACCACATGATTTTCAACTAATTCCTGAACAATTTTTTGCAATTATCTGCATTTACATCTTTACATCCAATTTCAAAACATTATGTAGGGCATGTCACAAAGAAACATCCCTATTCTATTCTATGCGTACGGATCCATTGTTAATGGGGTCAATGGCATCGCGTACATGCTCACCCCATCGATAGTGTTGTGGGTGAAGTTTGGGTCTAGTGCCCGTGAAATGATTGATGACGTTTCTAACGCGTTCCCCGATCAGACGGCGAGTACTATAGTTCATATGACGTATCGCCACATGATGCCTCTCCCCGAGGCTCACATTATTACGTTCTGTGTTGTTGAATGATGCGACACACTTGGACTTGATGTGGGATACGGTGGACAAATTACCAAAGACATGGCGATTGATATATATTTAACATTTGAGTCGATCGACTCAAATCAAAATCGTACGATTCATTCGCAAGTTCTTGACGAACGTGGCGCACGCACGCCCGACGCACTTTACTAGACATGGACATTGCACATACAATCCCCACGGATGAGGTAGCGCAAGAGGGGGTTCGTTGCTCCATTACATGAAGATAATAATGCATATACCGACGATGACGAAAACGACGACGAAAATAACGAGATCGATGAGGAAACGCATCACAAAGAAGCTCCTTCGGGTTGCGGTTTGGGATGACGTTAACGTTTGCACGTGATGATCCAACATATGATCCTCCGGTGCGGAGAATGTCGAGGATGATGAGCAATTTGCTATCGATGAAGAGATTATGTTGGAGGAAGCTAGTGACGATGAAGTTCACCAACCAATACCGGGGTATAACGAAATCGATTGGGAGGTGGCTAATTCAATCGCAACACAACATTCCCGTAAGCAAACTTGGGGGGACATCCCTAACTTCGATTTGGAGATAGGGATGTGTTTTGACAATAAAAACGATTTACAACATGCCGTGAAAGTGTGGCATGTTAATAGGCATTGTCAATACCATGTGATGGAATCGACTACAACTTCGTGGGCGATTAAGTGCGAGATATCCACAACACGGTTGTATGTGGCGTCTTCGCGCATGTTTCCGAAAGAAAACACTATTATGGGAGATTACACAGTTAGACGTACCGCACACGTGTATTAATCCCAACGTAGAACGCGGTCATGCCCACTTGACGCCAACATGATGGCGCGAGAGATCCAAAGCGTCGTCAAACCGATCAAGGAGTCACGATAAAAACATTAGTAGAAATAATAAAGAAAAATATGGACACGAAGTCAACTACAAGCTAATGTGGGATGCCAAGAAAAAAGCAATTGAATGGGTTTTTGGAGATTGGGATGAGTCGTACGCTCAATTACCAAGATGGTTGGTCATGCGGTGAGGAGTAAGAGTCCGGGGACAAGAATCGAGTGGTCACACAGACAATGGCATGATGATGAAATAAGTACCGTCTCCACAATTTCGTCGTGTGTTTTTGCATTTGAAGCTTCAATACAAGCTTTTAAGTTTTGCAGCCTCTCGCTTCAGATTGACGCGACATTCCTATATGGCGAATACTGATGGGAAGCTCATGATTGCGTTATCCGTTGAAGGAAATGGTCACATACTACCAGTTGCATTTGCTTGCGAAAGCACCGAATCAAGCGATTCATGGGGTAGTTTTTGCGCATCTTTGCGCAAACACGTGATGATAGAGAAGGGATATGCGTTATTTCGGATCGTCACCCTGGCATTTTGGAGGCGGTCAACATCCCAATAAACGGCTTTTGTCCCCCGAAAGGGTACCACCGTTATTGCTTGCGACACTTGCTTAGTAATTTCGCACACAATTCAAAAATGTTGTCCCCCCGAAAGTACTACTTGGTCGAAGCAAATTGTTCAACATCAAGAACGAAAATTTATTGCGTGCATGGAGCGTTTCACATACTTATCGTCACGAACGCCGCCACAATGCCCGCAATATGTCAATGCCATCCCTAAAGAACTTTGGACCCAATCGCACGACGGAGGCATGCGGTACGGATGGATGAATTCTAATGGTGTTGGTAAGTACAACATACAATTTATTCTTTGCACTATAATACATTAAATATTCGACGAACCAATATTACTTAATAGAGTTTCATCGGAAATTGCAGAGTGTTTTAACTGGGGTCTTGAAGGGTGCTCGATTCTTGCCAATTATGCGTTGACTCAAATGATATACTATAGATTGGTGACGTACCACGATCAACGCAACCAGGAAATCAATGCGGCAATCTCAAAAGGCCAAGTGTAACCGAATATGTCTTGAACAAACTCGCGAAATATGAGAAATCTGCAAGGAGGCATCACGTCACGTTGATCAATCGAGACATTGGTGAGTTCCAAGTGCAGATCGGAAGACACGGAGATCGCATGCATAAAGGCAACAACACACAAATCGTAATCTTAAAGGACCGGTGTGCGGTTGTAATAAATGGCAATTTGGTTTCCTTGCTCACACGTGTTAGCATCATGTGCGTTGATTCGAGTGAGCTCCGCTAGCTTCATCGAGCCATACTATAGGTTAGATGTGTACGCACGCGGTGCTACTCGTACAAATTCAAGGCCATCCCGATGAGAAGTATTGGCCGACTTTTGGGACGAAACTAATACCCGACCCCAGTGCGCAGTACGGCCGAGAGGAGACCTGGGGATCGCGTAGACCTACGAGATGGATCTTCCTAATGTCCAAAGACCTTTGCGATGTGGGATTTGTCACCAAGAAGGACATAGAAGAACAACATGTCCAAATAAAGATCGTGAACGAGTACCAACTAGGAAGAACCGTTGTGGTATATGTCGTTTAGAGGGACATAACAAAAAAATTGTCCGTTGAGACCACAACCATCCAATGACAACCTATAGTCGAGTTTGTATATTGTGTGAAGTAACTAAAGGTCGTACATATGTTGCTTGTGTGAACATTTATTAATTACTTATCGTTTGGTTGCGTACAACACTCATTTTATTTTGCTAACATTATATGTAGTTGTACTACAATGGATCCAGGACCTTCTGATCCATCACTATTGCAACTCCAATCTACACACAGATCAACGCTGAGCATGGAGGGGCGAGGTAACATTTCTTACAAAGAATACGTCAAATTTAAATCAATAATGTATCAAAAACGTACATTAATACACTATCAATTACAAGGTGTACGAAACAATGCGTGTACGTCGAAGACGTGGGGTCGTGGATCGAACGATGCGATCATTCTAGGATGATCCCATATCTTCGTTCCAGCCGGGGTTCTATGGGATATCTCGTGTAGCATTTTTCACCTTGATTGGGCTTTGATTACTGCGTTTGTAGAGAGATGGCGCCACTGAGACGCATACATTTCACATGCATTGTGGGGAGTGCACCATTACACTTCAAGACGTGCGAGTACGGCTAGGATTACCGATCGAAGGTATGCTCATGACGGAACGACTTGACGCAGACTATGCCGATGTCGATGTACGTGAGAGGCTACTTGGACGAACTCCTGGAAGAGATGACGTCGTTGGATGTAAACTAAAGGTCGATTGGCTTGAGCGTAACGTATCATCAATAGATGATGATAGCGATGAGAGTCGGTCCGCCGTTACGTTCGATCGTACATACTACAACTCATCGGTGGTTGTCTTTTCGCCAGACAAGTCTAATCGATTCGTCCATTTGATGTTCCTACCATTGCTTTGGAGGATTTCCAACTAGCTGGACAATATAGTTGGGGAGTGCTTGTTTGGCTTATTTGTACAGAGAGTTGTGTCGTGGATCTCGCGCGGGGCACATGAGGTTCTTTGGCGCGTCAATTCTTTTACAACTTTTGGGCATGGGACAGATTTCCATTCATAACACCGCGGCGCGCTGCGTGTTTCTAGAGCTCGCAGACGAATGACTGTGGATGGACAAAATATGCTTATGGACGTTGCTTGATTGAGTGTTTCTCCTAGTTTTCCTAAGTTTCAAGTCAAAAAATGCAACTATAATTTACTCATCCACAACCAAAGGCATGAACAAAGTTTCGGGTGACTCTAAATAATAAAAAAATAAAAAAACTATACTAAATACATGCATGAAAGTGTATCATATCCTAATGAAATGAGAAAGAAATATGAAGGGACAAGAAATGAAAGAAATGGAAGAAATGATATAAAACACCACCATTACCATCCGATAACCGCATATAACCACATAAAAAAATAACGGTCTCACCTCGTCTTTTCGCAAAGAACCCATCCTACTCAATCCACAATCCCTAAAATACTCCTCATATGCATATTCAAATTTGGTTGTAATTGTCTCAAACTTATTCCGAACATTTTCCTCAATGTTCAAAACAAGTCAAGGAATCCATGCAACAAGAAAAGATAATGGTGAAAAAGAACATGGATAAATAAATAAGAAGATGATACAAATGCATGCGTAAGTGAAAGTCTCTAAAAACTAGTGAACGCATAAAATCTCTCATGTCTAGGTGACTAAGGAAACTATGAAAGAACAATCATAACAAGAGCAAGAAGTAGTAAACATAGGAGTTAACTCAAAAGATTCATATCAAATCTTGCGAGCCCGAAGTCTTTCAACTAAGGGTGAAATCAACAAGATGATGGAATGAATCTAAGGTTTTTGATCTACTCAAAGACTCGCCACTAATGCAGCGACTTAAGTTGGATGCGTCCCAACCAAGTCTCAAAACACCTAAAATCCTATAAACATGTTAATTCCAAAAAAAAAAAAAATGCTCACGTTATACTAAAAAATAATTCATAGTCAAATCTAACAAAACTTACGGGGTGCTCCAATTTATAAATGAATAAAATAATAAAATAATAATAATAGTAATAATAGTAATAATAAATAATAATAAAAAATAAAAATACCAAAGAAAGAAAACCAATCCCCGGCAACTGTGCCAAAAATTGACGCGCGCCGAACGCGTCAATAAAATAAAATTCTTAAACCAACTATTTTGTAGAATAGTGGCAAAGGGTCGATCCCACATAGAATGGTGGTCTTTCTAAGGTTAAAAACAACGAAAAGAAAAAATTGAGGGTTTTAAATAAATTATTTAACTAACTAATCTAACTAAACTAAATACATAAAATAACTAAACTAATTTTGAAAACAATTAATTAATCACCAAGGTAACACCTAGGTCTACGGTTCCGCAAATCAGGATCAAGATTCAATGGCACATCATGGTCTTCAATCCCTCTCAAAAAGTTATTAATTTAAATTCTCCTAGATTAGCTATAGAAAATCGACATCCGCCAGAAATTCCTCATTCCCTTAATCTCGATAGCCAGGACGTCCGCCACTAACTATTTCCCTAATTAACGCATAACCCTAAACATCTGCCAATCGGATTTAACACACTAACCGCAGTAATATATACTTGAGGTTGATAATCTAGGCTTGGTACAAAGCATTTCAAACAGGAAGGCAACCTACAACAATCACTAAAGTTTACTTTCCTCGATCCTTCAACTGATTGATCGCCCATTGGATATTCGCGTCCAACGTACACACCGAGAGGGTAATAGAGTGGCAGATTGTATGGAGAGTTATGCTAGAAGTGTTTCTATTGGCTCTTATGTAATAAACCCAATACTTAAAGGTTTGAGTCCTATTGTTTTAGAAGATGTAAGAGGGGTAAAGTTTCCTCGATTCGATAAAAAAATAAAGGCCAATAGCTTCCCTTTTGATTATAAAGAAAAACTTAGATTTATATACAAATATATCTTCAGAGGTTGCTAAACACACACCACTTAAAAAATTTTGGACCAAATTACCCTCACCCTTCACAATTTGTCCCCTTTCATATTCGAACATCCAATGTCTAATTAACTACTCAAGTAATTAATTAACAACATACCAACCAATCGGGTGGCCCAATGACCAATCGGGTGGCCCAATGATTTGGTATGAGATTTGGAAAGTAAGAGGACATGTGTTCAAACATTGGTGGGTGCAAAAAGTTGTTTCTTTCCTATCAAAAAAAAAGTAATTAACAACATACCAAACCATTGAGCCACTCATATATAGTTAATACTTTTAATTAAATTTTCTTCTCCTTGTTTTCGGCCTATGAGTTTGTCACACGTTTATTATGTATTTAGATTTGTAGCAATTGCACAGCCTTAAGAGGTTGAAAACATTAGTTCTTTGTAATGAATGGTTTTAATGTGTACCAAACTGATATTTATTCACGAGTAATGGCTTTGTGTCCATATATATTTCATCTATAAAACTTTAATATATATATATAATCAGTATACTTTCTAAAGCAACTTGCTTATTTTCGATTTTAGCTATCAGTTGTTTTCCAATTTAATTATCATTGTAATTAATGTGTCAACACATTATAACCATTGTACGTACCTTGAGAATTAATCTGATTTATAACTAAAAGTACTTTCCAAACAAATTTTCTACCAAACAATTACTTTGTAGTCTATGCATAAGCAATAATCGATATCAGTAAGTGATGTACTATCTAAGGCCTATATTATTCAATAAAAATTACTCTTTTTTAAATGGCTAGAATTAGGTCTAGTACCACTATAGTGCATTCACAAAATACAGAACATGTAGAGAACAAAAATAATTCCTATGGATATAAGCGTTTCTTAATTTGACAAGTAGCTAGTACAAGCGAGCTACACTCACGCTTGAAAAAAAAATGTGTTTGGTAGAGAATGTGTGCTTTGTGGGGGTTTGAAGGGCTTGAAATGAGGGATTTCATCATAATAATTTAATGGAACTAATATGCCCCTTATAAAGGCAATGGCTTTTTTAGTGAAGATTTTTTTCGAGTTTTCTACTAATATTATACACATATAGCTGAAAAGCTAATAATTGGTGCAAAATTGCTCTATAATTAAAAGATCTCCATCAAAGGATTAATTTTCATTTCATCTTAGATACTGTTTAAGGTATGGGCTATATAGCCTAATATAATTAAAAATAATAATTTAGGACAATAATAAATGAATGCTTATACATATATAATAGGTCCATCTCAGCAGGAAATATCGATCCATGTGGCGACTCGACAAGGGCCAAGTCATTTTCCACTGGGATCCTTAGTGGGTGATCAGTTCACTAACTAAAATGTCTTCAGTAGAGACAAACCATGACTGTGATTAAATTAAGCTTCAATTAATGAGCAGAAATTAAGGTGCTATGTCCTTCCACTTTCTTTTACTACTCTTACTCATGTTGAAAACTTAGTTTTATATCATTATGGGTTGGAAAAGATTTAGGCAGACAAAAGGAATCCTCACATGTATTTTTTTTAGGGAAACTTAGACTGACTAAATCAGAATTATTATATGTTAGCCATATATTAGTTATTAGTTTTTTTTTTTTTTTTTCTGATACCTGCAGTAAGCCACATATTAGTTAATTAGTTTATTGATATGGAATGGCAGTGCACTATTTTTCATCTAATATATTAAGGGCATGCACAAATTAATAAGAGTCATTCATGCATGTTTCGGGATGCGATAAGTGCTAGAATGACAACACCATGTCACACCGCAAGACACATTAGCTTACAAAAGTCATCCATGCGCGTTTTCGGATGCGATCATACAAAGATCCCGATGCATAACACGCGGGTCGACGTTGCATTAAAGGCTCTTGTGAGCCAATGTATTTTGTGGTGTGATATTGTTGTTGTCATTCTAATATTTTCCAATGCATAAAGAGTTTGGTCTTTTATGTGTCATATCGACCTTTTTCTGTAATTATTATTATTATTATTATTATTATTATGTGTGTGTATGTATAATTGTAACATTTTTATAATTTTAATAAGACATGAATATTATAATAAGTTTATTGATATGGATTTTTCATGTCACTTCGGAGACATCAGATAAAATATCTTATTACCCATCAAACTCCATATCAATAAACTTAAAAATCCATATGAATTGGGTTACACCCCAAATGACACCTTAAATGACACCCTGTGATATGACGTGGGGGCCCGTATTTATGAGAGTCGTTGTACGCGCCTCGAGATACACATCACGCGTGTTATGCATCAAGAGCTATTTTGTGCACATTAATTTTTACGTGGGGCCCGCGCGCCACATCATATAAGTGTCTCTTGAGGTGTCATATGGGGTGTCATTCTAGCATTTTCCAGATTTTAGATAAATTACACAGTAAAAAGGCTTTTTTAACTTTGTAAAAAGGCCTTGTCACGCAATTTGAATGTATTAAAGAACCGTCAAATAATTGGCTTTTTTAACTTTGTAAAAAGCCTTGTCACACAAAAAAAAAAAAAAAAATCACCACAGCACATTATCATCAATAGCTTTAAATCGTTATATGTGGACGTTTGATCCATATATATAACACATCATCATGCAATAGCTTTTAAAAAGTTATTAATTAATTTGTTGACGTAAATATAATGGAGTATTGGTATACCTTATATCCTGCATACATGCACATTACAAACAAATCACTTGTAACAAAAAAATAAAAATTACTCCATCATTTTCAATCTTCTATTCAAATTAATAATTAAAAACAAATCTTCGAGAACATGGAACTGATTTATTTTAGGATTGATTACATATACTATCCTGATATTTAGGGGACATGTCCATGATCAGCCCACTCGTGGGCGCAATTCCAAAATCTCCAGACTAGCAAAATATAAAATGTAGGAACTGGGATAGGAATCTATATATATATAATATATATCAACACTATTTTTTAATTTCATATTATAATTATGCAATTTTCAGGCTAATATATATGTGTGTGTGTGTATATATATATATATATAATTGCCGTTAAACCCCCTATGATCAATAAGGAATAAGGAGGTTCTTGTTTGGATTGTTCTCTTTGCATTCATGTAGCTAGCTAGCCCATACAATAGCATGGATATAACTAAAAGCCAACAAACTTTTTCTTTATTTATTGTTTTTTTTTATAGCCCATACATCTATACATGGATGACAAATTTCCAGGAGCCCTTATGGAGCCCAATCGCTAGGCAAATGAAATAATACTGATTAATTATATAAATATTAAGTTCTGTGACATTAAAACTCTGCAATAATTTCACCAAAAAAAAAAAAACTCTGCAATAAAAAAGTACTGGATAACAATCAATGTAGAACAACTGACTTTCAGCACTTAAGTTTGTCACCTAGAACATGGAAAGGCCACATGAATTAGGTGCCTTAATTTTAGAGCAAAAGTGGAGGCATTGTCTCTCTCTGGATTTAGTCTGCAACAGAATTTGAGGATGGGCTAAGTGGGGAAATTGTCGCATGATATACTAAATAAATAGCTTGTATACATCTGTTCCAGGAAATTAAAGCTTTCAGTAATGCTCAAATAACAAGTTTAAGCGGATTATATGATAAGGTTTAGGTAGCGGATGTCTGTAAATCTAATCTACCTGCAAAACCTGTTTTATTGTAAATTTTTTTGTACATTTCATGTATTTATTAATGTAGACATTTGATTTATTATTTATTAATGTAGAGTTAAAATGACACCCCGAGTGACACCATGTGTGACGTGGCGTTAGCGCCCGCAACCACGGGAGCCATTGCGCGTACTTCGAGATACACACGCGCGTGTTATGCATCTGAAATTATTTTGCACACACTCATTTTTACGTGATACATGTGTGCCACGTCACAGGGGTGTCACTTAAGATGCCATTAGAGTGTCATTCTAACATTTTCCTATTTAAATAGTATGAGTTTTAGTTTTAATTGTAATTTATTATGTAGATAATTATTTAATGAGTAGTTTTTTTTTGACAAATTTATCGAGTAGTTAATTGATGCTAATGTTATTAGGGTTTGGGACAAGTATAGATAAGTTTGGGGAGACTGGATTCAACTCTTGTTGAATGAAAGAAAAATAAAATAAACAACTGTGGGTATTTGACATAAAAAAGATTTTAAACTCACCAAAACAAAAGAAAGAAAGATTTTGAACATCTTCAGAGGATACCCAGCTTGTTAACGTCCTACTATTAGGAATGACTTAGTTTGTGATTCTATGCTTAAGGAAAACTCTATGGATATGGCTATTAGAAAAGTAACTCTTATCAAAAATAAATAAATAAAAAATTATGAGCACGGCGTAAGGCACCTCAAAATGCTTCTTCACATAAAATGCATATAAATTGGCTTACCATACCTATAGGGCCGCCCAAGATTATTTACCAGTTCGATTAGTCGCCAATGCTGAGAATGGTGGGGAATTTGTGGCTGTTAATCAATAGGATGTACTGTTATTCTAATTTCTTTCCATAATGCAAAAGATTGCATTGCGATTTACTAGAAGCAGAGGGACAATTAGCAGCGACTGTCAAATTGTCAAATTGAATTTCCTTTAGGCCCTGTTTGATTACAAAGAAAATGTTCCGTAAGAAAAGAATATTTTCTTAAGAAAGTTTTCCTTGGTAAATGTTCAAAAGAAAATTTTTCTATATGTATTTAATTGCACTATAAGAATTTTTTCCCTTAAAACTCACCGACAACAAGTTTTGAAATAAATATGAAAACTTACCATATATATTAAATATATTAATTCACATATTTAAAATATAAATTTAATGTGTCTTAATATGGAAACTCAAATTTTCTCAATAGAAAACTCAATTCGTCCACCATAAGAGGTGGAAAAATATATGAGTCTTAATATGAAATATTGGCAATTGTGAGAAAATGTTCCGCGAGAAAATTTTGACTATCAAACGCATGAAAATGTCATTTTCTCATGAAAATTGTCATTTTTCTTAGAATATTTTCCTTTTCCATTCAATCAAACATGGCCTTAAAAAAATATATCAAATTCTATTACTCTTATGTTAATTCCAATAATATTATTACACGTAAAAATAATTAAAAGGAACAAAAATGAGAAATCTAATAATTTTTCAATAGTTGATACCTAACCTCTAAGTTTTAAGTTAGCAATTCTTATAAAAGAAATTGAAATAAAAACCTTTTTATTAACATAAATGGGAGTCGAGCTCACAATCTCCCAAAGCCTGACTTTTGACAAGCGACGCATATACCATCTCACCAGAGATGCATTAGCTAATAAAAAAGCCCTTTTAAATTACGTCTTAAGACAACTTTCATGTTAGATGCAAGTATAAAGAAAAACAAATTTTTATAACATTTTTTGAATGTTATACCCCAAAACAATTTTTTTAAGGTTAAAACATCTATTTCTCAAATAGCGAAATTAGTGTCTGAAAAGACTCTAGACTCTGAAAATATATGCCTCAAATAAATTTATTTTATAAATCTACCCAAAAAAAGATATATAAAAATGTCAAGCTTAAGTTTATATAAAATATTGATAACAATATGTTTATCTCCGGACAACTATATACAACAATAACAATATAGCCTCAGTCCCAAATTAATTGGTGTCGACTACATGGATCAAACTTTTTTATTGTGCTCGATTAAGTGCAATTGATGGTGAGCTTTTCAAACCATTCAAATCCCTCCTAATTAATGCATCTCAAGTTAACTTTGGTATGCCCCTACCTCATCGAATTTCTACAGTTTCTATTGAGTCAAGTTTTCTAGTTGGGGCATTTGTAGGCCACCAAACCACCGCAACCGCTTTTCCTTAATCTTTGTATCAATTGGTGCTACTCCTACTTGTCTTTGAATTTCTATATTTCTTATTCTATCTTTACGAGTTTTACCACACATCCACCTAAGCATCCTCATTTTTGCTACGTTCATTTTATGTAATTGTTGTTGTTTTACCACATAACATTCACTTCCATAGAGCATAACTGGCCTAATTGCGGTCCTATAAAACTTTCCTTTTAACTTAGTATGAACATTTCTATTACAAATCACCCATGTTGCACTCCGCCATTTCTTCCATCCAGCTTGAATTCTATGTGTGACATCATTCTCAATGTTACCATCATTTTGTATAATTGATCCTAAGTATCTAAAGTGGTTTACCTTAAGAACTTCTACTTCCCCTAATTTTACCACTCCGTCATCTCGATGTCTAGTGTTTCTAAACTCACAGCGCATGTATTCGATTTTCGTCCTACTCAACTTAAAGCCTTTAGATTCTAATGTATTCCGAACAACTATATGAATTTAGTAATTTAGTTGAATTTGGTAATTTAGTCGATCTAACAAACTTTATCTAAACATCCCAGTAGTCGACCCCAATTAATTTGGAACTAAAGTTACGTTATTTTTGTTGTTGTTATTGTATTACAACTTAAAGAAAGCAACTCACATTGCTATAAAGTCCAAACTAATAGCTTATTCTAATTCTAACATCTTAAACTCATTTTTTCAAACCTAATGCTCAACTTTTGTACACACCACCTCCTTTAACGCATACGAGGGCTTCGGCGAGAATTTTAACGACACGAAGAGACGATGCATACATCTTAGGGAATCAAGAAAATCACAAATCTGAACACAAGGCAGTAAGAAAAGACATTCCAACTATTGCACCATATATTTAAGGAAAGAGCAGTTCACTGTTTTATAGTCTACACAACAAAGCATTCAAGCATTGGCATGTAACACGTATATAAAAAGAGAAACTTGTCTTCTTAAGAGTGTAGGATTCAGAACTTTCCATTCTAATCAGATCGGATGATACATTCGCACGTATTGCCCGGAGAAAGACCTTAAGTCAATCAATAAAATGGAAGGAAAGGAACCCTCCTCACTATTAACGGGCACACATTGCACTAACCCATGGCGTACTTCTGGGTCCAGCTCCTTGCAGTGCCTTCGTACTTGCTCCGGTCTGTCTTGTACATGTGAGCTATCTCCGGCACCAAAGGATCATCAGGGTTGGGGTCCGTCAAAAGAGAACAAATAGAAAGCAAGACCTGTAAAATAAAGACAGAGACCCTTCCCACCCGCTTAAATGACAGAAGTAAATGAAGTAAAGGGTTTACTTGGTTCATGAAATATCATGATTTATGAAATATCCAAAAAATTTCAAAACTTAAACCATCTGAAAGTGGGACGTATCGAGATATCGATCTACCACATTAAAATGCAGAATTAAAACTTCATAGTTGGATTATGGGACCCCAAGGATCTTATAGGGGAGCTTTGTACCAATGCAAAAAATCGCTCCATAGGTAATTCCTCAGATGTAATTCTTTCTACCATGTTTCATATTTTTCTACCAACAAAAAAAAGTATGCGCACCATTTCCATAAACGTACAGTTACGGAAGTTGAGGTTACAATAGCCCCATTCACCAAGTTGATGGAATCTAGAGGAGTTCTGTGCATGGTGAGATTTAAAGGACTCTAACCTGACCCTTTTCCAACCAACGTGACAGCCCAAGAACACCAGATACAAGTTCTACTATAAGTTAAGAGGCCAACCAATGGTCCAAGATTTTACGTTTCGACTCCTTAGTAGCAACAAATAAGCATAGCATAATTGATTAATATGAATATATAAATAAGAGATGGAACAATAACCTTGGAAATGGTCAAAGCAGGGCTCCACTGCTCCTTCAATATGTCAAGGCAAATGCTGCCATTGCTGTTGATATTTGGGTGAAAGACCTTAGTCCTGAATGCAACCTGCAACACCAATCAAATTGTCACGAGGTTGGTGCAATAGAGGAATGAGGCAAGTTGAAGTTGGATTTTAAAGTTTATCGTCACATTAGATACGAAAAGCTGAAAGTCATTGGATTATAACCCTTGAACTTGTTTAACGTTGAATTATGAAATGTGAAAACAAAAACCACCTGACATGAATAACACAAAATAAAGAAAAGTTGGTTTAAAATGTTTAATGTGCTCATTTGGTGAGATTCATAATATCAATTTCCAATCAGTTAGTCGCTACTCACCACAATTTCATGGACCAAAAGGAGTAAAAAGATAATAATTGCCTAGCAACCACCAAGATGTTGCACCTAGGCAATTTCCATAACTGTCGTCAAGGCCACCCCAACAAAGTTTTTTCTTTAGAAAAAAAAAAGAGCCTGACAAACCTCCAAGACGTTGATGATGGAAATCTTTTAGAAAAATTTGTCCTTCAGGAGTGATTTAGAATTTAGGAGGAAGTGAATTTATTAGTTTTTTGTATACTCGATTACTGGTGCTGGTGCTTGTATTTGGAGAATCCGAACATGGAAATCCTTGAACTAAATAGTATTAAGAACATTTATTGATTTGATTATTGGTACACACTCAATATGCATACTTTGTTTGAGTTATATGTGAGGGATCAGACATATAGGTATAAACCAATGTTTTCGATGCGGCGAGGCGGTGTAGCCCCGCCTAGTTGAGGCGGGGCCTAGGTGGGGGGAAAAAATATATAGCTAAACCTCCCTAAGAAATAATTTAATTTATTTAGAGACCCCTCGATAGTAAGGGGCATACTTTCTCACCTACACATTCTCATCACCATATTTTCAACTCCAACTTTTTTCACACATTTTGAAATAAAAATTTTCAAAAAAATAAATAAATAAATAAATTTTTTCAATAAAAAAAAATATTGTATAATAATTAATTTCAGGCCCATCGCCTGCCTTATTAAGGGCTAGGTGGTGGAAACCCCCAAAGGCCTAAGGCGGGGCCTACAAAAATTAGGCCCAATTACTATTGGACTACAACAATGACCTACTTTAAATCTATCTATTTTCTTTAGCTACAAATGAATTATTTAGAGAAGAAGCACCCTTTCACCAATCTTCGAAAACAAATGAGACATTCAAATTTCAAAGTTGTTCAAACTATCAAGTAATTAAACTTATGAGTCATATTATTAAACTTTGGATGAAGATAATTGACATTAGGCTAAGAAGGGAACATCAATATTGGAGAATCAATTTGGCTTCATGCAAAGAAGGTCCTCTGAGGAGGCGATTTTCCTTATAAGAAAATTGATGGAAAAATAATATAGAGAAAAGAAAAAGGATCTTCTTATGAAATTTGTAGATTTCGAAAAACAAATATGAAAGTGTGATTAGTGATGTTCTTTGGGCCTAGGCCATCTTATAAAGCCCAAGCCCGACCAGAATATAAGCTACTAATAATATATTTTAAAATAATGATGCTTACCATTTGAGCTGCATCTCTCTCTTGCACAACAAATGCATATATAATATATGGATAGAAATACAAATGGCGTTGAAAAAAGTAGACAGAAGAATTTATGAAATAAATAAATAATTTATTTTTTATATTTTTTGATAAATATATATGGGCTTGAAGGGCCAAGCTTGAGCTTGAGCCAATGTATAGGAATGCATATATGTGGTGTCTTGGGTATCGACTAAGGTTCTTTTCAAATCTAATACATTTAAGGGGTTCCCGATTGCCATGGCATGAGTATATATTAAGGCTCCATTATAGAGTTATATATATGTACATATATAAATCAAGCACAATGGAAGAGTTTGATCCATATAGTTGACCCCAATTAATTTGGGGCTGAGTACACACACAACTGACTTCAAATTGTCAGGCGTTCAAAAGAAGCAACAAAGTAAGAAAAGGAAACACGATCAAACTAGAAAAACACATCTAACAAAAATACCTTTGGAGGCTTGAAAGGATAATCTGGAGGAAAATGAATAGTAACTAGAAAGACACCCCCTGCATAAGGACTGTCAGGAGGACCCATTATTGTCGCTTGCCAATGAAACATGTCTTCAGCAACAGGGCCTGGCAAAATTTGGCATGAAAATAAAACCAATAAATTTACACTAGCTCATAAATTTCTAGTGTTTCTATATAAAACAAAGATTTATGCAACGCAACCTACTTCAAAGAATTTGATTTCAACACTTTGACCCAATCAAAAAATAAAATCAATATACTACTTAAATCGATGCCTGCACAAATTTATATTTTGGAAAAGCTACAACTGCATGGTAAGCAAAGCTTCATTAAACCAACTACACTCTATTCATTTTTCTTTAAGAGTGGGATTCAAAGCGTGTGCAATGTAATGTCAGAGTAAAGAAGCACAAGGGGCATGAGGACATTAAATCAGGTTTTTGGCACAATAGCAATAGCAATAGCTTTAGTTGAATCATAAAGTTCGAGCCCAGAAAATAACCAACACGTTCAATGCAAATAGAATAGTGACAATAATAATTCTACTTTTCCAAATCCAGAAAATATATTAAATTCTTTATTTTGGAATCACCCTGAGTGTGTTTAGGCCCCAAAAACTTACATCTTGATATGTGTTGAGAGAGAGCATGCTCAATCAGATTTTCATATCTTTCTTTTAGCAAAGATGGCGAGAATTCTTGATTTTTAAACCTCCAATGGAGCAGTATAAGTCTTATAGAAGTACAATAAAGCAATAAAATATAGCAGAGTGATCATCAAAGATGATTTGGTTGAAGCATA
The DNA here is from genome assembly GCA_039657325.1 of Stephania cephalantha. Taxonomy (NCBI): domain Eukaryota; kingdom Viridiplantae; phylum Streptophyta; class Magnoliopsida; order Ranunculales; family Menispermaceae; genus Stephania; species Stephania cephalantha. The sequence continues at coordinate 13,819,463 of CM077577.1, forward strand.
GAATAACACAAAGTGCACCATCTCGGTTTGTCTTGAAAAATGAAGGATTTTGGTGACAAGAGGAAATAAAAAATTATAGGTTGGCTTCAAACTCCTTCATTAAAGTAATTATAAATAGGGACTAAGAGATAAATTTCATATAAAGCACTATCAGACAAAGGGGCTTCTCTATCCCCGTTTCTTTTCATCGTAAAGGTGAATGTGTGGCTAAAGAAATGCTTGTGGTGAAAGGCTTGGTTGTAATCTGCCAAAGAAAGATTCATTTGCCCAATTTTACACAAACACTAACTTATTTCTATTGAGGGAGACATAAGTTGTATAATAAGGTTAAACAAGTAAACGACATTTGAAAAAAGTCTCCTATTGGGTGTCAAGTTTAAAGGTTAGTAAGGATAAGAGTCAATTAGTTGGTACTAACATCTCCATATCTTAATTGGCAAATGAATTGGGAGAAAAAATTTACATCCGTACTGCTTCTTTTCTTTTAAAATCGCAGAATACAACATATTTTCTTTTTATTCGTTAAGTAGGGTATTCTGTTTTTTGAGAAGACGTCAATCATTGTAGTGTGTATTTTGTGTGATAGCCTCACACGAAATAGCGCATTCTCCGAATGCGCTATTTGTGTGACACAAGATGTCCACGTGGATACGTACACGTGGACACCTCACTTACACGAACGGCGCATTCGCTGAAGCCATTCGTGTAATGGCCCAATTGGCCATTCTTGCATGGCCAATTTGGCCATTCTAGGAACGGCCCAATTGGCCATTCTTGCAAAATTAGGCTATTTTTACAATGACATAAGGGCAGAGAATATATTCTTTGCCTGCCCAAAAACAAACAATATATTCTCTACCGATAAATCGCAAAACAGTAAGTGGGTGGTAGAATGTAATTAGAGAATTAAGAGTGTTGGTCCGTGAGAAGTTAGTGTGTGTTAAAAGAGGGAGAGGAGGGAGTTGGTTTGTGAGAGTGAGAAGGAGGAGTTCGAGTGACAGAGTTGAGTGTGAGAGGGAGAGAGAGTTGGGTCGCGAGAGGGGAGAGAGAGAGAGAGAGAGAGAGAGAGAGTTGGGTCTGTGGGAGGGAGAGTTTGGTCCAGAGAGAAAAAATAGAGTGTGGGAGTTGGGTTCAGAGAGAGGAAGTGAGAGTTTACTCTTTCTCAAAAGGAGTAATTCATGTATTCATGTAATTATCCAATGTAAACCAATTCATCCTTTCGGGAAGGTGCCATTCATACATGGCTTCTACTCAATGACGCCTTCTCAAAACACACAATACATTACTTTTGTAATTTTAAAAAACTATCCCTATTTGTTGAATATTAAAAGAAAACAACATTACTATTTGAATTAGCCCGAATTGGAATGTTTGATGAGGAGTAAGCTCATGGCTAATATCTTAACTTAGGTTTAACTCTACCAATAATAAAAACAAAGATTCAATCCCAAATTAGTTGGGGAGAGCTTAACATATCAATCACTTCCTTTCAACTCTAGGTGGCAATTCCACCAAGATAAACTCTAGGAGACATTTATGCCAAAACCCGACTTTGGGACCAACATATAAGTACATCAAGCAGCCTAATGGGTGGAAAAAAAAAAGAAAAAAAAAAACGTTTTTTTATCCCAAGGAACAAGGCTTATGCTAATCAAGAACTCTCTATTCAAGATTCCTTTTGGAACAACCAGATTGAGAAGATATGATCTTTTCCTTTGGCATTATTCAAGAGAGGATCATACATCTCAATTACGGATCAAAAATTCGACTTTGCCTATAACTTTGCACGCGTAAAATATAGAATTAATTCCGAGAAGTGCAATTTGATGTAGGGAATTCTTGTAAAATCTTTGACATGATAGAGAAGGGTAAATAACTTCATCTAAGTGTTAGAGAACATTCAAATTTTTAATTTTCTCAAAACACATTAGAAAGCATGTTTGTTTTATTACAACATTAGAAAGCATGTTGTTTATAATATTCCTTTTTTTTTCACTCTATACTTGATCTTAAGTTTATTATCTTCAATTTCGATAGGTTTGATCATTATGGATATCATTTCTTTCTTCAACGCAATATTTTAGAATCCATTTCTTATAAATGAGAATGAGTTTTGGTCTTTTATCTTCTAACTTGTCTTCATTCTCTAAGAATATTTCACTTTTCCTTCGACTAACATTAAAATTTGTATATCCTATCATTACTCTATAACTTTGATGGAAGTTTCGTAAAATTTCGTTTATATCTAATTCTTAATAGATGGTCCAAAATTCTAATTAATTCGGCTAATTTTTTCGAACTTTGAAGAATTTTCATTCCATTTTATGACCTACTAGTTCACAAATTGTTCAAATGCCCACAAATTCAGGTGAATGATCGATACCAGAACTTTAGCCAAAGCATCTCTGGTGAGATGGTAGATGCATCACTTGCCAAAAAGCAAGGTTTGGAGAGGTCGTGAGTTCGACTCCGACTTAAATCAAAAAAAAAAAAAAAAAAAAATCGATACGAGAACTTTAAATGGTCATGGATAGTCCCTAGTGCACATCATGCATTGTGCATACGGATAATTAAAAGTTGATATGGTTTTCCATTTTGGATGTACTAGAGTAGCATTACTGTTTAAGGTCATGGATAGTCCCTAGTGCACATCATGCATTGTGCATGCGGATGATTAAAAGTTTATATGGTTTTCCATTTTAGACGTATTAGAGTAGCATTACTGTTTAAGGTTCCTAGAGATGATCTTTGATAGGTACTAAAACAAAAAGGGTTGCATGCTCAACACATAGATACTTTTAAAAATATAAGATTGAGTGAAACCAAGTATAAAAGAGTTGGAGGAATCGCAAAAATAAATAAATAAATAAAATTCAATTAATATATGACAACACCAAAGATCCACAAGTCCACATCTCCTTGATTTAAACATGGATGAACTAACTATAAATATTCAAGAAGACATATCATGGAGTATGCTACTTCCAAAAAATTTTGTTTCAATTATAGCAATTGAATATAAAATCAGACCAAGAATCGTACACTAAGAAAATCAAATCGTGAATGACAATTTATGCCCTATAATATTACATATGTAAAATTAATATATGTAAAACATGCATACCTAAGAACAATAGGTACGTAATGTGTGTATGGGTGTGTTGAAGTGTTTGTATATCAATACAATAATATACGTGAACGTTAAATATAAGTTAACATGAGACAAAGTCAACATGAGACAAAGAAAACTCACATATTTAAAAAAAGGGTCAAGTTATTGTTATTAACTTATGAATAAGTAGTCTTCTTTTTGGGTCTTAAGGTTAGAAGTGAATTTTCATATTGGACCTTTTTTTGTCAAAATTGTCTAATTCAGTTGCTTTTTTTGGTTCAAGAAAATCTGAAAATATACCTAAAAAGAAGAGGCAATGGCCACATGCAGTGGCTCTTGCCTTTTGATTTTCTACAAAGAATATGGACAGCTTTTTTTTAAAGCAAGAACATGAGCAATTTAGTTACAGTTTTGTCCTCACTTTCTTAATTTGAAAAGTTAGTCCTACAGGAATGCGAGTCTTTTTTAAAAAAAGAGAGCATAGCCGAACCATGGCGAAATTCCATATATGCCCCTTTCAAACTTCTCCATCTCCAAAATTATCCTCATCTTCTTTATCCCTCAAGCAACCACGAACCATTTACAAAATGTGAAGAAAGAAATGCTATGTCGTACGTCTCCATTTTAGAAATCTTTCAATCCAAGAAGATAGCGTGATCCACCCACGAGATGTTTCTGTTAGGAAGTTTTCTAAAGTTTATACAAGAAAGGGCAAGAAAGGGCCCACTTCCAAGCAAGGTTCGAAACTTCGACTTCGCCTATGACTTCGCTCACTTAAAATTCGGAATTAATTCGAGGAAGTTAACTTTGACGATGGAAGTTTGACAAAAAATCGTCGGTGTAGGGAAGTTTACAAAATTTCACTTTAAATGCTAGAAAACTCAAGTTTCTTCGTAGAGATGCTAGAAATATACTTAATCATACAACAATGTATAAAACTCATGTCACCGAAGGATATTCCAAATTTTAAGTATATTTCTAGCATAGTCGAAGTTTTAGTTGAAGTTTTAGTCGAAGTTTTCGTCGAAGTTTTAGTCGAAGTTTTTGTCGAAGTTTGCTCAACTTTCACGAAACATAACAATTTTACTTCATGTTTTGTTAACTTCCATCAAAGTTTTTGAAGTTTAGTCGAAGTTAGCAAAAGTTGAGTCAAATTTTTGCAATTTTTCTACTGCCTCTGAATTTTGCTTCGCTCACCTCAAAATCGACAAACTTCGCCCGAACTTCGGCAAAGTTTGTCGATTTTTTAAACCTTGCTTCCAAGTAAATACAAGTAGTAGGTGGTTCATAGAGTTCAGCCAGGCTGGCATGAATAGGTATAATGAGTCAATATTGTGTGTCAAGTTGCATAGAGAGTATGAGTTAGGATGGGAGTATATAGTGTGTCACTGTTGATGTAAAGGGTCTCGATTAATTCATTTCCTGGGTAGACATTCTTGTCTAGGTGAGAAGGAGAGAGTCTCTCCATTCTCTGGGGTTGCTAAATCTCATCTCTCAGTGCTACATTATCCTTTTTTCATCTGATCATCAATAAAATTTTCCTTTTCCTCTCTATCTCGACCTCTGGTTTTGGTATCTTAACATTGGTATCAGAGCAAGAAAACGATATGGCGTTGAAGGTTGATGTTCGCTCGGATGGAGTAGAGTCGAAGTTGAGGAGGGTCCAAGAACTTGAAGGGGCGATTAAGGGCTTGCTATCAGAGTTTCAAGGTCAGTTTAAGACCCAGATCCAAAACCTATCTCAGCGGATGGAGGAGTTGTTCAGACAACAACGAGACGACTTCAAATCTCCTCAGATTGGCTCGTCCAGTGGTACCAAACCTTCAGACCCACCAAATCTGGGGTTGGGAAAGGGGATCGCGGTGGTAGACGACAAAGATCAGACGGTTAAGGCTTACCGATCCGGTCCCGACATCATGAAGATAAAGATGCCCACGTGCGATGGCAGTGAACTTCTCGTGTGGCTCAATCAGGCGGAGCATTACTTTGCCCTTCATGAGATGTCGGAGATCTCAAAACTCCGAGCGGCTCGAATCTGTTTAATCGGTGAGGCACAAATTTGGTTACAGACGGAGGAGCTAGATCGACCATTTGAGAGTTAGGAGGAGCTCAAAACCCAGCTCTGTCTGCGGTTTACAGAGGCGGATCCTTCGTGCTATGTCAACAATTTTTTTTAATCAAACAGACCTCCACCATCAAGGAGTATAGGGAGAGGTTTGAATTGTTAATGTTACTGCAGGAAAGGTTGTCTGAGCGCCACAAGATCGTTGTCTTCATCAATGGCTTAGTCAATCGCATCCGGTCGGCGATCATGGTGGATCCACCGACAACACTGAATGCGGAGATAGCACGTGCGGGCCGGTTGGAGAAGAAGATCAATGAGGATGATGCAAATGGGCCTGGAGTGACCAAAGCCCAACCCACACAGTCTGGATCTAGCGGCAGATCCGAGTCCAGGGCGCCAGCGTGGGTTTCACACACTATTTCTGGGCCCAATAAGGAGTCCCGAGGAGCCCAATCAAAGTCTCTTATTACTGTGGGCCACGGGAGTAAGACGAGCCCGAGCTCTTCTGGGTCCACAAGCCCAAGCACGCCTCACACAGGCACTCCGAATGTGTCCCCTCCTAAGCACAAGTGTCTCACCGAATCTGAAGCTCATGCCAGGAGAAAGCAAGGCTTGTGCTAGCAATACGACGATAAGTGGTTCGTGGGACACAGATGCGCCAAGATAGTCCTGAACGTGATGTTGGTTAGTGATGATGACGATGAGGACTCGATGGAGTCTCCTACTGAAGTGACACAGACCCATCCGGAGCTAGCCCATATGGAACTCTCGGCTCATGCCATTGATGGTATCCCTAATCCTCTCACCATTAAGGTCAAAAGCGAGGTACTAGGGCGGGAAGTGGTGATTCTAATTGATAGTAGGGCATCACATAACTTTATTTCCCCAGCTGCGGTGAGTACTTTAAATCTTCCACTAATTCCTACAGCTAATTACTATGTTACCTGGAAGATTTAAAATGTAAGAGAACAAAAAAAAATTAACAAAAACTTTCTAGCGTAGAATAAGAAATGAGAAACGAGAAAAAATATAGGTATATAAGCTATTATATATATTTTATTACACATATATGAGCATATGTGCATCAAGTTTTAGACACTTTTTGCCGAGTCCCCGTGTCCTTAAATTAAAGAATAGGTGGGTCCGACCTTTAGACACATACCCGCACCCGACACTCGCACTCGAGTCTAGGTAACATAGGCTGATTATGGAGTGTTTGTAGGTAGAGGGGCTCGATTGCCAGGACAAGGAGTCTGCAAAGGGGTTTGCGTGACCTTCCAAGGCATCAACGTAATCCTTGATTTCTACCCAATTGGGATGCGCAAGCACGATTTGGTTTTGGGGATGAAGTGGTTGAAAACCATTGGCGTTACTACAATTGATTGGCAGAATCTCACATTAACGTTCACTTCTGGGGGTCAAGAAGTTACAATCGCAGGAGACCCAACGCTTCATCGCGAGTTGGTGTCTTGTAAATCATTATGACGTACCTTGGATAGAGTGTTTGGGAGTTTTTTGGTTGAGTGTTATAATTTTGAGGCCTTAGAGGGAATAGATCAACCTACGGGGTTGGATCCAGCTCATCCAGTTTATACTGGATAGTTACTCCTCACTATTTTAGGTTCCGTCGACTTTGCCGCCGATCAGGGAGTGTGACCACGCCATTGTGCTGAAAGAGGGCTCCGAACCTGTCCATGTTCGACAGTACTGCTACTCGCATATTCAGAAAGCCGAGATCGAGAAGATGGTCACCGAAATGCTTGAGACAAGGATCATCCAGCCTAGTAACAGTCCATTCTCCAGTCTAGTATTGCTAGTTAAGAAGAAAGACGAAAGTTGGAGGTTTTGCATGGATTACCATGCTCTTAACCGTGTGACGATGCCTGATCGATTCCCAATTCCCAAAATTGATGAACTTTTAGACGAACTTCAAGGGGCTAGCATCTTTTCCAAGCTTGACTTGCGTTTCGATACCATCAAATCAGTGCGAAGGCGTCAGATGTTTATAAAACAGCCTTTCGCACACATGATGGTCATTTCGAGTGTTTGGTTATGCCCTTTGGCCTCTCCAACGCTCCAGCTACTTTTCAATCCTTAATGAATACCATCTTCAAAGGGATGTTACGACGATTTATTCTTGTCTTTTTCAACGACATACTTGTGTATAGTGCCACAATGACAGACCACTATGGCCGTGTCCAACATGTCCTCTCTGTCTTAAATTCACATCCTTTTTTTTCAATATGAAGAAATGTTGCTTTGCTTGTACTAATCTGGAATATCTTGGTCATATCATTTCTGGCGAGGGGGTACGAGCTGATCCAAAGAAGGTTCGAGCCATGGACTTATGGTTCATTCCAACATCCACTAAGGAATTGCGGGGGTTCCTTGGGTTCATGGGGTACTATCGTCGTTTCGTCAAAGATTATGGCAAGTTAGTGCTCCTCTTCTGTTGCGTAAGGATTCTTTTGTATGGTCGGATGAGGCGACCTTCGCAGTACAACAATTGACGCAAGCTATGAAAGTTGTCCCTCCCTTGGCTCTTCCTAACTTTCATGCCTTGTTCGTCATTGAGATTGATGCTTCGGGGGTCGGAGTTGAGGCAATGTCGTCACGATTTGACTGTCACATTGCTTTCTTTAGTCAAGCTCTCTCCATTCGGGCTAGGAGCAAGTCGGCCTACGAAAGGGAGTTGATGGCCATCGTTTTAGCAGTGCAAAAATGGTGGCATTACTTACATGGGCGCAAGTTTGTAGTCCGAAAAGATCAACATAGTTTGAAATTTCTCTTGGAACAACGGGTTGTGGCCCCGAAATATAAGCCTTGGTTAGTCAAGCTTCTTGGTTTCCAATTCGAGATTCACAATAAACCAAGCTCCGGTAACCAAGCGGCGGATTCTTTATCTCGGTTTCCCTTCGAGGCTACACTCTCTTCGATCATGGTATCTTCCTTAGCAGATTCAACAGTCAATACTCAAGAAATTCTGGCAGACCCTTTCTTGGAGCCCATTTACACTGGCCTTCAACAAGGAACTCTTACCAAGCCGGGCTGGACAGTCCATAGGGACAAACTGTTGTTCAAGGGACGAGAGGTACTCTCTGCTTCTTCGGTGGTGAAACCAAAGTTGTTGGCTGAATTTCATTCCTCGCCCACAGGTGGTCACAGCAGCTTCCTTAAAACCTATAAGCGACTCCTTACTGAATGTTTTTGGGTGGGTTCGAAGAATGATGTGAAACTGTTTGTCGGCACAACAAATGCAAGACCCTTTCTCCTAGTGGACTGCTCCAGCCTTTGCCGGCAGGTGTATGGGAGGACATAACCATGGATTTCATTGAAGGTCTCCCTGTTTCTTGAGGATTCAATTCCATCCTAATCGTCATTGATAGACTTAGTAAGTATGCACACTTTCTCCCTCTGCACCAACCCTTTACTGCTCGCACCGTGGTTGATGTTTTTGTGAACGTAGTAGTGAAACTCCATGGGTTCCCTAATTCTATTGTCTCGGACCGCGACAAGGTGTTCCTTAGTAACTTCGGGTGCGAATTATTTCGCCTACAGCAGACACAATTACAACGCAGTTCTGCCTATCACCCGCAAAGTGATGGCCAAATATAAGTGGTCAACCGTTGTGTCGAGACATACTTGCTATGTTTCATCCATCAACAACCCAAGGACCGGTCGGAGTGGTTGCATTGGGCAGGGTATTGGTACAATTCATCTTTTCACACTTCGTAGCAATGCTCTCCTTTTAAAGTCCTCTATGGTCGTGAGCCTCCTCCCTGGTGCCCTATGGTTCTTCCCCTATGTCCAATAATGTTGATTTGGATTCTTTACTTCAAGCTCGTGATTTAATCTTGTTTGAAGTCCGAGATCAATTGACACTAGCTCATAACCGAATGAAACAACAAGCCGACAAGCATCGTCGCGAGTTGTCCTTCGTGGTGGGCGATTTAGTATATCTCAAGTTACGGCCTTAGAGTCAACACGCAGTTGCGCGCCGCACCAACATGAAGTTGAGTCCAAGGTTTTTTGGTCCATACCAATTGCTTTGGAGCGCGTCGGGCCCGTTGCTTATCGTCTCGCCTTACCCCCATGTTCATCCATCCACAATGTTTTTCATGTCTCTCAGTTGCGCCCCGTTGTGGGTAACATTCAAGCTTCTTCTGAGCTGCCTCCCTTTTCCCCTGACTCGGTGATGGTGATTGTGGAACCCGAGAGTGTGCTGGCCTATCGTTCGTTAACGGCAGGGACCGAAGTTCTGATTAAATGGGCGCGTCTGCCGCCTTCTGATGCTTCGTAGGAGTTGGTTCGTCATGTGAGTCTTTTCCTTCTTTCCACCTTGAGGAGAAGGTGGTTGTCCAAGTAGGGAGTAATGTTAGGAAGTTCTCTAAAGTGTATACAAGAAAGGGCAAGAAAGGGCCCACTACCAAGTAAATACAAGTAGTAGGTGGTTCAGAGTGTTCAACCAAGCTGGCATGAGTAGGTCTGATGAGTCAATATTGTGTGTCTAGTTGCACAAACAGTATGAGTTAGGATGGGAGTATATAGTGTGTCACTGTTAATGTAAAGGGTATCGATTAATTCATTTCCTGGGTAGACATTTTTGTCTAGGTGAGAAAGAGAGAGTCTCTCCGTTCTCTGGGGTTTCTAGATCTCATCTCTCAGTGCTGTATTCTCCTTTTTCATCTGATCATCAATAAAATTCGCCTTTTCCTCTCTATCTCGACCTCTGGTTTTGGTATCTTAGCAATTTCATGGGTCAAGTCAATCCAACTTGTACAATTCAAAGCAAGAATCTTATGAATTCGACAACCGTGTTTCTAATATACGAAACAAGAGATGGAGTGTATAAAAAATTAGAACTTTAGACGAATAAGTTAAAGTCTAAAGGCTTTAAGTTTAGTAGGGTGCGATCGAACACTTGCAATGTGAGTTCACAAATAGTAGAGATCAAGATAATGAAGTAGTTAAATTTGAAGCAAAAATTCCTAAAGTGGACTATTTTAGATATTTTTGATCAATCATACAAATGAAAGGTAATATTAAGGATGTCGTTACACCGAATTTAAAATGGATGGAAGAAATGGAAGAGAAAAACGGGTGTGATACGTGACTGAAATATCCCTACTAAAAAGAAATTTTATAAGATCACATTAGGGCTTTAATGCATTACGACAGTGAATGTTGGCGGTAAAGAAACAACAAATACCGACATACATAAAGTGAGTGTAACAAATATGAGGATGTTGAGATGAATGTGTGGTAAACTTGTAAATTTAGAATAAAAAATACAAAGATTCAAAGAAGAGTAGGAGTAGCACCAACAAATGCAAAAGTTAGGAAGGCAGCTGTGGTGGTTTGGACACTTCCAAAGGTATGCAAATTCCCTAGTTAGAAAACTCAACAAAATAGAAACTGGAGAAATTCAACATATATGGGTAGACCTATAATAACTTGGCCCCTTGGATGCATTAATTGGAAAAGATTTTAAAAATCATGAAAACACACAATCAAGTATCAACAACTTCAAACCAAGCTGAGTGGAAACATTTGATGCAAGTAGCGCTTTGTTTTTGTTTTTGTTGTTGCTGGTAGCTAGAAAAACTAATCGTTGCAGCCCAAGGAAATTCATAGCTTTACACTTCCCAATTTCTTTTGTTATTTTAAGAATCCCTCCTTCATTCATAGTTTCAAACCATTTTCACCTTCCTTAATCATCCCAAAATAAAAAAGACATCTTGATTGCACATTTTTTTTAGAAGCCTTACCCATTAGAAAGTAGAAGCCCCCCTAGCTTCTTAGGCTAGAATTAAGTTCACTCCTTACCTTGCACACAAAAAAGATCAAGAACTTTGGATCCAATATAAGTCCCTTCTCTCATTTCTCATTGATTCCCCTCATTCCTCTTTGCCTAAGCTAATTCAATGTGGAAAAGTGGATACTACACATTCCCTTAAAAATTAATGACTTTGAACAACCATTTACTCATAGATGATAAACACTAAGAATTTGGTACAAAGGCGTAACCCTAATAGGTTTATTATTACCTCAATGTTGAATACGTGTTTGCTCAACTAGGAGCCCATAAGTTACATCTTTCAATTCCATTTTGTCAAATAGGTTGGGAGTTGTTGGTCTTTTTCTCTAATGGTATAACGACAATGCCTCAATCTCAAATCTTCTTTATGTTGGCTAAAAAATACTGGAAGAGTTTAAAAATTTTGAAACTACATAGCATATGCCTCTAATGGAATAATTGGTTGGGATAAATTGGAGACTATTCAATGACACTAGTAAAAATTCCTTCACTTTTTTTTAACAAATCAAAAGGCTATAATCTCATTTAAATCCCAAATAATAAAATTAAGCATTAACACATAGCATGTATAGCTCGTACCTAGCCTACAAAGATTTTGCAACTTCAGGGATCACCCCTAGTCCTTCATAGTCTTGCATCCATTTTGGATATTTCAAAATTTATACTCGTTTTTTTTTTCTAATTATTACAAAATATGAACAACAAAGATTCACTAAGCCAAATCCCAATTTGTTTCTCCAGCTATATTTAGACTCAAGATTGAAGCAACTATGATAGCGAATGATATGATAAACCACAGTCAAATCAAAATGTTCTCTAAAGCCTATGAGAAGTGATAAGATTCCACACACTACTAAAAATTTAACAAAAGATTTGATCAAATTTCATAAAGACTCGTATTGTTTCAAACCAATTTCCTTCCAGTTCACAAGTCCATAAACGTGTGAATCTAATTCCTATCAATTAAGGACGATCGAATTGTTATATGATTTACGGATCCAAATTGAATCTCGATAAATATGTTAATTTTAAATGAAAAAGGAATATCACTTTGTCGTTTCGGCAATTTCTTCACATAATTGTGTCAACCCTAAAAAAACGATCATAAGAATCACATCGTCTAAACCTTTAAGGGTCATGCGCAAGTTACAAATCAAACCTACAAAAACTCCATAGATCGGTATCGTCACCAAAGTGTATGGATTCGATGAACTTGTTACTTATACCAACATTTGATATGAAATTTTGAGGCATCAATGACCTCAAAAGGCCTCCACAACACTAAAATATAATTGTCAAAATATATAATCATGATGGTGTACTTCGATAAGTCAAGTTCAGAACTCCAAAGAAAAAGGAGGTAAGTTAAAATTTAATTTTCCAAAGAAGCATAAATGCATTTCTATATCCGTTTCAATTTCTATTGGGAAGTTGCAGGGAATACAACAACAACGACAACATAGCCTGAGTCCCAAATTAACTGGGGTCGGCTACATGGATCAAACTTTTCCATTGTGCTCGATTAAGTGCAATTGATGGTGAGCTTTGCAAACCATTCAAATCCCTCCTAATTAATGCATCCCATGTTAACTTTGGTCTGCCCCTACCTCGTCGAATTTCTACAGTTTCTATTGAGTCAAGTTTTCTAGTTGGGGCATTTGTAGGCCGTCTTTGCAGGTGACCAAACCATCGCAACCGCCCTTCCCTAATCTTTGTATCAATTGGTGCTACTCCTACTTGTCTTTGAATTTCTATATTTCTTATTCTATCTTTACGAGTTTTACCACACATCCACCTAAGCATCCTCATTTCTGCTACGTTCACTTTATGTAATTGTTGTTGCTTTACCGCCCAACATTCACTTCCACATATAGATTTTTCTAAATAATATCCAAAACCTTAGTTAAGAATCTTTACACCATCATTGGAAGTTTTAAGCAATTCAAAAGTATCTTAGATAACCCAAAAAAAAAAAAAGTAAAAAGCAATTACAAAAATTGCACAACTGCCATAGAGCGTTGAAAGAAGTAATGTTAGAAGGCCAATTTGTCGAGCACGCCTTCCTCAATATAAGACCTTAATTTTTAAGTTAAGCAAGTGCAAAGGTACGCCTTGCAACTTCAACACAACAATACAATTCAATTGGTGCACCCTCCCAAATCAAGCACCGCGAGTAGTGCTTACCATCAAGTAATCAACTCTTAGTCATAGAATATAGAAAAGAATAATATGTTGGCCATTTGCCCTATTCGACAATTTTCCTAAACCATTAATTCATATGCATGTCAAAGATCATCAAAGTAGGTTCTCCAAATGCCCAAGATTCATAAAAAGACTATTTCCAATCACTATTATGACAATGTTGTTAAGGCTTAGTATAGGTACCAACAAAGGCAATTCCTTAAGCGATCCACAGAACTACCACCTAGGCCATTAATGAGAGGAGCTGTGGGGGTCAAATTAATTAAGTAAAAATTTATGGGATAGTTACAATACAGATACACTTATATATAACACAAAATATAAACTCCCTTTAATTCAAACAATAACCCTTAAAATCCCAACTAACCACCACCTTCAGCTCCCACTCATCCGCCCCCTTCAACGGGCTAAACTCTAGTGACACTTAGACAATCTCACAAGATGTTGACGGTGGAGTCCTAGAAAAATTGTTTATAATAATGATAAAAGTGATTTAGACTTCACTTAAAGCCGTGAAGTCATTGCTTCTTTGCATGCATAATTTTGTGTGCTTGTGCTTAAATTTGGATAATTGAAGCTAGAAAGTCCTTTGAACCTTTTTTTATTATTATTACAAAAAGTCCCTTGAGCTTGACATTATTGTATATCAGTATATGTGTATTTACATATTGGAGCACTTGACCATCATACTAGGAATTTCTAAACATGGCAATTTTTCACCTATTTGGGTATTTGGATTATCATAGTAGTTTATTCTTCGTACTTGAAATTCTATGTTTTGCTCGTACTGTCTTATTTTTACGATGAGTATCACGATTGATTGAAATTTGAAATTCATCCCTTTGAATTTCTATTACATACATATGCATGAAAATACTTGTTTACTTTTTTGTCATAGAAAATTGTATTGACATGTTCCTAACCCAAAATGGGTAAGTCAATCTATTACATTGAATAGATATTATATCATACTAAAGCCCGAAACTAAATTCCACACCACAGACATAATGGTGCTACAACCAACCTAGGAAGGGGACTACAACCCTATGACAAGACAACAACCCAATGACGGAGACAAAAACCTCCCCTAGGCAAAGGTTCTAGGAACGAAACCGTTCACCAAAGGAGACAAGACCCTAACTCTAAAAGTCAAAAAACCCAAGAAATTTAACCTAGAGTGAAAAAATTCAATAGAACTACTCAGATCTCAAGCCACCACCACCCAATACCTACAACCTTATTTTATTGCATCTCCTCCTTCCTTTCAAAACTCTTAAGCAAAAACAAATGGCCATTGGCAGTGACAGCGCATGGTGTGGGGGGGCTCAACAACCAAATCTGTAGCTACACCACCTCCACCTTTCTACGAAAAACTTAGGTTACGTTATCCATTGACTTCTCCTTACCAAATCCATCGAGTGAAACATTGAGTGTAGGGGCTCCCGACAACACCGCGGCTTGCTCTAGCGCCCACGAGTCAAAGGCCTCCCATGACCTTTTACCTCATCTCTCTTGTCTTATTTCTTCCTTTCTTCTTTTCTCCTTCTTCTTTCTCCTTTCTATTTTGGCAGCTCTCACCAATGAACATGTATTTGTTATTGATAGGCTCCCAGTGTTGCCGTCAACAATGGCCCTCTTTCTGTTTTTGGCTAAAGCTTTGAACAAATGAAGGAGAGGGGTCGAGATGAGGTTAAGGGTCCAGGGTGTCAAGTGGTGACGAGCGACGATGAGCGGTGTCTAGCGAAGCGAGCATCATCTAGGTGGCTTGCAATCTGGCCAGTCTTGTTGGATTTCTTCCCTTTGTGCTAGAGTTTTAGGGGTTTTTTTTAGTCTTAGATTTAGGTTGTTGTCTCCTTTGACGGATGTTTTCTTTTCTAGAACCCCGCCAAAGTAGGGTTTTTGTCTCCGTCATTGAGGTTGTGTTGTCAAAGAGATGTAGTTCTCGTCCTAAGGTCATTGTCACACCATTATGTGATTGGTGTAGAATTTGGTTCTGAGCTTCAGCATAATGCAATATCTATTCATTGTAATAGATTGGCTAACCCACTTAGGTTAGGAACAATATCGATACAATTTTCTTTGACAAAAAAAAAAGCATACATCCAATCTTCAGTGTGAACTCATGTCAACGACAATCACTTTGAATTGTCCTCAAACTAGGGGAGCAACTGTGATACTTTAGTTCGCTTGAAGGAGGGAAGGCTCAAACAATTCTCTTAAGATCAAGGCATGAACTTGAATACATGCCTCAATGTATGTGAAGAATATTCTAATGGAAAGGAGTATCCTTGACACTCATTATATCAGTTTTGACATTAAAGAACCCTAACTACTTAAATTCTTTGGAAAATGGAAAAAAGGTGGCAAGATTACCACTTGGTGAGACGGTCAACTATTCAATGACCCATTGAAAAGGGTGGAGTCTGGTGGCAAAAAAGAGGGTTCAAACAATGCGAAACACTTGATATTGAATAACAGTCTAACATATGTATTGTCTAAACCCCTGCCTGATCTCAAATTCAAACAACACTAGCATGTAGAAAAACCTCTAACTTTGAACTTAGGTTGTCTAAAATTCCAAATCCCGAGATTTGTCCAAACCCCTAAATTTACTTCTAATACTTAAAGCTCTCCAAAAGTCAAATCACCATAAATATAAATTTATTGCACATATTACAATCCTATTATATATATAAATAATTTAAAAAGTAATGATTTTCAAAAATAAAAAATAAAAAGTAATGATCAAGTTTCATTCAACATAACAAAATACACATCCTTACAATGTTATTTTCAAATGACGAATTAAAATTTGAGTCATTGCAATATGTGCTTTAGAGTGGTGTCCCTATATTTGTCAATGTGTTGCTAGGTACACATCATCCAATAACTTTTTTTAAACGGTAACTAAGGCCCACTTGAATTTTGGATGCATACGACCTAAATCATCCTGTCCACAACTAGATCAATTTTCAAATTGGATAAACTGACCTTTTTCAAATTCAACCTAGATTTATAAAAACCTTGTCCAGACCCTTTTTAATATGGGCGAGAGAAAACCATACCAATGAGTCGACAAGACCCTATTGACCTGGACTCCACACAAATTTCAAATGGAATCCTAATTATCCTTGAAAAAAAAAATCATTGAACAATGGGTACTTCGTAAGATAATAGCAAATATTGAGATAAACTACTTCAATAAACATAGAGCACTCAATATCTTTGATTTAGGGATGACTTAAATTGTAATTTATAATCATACATTAACACTTGAAATTCAGCATTAAATGTTTGGGTACTAAGGTTGATTGGGATTCATTGATTAGAAGAGTTTTAAAGGATTTTAAACACACCACTAAGGGCATTGAATCGAGTGGAGTGGAAGAGTTTGATCCATGTGGTTGACCCCAACTAATTTGGGATCATGGTTTGAAAAATCGACAAAGTTCCTCGAACTTCCCGAATTATGTCGATTTTCAAAAAGGGAATCGAAACTCAAGTGTATGAAAAAAATGTCGAACTTCCCCAAAAAATTAGACATAATTCGGGAAACTCCTATTAAACAGTGGCAAAAAGGGCAAAACTTTCATGATTACATGGAAGTTTCAAGGAAGTTTCAAAGAAATTTTGCAAAATAACCGAAACCAATCTTGCATGAAAACTTAATACCTTAAAAGGGAAGTAATCGGCAAATTGCATGTTATTAGTGATTGCAAGGCGGTGCCTTTGGCGAAAGGTGTCCTGCTAAGTAATTTTTAGAAATTTGAAAGGGGCGATTTACAATTAAGTTTGATAACAAAAATACCTACCCTACAACAAAATCTTGAGATAATTAATGTTATATATGGACCTAAAGACTTATTAGTACTTTTGAAGTATATATTAAATAAAAATCACATTAACTAATAAACAATTACTGTAATTTAAGGATCTATAAATAAATAAATACTTATCGGGGGACCTTTAAATAAATATTGTTTTGTCTGCCTAGGCACCGTCTAGGTAGTGCCTCGCCTAGGCTAGGGAAATCACCTCGGAATCTCCTTAACGCCTAGTAATACTTGTTTTATATTGCAAAATAATGATATGTAATTGCAAATTGCATGTTTTATTGAAAAATAATTACTTTAAACTATTGTATTGTGACTCTTATGGATTACAATTGTATAACTCAGAGTATTTTTAACACATTTATAGAGTAATTTGAGTTCTTAGCTTTTAGAATGACAAATTTTTGCACAACTTTCCCTTGTCGAATTAAACTTCCGCGAATTATTTCCAAATTTTAAGTGAGCAAATTACAAAGTGAAGTCAAAGTTTTGAACTTTGTTTTGGATTGAGGGATTGTTTTTACAAGGATTGCTTGAGATAACAACATTAGACTACAATTTAAACTATTTAATGAGACTTGAGCATCACTATATGTTATGAGTGGTTTATAATAGTTCAAGATTGCAACAAATCTAGATAATTGAACACTCATAATCAAAGTAAAATTAGGTCTGTATAAAGAAGCCTTGTTGGAATTTAAATTTGGGTTAGTCAAGAGTCTAGACAATATATATGTATCCTTATGTTAAAGGTTGTCTAAACCCCCATTTTGTCCACCCAATTTTTGGCCACCCTTGGGTGAAGTCAAATGCCTTTGGGATAAGTAATCAATAATTGCCATTGAATGCGAGAAGATCTTTGGACTATTGGAGAATTATCTCAAACTACAACTAGAAGCACTTAGACTTTATAGCCTTAATCATCTTAATAGTGGGAGATAGTCAACTTGCTAGATTTTAGCAACATAGGTAGCTTAGAAATGAAAACCTAGATCAAACCCATCACTTTCTTCACCGGCACAAATCCCCTATCTCAATAATCCACTGATTGAGACTTCCATCCCAACAAATAGCTTTCATCACTATCTAAATGCCTCCCCAAATCACCAAAAAGAAACACAAAAATCAGTCCTTTCAACAAGATCCAATGTATGAACTTGTCAAACCATGAATCCAAACCGCTAACGCAACGACAACAAGTCACAAACCCTCAAAAAACCGATCTTTCGTGAGAAAGCTCACAGAATTCCTTCCTAATCAACTACCAATTCATTCGCTACAATCAATAACTCGGTTGAATCGAAGAAAAACATCAAAATGCACAAACACGCGTAGATTTAGCGCCGAAACAAGAAGAAGGAATTAAATCAACGTAAAACAATACCAGCGCTGCATGATGTGGGAGGATCCTTCTGGAGATCCTTCAACTCCTTCAAGATCCGCTTCGACGCCATGAACGAGTTCCGATCTTCCAAACAAAGCGAGAACACGAAACCCTAGATCGCCTTGGAAGCAAAGATGAAGAAGAAGAAGAAGAAGACGAAGAAAGAGAACGATTTCGTAAAGATTGGGAGAATGACTCACTCGCCCACTCTTTTCTTCTTCGCTTTCCTTCCCTTTCATTTATATTTTTTTATATTCATGGGTTCAAAAATAATTTGAATGGAAAATGAGTAAATAGTTTGGTAAGACAACCTTTTCTTGGTCTTTGGATATACTTCAATTCACGTATTTACATATCTTGATGCAATATTGGCCACAACAACGGTGTGTTAAATGTAGACATCAAAAGTATATCCCACAATTGTTTTCCAATTTAAATATATTTCTTTCGGGAAAACGTTAGGATGACATCCTTTGGTGCATAGTTGTTGAGCACTTTTGATGTTTGCATCGTGATTTGTGCTTGTAAGTGAAAAGTGTATCCAAAGTTGTTGATGCCACTGTGTAGAAAATAATTACTCTTTTTTTTTCGGGTGATGTGATTGGTTTTTGTACTTTTTTTTTTCAAAAATGATAATTGTAATAATAAGATTCTTGCTTTTGACAAAAACAAAATAACAAGATTCTCGCTGGCTCCAGGTAGAAAAATTTGAAATAGGCTGAACCGGTAGCACCTTTTGGGCCGTTGATTTTCAAAACGGGCCTTTAAGTTCAAGTCATTGCTTAGAGCCAAAACGTTTCTTCTGAAAACATGTTTTCAAAATGTCTTCTAAATACATGTTTTCAAATATTATGCTTTTCTTGGTTTGCTTATGTAGCAAAAAAGTATTAGTTGACTAATCAAATGGGTTATAAGTACAAATCTTTTAAAGTGAGTGTGAGAATGAACCACTGATGACGTGTTATGTACTTGTAATGTATGGGTCAGATGTGAGTCATGTAAAGATGTATGTGTATATGTATTGTAATGACGTGGCGATCCATGTGCTCTCAATCCAATGGTTGTGTTGTGTTGGATTGGAGGGTTGAGATTACTTGTAAGGTTGACTATATAAGTCTCATCCGAGAGAGAGATGAGAAATATCTCTATCTGTTCATGCTTCCTTAACCTCTCTCTCAGGTATTAGGGTTAGTGTTTCATGAGTGAGATATGTAGTTTGATCATGGCATCAGAGCAGCTTGGCTAACGCCATTGAAGATCTTGGTTAGTGGTCGTTGTAGCTCCACCTTCATCAATGGAGGAAACGGTGAGCTCTAATGCAAGAGATGTCAAATCTACACCTTTGGAAGGTGCATCTGGACACCGAAACACCGGATCTGTGAAAGAAACAATTAGATCTACATCGTCGATCATCAAATCTGCATCCCTAAGTGATGGATCCGCTCAATGCATAGTGGATCTAGAGCATAGAGTTAGTTGATTGCTCCGTTTGGGAACTCGCTCAATCAATTGGTAATTATGAAGCTTGATCGTACTAATTTCATGATGTGGAAATCTATAATTTTACCATTTTTTCGTGGGTGCAAGCGATGGTTACATTCTTGGTATGTTACCGCGTACGGCGGCGGTTCTTGAAGAATTTGGTCTTCCTAATTCGACTTACATGGCGTGGTATGAGAAAGATCAATTTGTTAGGGTTGGTTGATGAGTTCTTTGGATAAGAGTGTTCTTTCATTGTGATGGGCACATCTTCAGCATTTGATGCATGGAAGATAATTGAGAAGCATTGTGGCTTTTATTGCCGTGCACAAACGTATGTGTACAAGAGACAAATTCAATCCAGTTGTAAGGGATCTTTGTCAATGTCCGAATACTTGACAAATATGAAGGATCTGTCGGACAACTTGAGTGCAGCTGGAGCTCCGATGACGACTGAGGAATTGGTTTATAACACCTTGTTAGGGCTCGATTCAGAGTATTTACCAATAGTCACACTATTACAAGATAAGGAGGGACTACGTTGGTCTACACTTCAGGCAACACTGCTCAATTTTGAGACGACGTTGAGCCAAATGCAAAGTACGATGGGGATCAACTCATTGAGTATTCAGGAAGGGAGTCCATCTGCACATTCGGTGAGGTAAAGACTGATCAGGGACATCAATCGCATGGACGATCCGGTGGTTCAACTCCAACTGGTCATCGTGGTTCTGCAAATAGAAATCGAGGTGGTCGTTTCAAAGATCGAAGTTGATTCAAGTTTCAGACCTCAAACAAGCCTACATGCCAAATCAGTGGCAAAGTAGGTCATTCTGCAGCATTCTATTTTTATAGGACTGACTATCGTTACATGAGGCCTCAATCTCGTGGCCAACAGTCCTCTCAACATATACCATTTCTTCTTTCCCAGCAGCCACGTTTTGCACTTGCTCATCGGTTTCCTCCGCAGCAGCAACAGTCCTTTTTTACACAACATCTGAGTCAGGGTCTGATGGTTCATAGTATGCCGATAGCGGGGCAACCTCTCATGTGACTTCGGATCAGTCTCAATTGAATTAGTATGTACCTTACTCAGGTAATCAGTCACTGGTGGTTGGTAATGGCCAATCCTTACATATATCTAGTGTAGGTACTGTTGTTTTACCATATCTTAGCTCTAGTTTATCTTTTAAGAATACGTTGTGTATCCCATATATTATAAAGAATCTTCTTAGTGTGTCTCAATTAACTCGTGAAAATTATGTTATAATTGAGTTTCATGCGGATAAATGTTTTGTGAAGGATTCCATAACTAAAGCTGTCGTCCTTCTTCATGGCACAGTTCGAAATGGTTTGTATCAGTTCTTCGGATCTAAGTCATCATTTCCTTTTCCTAAAGCATTTGTTGTCTCCAATAAAGGTTTGCCTGATTTGTGGCACTCTAGGTTGGGTCATCCTGCACATAAGTCATTGTAGAGAGTCTTACAATTGTTGTATATTCCTAATTCCAATATGTTTTTTTTTATTCTAGTTGTGCAATGGGCAAGAGTCATGCATTACCATTTTCTAAATCATTGAGTCAGTTTTCGTCTATCTTGGATCTCATTCATACTGATCTTTGGGGTCCTGCACCTGTAACATCCACAAATGGTTATAACTATTATGTCCATTTTCTTTATGATTGTACAAGATTTACGTGGATTTATCCGTTAAAGTTGAAATCGGATGCATTATAGGCTTTTATTCATTTTAAATTGTTGGTTGAAAACCGATTTTCAACAAAAATCAAATGAGTATAATCAGATTAAACTTCCCACCAGAGCTTTACAGGGTTTATCCCCTTATAAGAAATTGTTTCACAAAACCCCTGACTACTCCTTGTTAAAGGTGTTTGGTTGTGTTTGTTTTCCATATTTGCGTTCGTACAATTCCAATAAGTATCAGTTTAGGTCGATAAGTGTCTGTTTCTGGGTTATAGTTCTTCTCACAAGGGTTATAAATGTTTGCATAGGTCTAGTCGATTGTATAATACTCGTCATGTTTTGTTCATGAATCAGAATTTCATTTTTTGAGTTGTTTCATGTATCTCATTTTCCTAAATCCTCTTCTGATTATGGTGTTGTTGTGTCAATTCCTATTCCTAATTCTGTTAATTCACCTTCTGTGGTTGTTCCTTCCTCTTCACAGTCTATTGCTTCTCTTGTTATCTCAATCATTCCTGATTCTAGTCCTATTGCATCTCATGTATTTGTTCCTCCTGACGTCTCTCCTTGTGTATTCACTAGTCCATCCCTCACGTCTCCTTCTGAGTTACCCTCGTATGTGTTTGCTACACCTAAGGATTTTGCTCCTATATCTGTGGGTCCTCAAAATATTCATCCTATGGTAACTAGGGCTAAAGATGGTATCATTCAGAAGAAAATATTCATTGCCACTACTTCAGCTTCTGTTGAGGATGTTCCCACCTCTGCTGAAGTAGCCCTCAAGGTCCCTAAGTGGCGAGAGGCGATGGAAAAAGAATATGAGGCATTAATCAGAACTGGAACTTGGTCTTTAGTTCATGCCTCTGTAAACCAGAATGTTGTGAACAACAAATGGATTTTCTCAGTTAAGAAAAATTATGATGGCTCGATCAATCGATACAAAGCTCGATTAGTGGCTAAAGGCTTTAAACAATTGTCGGGGTATCGATTTTGATGAGACATACAGTCTAGTAGTTAAAACTTATACTATTCATGTTATTCCTTCCTTGACTGTCCAGTTTGGTTGGTCTATACGTCAACTTGACATTAACAATGCTTTTTAAATGGCACCTTGGTGGAAGAGGTTTATACAAACTAGCCTCGTGGGTTTGTAGACAGCAGTAAACCTTCTTATCTCTGCTAACTTCATAAAGCTCTTTATGGCCTTCGACAAGCCCCGAGAGCTTGGTTTGATAAACTTCGTTCCACTTTGGTGTCTTGGGATTTTCACAATTCTAAAGCCGATAATTCTCTTTTTGTTTTCAAATAAGAGTCTAGCTTTGTTATATGTTTTGGTCTATGTTGACGATATTATAATGACTAGGTCCAGCACTTAGTTGATTAAAGTTTTCATTACTCGTCTCAATGATTGTTTTACCCTCAAAGATATTAGGGAGTTGAGTCTATTTTTGGGTATGGAAGCTAGGAGAGATAACATTGGATTGTTCCTCACTCAAACAACCTATATTAATCAACTTCTTCAGAAGGGTGGTATGCTTAAGGCTAAACCTATTAATAGGCCTGCGTCAGTTGGCAAGCCTCTGTGTTTTGATACATTTCCTTCATTTACTAATCTTACCCTATATCATAGCCTGTTGGGTGGTCTTCAGTATTTGGTGAACACCAAACTAGATATTGCATTTATTGTGAACAGGTTAAGTCAATTTCAGCGTTGTCCTTCCACTACTCACTTGCAAGCTCTTAAGCGAGTTTTGCGTTACCTGAAGGGCACTATGGACTGGGGTCTCTAGTTTAGGCCGAGCTCCACGATGACTATTACAGGGTTCTCCGATGCTAACTGGGCGACCTTTCCCTATGATCGTTACTCTATTTCTGGTGTAGCGATATTTTTGGAGTCGAATTTGATAACTTGGTACTCGAAGAAGAAATATGGTGTGGCTCGTTCGAGCACCAAAGCTGAATACAGGGCATTAGCGCATGCTACTACTGATATTGCTTAGCTCCAATCTCTGCTTTTTGAGCTGCTGATTTTTGTTCCTACTGTACCTGTACTTTGGTGTGATAATGTTAGTGCACAAGCTCTGGCTCGTAATGCAGTGTATCATGCTAGGACTAAGCACATTGAGTTGGACATTCACTACGTTAGAGATAAAGTTCTTGATTGTTCTTTATCTGTTCTTCATGCACCGAGTAAGGATCAGGTTGCAGACTATTTTACTAAGCCATTTTCCTTTTCTCGACTCGATTACTTGAGGCGCAAAATCAGTCTCGCTTTTCTCCCCTTCGTTTGAGGGGGGATGTGAGAATGAACCACTGATGATGTGTTATGTACTTGTAATGTATGGGTCAAGTGTGAGTCATGTAAAGATGTATGTGTACTTGTATTGTAATGACGTGGCGATCCATTTGCTCCCAATCTAACTCTTGTGTTGTGTTGGATTGGAGGGTTGAGATTACTTGTAAGGTTGAATATATAAATCTCAATAAACATCTAAGAGAGAGATGAGAAATATCTCTCTCTGTTCATGCTTTCTTAACCTCTCTCTCAGGTATTAGGGTTAGGGTTTCATGAGTGAGATCTGTAGTTTCATCAGTAAGTGTTAAAAGTGTAGATCTTTTGTCACCAAAAAGTAGATGTGCAGAAAAATCACTTTGTTTTGGGTGTTAGGTTTTTTTTTTTTTAAGTTGTGTGGGATCCACATAAACTATTAAAAGAATTAATGATGTTTGAAATATTTTCTTTTGACGTGGGATTTGGTGTGAAGGGTTGGATATAGGAATGTAAGATTGTTATGTGTCTCAAGCTTATATCTTAATTTATGTATCCTATGAATTACCTAATAACTTGTGAGTTCCCTTTAGGTCACCAATTTGATGAAAATTGGAATTAATGTGGGAAGCTTAAAAGTTCTCCCTCAAGTCTATAAAAAGACAATTGAACCAAAAATTATGTGTCGAATAAGTTGAGGCTCACGAGGGCAATAAGGTTTTGGTATAGTGCTTAAGGTATTTCAATTAGGTAATTACTTCCACATGTAATTCTCTATTTGATCTATTTCTTATATGTTAGAAACATGTCGTATCAAAGCCTACTAAATTAGTATAATTTTTCATGAATATTGAGTTCTACTTTGTGTTCTTAAACTTGATTGGTTTAAGTTAACGAGTCTTTTGATGCATGTTAAATTAAATCTTGAAAGCATATTGTTTATTCCAAGATAGGTGTTGAACTCAACTCTTAAATCATGTTTGCATTTGCTTAAAATTCTTACTAAAGTTTTGTTGTTATATATGATACATTATTAATTAAGCATTGGCATTTGCAAAACATTGTGCTATTAAGATTGAACTATCGTCACATTAGATTAATTTTGTCATATGCTTTTGACGTTTCTAATACAAAATAGGTTTATTGAGATCATTAGATCAGATGGGTATGGGCTATATCTAATTTTAATTATAGATTTTTCATCAATTATGTAGTTAATTTGTTGTTTGTTTTCATGTGTATAAGTTGGTCACTCAATAAAGTCGACTTTCACTCTTTCATAATAAGTAAAATAAAATAAAATAAAATTAAGAAATGACTTACTAGGGACCCTATTCAATAAATGTCTAGCAATTTGTAAGGCTTTCATTATGGATGTTAATGGGTAGGGTATGGGGTTGGTATACCCGCCCCATAGTATGGGTGTCCTACCATACCTAACCATTTTACCCTATTTTTATGGGGCAGGTATGGGTATTATCTGTGTGACGACCCCAACCCTTCAAATTGGGCACCACTCGACACTAGGCCTCCATTAATCCTCAATAAACCAGTGTAGAGTTAATAAAGACCTAGTCAGCCTCACAAATTGATCTTCAATACTCGATAGTCCATACAACAGAATGTATATATATAATGATATGCAGCGGAATTTAAATGCGGTAAAAAACCGATAACAAATAAATTAAGCACACAACGAGTTCTAGGTGTGGAAGTTAGAATGTGGAAACCCTGTATAACATATACAATGTATAAATCATAGTGACGAGGGGAAATACATGTATCTCTCAATCCAAATACTCATTTATAAAAATATAATTAATGTAACATTGATACATCAAATGACTTACGTATGTCGCACATCAATGTTCTCAAGCTCAGAGATTAGACCTGCAATTGTCACCACATAGGAGACAATTCCGGTGAGTAAATTCAGAAGAAGTTCAATAGTAATTAAGATTAAACAATAAACAAGTCTATAAATCATGTTGGAGAGTAATGAAGCTGAAAAGAACAATAAACGCATGATAACTAGACTATAATGGTCGACGATAGAAACTAAGTAACCCAAAAGAAAAGGATAAGTGCCTAAGTAGTCTTGACACTCTACACGTGGGCTCAAAGCCACTTGAATATGGGTAAGTATCAAATATTGGTACGGCGGGACCAAGTCCGCTTCGACCGTACCCGAACCCTTGGCATTGTCGGCTCACATGAGCTGTAATCTAAGTAAATTCCAAAGGAAGCCACAGTTACAACCGGATACTCAGCCGCAATGGAATCCTTGAAGTCCTGTAAGGAGCCATGAGGAATACAGATGCTCACTCAGAGAATTCAGTATCGTCTAGGAGCCACGAGTGCGACTCGAATGCTCAACCCGCGAGTAAACAATGACTCGATTCGACCACTTAGACCCTTGGTCACTCGGTGGGGAAGTAGAGTCCAACAATAGGAATCATTTCCATCAAAATATGCAAGGAAAGGAAAATAGTTAATATTGAATTTCGTATTGGTTTACTTACTATACAATTGCATAAATCACCATGTCAAATTGATTTTTCGAATAGCCTAGTTGAGTCCTCATCGCGTATCTACAAACGTATAGGTATAACACACATTGTTTAGGCTCGTTTATAACTCGTTTAGGGTAGCTTAGACTATTAAGGACTCATCCTTATTTCTAATTAAGTTATTTAATTCATTCTCGACTTTAAAACCATTCCTTTAAATCAAACCGACGCTTTGAATGAGATAGAAATGCGATGAAGTAAAATACGAAAAATTTCATAAAGCTTGATTTTCCAACATAAATCAAATGCGATCAACAAATCACAACCAAAGAGATATAAATCACCTCATAAGAGTCAAGTTCGACTTAGAATTCCCAAATCATAGCATTTAGTTAAAAATCTATGACTTAATCAAAGTAAGTTAATTTTTCAAGAAATAATTTAAAATCTCTTTCATGTCTCGACTTAGTCTCAAATACCAACCCATATCGATTTATTTCATCTAGGTTCAAAAATCATTTTCAAGATATGAAAGTCATACCAATGATTACTCGATTAATCAAATCATAGAGCTAAAGCTTGATAAAAGAAATCCACGAGACTTTAAAATCATACATTTCCATGCATTTCATTAAAAGAACAAGTTAATGTCTCTCTTAAAGATTTCATCAAACAAAAAGAGTGCATTAGTTTTCAAAACCATTTCCAGGGTACGAAACCTTCAAAAACAAAGCTCGATTTGTCGATATTATGGAAAGCCTTTTCATGGGTTGCGACAAACCATAGTAACAAGATTAATCCTTCGATCATAATCATTTAAATATAAATTTACTAATAAGAACCCATTTTCAAAGCTAAACTAAAGATCATTGAATAAAGCTTTATAAATCGACTAGCTCTTATCGACAAGACCATGTTTAAGTGAATTAATTAAGAGGATTAGAGTCTTACCATGCTTTCAATGCGGTTCTCAACTCCTAATCTCCTTCAAGAACCTAATCCTTGACTAGATCTACACCTTTCCCATAAATTTTTGGCAATAATACATTTTTTTCTAAATCTCCACGACCCCTCTCTTATTTGCGAACAACCGCCACTACGCCAAGCGTTGCCGGAGTCGCGTCGTCCACCGCTTGCTGGTACGCGCCACAGTTGGTACACGCCTGCTCCCGATCCAAGCTACTTCTGTCCATTCACGCCACCGCCTATGTCGTGTCCTCCCCTATTAGACCCCACCTAATATGGTCATCTGACCAGCTTATAATACTTTAATCCCTTGATAATCTAGCAGCCTTAATCTTTTCATCAATAAATAAACAATATAAATATCTCGTGGCAATCAAATATAATACTTTATCAACCATAAAGGATTCTAAAGTAAATCTTAAGCCTCAAAGTTCGGTAAAAAATTTTCGACAGCACCTCCTCTGTTTCTAAGTCTACACCAAAAAACTCGGCCTTAAAAATCTTCAACAAAACCTGTTCAACTTGGTGGAAATGTCGAAGGACTCACAATCCACCTCATAACAATATATTTGCATCAACTGAATGCATATTCATTTTAACCTAATTTAAGAGATCAAAAACCTTAAACTAACATTACCTTAACTCCAAAATTATCTCAATTCGTCCCAAAACTGTTCCAACCATTCCAAAGGAGATCCTATTCACACTTAAACCCAAAAATCGATTTATGCAATATATTATATTCAAAAACAATACATACATAGAGAGAAAGGAACTAATTAAGTCACAAATAATCTTACAGCTTTTCCTTTCCTTTTATCGTCATTCGCACCTGTCATTACCCAATTATAAAAATTCGATAATGTCAAATAAGTAAATCTCACACTGTCAAGTACACTTGTAATAATCAAATGCATTATATTCCAAAAGATTAAACGAACAATAATTTTGCAAGGAATCATAACTATACAAATATGCAATCCATCCCGTTTCTATTGACCGACCACAATTAGATGACGTCTTCCAAAAGTGGGGTTAAATAGTAATAAAGATTCATGAGTTTGAAAGAAAGTCTCTTGAGAAGCCACGCCCTCGACTCTAGTTGGAGTATGATCCTGGCCAGCATCTACCTAAACAAGTGTCTACAATGATCAGTGACTCCAGTCGCAAAGCACCACAGTGTTCATCCTACCACACATATAGCCAATGAACATAATGGGACCCTCATAAACCTCCTTCCTCTCATGTCCATGAATGCATGACCAATAAATATGCAGCGATAAATAGTGCATGCACTTTTATTTGAGAAATACTCATACAAAGTAAAAATTACTATGAGATTTACTTAACCTTACAAACGCGATACCAAAATTCCCTTCCACTCCGAGTCGATAAACTAGTCCATACGAGGTTCCAATTGTGGTCCTACAATTCATTTATAAGTCCGATAAGTTTCCGTAAGAGTTATATAATTTTTTCAATTATTTGCGGTTAAATTGACCAGTCGCATAATGAAACCCCTAAAATACTTCTAAAATAAATTCTCTAATGCTCGGATTTCATTTTTGACTCATAATTATTGTTCGACATCAAAAATTACATTGTCTAGGCTTAAATATAATTTTTCCAATTTATTCTATATTTATTGGTCTTGCCACAACCCGAAAACCCCGAAAACCACTCCAAATCTTATCCTCAAATGTTCGAATCCTAATTTCAACTCTAAATCGTGGTTTATAATTGAAAAATAACCTAAACACTTTAAAATAATTTTCACAATTTTGGGTATTTTTGGGTATCATAGCACGTTTACAAGGCAAAACCCCGATATAAATCCTCGAGAAAATCCCAAAATCCTCAATTTTCATCAATTTGTCTAAAAATCCTATTTTTTGAGTTTTCCCTAATTTTCAAGGATTTTTTATTTAATTTCTTCCTGAAATTTAAACATTTTTTTAAATGAGGAGGAGTTTAACCCATGAACCAGACCGGTCCGGTTCGATTCGATTTGGGGGTTTAACCCCTGAACCGCACCAATTCGGTTCAATCCGATCTGGGAGATTAAACCCTCCATCTTCTTCCTCAAATTCAATAGAGCTTTTCTGTTTGAAAAGGTGGGGCTATCAGGTTCAGTGTTCCAGTCGATGAGTCTCTTAACTGTTGAGATGAGAATTGGTTGAAGGTTATCACATGGTGGGGAGATGGCTTGAGGGCTTTGGAAGTGGCGATCATTAGGTAAAGTTAGGTTTATTGGAGAGTCAAGGTGGACTAAACGTGAGTTACTGGGAAGATTGATGTTAACCCGGGTATGTTTGGTGAGGTGAGCTAGGTTAATGAAGGGTATTGGACTTATTTTTGTAAATGTATGAAAGAGGTCATGGGCCCCTAATGTCTCTACCCTTAGTTTGGTGATGTCCATCGGCTCTGTGGGCTCTATTAGTGTATGGGTTTTTCTTAGACTTACCTTGCTTGGAATGCAGGTTGGGGTACTCTCTTCACAGTTTAAATTTAAAATTCCCTCTAAAGCTAGGTCTTCAATTCCCTCCACAGAGGGAGTAGGTTGTTATGTTAGCATTAAATTCTCCCCAAAGATCAAATCTTCCTCCCGCCCAGCCCATCTACCTATTTGTGCCCAGCCATCACCATCAACAATTATCCTACAAAAAAGGGGTACCTCCCTTTCGACCAGTCACAAGACGTGGCAAGGGCATGAAAGCAAGGGCCCGAGAGGAAGGCCAAGGAGGCTTAAACAGAGCTGAGGTTGCCACATCATTGTCACCATCCATTCTCCCGCAAAGAAGGAATTTGAAGACAGGAAAGGAGAACTGAGATATCAATATGGGGAAAAAGAAATTGAAGAAAATATTGTCTATAAATTTGGTGGAGGCAGCCTCCCAAAAAGGGCCCCAAGGTTATCATCAATAACGAAAGCCCTTTTTTGGAACTGTGGGGGGATTGGAGGGGCCCTTACAGTTAAGGGGATCAAAGAAGCTATGAGAAGACAATCGATAGAGTCTGATTCAAAGTGAAACGAAAAATCATGATAGGGCTCTATAGGGAATAAAAAGAAAGTTGAGATTTGATTTTATGCTAACTAACAAACTGAGGGGCTTATTAGGAGCTACGGCGATGTTCTAGAATGCTTCTTCATCAGTCCAGATAGCTAAGTATGGTGAATCTTTTGTGGAGTTGCAATTGATCAGTCAGGAGGGAAAAAACCATGGATATTGATAGGGATTTACTTGAGTACAAGTAAGAATGAAAGACCACACCAATTACTAAATTTAAGCGGGAAAGTCCTGACAAACGGTGAACCTAGTGTATTAGATGGAGACTTTAATTCCTTAACCTCGTAAAATGAGAAGAGGTGTGGGTTGTAGTGGATACCTGAGGAGAATTAACTGATAGAGTTTATTAATGAAGTTAGGGGCACCAACTTAGGCTTCGAGGGACCTCAATTCACATGGACACATCGGCTGTGGACCATAATATAGCGGCGAGATTGGATAGAGGGGCGGCAGCTCAAAGTTGGGTGGATATGTTTTCAGAGGCCAAAATAATCCATATGAGCATTCCAGGGTCAGATCACCTAACACTTTTACTAGATACAAAGAATACATACTAGAGTTTTTAGATTCGACAATAGATGGTTACACCATCAAGAATGTTCCTAACTCATCGATAGAGTTTGGAATGAGCTTCCTTAATCAAGTAGAGCCACACTGGGAGACAAAACAAAAATGATGACAACTCAAATATGAGATAACGAAAGAGAATTCCCCAAGCTAATTCTAAGTGACTAATGGAAGTTCTCCAAAAAAGATTGGATGAGCTTCACAGTACGGGGGAGACAAATATAAATCGGATTAAGGAGTTGGAGACCCCAGTTGAAACGAGCGGGGAGAGCACATACTGGAAGATCTAATCCCATTTCGACTGGTTAAAGGGGGGAGATAAGAACATTTTGTTCTTCCATTCTATTGTAAAGAGAAGAAGGAGGAGTAATAGGATATTATGATTGAGAAATGATGAAGGAATAATGTTCCATGAACAGAGGGGTTTGTTAAGGGTAGTAGAGGAATATTTCGATGACATGTTCCAATCCAGTGGTGGGAACACAGATTTTCTGTCTTGGAAGGCTATGAAATGAAACTTAATGAAGAAAATCAGAGAGTCCTTGATAGGCCATTTGATGAGAAGGAAGTTTTAGCGGCCCTAAGAAGCATGAATCAAAACAAGTCCCCAGGACCCGATGAAGTAACCAATAAATTACTGCAGGTAAAGTAGAACACATTCAGGAAGGACATCATGGAAATATTTCGGAAATTTCACGCTTCTAGTCATTTCGAGAAAGGCCTCAATGAAACACACTTGGTCCTTATTCCCAAAAAAAATCTCAGTTCTTCTTTGAGTATAGGCCCATCAGTTTGTGCAACTCATCTTATAAAATGCTTGCAAAGGTACTCTCTAATTGGTTGAAATATTTTCTTAATAGACTAATCTCTCCCTTTCAGAATGCATTTGTAGCAAGTAAACATATCATGGATAACATCTTGCTTGCACACGAGATCCTTCACTCCATGGGAAAAGGGGATAGGAGGTCATTAGAGGCTACACTTGTGATGACCCAAAACACCCGCCCCATGGGCAATTGAGCAATTTTGCAAACCCTACACTAATTCAACTCAAATAACCTTAAGTATAAAAACTTAAGCTAAGAAACCCAAGCCACTTTTGGGCTCAAATCACAAAATGGAGAGAGGAGAATGTATGAGTGTAAAAGTGGTGAATTTCGGTAGATCTGGTGTTATACAACCAATAAAAGCTCATTTAAAGGTAAAACCAACATCCCTATTTATTTTCTTGATTTAGTGAGGTAGAAACTTGGATTTATTCGATAACGATAGATAATATTGTTTTGGGTGTTTTATTATTGATTTGAGAGATTTTGAACCATTTGAAGGTATTTATGAGGCTCGAGAACCCCAAAAGGGAGGGAGACGTCGTCATGACACTGCCGGAGGAAAGCGGCAGCGAGGCCGCCGCCGCCACTGGAGTAAGGCGGCAGGCCCATCACTGCCACCATGAGGGAGGAGGGCCTCCACTAGGAGACCCCTATGCCAAACTTGCTCATTGCCATAAGCAATGAGCAGGGGAGCGTCCCCCTCTTGGACGCATGGGCGTTCAGGAGCAGGGACGCCTTACTAGTGGTAAATATGACCCTTGACCAACCCCAACCAAAATTTGGCCCCTTGACCTTTTAAAATAATAATAATAAAATAAAATATTATAAAATAATATATATGTGATTAATAAAAATAATATATATAAAATTAAATTAAATTTTTACCTTAAAAGGGGCGCGCTACCGCGTCCCGAGAGAGACCAGCCAGGTCCGACCCCTCAAGACTACGGGGGACCTCGAGACCCACACTGGTGGACCCCGAAATAAATGTAAAATTAAATTAAATTTAATTTATAACTTTTCGATGATGTGAATGTGTCTTGATTTGTTTAGATTCGCGATGAGGTTCACATCGAGCCCCGAGCGCGCAAAGATCGAGAGTGGATATCGCAGCAAATCAAGGTAAGTGGAAGCTTTCTCAATTATCAAATATGGCATGATATTAGTTATGTTAGGACATACATTTTAACTAGAGACTTGGAAAATGGGTTGCATCATGTTATTAGTTTGGATCTACGTATCTATAGAATGTGAATGCATTTGTTTTCCCTTCTTATGATATTCAGTGCCCCAGGATGTTTGTTTATTCCCTAACGAGGGCATTATTAGCAAGTAATCATATTTAATGCCCCAGGATGTTATGGTGCCACCGAAGGCTTTACTACTTAATGCCCCAAGATGTTGTGGAGTTTGCCACCGAGGGCTTACTTGTCTAATTGAATTCATAAGTGTATCACTTAGGGACATGAATTGGAGTTGCCTTCTCTTGTACTTTTGTAAAAAGGGACGTGCATCAGTGATGGCTTTGGATGAACCTACTATTGGTTTGATGAGATTCACGGGAGGGCACATAAGGCTTGTGTGTCGTCCAGTGGTTGCCATCACCTCGAGAGCGAATGCATCAGTAATCTGATTCTTGCCAATAACTAGTATGCATTAAATAAAACATTTTTATATTATTACTATTTTCTATGACATCTTTCTTTTGCGAACCTTATGCATGATGATGAGTTTCGAATTTAATATGCTTTATCAATCTTGTTGACGTGGTTTATTAATGCTTTATAAATTCATGCGATGTCTTGTTTTAAATGCTTATTTATTCAATTTCAATTCATGCTAGCCTTGCATGCTTATTAAGTATTACTTGCTTATTTAACGATTGAGCTGGTTTTCCGCATCACTGAGTTCCGTTGTCTCTTTTAATTCACCTCACTTACATCTCAGGACCTTCCACAATGGCGATAGATCGAGGCAAAAGAGAGGCGATGGACCTGAACCTTATCTTTTGATGTGAGTCTTGCATTGTATTATTCTATGTATTTATTTTTGAAACTATTGAACATGAAGGGTACTAAAATGGGTATTCTGGGTAGAATGAACCTTACTCGCCTTTAATTTAAACAACATGGTAGTATTTGAACGACTTAAGTTGTTGTAAGGATTTGAAAACCCAATGATAGTTTCATAGTATGTCATGGATTTCCCTTTATTTAAATTCCTCAATTATTTATCTACATGTACTATTTTGATATTCTGCAGATTGTTTTAGGCGTGCCAGACTGCTTGCTTGGGCCCGATTCAATTATTGGGCCTGAGACGCGGTTTGGGTTGGGTGAACTGACCCTAGCTCAGATGAGGGTTGTTACAACACCAAAGTTGGATATTGCCAAAGCATAAGACAAGTTGGAATGGCCACTTATTTTGGAGATGTTGAAGAGAATGGACTTCTCACCTAGATGCTGCTTCTGGATCGGAAAATGTATCTTATCAATCATATATAGAGTCATCATCAATGGGGAGTTGTCAAATGAGATGGTACCATCAAGGGGAATCAAATAAAGAGACCCCCTATCACCATTTTTATTCGTTATCTGTCTAAAAGCATTGTCCTTCCTACTGGAGAAATGAGAGAGGGAAGGTATATACCAAAGATTCAAACTCAATAATAGGGCCCCTACGATCATACATTTGATGTTTGTGGATGATACACTCCTATTTTGTAGAGCGAATTCTCAGAACCTCAATGTTGTCAACCACATCCTGCAAGTCTATTCAGGTATTTCAGGCAAGCAAGTAAACATGGAAAAAACTCCATTCACTTCAGAAAAAGAGTCTCACCTATTCTTCGAAATCATTTGAAGGAGGTTGTGAGGAGTCCAATCTCTGATGGGTAAGGCAAAGGCGAAGATAAAGGGAGGATTGGGCTTACATGATCTTGAACTTTTCAATATCAGCTTGATTACCAAGTAAGCATGGAGATTAATAAAGGGAGAAAATTAACTGGTCTTGAATCTTTTGAAGAGTAAATACTTTCTTATAGGCGATTTCTTGAGTGCAGAATTAGGAAGCAAACCTTCACGGGCATGGAGGAATATAATGAGGGGCAGAGATGTGTTAGGGGAAGGGCTGAGATGGAGGATAGGGAATGAAAATCAAACAAGAACTTGGGAGGATCATTGGGTATCAGGAAAAAGAAGAATGAAGTTGTGATCTCCATGGAAAGCAGGTATTCACATGGTGAAGGATTTGATGGACAGTAGCTCAGGAGGGTGAACTATGAATTGATTAGACATATGTTCTGTCAAGAAGAAGCATCAAGTATTCTTGCTCCTCAGTCAGTTGAGAGGGATGCACTGATCAGTTAGTTTGGCATTATGCGAAGACGTGTATTTTTTCTGTCACGACAACTTATCGGTTGGCTACACAGCTAGATAGAGAATGCTTCTGGGGTAGAAGTGAAGAAGGAGAGTCTAGCTCATTCATAAAACTAGTAGACTTATGGACATGAATTAGGAAGATCAAGGTCTCCTACTCACTTATTGTTCACTGTGATTTTGCGCAGAGGTTTTGGTTAGAAACACCCTGGTGTTTTCGATTTTGCTTAGGGGAAGGTAGGTCTTTCATGGATGTATGGGAATCTATTCACAGTAGGATGGGAAAACTCCTAATTTTTGAGGTGGTCATATAATGGTATGTATTTGGGCTGTGGAGGCCATGGAATAACAAAAATGTGATAATATTTAGAGGCACTAAAAAGACCTAAAAAGATTGGTTGAAATGACGAATCTACAAGTCAAGGAGTTCAATAATGAAACAATGAGGGAACACCCAGATGACCCACATCCATAAGATGAAGTTTAAGACCAACAGGGAAGGCAATTTTTGTTGATGCATCAAGAAATCCAATATCAGGGGAAACAAGAATTGGATGGATCTTAATGTCTAACGTAGATGACGTTTGTAGAGCAGGGTCATTCTCAGTTGGTCATTTACCATTGGTTGAGGTAGTTGAATGTTGGGCAATACTAAATGCATTGCAACATTGCTCGGAATCGAGGGAAGTGAGAAGTGTTTTCTCTGATGCATGAAGGGTCATTCAAGCCATTAATAGACCAGACTCACATAATGGAGATCTCGATCCTATTGTATTTGATATCAGAAGTTTATTAAAGAACCAGGATCCCTGTAATTTCTTTTTTGTACCTTGAGAGCATAACAAGCGAGTCAATAGCTTAGCAAAATCGGCTCTAAATGAGCATAACAATTTTATTTGGGTTAATCCCTCTCCAGCATTGTTTGCTGGCCTACGGAATATATAACTATTTTCATTGAAAAAAAACAACGCTTTTCTGTTCTGCAATTTTTTTAAAATCATTTGGGGTGCCCAACCCTTTGGGATTGGGCAAGGGAGCTCATAGCTCCCCCCACCGTCTTCCTCTCCTCTATTTTTCTTTCCCCCCTCAAGGTTCCTCCTCCCTCAACGATTCTTTATTTTTTGCATTAATTGATTCCTCAGTCACCTCTCTTGTGACAACCCAAAATCCAAAAGACCTGCCCTAGGGGCAATTTAGTAATTTCATAAACCCTACACTAATTGGTCCCACTATATAAATTTAATTGTAAATCCTAGCCCTTTT
This sequence comes from Stephania cephalantha, assembly GCA_039657325.1. Classification (NCBI taxonomy): domain Eukaryota; kingdom Viridiplantae; phylum Streptophyta; class Magnoliopsida; order Ranunculales; family Menispermaceae; genus Stephania; species Stephania cephalantha. Next base: position 13,855,909 of record CM077577.1, read on the forward strand.
TGTTCAAAACCCCAAATTTGAAGTGAATGTGGATGAGAGCACAAAACCACACAGACTTCAAAATAGGTAATATCTTGATCCTCATCACCTCTATATATTCAATTTCTTGTCATTCAAAGTTTTGGTGAGATTTTGGTGTGTTGAACAAAAATTGGTGGTGAGGAGGGTACACAAAAAGGGGAAGGGGGTAGTGTTGCCGCTGCTGGAGAGGGCGGCGGCGAGCCGCTGCAATCGCGGAAAAAAGGCGACGACATCACTATCGCCGCTGTCGCTACCCATGGTGGGGCCTCCACTAGGAAGCCTCCATAAAGGAAAGACCGAGGGAGGGGCGGCTTTTAGGCCGCTGCCCCATCTTGGCCCCGCTAAGAGGGCTGGCCGGAGCGACCAACCCGATAGGGGCGCCCCAGCGCCGGCAGTGTTGGTGCGCCCCGACCAGAGGATGAGGGATCATCCGCACTGGCGATTAACGCTGGGCTAATTTGAACCCTGGCCACCCAAGTAGGGGCTGGTTCTGCCCCTAGATCGGAACCTGGGGCTGAACTGGTCCCCAGATAGGATTTCATGGGCCAAACTCCCCCTAAACCAAAAAAATTAAAAAAAATAATAATAATAAAATAAATATAATAAAATGATGTATATATATGATAAATATAAACAATATATATATGTATATAATAAGATAAAATCAAATTCTTGCTTTTAAATAGGGCGGGCTATTGCATCTCCGAGGGAGACTGGTCGAGTCTTACACCTCGACCCTCGCACCGGGCGACGGGGGACCCGTGAGACCCACGTTAGTGGACCCCAAAATAAATCTTAAAAAATAAATTATGAATTAATATATGACTTTTCAATGATGTTAATGTGTCTTGAATTGTTTAGATTCGCATGGCCATTCGTATTAGACCCTGAGCGCGCGAGGATCGAAAAATAGGAATTCGAGGTGAGTCGAGGTAAGTGAGGAGCTTGCTCAATTATCAAATATGACATGATATTAAATTATCAAATATGACATGATATTAGTTATGTTAGGACATACGTTTTTAACTAGAGACTTGGAAAATGGGTTGCATCATTTGATTGGCTTGAATCTACGTATACATGGAATATGAGTGCATTTGTTTTCCCCTCTTATGATATTCATTGCCCCAGGATGTTTGTGGAGTCCCCACTGAGGGCGTTATTAGCAAGTAATATCTAATGCTCCATGATATTTGTGGTGCCACCGAGGGCTTTACTATTTATTACCCCGAAATGTTAGTGGAGTTTGCTACCGAGGGCTTTACTTGTCTAATGGAATTCATAAGTGTATCAATTAGGGACATGAGTTGGAATTGCCTTCTCTTGTACTTTATGATAGAGGAACGTGCATCGGTGACGACTTTGGATGTACCTACTATTGGGTTAGGACTAACGAGAGGGCATATAATGCATGTGTGTCGTCTAGTGGTTGCCATCGCCTCGAGGGTAGGTGAATCAGTCACCGGATTCTTGCCAATAACTAGTATGCATTGAATGAGACCATGACTATATTATTACTATTTCCCATAGTGTCTCTCTTTGTGAACCCTATGCATGATAATGAGTTTTGACTTGAATATGTTTTTATATATCTTGTTGACTTGATTTATGAATGCTTTATAAATCCATGCGATGTCTTGTTTTAAATGCTATTTTACTCAATTTAAATTCATGCTAGCCTTGCATGCTTATTAAGTATTACTTGCGTATTTGATGGTTGAGCGGATTTTCCGCATTACTGAGCTCCATTGTCCTTTTTAGCTCACCCTACTTACATCTCAGGACCATACACATCGGCGCTAGATCGAGACAATGGAGAGGCGATAACTTGAAGCCTTTTTTTTGGATGTGAGCCTTGTTCGCTATATTATATTATTTGTTTTTGAAACTATTGTACTTGGGTTGTAGTAAAATGGGTTTTTCGGGTAGATTGAACCTCACACTCCTCTAGTTTGAATATCTTCTTAGCGAATGAATGACTTCAAGATAATTTATGAATTGAGGACCCACATATAGTTTCATGGTTAGTTATATGGATCTTGTTTACTTTATTTTGCACTTTTGGTCCATATAAACTTGTTGCATTATTAGCAAGTTGTTTTAGGCATGCCAGGCTGCATTCTCAGGCCCAGTTTGGGTATTGGGCCTGGGAGGTGGTTTGGGTCGAGCGACTCGACCTTAGGTCAGGTGAGGGTCGTTTCAGTTGGTATTAGAGAATATGTATTATAACCTAGGGAAAATGGTTAGGATAGTGAAACCTAAGTTAGTAGAGTTTTGAGATTTAAAGGTTAATTTTAAGTTAGACGAATTAATGGTATGGGACATTAATTTAAAGTCGACTTAACAGACATAAATGATAAAATTCTAGGATGGGATGGAATAAAAGATATTTGACAAAATATTTACTATGATGTTTATTTGTTACCTTATATATATAATATATCGTTAGATATATAGTGAATTTCTTCCCCCACTAGTTTGATTATCTTTGACAAGTTTCACGAACATATGAGGAACTGGAAGTTCTATGAGACTGTACGGGGAATGACAATGAATGGCGCAAAGAAATTGAGGCGAACTCTTTTGGAGATTCCACACGCGCTTCGAGGATGTCTACAACTACTATTGTGATAATTAATAAGGTTCAATTGGAAACCATGTGTTGGGATGCGCCTATACTTAATGGTAGTGTAACAAATAAAAGGTTTAAACAAGAATAATGAGACTTGAAAGGGCAGTGAGTCGCCACACTACATACATAAATAGAAGTAGTGATGCGATTGCACTTCAATAAGTGACTCTGACTCTTGAAATTCTAATAAAACGGTTTAAAATCCAGGGTACCTTGTTTAAAAAGAAGTTATTGATTCTAGCAAGGATGACAATGACTCTTGGTTTTAAACCATCAAATTAAGTTAGTTTGGCTAGCAAGCAAAACTTGAAAACTTGATTCGAGATAAGAACACATGTACTCTTAACATTTAACTCTTGATTAAATATGCAAATCAATGGATTATGATTTGACCATAAGATCATTACTATGATTTGACTTTTGTTGTTACACGTGACCTATTTTCCTAAAAAAAATGAGTTTTACGACTATATTGGACCATGATTCTTCAAATTGATGTTTATCGATTTTCAAGGAAGAACTCTACTTGTTTTACAAGATTTGAATGCATAACCAAGTGTAAAAGGGAACGAATTATTTTTCTTGGTGTTTTTTTTTTTAAATAAAGTGAATAGATTCATGTGTATTTCAAAGATTTTTTGTCGTAACTTTACTTTAGTGTTTACGAAATGAGTTTTACTTTGATTCGACGAGCATGGTTGAGATTTCTTGAAGGATTAGTCTTATAAAAGTTTAGACCCAGTTCGAGTTGTATGAAAGAGTTTTAATGAATTTGAAGGTTTTGACTTAATAAAAATACAAAGTATAGGTTTGAACTTAAGTTATTATCTTATGATGGAAATAAAAACATTCGTGTGCTTACGATGTACTTTTAAATCGCATTAACCAAATTGATTTGAAAAGATATTTACAGTCACTCAAACCCCGATATTGGATTTAGATTTTTCCTATGAAAATGAGTTTAACTAAAATTTTGAAATAGAGTTTTTGATGAAAACGCAAGACTTTGAAAAACTCCCGATTCAAAGTTTACTTCTTCATAAAAGAATCATGTTTTCCTCGAGTTTTGATCGATCATGCACAAAAGAAAGTTAAATTTAAACCAGCTACCAATGAGGTGAATATCGAAATTGAGGATCCTAAGTCGAGAGATGTATTTGACAAGATTATCATGAGTGAGGATCGTGTTGCCAAGTAAAAAGTTGTAAATATTGAAAGAACCCAGGTCATGAGGTTAAAATAATATAAATCAAAGGCAACCGACTCAAAGATAAAATGTTCTTACTTAACTAGAAATGAGTTGACTTATAAAATTGGGGATACCAAAATTTGATAAATCATTTTCGAAATCAATGTGAGGCACACGATGAAGGTTCCATAATTGAGAAATTAAGGAATGCCTCAAAATTAAATGCTTTATATGACTCATAATTTGTGAAATTTGAAGGGTGTACATCAATGTTAATGATATCGTAATAGACCCAAATGATAGGTGAAACATTAAAATTAGGGATACCCAGCTAAAAATAAAAAATAAAAATCATAGGTATGATTTGTCCGGTAATTGACACGTGAACAAACGACTATTGAGGCAAAGTGAAACCTAATATGATCGTAAGTAGTTGAATGAAAATAATGTCGAGAAAAAAATAATGTAACCAATGCCACCTAATCTAAGTAAATGGTGAGTTGATTCTTAAAATTGAGGATCCTAAGATAGGATCAACCTGTGGGGAAACAAATAAGTTAATAGGTGGTGTGAAAAATTATGAACTCAAGAGAGAAAGCACTTACAACGATAACTTTATGTGGTCGTATGATTTGCAAGGGGAATACCCTGTTCTAGAACTTAAAAATCTCAAATCAAAGAGGTGACGTCGCAAGAAATCATGAAAATCGCTTATGGAAAGTAACTCGAAAATTCTTGGTAAGAGATGACGTTACTTCAGGAGCCAGACTACCAAAATTAAACAGTTTTGAAAAAGATAAATGATTAAACCAATGATTGGTTGACAATTTAAAATTGGGTATCCTAAGCTAGGATCAACTTCTAATAAAGTTAATATTGTGTAACAGAACAATGCGATAACTAGGAAGGATAAGAAAATATAATAAGCTAGTTGGCAAACACATATCTCTAGGTAGAGATAAAAGGTCCTAAATTTGACACCACTAAGAATTGTTAAACAAAGTGTTGCTACCATTTGAGAGCCTAAGGGCTTAGCGCTAGTTGCAAAGTGAAAACCCTAACCGAATGGTGTGAGAGAATTTGAAATACAACCTAAATGAGAATGCGATAGGGGCACAAATACGATCAAGTGTTGAGGATATCAACGAGTGGTGAGACGCGTGAAAGGATTCAATGATGACGCCTTAATAAGTGACAAATGAATTGAAATTTATATGGCATAAAAGATTTTCCTAGGTATGGGGTACATACGATATGAGTAAAGTAATTATATACCAACCAAATTTGCCTAAGTATTAAATTCCGAAACAGATGCATGTACGATGTAGGATGCCTAATAAATTTAGGGACGTGAACCTGACCTACATCGAGAATAGACCATTGGGTAAATGATAGTGACAATATAAGAATCTAAAATCATAACTGATTACGTTAGTGAAGTAGACTCGAGCATGTCTTCTGATACAAGTAAATTTTTTGAACGTATATAATTTTGAAGTCGCAGTACTCTTAAATCAAAGTTTTAAATGGCATGACGTGCATGTCTCGCTCGTCTATATACTAAGTACACAGTCGTGTACATTACTATTGGAGTACTCGAAAAACAAATAAAAAGGGTGATTATAGTAGCACACACGAGTAACAAATTGAAGCGTTGAGGGTGAGTTATGAACTTAAAAATAATTGGATTGTAGAGAGTTACAAATCCTTAATGACAAAACCCGAGGTAAAAGTTATATGTTCTCAAGAAACGACATGAAAGTTAAACCACCTTTAATATATCAATGAGAGAAGTTCTAAACAAACAATAATATCTAAAAGTTACCTCGGGAGGACGATAAAAGACACTTGTGCACTAAATGTGAACCTTAACTATGCCAAAAGAATTTAAAACGGTTGCCCAGGATCGTGAATGTCGATCGATACTAGGACACGATGCGAGAAGCCTCATGAAGACCGAATGGTTGTGATAAGAGACCTTGGTATGAAAAAAAATAAAAAAAAATAAAAAAATATAAAATCGATGTAATAAAGTGCATATAAATGAGTATTGAAAGCTGCTTAGAGATAAAGACGACGATGATTGTTCCACAACTTACTAAGGGTGGAAGCTTGCTATGTAAGTAAACAATTATATGTGTCAAAATAAAAATTTAGAAGGGGGATCATTGGTCAAGAGTTGACTAGATTTATGAAGCAAGAATGAAGTTCAATAAATGAGTAATAACAATGATGTTAAGGTATAATTCCAGAAAGAAATACTATTGCTGCTCATTTGTAGCCTCCACAGATAAGTAGCAAGGAAAAAATGGGTCGTTCATTGATATGTGTAACTAAGATATGGTGATAGTGTTCATACTATAGCAGATAGCTATCCGTGTTCCTACTACTAGTTGGCGGTATGGATTTGTTGCCAGATAGGCAGAGATATTTTTCGACGCAGATAAGCACCATATCACATCTCAATATGGTTCTCTCTATTTGCTGGTTGGATGACTTGGGTACAAGTTGCGACATCAGTGGAGATTATAAAGGAATACCCAAAAACGCGTGAAGATACAAGAACTTGGCAGGTAGCTAAGGTATAATAACTTTATTGGGACTTATACGAGACATACCTTATGAATTCTGACCTATGGGACAAAAATAATACTATTGAGAAGTTAGAGCAATAGTAAGATTTTATCTCAAGTGAGGTACAAACAAATTTTGAAGGTGCGGATTTGCATCAGTTAAAAAAAATGGGTCGTAAAAGAAATAGTTATGAATATACATGTTGGACTACGGATGTACTTTACATTTATTTTCGAGGATGAAAGTTCTTTAAAATTAGGGATGTTGTGATGACCTAACACCCAAGAGACCTGCCCTAGGGGCAATTTAGTAATATTGCAAACCTACACTAATTGGCCCCACTATATAAATTTAATTGTAAACCCTAACCCCTTTTTGTTCAAAACCCCAAATTTGAAGATAAGGTGGAGGAGAGCACAAAACCACATAGACTTCAAAGTAGGTTGTATCTTGTTCCTCATCACCTTTAAATACTCAATTTCTTGTTATTTGAAGTTTTGGTGAGATTTTGGTATGTTGGACAAAAATTGGTGGTGAGGAGGGTACATAAAAAGGGGGAAGGGGGGTAGTGTCGCCGCCGCTGGAGAGGGCGGCGGCAAGCCACTGCCATCGCCGGAGAAAGGCGGCAGCATCACTATCGCCGCCACCGCTACCCATGGTGGGGCCTCTACTAAGAGGTCTCCATAAAGGAAAGATCGAGGGAGGAGGTGGCTCTTAGGCCGCCGCCCCATCTTGGCCCCGCCTAAAGGGCTTGCCGGACGGGCCAACCCCGGTAGGGGCGCCCCAGCGCCGGCGGTGCTGGTGCACCCCGACTAGAGGCGAAGGGGGGAGCATTGCTCCCCTCACCAGAGATTAGCGCTGGGCTCATTTGACCCCTGGACCGAATTTCAGGGGCAAACCTGTCCCTAAACCCAAAAAATTTAAAAAAAATAAAAATAATAATAATAATAACAATAAAGATAATAAAATGATGTATATATATATGATAAATATAAAAATTATATATATGTATATAATAAGATAAAATCAAATTCTTGTTTTTAAATAGGGCGCGCTATTGCATCCTTGAGGGAGACTGGTCGGGTCCTACACCTCGACCTTCACACCGGCGACGGGGGACTTACGGGACCCACATTAGTGGAGCCCAAAATAAATTTTAAAAAATAAATTGAGAATCAATATATGACTTGTCAATGATGTTAATGTGTCTTGAACTTTTTAGATTCGCAAGGCGGTTCACATTGGACCCCCAACGCGCGAGGATCAAAAAATAGGAATTCACGGCGAGTCGAGGTGAGTGGGGGAGCTTGCTCAATTATCAAATATGACATGATATTAGTTATGTTAGGACATACGTTTTTAACTAGAGACTTGGAAAATGGGTTGCATCATGCGATTGGCTTAAATCTACATATATATGGAATATGAGTGCATTTGTTTCCCCTCTTATGATATTCATTGCCCCAGGATGTTTGTGGAGTCCCCGCCGAGGGCATTATTAGCAAGTAATATCTAATGCCCGAAGATATTTGTGGTGCCACCGAAGGCTTTACTATTTATTGCCCTAAGATGTTTGTGGAGTTTGCCACCGAGGGCTTTACTTGTCTAATGAAATTCATAAGTGTATCATTTAGGGACATGAGTTGGAGTTGCCTTCTCTTGTACTTTGTGATAGAGGGACGTGCATCGGTTATGAATTTGGATGAACCTACTATTGGGTTGATGGGACTAACGGGAAGGCCCATAAGGCCCGTGTGTCGTCTAGTGGTTGCCATCTCCTCGACGGTAGGTGAATCGGTCACCGGATTCTTGCCAATAACTAGTATGCATTGAATGAGACCACGATTTTATATTATTACTATTTCCTGTAGCATCTCTCTTTGTGAACCCAATGCATGATAATGAGTTTTGACTTGAATATGCTTTTATCTGTCTTGTTGACTTGTTTTACGAATGCTTTATAAATACATGCGATGTCTTGTTTAAATGCTCTTTTATTCAATTTAAATTCATGCTAGCCTTGCATGCTTATTAAGTATTACTTTCGTATTTGATGGTTGAACGCGTTTTCCGCATTACTGAGCTCCGTTGTCTTTTTTAGCTCACCCCCATTTAAATCTCAGGACCATACACATCGGCGCTAGATCGAGACAATGGAGAGGCGATAACTTGAAGCCTTCTCTTTTGATGTAAGCCTTGTATTGCTATATTATATTATTTGTTTTTGAAACTATTGTACTTGGGTTGTAGTAAAATGGGTCTTTCGGGTAGATTGAACCTCACACTCCTCTAGTTTGAATTTCTTCTTAGCGAATGAATGACTTCAAGAAAATTTATGAATTGAGGACCCACATATAGTTTCATGGTTAGTTATATGGATCTTGTTTACTTTATTCCGCACTTTTGGTCCACATAAACTTGTTGCATTATTATGCAAGCTGTTTTAGGCATGCTAGGCCGCATTCTCGGGCTTGGTTAGGGTATTAAGCCTGGGAGGCGGTCTGCGCTGGGCGACCCCACCCTAGGTCAGGTGAGGGTCGTTTCATCTCCTCCTCTCACACAATCATACAATCAACATCTATTCTAACTCGAATTTAAACCTAAAACCAATCCCTATACACCATAGTTCTTTATTTCCCAATCCACAAATTAAAAAAAATGATTTTCCATTAACTCACCTTCACGGTCCCTTACCGTAGCAACCACCACATCTTCTATTTTCAGTCGATTCGAGATTGTGAAAACAGAGAGAGGGAGAGAGAGATAGGGAGAGAGAGAGAGAGAGAAAGAAAGGGAGAGAGAGAGCGAATTCATGGAGACAAGGAGAGACGAAGATGAAGAGGAAAAATGAAGAACAATAAATGAGATTGACGAGGAACAGTGGGAACAATATCCCTTATACCCTTTTTGGTAAATGGTCATTTTTCAATTTATTTTTTGTAATTATCTCTTTGATTTTTGTCTAAATTAAACCCTGAAAAAAACCCCAATTCCACCAAAAATTGTAGAATTTACCTATGTGCAATGAAACTCCCAAACAACTTGTCTCGCATGCAAATCGAGGTGTGGGGCCCACGTCAGCTCGTTAAGTCCATTTAAATGTGGAAATTCAAATTTTAAACTTAAACAAGATTATTCTTCGTAAAATTAAAAACTAAGATTTTGGTCTACATTTTAACTCTCTCACGACTCATTCCGACACATATCTCGAGATAAAACCTCGTGAAATATCAAATTTACTTGGTTGACTAGAATTTCACAAATTAAAATAATATATAATATACCACATTAGGCACACATCACACAAAAATAAAATTAATTAAAAATCTCAATTTCATCGGTCTTTGACTTTCAACTCGTAGCCAAAACCATAATTAGTCTCTGTTAATCCCTGATTAGCTATAATTATAGATTTAAGGATTTCGAGATTTGACAATCTTCCCAACTAATTAAAATTTCGTCCTCAAAATTAGAATTGAAACCAGAGTTACCTGGACTAAAAGAGATCCGAAAAATGCTATAATATATGCCTCTCGTTTCCATATTAACTCCGAATCACCGTGAAATTTCAACTTAACCAAGACAAGTGAGATTTCTTTATTTTGAAGCTTTTGAACCTTTTTATCTACAATCAATACTGGTTGCTCCTCATATGAGATATTACCCTGCAATTCAAACTCATTCCATTCAACTATGTGATGCGAATCAGATTCCATCCGCTTGAGCAGAAACACGTAAAATACGTCCTAAAATCTAACTAACTAAGGTGGTACTTCAAGTCCATACGTAACCTTCCCAATCTGTTTCACAATCTCAAAAGGTCCTATAAATCAAGGAGAGAGCTTTCCTTTCAGTCCGAGCTTGTAATGGCCTTTGCGAGGGAAAACTTTTAAATAAACCCAATTTCTTTCGCTATATTCCACTAACCGGTGATAGATATCTATCACGACTCGAATTTCTAATCTTGTTTATTATCCGTTATTAGGATTACCGACCCATAACGTGGGACCCACATCGTGATATATGCATTGACCGAGACGAGATGGCTGAGGTATATGTTATATTTGTTATGGTGTATGCCTAGCATATTGTATATGTGTAGACTATTAAGTCACTCTTACTCATGTATAGGTGTCGAGACGCGAGTGAGGATGTGTCTCGAGTTACATGTCGACGTGGGACCGAGGTAGAGAGTGATGTAGCAAGTCTATTTTAAGCTTAATGTAGATTTATATAGTGGCTTTAATGTGGCTATAGTTGATTTTTAATTAAATGTAACCTAAGTTAGCATTTTAAAACAATAGTCATGCAATTTGCATCGAGACACGTATTAGCACATCTAGAAAATCAATTAAGTTAATAGAGGTAAGTGGGACATGTGTTAAGAGATGTCCCATTAGATAGGGCTCGAGATACGTGTGTGTAATTTGATTAATGGTTATCATTCAACCATATCCATTTCATATATATAGTTAGAGATCAATTAATGCAAATCAAGATTTTCATTCTCAACAACTTAGATGCTAAGGAAACTCTTACAGGAGAGGAAGAATAAGAAGAAATCTGTTTGAGTTGGTGAAATTATGGTGTGGGAGTTGAGTTAGCTAGTGTACATCAACTAGGTAATCTATTTACATTAGTTTGTTTAGTTTAATTTGATGAATTCATGAATTTGTTAGTATGCGTGGCTGTTTTTATGTTGTTAATGATGTCTTAGAGTTTTGGAGGTGTTTATGAAGGTCCCCAAGGCATTGGTGAAGCCTATGTATGGTGTAAACTCAAAATTTTGGTTGTAGAATTCAAGGTTTTCCTGCACAATGTGCGCTAGATAGATTAGCTAGCGCGCTAAAGACAGTTGTTAGCGCGCTAATGAGGCCACTGGCGCGCTAATCAAATAACTTAGCACGCTAATTGCCCTGATAGCATAAAAATATGCAATTTCCCAAAATCTCCAAAACATCATAACTGAGCCTAAAACCTTAAGTAAAGGTCTAAACACATCCAAAAACATGTTATATGATATCAGGAACCTAGGAAAGGGTGATGGAGGTTTGAATACGAAATTTTAGGTGTCGAGAGGCCGGTAAAGCTAAGACTTTACATTCCTTGATGTGAGTATACCCGTTGATTATTTATTTGCATTTCATTTCCAGTTTTAACTTGTTTGTTATAGTCTATATTGACTATGTCCAGCATTATACTCTCATATCATGGACTTATTTGTTATTCCTCACGTATTGAGCTTAGTTTCCATGGTATTTTTATAAATTGAATTCTTTTGAATCCTTTCGTGTGCTATATGTCATTTCTTGTTGTTTTACAGTAATTGTAGTATAAATAGCATGTTAATAGGAGTTGTGAGGTGGTGAATGACTTTATGGACTTGTATTCTTTAAAAATTTGTGCTTTGTATCATAGCCAATTCTTGGAATCCTTAATGAGTCAATTTCTTAAAATTATAAAGTATTTATAGAATCTATAGTCCATTGCACTAGGAATCAATCAGTACATGGGGTTAGAGTCCCTAGGGATGTCGGTACTCGCCACTATGACATGGCACACGGGGTTAAAGTCCCTGGGGGTTGCCAAGATACGAGGTTAGAGTCCTCATGACACTGGGGTTAGTGTCCCTAGTGATATTAGATTGTGCGATACCACGCACGTCCTTTAGTGGTTTTAAAGGCTTCACTGACGTATGTCACGATCGATCGGATCTAGATCATAACTATTTAGCCTTGTGTTGGTTTCACTTATTTAACTATGGTATTTTTTAGCATATTATTGGTATTGGTATTTCTTTATTGAACTTATGCTTTTAAATACCATTTAGTTTGTTTTCGAAATGTGAATGAATTTATCAACTGGGGATTAATGTTATTTTTTGTACTCACCATCCTTTTTATGACAGTAGGTGCAGAGCCATCGACGAGCAGGCTGGGAAAAGAGAAAATTGGCAACTACCTCTGAGCCAGCGTCATACCTCTGCATCGACATTTTGTAGGTTTTGATTTTTTAATGTATTATACAATTATGTTTTTGATACACTTTAAGGTTGTATATTGGGTTGATCGTTTAGTTCCTCGACTTATGATGACTTCACATTGTTTATATTCGCCACATTATTATATATGCAAGTGATTGTTGTTTCCTGGTTCCACACACTTGGGATTTTTAATAATTGGTTTCGCATATCTATTAAGTCTTCAGCTATAACTAAATAAACTATAAAAAGTTTTAATTAACTCCGAAATTGAATTGTAAGTGATATGTGTTTTACTTTTCCTAAACACAAGTATGGAGTAGATTTCGATAGACAGGCTGACTAATACGTAGTTAAGTCCTATGTGGCTAAGATTCGGGCTTAATTATAAGATTAGGTAGGGCGGTGCCCTAGATTAGAGGTTGTCACAATATCATAATAATTTTTGTGTCTTTCCTGATCCGCTTTCAACCTTAGACCAATATGCTGAAAAGCCTCAGTTTGATCTCGAACCATCTGTAACACCAACTCCGCCAAATCCTCCGGTTCAACCCAACCGCGAAGAGAACGAAAAGATATCCCATATAAAACCTTAACCGGAGCCACCTTGATTCTCGATTAACAACTGTTATTGTAAGAGAACTCACACAGAAGTATGTATTCTTCCCATGAACCTCCAAGTTCCAGTACACAATCATTGAGTGTGACAGCCCCAGATTTTGGACCGCCTAAAGATCACCCATGTCACATTCCATGTCACCAAGCCCTGCAACATCATGGCACGCTTATCCTTGACGCCCCGCGACCTAACTCCATTTAACCCTAACTTAGCTAATTAATCTCCATATAAATATTATTGATTTCATTAGCCAGTTAATCGATTTATCAAGTTATAATGAAATTGTATAGTGTAAGTCTTAAACGAGTAAATTATGCAACATTTAACAGTCCTAAGTAGTGGAAAACTCGGCAAAAGATACCATGTATATATCAAGGCGAGATAAATAGAACAAAAGTTCCATATACATGTAATCGTATTCTATAGTCCCCAAAACTCGACAAAAATATAAATAAGTACATATTGTAGTCACACACGAGCTGGCTCCATAATCATAGAAGTAGTCGCCTGGTACCTTTTTGCCCTAGCCCTTACTCATCAAAGGATCTACACTCGGTCACCCAACAAATACAGTGACGAGCTAGTGAGTAAAATCCCAAGAGAAGTCCACACAATATTTATGAAATAAAACTGATAATCTACAAGACATCCGAATATAACACCTGGCAACAGTACGTCATATTCTTGTGAATGTAGGCAGCACATGACAAGCAAAATCAGTAGCATGAAATAAATAAACAACGCACATACCAACTAAACATGCTCGGAAATAAAGCATTAATAAGTACATAGCCGTATAATCACGAGAAAACCCTGACCTAAACTAGCCAATAATTGAAACCTCATGTGTGCCCACCAGCAGTCACACATGTAATCCGATATCAATAAAACCAACCATGAATTCTGTGAGGCATTCCAATGGGTTTACTCACCTAAATACGCGCCTCGACTTCCCGAAACTCCTGAAATTCGACCCGACTAGCTCCCTGATACCTGAGCTACGGTCCCCTAAGTCCCTGAAATCTAATTTTACATATTTAGTATGATTATAGGTGTTTGGGTATTTAAGTCGAAAATCTCAAAACAATCCCTTAAATTCAGTTTTTATCTGTCATTAGCGCGCTAAGTGAAGTTCGCGCGCTAGGGGATCTGTCTAGCGCGCTACTGTTCTCCATTTTGAAAAAAATAGTAAACTTCCCAGAATCATTAGCGTGTTAATCGGTTTAGTCAGCGCGCTAATTACCCTTTGTGATAGAATTCTCAACTCGAGAATTCTGTCCCAAACACTCCAATTAGCTACCTAGACCCTACAATTGCATTCTCTGCTTAAAATAGACTCCAAAATTTCATTTAAATCAACTACACATCATTAATTAGATCAAAATCATCAATTCCATGAAATTACTAACTTCTCCCAAATTCACCTAAAGCTCTAATTTCTTCAAAATCAGTTGTAATTCCTCACTCGAAATGCTAATAACACTTGTAATTCATCAATATTTCATCAACGTCAGTAGCCTAATCCTCCATCATCAATTTACATAAATTTCCTATTAAAACAACAAATTTAGCTAAGTTACTAATGTAGAATTGTTACCTAATTGATGTACCACTTAGCTTGATCAATTGCTCACCAATCTTCTATGAATTCCACTATTTCCAGCAACTCATTTTTCTCCAGCAAGTTTAGAAATCAAAATGGTTTCATTTGCATGTGTTTGATCTACCCATTATATATATATATATATATATATTAAAGTAGGATTTATTTCTAGCCATTGATCTCCATGCATTTACGTATCTCGAAGCTCATCTAATGGTCCACACTTTGACATGTATCCCACTAACTCCCACCAAGTGACACCAATTTGTTACTTCTATAGTTCCTAGATGTGTCAATGTAAATCTCAAGGACAATCCTATGATTTCCAAATTAATTTCACCAACTATAGGCATTTATTTATTTGATCTAATTACTTAGCTTAGGCCCATTATAATACATGTGATTAGTGTTTTTAGAACCTCCTATGGACACATTAATGGTTCCACTAATCCCTCGACTACCCGACACTCAATGCCCCGCTTCTCGACACATATTTTGAGGTACATCATAGCCTATTGTTTTAATTTAATCAACTTAGCCTATGGTTGCATTACCCATTTTAATTGATTAACTAGTCATCCTAACGTGAATTAGTTGAGTTTCCTGGTGTACCCGTAGTTCGCCTACCCGATACCTGCATTGGCACATTTTTTGAGGTGAACCTCCGTCACACAAACTCGTCAGATAGCAACATACACACATGCGGTGCAATCTAATAATAATAATTTTAAACACCACATATACACAACCACAATCCATAAATAACATATTTTCTCAGTTTGCGTGTCTGAGTCAACTGAGTTGTCCACTTAACGCCTGAATTACGACCGTTAGTCCCCGACATTAACACTAATCCTTATTTAATTAAATTTGGGTCGTTACATTGAGCTTGTCTTCCAACACCTGGATCAACCTTTCAGTCTGACCATCCACCTATGGTATATGTTGTACTGAAATAAAACTGAGTACTGAACAGTTCCTATATGCCTTGCCACAACTCCGATGTGTACTGAGCATCTTGATTGGAAACTATCTTCAACGACATTCCAAACAAGCGAATCACCTATCGCTTACACAACAAGCTCAACTATGTAAAGGTATCGGAAAACGACATAGGAAGAAAATAAGAAGACTTTGTAAATCCATTAACAATAATCCAGACTCCAGCATGTTTCCTCCGTGAAGTAGGTAGATGAGTAACAAAATCTATCACAATGTACGTCTGGGTTTACGCGTATCGGTCTTAACCTGTTGGAAAATCTCATATCTCCTCACATAATCACCCAAATCAGCTTTCATCCCTGACCGCCAATACAATCGATTCATATCATGATATGTTTTTGTCCTACCAGGATGAATGTTATATCTAGACCGATGCGATTCTCTCGATATCTCATCCCAAACCTCAGCCACCGATGGAATCCAAAGTCTGCCTTTAAACCTCAAACACTAATATGCAGACTCAACTCAATTTGGATTATTGCTATCAAGAGCAAACTCTTTGAACTTCATATACCCCATATCGACATCTGGAACCTTCGATAAAGTCATCACAATGATATTTTCAAACATACCATTTCATAAATCTATAATAATAGCCAGCCAAACCCAGAAGTTTCATGTTAGACAACCAAAACTCACAAACAACTGAAACTTAATATAGTTTAATCTTAAGTTTAACCTCAGTATTAATGGTTCTGGTAAGAGTTTCCATTTCTTGATCAGTGGCTATCCTAGCCCTAGTCAGAGGCAATTCAGATGATGTTCCAGTGTAAGTAAATTCTATACAACTTGGAACATAAAAGAACATTGTCTTATGAAAATAATCTAAATATGAATGATAAGCCGCTAACCAATCTCGTGTCCCTAACAACACATCAAGGTCTATAAACTCCAACACACATAAACCAGCGGTCATCTCGTGTCCAAATATCTCAACAATACATCCCTTACACATATAGCATGTTCGTTTCATGGTCTTAGGGTGGATTAACCCCACTGGACTGGCTAAGCCGGTGTTCGCTTCGTGGATTAACTAGGCCACGGGATTAACTAATACTTAGTGGAGGTGACTAAAGTAAACCACCAATTTTGATGTGACTAACTAGTCCCAATGCTTGGCCATTACAGATTACCAAATTACCCATAATCTTTACACATTCTTCTCTCCAACTCAATCGAATTCCCATTGAATGAAGATGCGGGAATGAAGATTTCGATGAAGATCGAGGATGATGATGAAGATGATGATAAATATGCGAACTCGGCTGAGGATCGATGAAAATGATGATGATGATCGAGGACGATGATGAAGATGCGGACTCGACCATGGGACAATGATGAAGATGCGGACTCGGCCGAGGATGATGATGAAGACAATGACGAGGACGATGATGTGGGAATGAAGATCGATGATGATGATGAAGATGCAGGAATGAAAATTGCGAGATCGCTGGCTCGGCCGAGGAGCGGAAGTGATGAAGACCGAAATCGACTTTGATGATTTTGTTGGGGTGTAAGTTAAATAGAGGGGTAATTTAGTAAATGTACCTATTAGAACCACATTTATTCTCAAGCTTGAACCTCCCAACCAAACAAGTCCCATAAAAGGGACTAATACATAAACCCATGTGTTAGTCCCATTACAAACTAATCCCATAATCTTGGGTCTTGCTAATATTTGAAGTGAACAGGCCATAAAAGTGACGACAATATGAATAGGGTTTCATAACAAAGTTGACCCTAAATCAATTATCATATAAGCATATATAAACAAAATTGTTGATCTAGAATCAATTAAAGCATGCATTGGCTAACCACAAACTGAAATCGTATCTTCAATAAGATTTCAATTTGCATCTAAATCTGGTTCAGTCACCACTTGAATACATTCTTTAATATGTTGTTAAGGTTGTGTGACATACTAGAGGAAGCTCCCAAAAGTTGTGCACACGCATTTCTGTAATGTTTTTTCTTTCCACATCCAAAACATGTAACTGCACTCAAATTCCGAGGACAATCTAGGCTGATGTGACCTTGCTTCCTACACCCAAAGCATGTAACTGTAGGTTTACTACTTACATAAGATTCTTGGCTAGTTATCGATCTCTAACTTGAAGCCCGTCCCTGAGATCCTCGACTCTTACCTCTACTCCTCTGCAACTGAGGTGTACCAGTTCGAGCCGAAAGCTGAAAGCAATGTGATCGTGTTTGTCCCGACCCTGTCTGTGTCAACTCCAAGGGTCTACTGGATGTGCTCGAAAAAAGATTACGATGCACATATGATGAAACAACAGGTGTCGTCGATATGAATGGTAGTTTTACACTATTTCATTTCTTTTGGAAACTTGAGTCAAATATTGCTGGAAATCTTTTCTTACCCTCAAAACTTGAGCTTTGTCCTAACTCCACAATGCCCTGATGTCATCGTGATTCGTGCTGAAAAAACTATAGTCACATAAGCTCTGGCCTTATCTTGAACCTCTCGCAGAGTGTTTAACTTAGTTGCAGATATAGTGGTACCGAGTTCTTCCTGCAACCCATATATATATTTGCGCATCTTCTTATTCTCCTTCACTCTGAACTCACCAGCAAACCTCAAAAGATAATTAAACTACCCATCATACTGAGCCATTGACTGTCTCCTTGAAATAGATAATCAAACTCCCATTCTTACAAAATCAAACTCTCATAAAAAAACTGCTCGGTGAGCTCCTCAAGAAAGTCAGCCCAAGTCTTGAATTCAAGATGCCCATCATGCAAAGATCTCCACCAAATCTCAGCATCGACCTGCAAATAGTAAGAAGATATCAAAGCTCTCTACTGTTCATCAGTACCCAACATGTTATGAAGCTTCTCATGATTGAGAACCCAAGTCTTAATAGTCCTAAAGTCCAATTTACCATAGAAGTACAATGCAAGTATAACAAGTTCGCTTATAGTAATAGTGCAATCAACTTACATTGATCATGAATATCGTCCTCAGGAAAAGGTTTTTGCAATAGCTATATATTACCTATTTAACTTGAACAATTGCCAAAGGATTCACTTTTTAACTGGTTTTTATACTAAACTAAGCTACTCTAAAAAATCAAATTAACTTTACTTGAACTCTAATATTAAGGATATTTTAGTTCACAACTTCACATAAGCAATTTAATACTATGCTTTATATTCATGTTTACATCTCAATATGTTGTGTGCAATGCCTAATTAGAATATATATATTTCCTTCAGATCCACTTCAACCCATTGTCATGACGGAGAAGATTCTAATGTGCAAACTAGGACTCCACCTATTGGTGTGAATAACATAAGCTCCACATTGCTTTAAGTTTCAAATCATTGGGTTCATAACTAACTAAGTTTACTATCCGCGTCTCCCTAATCAACAACTATCAGTCGATATTGTGTATTTTATGGTTGTACTGTTCATGTTCGGATTAAAAGCTTCAATGGTCATGATAACTCATAAAGCTTAAATTCATTAAACACGTGATGAAGATGTCAAAAGCATTACGCTCTGAATCAATACAAATTCTAAACATTGCACTTTTTATTATCATTTTTTACTCCTAATCAAAGCATAACATTCATACCATAGGATCCATTGATCTCTAAGATAAATAGACTACTCACACTTCATTGAAACACACACATCACAATTCAATTTGGAAATCATTGCAAATCCGACATGAATATAAATATTACCTTGAATTTAATCAACGAAACCAAATATTGATTGCAAACATGAAGTCTTACATGTTTTCTCCAATAAAAACTCCTTAATACTTCAACTTTTTGCTATATTACTCTAATGGTGGCTAATCCTCTTCTATGTGGTGGTATCTTATGAGTTTACCCCGTCCTAATATCTATTTATACTCCTTAATAACAATTAGAAACCTTAAATTAAAACTTAACTTGAATTAAAACTCCACTTTTTATTTCCTGCGTGGTTGGCGTTGTCACTTACTGCCCCGGCACTGTGCCTTATAACCCACTGTGTCGCCACTACGCCAACACTGTATATGCATTTTTTACTCCCTGGTGTCCTGGTGATGTGCCTTGCTCATGTGGCGTCGTCCTCTATACTCCACACCGCCGCCACTACGCCGAGTGTGTTTTTTTGGGTTTTTGCTTTGTTTCTTCCCTTTTTCTTTAATTCCTTCCTTTACACCTTCATTCCCTAAAAATGCAATAATAACATGAATTAGAACTCATTTAATGATATTTATATTAAATATATGACTAAACTAACCCTATATATATGTATAAATAATCACTTATTAACTTCCTAAACTTTGTCCTCTATCTTTCCTCTCGTGACATTCGACTAACAGTGGCTGGATAAGCCCGAACCGGAATTGCAACAACCAATTCAACTCCGGGATGAACTACAAGAGGTAGCCTGCTCCTCTTGAGCGGCTGAAGGTTACAGTAGGGACTGCCACAGCAACACAAACTACAGGTGCCTGAGCTACCACCTGTTCTCGTAAGATATTCAACAACTTTGACATTTGCCCAGCTAGGTTCTGAAACATGTTTGAATCCACACGTTGTGGATCCCTATTACCATGCAGTGTGGATCCCTATTACCTTGCCAGATCCCTGATCCTACTCTTGCTGTACTATGAGTAGATAACACAAATGTATCCATCGATATCTCGATAATATAAAACAAATATAACACTATCATAAAGTTTTTAAACGTTTTAACCTCGTTTCATTGCGTTACTTCCCAACTAATCACTCATTTAACCTCAATCAACAAGATTATTTTAGAATCATAGGCTCCGATACAAACACTGTCAAACCATAACTAATTAGGGCATCTAATTAGCCTAAATTACATTAATCCCTTGATAATCTAGCAGTCTTAATCTCTCTATTAATAAATAAACGATATAAATATCTTATGATAATCAAATATAATACTTTATCAACTATAAAGGGTTCTAAAGTGTATCTTAAAGCTCAAAGTTTCGTAAATTTTTTTCGACAGCACCTCCTATGTTTCGAAGTCTACACTGAAAAACCCAGCCTTCAAAATCTTCAACAAAACCTGCTCAGCTTGGTAGAAATGCCGAAGGACTCACAATCCACCTCATAACAATATATTTACATCAACTGAATGTATATTCATTTTAACCTAATTTAAATGATCAAAAACCTTAAACTAACATAAACTTAACTCTAAAATCATCTCAATTCATCCGAAAACCGTTTCAACCATTCCAAAGGAGATCCTATTCACTCTTGAACCGAAAAACCCATTTATACAATATATTATATTAAAAAATAATACATACATAGAGAGAAATGAACTAATCAAGTTACAGATAATCTGACAGCTTTTCATTTCCTTTGTCGCCGCTCGCACTTGTCATTACCCAATTATAAAAATTCGATAATGTTAAATACGTAAATCCCACACTATCAAGTACACCTGTAATAATCAAATGCATTGTGTTCCAAGAGATTAAACGAATAATAATATCGCAAAAAATCATAACTATGCAAATATGCAATCCATCCCGTTTTTGTTGACCGACCATAATCAGATGATGTCTTCCAAAAGTGGTGGGTAAACAGTAATAAAGATTCATGAGTTTGAGAGGAAGTGCGTCAAAAGGCCACGTCCTCAACTCACCATGGAGTATGATCTTGGTCAACATCACAACCCCTCCTAAACAAGTGTCTACAACGATCAGTGACTCCAGTCGCAAAGCACCACAGTGTCCATCCTACAACACATATAGCCAATGAACACAATGGGACCCTCAAGAGCCTCCTTACTCTCGTGTCTCTGAATGCATGACCAATAAATATGCAGCGATAAACTGTGCATGCAATTATATTCGAGAAATACTCATAAAATGTAAACCTTACTATGGGATTTACTTAACCTTACAAACGTGATCTCGAAACTCCCTTGCACTCCGAGTCGACAAACTAGTCCATACGAGGTTCCAACTGTGGTCCTACAATTCATTTATAAGTCCAATAAGTTTCTATAACAATTTAATAATTTTTCAAATTAGTTGTAGTTAAATTGACCTAATCGCATCCCGAAACTCCTAATATACTTCCGAATAAATTATTCGATGCCCGGATTTCATTTTTGACTCACAATTATTGTTTGACATTGAAAATTACGTTGTCTAGGCTTAAATATATTTTTTACAATTTATTATATATTTATTGGTCTTGCCATAACCCAACAACCCCGAAAATCATTCCAAATCTTATCATCAAGTGTCCGAATCCCAATTTTGTCTCCAAATTGTGGTTCGGAATCGAAAATTCACCTAGACTAGGTTATAAAACAATTTTAGAAATTTTGGGCATTTTTAGGTATCGTAGCATGTACTTCGAGGCAAAACCACATGTATAAATCCTCAAGAAAATCCCAAAATTCTCATTTTCATAAAAATCCTCAATTTTCATCAATTTTTCCAAAAATCCTATTTTCTGAATTTACCCTGATTTTTAGAGAATTTTTATTTAATTTTTTGCTGAATTTTAAAAAACAATTTTTTTTTTAAATAAGGAGGGGTTTAGCCCCTGAATCGGACCGGTATGGTTTGGGGAATTAAACCCCCCCATCTTCTTCCTCAAACTCAACAGAGCTTTTCTGTTCTGCAATTTTTTTAAATCGCTTGGGGTGCCCAACCCCATTAGGGTTGGGCAGGGGAGGTTATAGCCCCCCCCCGACCATCTTCCTCTCATCGCTTTTTCTTTTTCCCTTGTCACGATTCCTCCTCCCTCAACGATTCTCTGTTTTTTTCATTAATCAATTCCTCAGTTACCTCTCCTCATCTCACACAATCACACAATCATCATCTATTCTAACTCTTATTTAAACCAAAAATCAGTCCATAAACACTACAGTCCTTTATTTCCCAATCCACTTATCAAGAAAATTTGATTTTCCATTAACTTACCTTCACGGTCCATCAGCACAACAGCCACCACGGCTTGTTTTTTCATTCGAGAGAGAGAGAGAGAGAGAGAGAGAGAGAGAGAGAGAGAGAGAGAGAGAGAGAGAGAGAGAAATGAAGGATAGTAAAGGAGATTGACGAGAAACAATGGGAACAATACCCTTTTTTTATTTCGATCCTAAATAAAAAAGAATGAGAAATGACCAAAATACCCCTCAGTATATATTTATCTATTCGCATATATCCTTTATACCCTTTTTCATAGTTGGTCGTTTTTCAATTTATTTTTGGTAATTCTCTTCGATTTTTGTCCAAATTAAACCCCAAAAAATACCCTAATTCCACCAAAAACTAAAGAATTTATCAATGCACTTCGAAACTCCTGAACAACTTGTCTCGCATGCAAATCGAGGTGTGGGGCCCACGTCAGCTCATTAAGTCCATTTTAATGTAGAAATTCAAATTTTTAAACACGATTATTTTCATGAAATTGGAAATTAAAGTTTGGGTCGACATTTTAACTCTCTCGTGACTTATTTTGACACGTATCTCGAGATAAAACCTCGCGAAATATCAAATTTACTTGGTCGACTATAATTTTATAAAATAAAATAATATATAATACACCACACTAGGCACACATCACACAAAAATAAAATTAATTAAAAATCTCAATTTTACCGGTCTTTACGTAAAGACATGCTCTAATTAATCATAATTAATTGAGTAATTACATATCACGACTATAAGCTCGGACCCTTGTAGACGCCGCTGACAAGTTTAGGACAGTGTGACCGAAAAATACTCTCGTTAAACGTGTCGAGTCTGGCAGAGAACGTAAGAGAGAGTCAAACAAGTGAGAGTGATTAACTAAATAAGTTAGGGTACTTTATAATGGTTAGTTGTGGTTGAAAATTTTGTATGAAAAAAAAGTCAAACAAAACCAAACAACACTCAACCTCCACCCTTACCACATTGATGACATCACTCACTCACTTTTTCTCTCTCTTCATTAAAAACCAAAAACTTTTCTTTCTCTCACTCCATCTCAACGATTCTTTTCTCTCTCTTACCTTTCCTCTCTCTTTCTCTCTACAAGCAAACAAAAAAAAAAATAGAAGGAAAGATTTTCTCTTTCCTCCAGAGAGAAAACTCTCCCCCACCAATTTTCCATCTCGCCCTCCCTTGTTTCTTCTCTCTCTCTCTCGGCCTCTCATGGCTACTTTTCTCTCTCGATCCACTCGGCCTCAGCTCTCTCTAGCTTTTGGGTCTTTTTTGTCTCCCATCTTTCTCGATGCTCTCACCCCCTCATTCTTTATTTCTCTCTCCTCGAACTTCGGCAACCCCACTTCCGACCGACCACACCTTCTTGCTTGAGACATCACTCTCCTCGTTCTCCTTCATCATTGTCGAGGTATGTGATTTAGTTTTTGTAAGATGTGGGTATGTTGAAGAAGATGTGATTCGCATAGTGGTTTTGAGGTGGATATAGTGTATATGCATCGAGATTTGTGTTGAAAAGGTTGAGACTATTTTGAAGGATGCCTCGAGATTCGTGTTATGTGTGCAACAATTTTAGGGCAGCCTAGGGATCCATGTTGACGTGTGACGCGTAAATGATGCATCGGGATGCGTGTTGAAGTCGCACGCATCTCGAGACAGCCTTGAGATGCGTGCTGATTTTTTTAATATTATTGAACTACTTCGAGATTCGCGCCATGATGTTGATGCTTTTGATGGTCGCCTTAAGATTCGTGCTAATTTTGAAGCATAGATCATTGCCTCAAGATGCGCACTAAAATCGCACGTATCTCGAGATATGTGCTATTTTTTTTTAAAAAAAATATAAATAAATAATTAAAAAATATAACAAACAATAATAAATCTCAAGATTTTTAGTGAAATCTTTACTTAAAAGAAGAAAAAGTATTGAGATGCGCATCAATTGTTACACGCATCTCGAGATTTCCTTGGGTTCTTATCAATCAAAGAGTAATAAATGAATAAAAATATAAAGTATAAAAAGTTCTATCTCGAGGTGCATGAAATCAATAGTGTCTGAGCATCCTCGAGATTTGTGTAATGACTCAAAATATACTAATGACCCAAACGAGGTTCGTCTCAATAAACGTGCAATGATCCAAAATGAAATATTCTAAAGGCAACTCGAGTCGAGAATAACTTCGTTATACGTGTGATTCCGATAAAATACGAATACTTTGGAAATGATGATAATTAAAGATAATTGATTGATTTAGGAAATCTGGACGAGTCGATTGAGGAATAGGAGTAAGGATCGGTTTTCGGACAAGGTATCGACATGATTAAGGTAAGTAAACCCACGAAAAAATCAACTTAGAATTTACTTATTTCTTTCGTAAATTTATTTATTTCACATTAATTTTTGCCAGTTCGACTTGCATGTTTACTCTATTCCCGCGTGTGTCTGTGTATGGTCGAAGGGACGTTATGACACTTTTCTGTCTCTCTTGTAGATGATGATCCGATTGTTGCTACGGTGTCGGTCATACCTTACACTTCACGTGAGATTTCTCTTCGCGAGTCAATGATCTCGTGAGTGGGTTGACGTGAGGCTCGCCTCCGTTGTAAAGTTTCTCTTCTTTGAGGCGTTGGGCGGAAGTTTACCTTCCGACTAGAAGAATTCCTCATTTCAACCGTGAAGAAGGGGCGTGGATTTCCTCGTCTTTAGGGCCTTCTCGGTTTAAGTCCCAAGGCTCGACAGCTATACACCACACTCACGTTCCATATTCTTGATTATCTCAACAACTTATATTCATGCTTTACATTTTCATTCATTACTTTATATGCATGAATTGTAGCCGTTTTTCTTTGATTTCCTATGAATACTAACTGAGTTTCTCTGGGATTTACTTACTGAAACTTGTCATTATTTTTGGTAGCAAGTTGCAGACTATACGATGATCCGGATCTAAAGAGCTACAGTAGCCTCGCGTTTATTTGTTTATATTTATGTATATACTATCTTTTAGGGATCATTTTGGGAGACTTATTACCTAATACACGTATATTGACATTTATTATACTTTTTGTCGCCTTCATTGATATATATGGTATCTTTTTGCCAGGTTTCCACCCATAGGTTTGTTAACCAATGCAAAACTCGTTTACATTAGTTATTTGCATATTATTAAAACTTCTGCTATCTAAATAACATAAATGAATGAAAATAAACAAATTTAGTTGTAAAACTCTATAATTTAGTATATTTCGATAAAATAATAATTTTTAAACATCGAAATTGACTAAGTTGGATTATTATATGGTTAGTTCGAGGACTGTTATTGACAGGTGTGCAAGTGACGTTGTATGACCTGGTGACATGTCCGACAGCATGGCGATGCCCGGTTTGCCTTGGAATTTAGGGTTGTCACACTTTAACTCTCGACTCGCGGCCAAGACAATAATTAGTATCCGTTAATCCCTGATTAGCCATAATTACTGATTTAAATTTTTTTGGATTTGACATCCTCGAAGCCGCTGCTTGTGGCGGCCCTGCAGCAGCGGCCCTGCCACCCCAGAGTGACATGTCTCCGTGTACTCCTTGCCCGATGGGCCCAACTAAACGTGTCCAGCACCTGCCCGTCCACATCTTGTCTCGAAATTCGAGTCCACGTGTGTCTTATCCAATTAGTTAGTGGATTATCTGTATTTTCTTAACTTATTTTTTAAGTATGGAAAAGTTTATTAAGTACAATAATTTGTAGTTTATTATAATGCCTAACCATACCAGTGGGTTGTATCTTACAAGTTAACATAATTAGCGGAAGCCTTAATTGATACAATTAGAATAAGTAATTTAGCATAGTAAACATTATTCATAAGAGCATATCCTACTGTGGAAAACCTAAAAAAATACTATGTATATAAGCGAAAATACCGTAAACAACGTATATATACATGTACTATGTCATCTCAAGTCCCCCAGTACCCAAAATAATTACAAAATATCAAAATAAGCACGTAGTAGTAGGTCCTCGACATCGGGCAATCAGATGTAGTCGCCTAGGATCACCTTGCCCCTATTGGTACTAGGATCTGCACTCAAACATCACAAAAAGACAGATAACGAGTCCGGTAAGTAAAATCCCAAGGAACCCCTTTGAGCATTCGCGTAAATAAAGTAAGGAAATGCAAGAAGTACTGTAAAGTAAACATGCGGAATGTAAAGACAGATAACTGTAAATGGCTCATCACATGAATAGATAACAACTAAGCTAACAAATGTGTGTGCTCGCTCCAGATGGACTAGACTATACTTCGAGTCACCAAGTTCCCACTAGCGGTCGCGTCTAACTGGCCTGACACTTGGTCCCTTACGGTGCTGGCCAAATCCGCTGTCACAGACACGTGCACTAAGGGCAAGCTTAGGTTGACGTTCACTTATAACCGGGTCACACGTGCTACAATCCAGTGCATCATCACCATACAACCAAAAAATCCGGGGGGTAACCTCGACCCACGACTAAGTAACGGAATGGAATTGTGAAAAAACAAGGAAATGATAATAACAAGATTTAAAACAGAATCAAATACTCATAGTTTTTTAGTTGGGTTTTACAAACCTAAAACCGCTCTCCGACCTCCCCGGACTCCCGTATCCGACCCGACAAGCTCCCTAATACCGAGCTACGGTCTCCTAAGTCCCTGGAGTTCAATTTTATAGGTTTAGACTGTTTTCAAGTGTTTGGTTAGGTGTTTAGTTGTAAATCATCGAAACAGCCCCTTAAATTCATATGCTATCTGTCATTAGTGCGCTAATGGGTCTACCAAGCGCGCTAAGTGAAGTTAGTGATCTAGGGGATCTATCTAGTGCGCTATTATTCTTCATTTTGAAAAACAGTTGGAAACCCAGAACAATTAGCGCGCTAATTGGGTTGCCCCATGTGACATAATTCTCAAGTCGAGAATTCTGTCCTTTCCCTCTCCATTTGCTACTCTAACATGGTTTATACCCTCTGCATATCAACTTAACCCAAAACAACGATCAGAACAACCTCAGAACAACAATTTGACCCAAATTCACTAAATCTCATGAATTACACAAATTCTTCTAATTCCATTAAAACACCAATTTCAGCTAAACCAGTTGTAAATTCTCTATGAAAATGATCTATAAACATGTAATTCATCAAGTTTTCACTAAAAATCAGAGGTCAATCATCTAACTCGACTTCACTAAAACATACCCAAAATTGGGTTCATTGAAGAGTAAAGGAGATGAGGAAGATGATTACCTAGTTTGGATCACATGATTTATCCTCCAAGGTGTTGAATTCCAGTTTGAATTTCTTCCTTTTCCTCTGGTTTTCACTGGTTTTGCATGAATTTTTTTGAGTGGTTTGATCAAAACTCAACTAACTTCCTATATATATGTTTGGTTAATATCAAGTGTGCATACGTATCTCGATGATTATCTTGTGGTTCATAAACATGTCGTCCCTCACCACCTGATGACTCCATTAATAACTCTAATAGCATACTCCCTTTCTTGTTTCTCTCATTATGATTATCTAGATGTTCATCTTATGGTCTTCCTTATTTTGTTCAAACTATATGCTTATCTTTAATTAATTAACTCACATTATATTAAGCCTTATCAAACCATATGATTAATGTTTTATTTATCAAAATTAACCAACTCATGGTCCCACTAACCTTTGGCTACCCGATATCCGGTGCCCTGCGTCTCGACACGCATTTTGAGGCGCGTTATAGCCTAATGTTTAAATTTCAATTTAATAAGCTTATGGTTACATTACTCATTTCAATTGAATTACTTAGTCATATTTACGTGAGTTTGTCGAGTTTTTCTAGTGTACCAGTACTTCGCCTCTTGGTACCCGCATTGACAAGCATTTTGAGGTGATTACCCGTCACACAACCTCGCATGATATCTCTATTCAACATACACTAATGAGATGTATTTACAAGTAAACTCATCAAATGCATCGCAATTAAACAACATAACACACAATTTACTAGTGTACCTACGTCGATGTGTGTCCTAGCCTAAACGCAGCGTCCACGTGGATCTGAGCTAGCGTCCATGTCTGAAATTAAGAAATAAATAACGACATTAATGAAATAGGTCGTTACAGTTCTTCCCAACTAAATAAGATTTCATCCCGAAATTTAACATAATTGAATGTCGTACCGTGAAATAACTGAGGGTATCATTCTCGCATCGTCGACTCGAGCTCCTTGGTAATTCCCTCTATCCCATGATGCTGCCAACGAACTAAGACCTTAGAGAGCTCCCTGTTCTTGAGAATCTGAACTCTGCGGTCAATGATCTATATCGGCCTCTCCTCGTAAGTCACGTCAGCTAAACCTCAATCCGCCCCAAATCAATCATCGGTAATGACCCTGACCTAGCTAGTCTCAATATTGAAATGTGAAATGTCGGATGAACCCCAGCTAACTCATCAGGTAACTCTAGGCGATATGCAACACGACCTACTCTTTCAGCGATCCTGAATGGTTCAATAAGTCTCGGCGCTAGTTTCCCCTTAATACCAAACCTCGGTTGACCAAGGGGATTCCTTCAGGTATACCATGTTACCCTCCTCATAGCTCAGACCCTCATGATACCGATCTGCATATTTCTTCTGTCTATCATGGGGACTTGTAACCTCTGACGGATCTGTGTGATCAACAGCTATCTCGGCCCAATAATTATTGTATCTTTCGGCTCCGCCCAACACACAAGTGATTTACAGGGCCTCCTATACATCACCTCAAAAGGTGGCATACCAATACTTGCTTGATAGTTGTTATTATATGCAAACTCACACAAAGGCAAATAATCCTCCCATGAACCATCAAACTGCAATATATAAGCCCTGAGCATATCCTCCAAAATCTGTATCAATTGCTCTGACTATCGGTCTGTTTGAAGATGGTAAGCTGTACTAAACTGCAACCTGGTGCCAAAATGCTACTACATAGCCTCCTAGAGCCTCGAAGTCAACCTGGGATCTCTTTCCAATACAAAAGAAATCGGACCCCACGCAATCTAATAATCTCCTGCTCAAATAATATGCTTAGCTATGGGAACGTGTATCCCATAAAAATGGGAATAAAATGATCTGATTTCGTCAGTCTGTCTCACAACCCAAACTACATTGTGATGCCTCGATGTCTGCGGTAGTCCATTGACGAAATCCATGGTGATGTGCTCCCATTTCCACTGTGGAATGGGTAACGGCGGTAATAGTCCACCGGGTCTCCTGTGCCCAATGTTCACTGCTGGCAAATGTGACAACTCCTGACGTACACCCTTACATCAGCCTTCATCCCTGGCCACTAGAATAGTCGCCTCAAGTCATAGTACATCTTGGTCCGACTAGGATGAACTATGTAAAGAGACTAGTGTACATCCTTTAGAATTCCGTCTCGTATCTCTTGATCCGCAGGTATCCAAAATCTCCCTAGGTGTCTCAAACACCGATCTGTGGTCTCTGCCCAAGCAGTGCACTCCGGATCCTGAGCCAGACCACTAAACCGCTCAAAATCCCATCAGCCCTCTGACACTCGACAACTCGCTCAATCGATACGATCGAAACTCTCATCTGATAACAAATGCGCTATTCAGCCGTAGTCGACACCTCTGTCATGCACGTAACTGCTGCCGCTTGTAACAAGCCATGTTCGTGTGTCATATGTCGCAAAATCGTCTGACTATCAATCTCGCTCATGCTCAATGCGTCCGCTACGACATTCGCTTTTCCAGGGTGATACTCTATAGCGAAGTCATAATCCTTCAGTAGCTCGAGCCGTCTCATCTAGCGCACATTCAGATCCCTCAGAGTGAAGATATATCATAAATAATGATGATATGTATACAATATGAATCTCTTTCCATAGTGATAGTGCCTTCAACCCTTTAACGCAAAGATGACTGCTGCAAGCTCCAAGTCTTGAACTGGATAATTCCCATCATGAGGTCCCAATCGTCAGGAAACGTATGCAACTGGTCTACCCTCCTGCATCAACAAACATCCAAGACCAATGGCCGACGCATCCGTGAAAACTGTCAAAGTCTTGCCTGGCTCCGACAATGTCAATACTAGTGTGGAAGTCAACCACATCTTCAGCTCACAGAAAGCTTGCTTACACTCCTCTAATCAATCGAATCTAACATCCTTTTTTGTCAGTCTCGTCATCGGCGCTGCAATCGAGGAAAAGTCCCGCACAAATCGCCGGTAGTATCCTGCATGTCCAAGAAAACTCCGAATATCGGCAAGAGACTCAGGTGTCCTCCAGTCGATGATAGCCCGAATCTTCTCCGAATCCACAGAGATACCCCGATCACTGATGACATGTCCTAAAAATTTCACCGCACTCAGCCAAAAGTCACACTTACTGAACTTGGCGTACAATCTGTGCTCTCTCAATGTCGTCAACACTGCCTTAAGGTGTCTCTCGTGATCCTCACGAGTCCTACTGTAGTTCAAGATGTATTCAATGAAAACTATAAAAAAAACCTGTCTAAATACGCTCTCAAGACCATGTGCATCAAATCCATGAAAATCGTTGGGGCGTTAGTCAGTCTAAATGGAATGACTGTGAACTCGAATAGCCCAACGTCGTACTGAAAGTGGTCTTCTAGATATCTTCTTCTCAAATCCTCAACTAATGATAACCTAAATGAAGATCAATCTTCAAGAAGGATCTAGCGCTTGCCAACTGATCGAACATATCATCTATCCTAGGAAGTGGGTAACGGTTCCTAACTGTCACTTGATTCAGATTCCTATAGTTTATGCACATCCTCATCGAACCATCCTTCTTCTTCACAAACAACAGTAGAGCTCCCCAAGGTGACATACTAAGGTGAATAAAACCCTTCTCCAACAACTCATCTAACTGTCATCTAACCTCCTCCTGCTCTGTTGGTCGCATCCTATAAGGTCTACTAGCGATCGGCTGCATCCCTAGTATCAACTCAATGATAAAATCAATAGCTCGTGGTGGTGGCAATCCCGGTAGATCATCCAAAAATACGTCAACAAAATCTCTAACTACCGAAACGTCCTCAATCCTTACCTCTGTCCTACCCTCCAGCTCAACTATCGCTGCAAATGTCTCAATCTTTTGCGCTGTAGCTAATCGTCCTCTAGTGATAGGTAAGTCGGTAAAATATCCAACTAGTGAGAACTCCAGTATCCCAGGAATACGAAACTTTATCATATTACCATAAGAATCTATCCGTGCATGATAGGGTGATAACCAATCCATCCCGAGAAGAACGTCAAACTCTAAGTACTCTAATACTCGAAGATCTGCTAGTAACTGATGTCCCTCAACCTCTATCATCACATCTCTACATATCCGCTTAGGGTATATCTTGTCCTTAACGGTCGTACTGAGAAAAAGGTGTGTGTCTAGTGTCTGTGTAACTAACCCTAACTCTCCAACAATATGCCCAGTAATAAATGATAAAGTGCTACCAGAATCAAACATAGCATGCATAGGTCTACCAAAAATATGTAACGTACCTTCGACGAGCTGTTTGGTCTCCCCGCCATCTGGCTACGCTACTGCATGGGCTCTCTTTGGCCTGCTTTGGCTCTCGACGTATTGACGATGGTGTCCTGCAGTCTATCCTCAAATGTCCACTCTGACCATACCTATGACATTTGTGGCTGTCCTGCATACCAGCTTGTCTATCTCCAGATCTCGGACCCTGACCCGGTCTCTCTAACTCCTGTCATGTCCCTTTAATCTCGACCCTAATGGTACATCTGTGGTGATGGCCTACGATGATATGTCGATACTGGTGCGATGGCATGAATAGGTTGTCTGTCATCGAACTGGAACTGACTGCCCTGGTGATCATCCCTGCGACCCCTGTCCTATCTGTCATCCCTCCGACCTCTATCTAGACGATCCCTCTGTCTCTTCGGCCTCCGATCCGGCTGAGAACTCTACCCTATTTGTACCTCAGTCCCAATCACACGTCTACTATCCTTTTGCATCAGGTAGGTCTCATGCGCCAAAGCTCTATCAAACATGTCCTATAGAGTGGGTGCCCCAGACGATACCACCGCCGAAGTAATTTTACCCTCAACTCCTCTAGTGAAATAGTAAATATGCAGGTGCTCTATCCCAGCTACATTCATCGAGAACTGGAGTAAGTACCGAAATATATCCATATACTGCAGCAAAGTCCGATTATCTCAGGGTCACAAACTCCTCTCTCAATCTCAATCTCACCTCAATGGGTATGTATTGATCATAGAACAACTCCTTAAACTCAGCCCATGTGGTCGGTTGTGGATGGGTGTCCTGATATGTGGTCCACCATACTGCTGCGTGGCCTCTTAAGCATGCTCCTAATAATCGTGCCTGAACACTCTCATCATTCCTCATTAGCTTATGGAAACGCTGATGAGACACAATCCACTTCCCCGCAGCCTTGGGGTCACCACCTCTGTAAAAGAAGCCTGGCTGAAACTTCAAAAACTCTCTCAACATCTTCGCTTCAGGAGCCAAGATGAAACCCAATGTAGTAGACTTAGTAGTGGTAGCAGTCATCTGATCCATGGTCTTGGGGGGAGGCGTAGGAGTCAGTGTCTCTAGTGGAACAACAACTACGGTGGCTCTCTCTATCTGTGTCTCCGCTGCTACCCTCTCAAGGGGTGTTTGGGAAATAACCGGGGCAACGGATGTCCCTGAAGGTACGGTAACCGCTACTGGCTCTCAGGGCAATCATTGTAGCAAGTGCCGTTAGTGCGGCGGTCTAATCCCGTAATAAACGTAGTACCTCAACCATCTGAGTCTCCTGAGCCGAGAGTCGATCCTCCATACTAGCTATAACCGGGGAGTCCTTAGCTGCATCGCTAGTTTGACCAATCTCATGAGGCGTAGCTAATTGAGAGGGGAAGGACATAATTCTTGACTTGAGAATTTTGTCATGGAGGGCAATTAGCATGCTAACTGGGTTGGTTAGGGCGCCATTCATTATGGGTTTCCAATTGTTTTTCAAAATGAAGAACAGTAGCGCGCTAACTTCGCATAGCCTAACCATACTAGTGGTTTGTATTTTACGAGTTAACATAATCCGCGGAAGCCTTAATTGATACAATTAGAATAAGTAATTTAACATGATAAATATTATTCATAAGAGCGAATCTTACTGTGGAAAACCCAATACCCAAAATAATTACAAAATATCAATATAAGCACGTACTAGTAGGTCCTCGACGACGAGCAATCAGATGTAGTCGCTTAGGATCTCCTTGCCCATATTGATACTAGGATCTGCACCCAATCATCACAAAAAGACAGATGAGGAGTCTAGTAAGTAAAATCCCGAGGAACCCCTCTGAGCATTCGCGTAAATAAAATAAGGAAATGCAAGAATTAATGTCAAGTAAACATGCGGAATGTAAAGACAGACAATTGTAAATGGCTCATCGAATTAATAGATAACCGTTAAGCTAACAAATGTGTGTGCTCTCTCCAGATGGACTAGACTGTATGTGACATCCCCTATTCCGATTAGGGAAAATGTCCGACCTGAAACTGTAATTAAGCCCACTTACCCCGTAGACTTAACTAGAGCCAGCAACCTCTCTATCCATACCTGATAAACTCAACCGGTATATTCATATCGAATTAAAATATCAAAGTAATACGCAGCGGAAATAAAATTTTTTTCTCGATATAACTGAATATAAGGAAATACGGAGTTTACCAAAACTTCCAAACCATTTATAAAATCACCCCAACCCCGTTTATATACATCAAAATAATTCAAACAGAGTTATAAATATACAACTAAGTCATTACTTCGTAGAGAAGACTCGAGACTCCTAGATCTTCTCTTTTCCTTTAGTTGAAGCGTCGGGTTGCGAACCTGAAATGTTTAAGTAATCTGAGTGCTCCAACTTGCTCAGTAAATACAGATTCACAGTATGCATCAATATTCCATATAATATTCAAAGGAGATATGCAATAACAACGTGATCCAACAATAACTAACAAAGATATGGAAAACATATAAACCAATAGATAATAGATGCAAAGCAAAGATTCTGGAATAGTATACTGTGATCCCCATTTATTTTGTAAAACTAGGGCCGATTAGCCACTGATGCCATTAATGCGATTGCTAGACCAACATATTGGCTGATATGTTGTCTAGCCAATCCATTAATGCCCAATGATTCTATCCCAAGCCCCCTAGTGAATATGTAACCCATGCAACCTCTAAACTGAGTAAGAACTTACATATAGGCCGGGAAAACCAACCCATCTCCTATAAAAACCTTTTCTCAGTTCCAGGAACTTACGACAGTGAATTACTATAAACATCGTTTTCCTCTTAGTGAAAACCATCACAACATACCTAATCCCCCAGCTCATTTTCTAACATATATATGAGCTAAATATACTAAATAGCCAGGCAACATTGATAAATAAGTGAATCCGTACTTACCTCAGTCTAGTCATGTCAAATTCCTAACTTCCCGGATCTCTAACTCTTCCCTTGTTAATCAACACCTATCATAGACCAACCATAGTAAATATAAGTCTAATATACTCTATTATAAACTATTAGAAACTCCTAAATCAATCCCTGAGCCCCTAATTCAAATTCACAGGAAAAACAACACTGTTGATGTTCTGGGCATGGATTAGCGCGCTAATCCCTGCCTGTACTGCATGTTCTTCAAATTTTGCGCACCTAGTGCGCTAATCTTCTGATCTAGCGCGCTAATTGCGCTAGACTAGCAACAGTAGCGTACTGCTGCAACTCCAATCCCACAAAAACACCTCCAAATCGATACCAATATCCACAAATTCATTCCCAATAGCTTAGAAACATCAAATATGAGGTGAGGGACTAAATTAGATCAACAACAACTCAATTAACAATGATTTCCTACAATCACCTCAATTTCAAACTTTAATAAACACTAAAACCAATTATACCTTTATGTTCCTTTCGAGCCGTTCTATCGTTTAAGCTCCTCAACTGGCTTCGATTCGGTACCTCGGACAACTTGTCGCGATCGGAATCGGAACCCTGGACTTTCGTTTTCGTTTGTTCGATAGTTTGTTAAGTTGATATATATCAACTTTGATATATATATATATATATGGATTCCTCGAGATACGTGTTGTGTCATCTCGCGATTGATCAAACAATCGATGTGTTAAAGTGACACGCGCTAACATTACACTAAATTTGACACATCTTGACTTACGCTCCGTTCGAGATGATCAAATGATATATATATTTTCTATTTTCTTAATTTCCATTATATATATTTATATATATCCTTATATATAAATATATATACATTTCGTGTTTATCGCTTTCGATAAATCCACCGATCACGTCCACGTGTAGCCACTAGCGGGCACATCTTTACAACGTCTCCCTCGTCGCTCACAGTGTACCGATATTTCGTAACTTATAGTGTATTTATCCCGTATAAGCTTGTATATACCATATCAATATACACAACCTATTTATATTTCAGTTTTGCAAACCAAACAAACACCATACGTCATACAAACGCACACACGCACTAATTGGGATATGTCGATCTTAACCCTGAGCGTAACTCAGG
The DNA here is from genome assembly GCA_039657325.1 of Stephania cephalantha. Lineage (NCBI taxonomy): Eukaryota > Viridiplantae > Streptophyta > Magnoliopsida > Ranunculales > Menispermaceae > Stephania > Stephania cephalantha. The sequence goes on from CM077577.1 coordinate 13,892,098, forward strand.
TTAATTAATAACTGGGTTAATACTAATCACCAGCTTAAGGTAACAAGTCGTTACAGTCTCCCCAATTTAAAAATAATTTCGTCCTCGAAATTAAAGTAAATTTAAATTACCTGCAATCTCGAAGAGAAATGGAAACTGCTCCTTCATATAAGATTCTCGTTCCCAGGTTAGCTCCTCATCACCGTGAAATTGCCATTTCACTTTAACCAAAGGAATCTCTTTGGTTCTCAGCCTTTGAATCTTACGATCAATAATCTGAATCGGTTGCTCATCGTAAGATAAGTCTTCCCGAAGATCAAATTCATTCCAATCAATTCTTGGAGTGAATTGAGTCTCCGTCTTGCGTAGCACAGATACATGGAGGACATTATGAACTCCGAAAAAAATTAAGGAGGTAACTCTAAACTGTGAGCTACAGGACCAATCCTTTCATGTATTCTGAACGGCCCGATATACCTTGGAGCTAGCTTACCTGGCAATCCAAATCTATACAACCCCTTAGGCGAGACTTTCAACAAGACATAATCATCCATTGAAAATTCCAAAAACCTATGATGCTTATTAGCATATTTCTTCTGCCTGAGTTGAGCTGTATTTAACTGCTGGCGAATCTATTGTATCCTTTATGTGTAGTCTTGTATCAGCTCTGGCCCTAACAAAACTGTATCTCCGACCTCTGCCCAACACGCTAGTGATCAACAAGGACGACCATACAATGCCTCAAATGGAGCCATTTCGATGCTAGCCTGATAACTATTATTATAAGAGAACTCACACAGAGGAATATATTTCTCCCAGTTACCTCCAAACTCCAAGATACAAGCTCGAAGCATGTCCTCAAGCACCAATATCAACCGCTCAGTCTGTTTGTCAGTTTGAGGATGATATGCCGTACTAAGGTTAAGTACAGTTCCCAGCTGCCTCTGTAGTTCACTCCACAACCTAGATGTGAATCTCGGATCCCTATCCGAAGTAATAGTCACTAGAACTCCATGAAATCTCAATACCTCCCATACGTACACCTCACATAAACGGTCAAGAGGATCTCTCATAGAAACTGGTAAGAGATGTGCAGACTTCGTCAACTTGTAAACTATAACCCAAACTACATCATGTTTGCGCTGACTCAGAGGTAGACCAAAAATAAAATCCATCGATATGTGTTCCCATTCCCACTCAGGAATAGGCAGCGAATACAATAACCTCCAGGTTTCCTATGTTCAGCCTTAACTTGCTGATAGATCTCACATCTCTTTACAAATTCACCAATATCGGTCTTCATCCTAGGCCACCAATAAGCACGCCTCATATCACGATACATCTTGGTGTTACCTGGATGAATAGAGTAAAGAGATCGATGAGATTCCCGTAGCAAATCCTGCCTCAACTGACCCTGAGATGGAATCCACAATCTATCTCTGAATCGCAATGTCCCATCATCAAAACTGACTAATCAGAATGATCTATACTATTTGCTAGCTTCCGCCGTGCAACATACTCCTGATTAGCTTTCTGACTATCAACCACCCACTGAATCATCTCCGATTCTGCTCGAATCTGAGCACATAAAAATAGATTAGTACTACTGGAACTAGCTTTCTCAATTGATGATATGCCCGCTGGACTTTCTCGAATCATCATCACCGAAGCTTCTTCTAGAAGTCTGAATTGAGAAGCTCTAGCAGTCACTACGTTCTCTCTACCTGTTCTTCTCCTACTCAAGGCATCAGCAACTACATTTGCTTTGCCTAGGTGGTACTCCAGAGTGAAATCATAATCCTTGAGAAACTCAAGCCACCTACACTGTCTCATTTTCAATTCACTCTGAGTAAACAAATAGTTTAGACTCTTATGATCTGAAAACACTGTAAATCTCTCGCCATATAGATAATGCCTCCAAATCTTCAAGGCAAAAACTACTGCTGCTAGCTCAAGATCATGAACTAGATAATTTCTTTCATGAAACTTGATTTACCTCGAAGCATACGCTACAACCCTGCCTTCCTGCATCAGCATACAACCCAAGCCTGAATGAGAAGCATCAGCATAAATCACCAATTCTTTCCCCGATTCAGGTAATGTAAGAATAAGTGTCGTAGTCAATCTGTTTTTCAACTCCCTGAAAGCAGATTTGCACGCATCTGACCACATAAAATCAACATATTTATGTGTTAGACGAGTCATTGACAGAGCAATACGGGAAAATCCCTCAACAAATCGTCTGTAATAACCCGCTAACCCCAGAAAACTTTGAACCTCTGACACTGTGGTGGGAGTAGGCCCATCCTTGATTACCTCAACTTTAGCTGGATCAATAGATATCCCCTCAGCATTAACCACGTGTCCTAAAAATTTAACCTCTGAAGACCAGAATTTGCACTTACTAAACTTGGCATACAACCTATTATCCTTCAGAGTCTGTAATGTAACTCTAAGGTGGTGCGAATGTTTTTCCTCAGTCTTCGAATAAATGAAAATGTCATCGATGAATACGATGATAAACTGGTCAAGATAGGGTTTAAATACTCTATGCATCAAATCCATGAATATAGCAGGAGCATTAGTGAGCCCAAACGACATCACTGTAAACTCGAAGTGCCCGTAGCGAGTACTGAAAGTTGTCTTTGAGATATCCTCATCCCAGATCCTCAGTTGATGATTACCAGACCTCAAATCAATCTTCGAGAAATTTCTGGTACCCTTCAACTGATCAAACAAATCATCAATCCTAGGTAATGGATATTTCTTCCTGATAGTCACCCGATTCAACTGTCTATAATCTATGCACATTCGTAGGGTTTCGTCCTTCTTTTTCACAAAAAGAACAGGTGCTCCTCACGACGACATGCTAGGATGAATAAACCATTTCTGAAGCAACTCCTCAAGTTGAGTTTGTAACTCCCGTAATTCCTTCGGTGCCATACGGTACGGAGGAATAAATATAGGTTTAGTTCCAGGAATAAGATCAATGATGAAGTCAATGACTCGTGGTGCTGGTAATCTAGGCAAGTCAGATGGAAAGACTTTCGGGAACTCACAAACCACATGTATCTCATTAACCTTAAGTTCCTGTCCAAGCTTTCCAAAAGAAATAACTCCCGCCAATACCTCTAACTCTTGAGGTGTAGCTTCCCTTCCACGAGTTGCAATTCATGAAGGATTATAGCCCTTATAGACTATAATTCCATAAAGATTAGGAATATGGAATATCACCGTCTTATGGAAACAATCAATACTAGCATGATACGTTGATAACCAATCCATCCCCAATAATGCATCAAACTTCAGGAACCCCATTACCCTTAGATCAATGGGAGACTCATTCTCCCCAATTTTAACTATATATCTTTCACAGATTAGGTTAGGATAAACCTTCTCACTCACTGTTGTGCTCAAAATTAAAAATGTATCGGCTCTAACAGGTTTCAATTTTAATTTATCAAACATTGCTCCAGCAATAAATGAAACTGTAGAACCAACATCAATTAATTTATGCATATCTCGATCACAAATATTTAATATACCTTCCTCAAGCCTCCGATTGGCCTCTGGATCTGCCTCCGCCACTACATGAGCCTGTCCTCGTGTAGGTGGAATACTGCCTACGAAGGTGGCTGGCGACATAGAACATTCCCTCGCAATGTAACCTGTCTGCCCACATCTGTAACATATCATTAGTGCCCTCTGTGGTAGATTACTGGTCTACAAAGCGTGTTCCGATCCACTCGGTCTCTGTGAAGACTGTGACCTATTCCTGCCTCTACCTCTAGACTGTGAAGCGGCAAAGGTGGTTTAGCTACTGTAGTCTGAGAAACTGGTGTAACCGGTGCACTAGAAAAAGTCATCCCCGTAGAACCTAAGGGTGTAGAAGTGCCTGCTACACTCCTCTTCCTCTTATCTCACCTTAAACGACCAAATCCATGGGTTCTCTGACTCCCAGAGAACTGTGGAATTGGTGGTGGTGTTGCAACAATTGTACTAGAAAGTCTGGCTAGCATAGCTGCCTCTACCTCCATTGCACTTTCAATAATGAAAGCATAACTGGTGCGAGGATTAGAAGAAACTACAACTCTAATCTCATACCTTAGCCCACCGAGGAACAAGTTAATCTTGTTCTCCTCCAGCTCAACCATCTCCGAAGAAAATTCACTTAACTCAGTGAACTTCCGCTCATACTCCCTGACAAACATCATTCCCTGCTTCAATTGAATAAATTCAGTCTTCTTCCGTTCCTGACTAATTTGGGAAAATACTGCTTGTAAAAGACTGTCCGAAACTGGGCCATGTGGTGACCGTCTTTCCTTCTCTCCAAAGAATTCCATCATTTCCTTGCGGAATCAATCAGCAAAAAGGTAACCAGTTTAACTTTAATCATCTACATCCACAGTAACAAAACGTTGCTCCATCTCCAGAATCCAGGTCTCAGCTACCACTTCCTCCATAGTACCATCGAATATCATGATATCATACTTCATGAATTCCTTACGAGTTCTGAGAAAAGCAGCCTTTTGAGAATCCTCTGCACCTTGCGCCTCTCTCCAAGGCGCTGAACTGTGGAACTACTTCAGCATCTTGGAGCTGCTACTTATCTCAAATTGCTCCTCAACTCTGCTAACCTCTGGAGTGGTTGCAGGCTATGCCTCAAGTCTCTATATTGGTGGTCCAATCTGAGCCATCAACATCATCATTATCTTAGCCTGAGACTCCATTAACTGCTGTGTTTGATGCTCCATTCTAGATTTCCACTGATCCTCTATTTTCTTATTACCATGAGGTTCTGACCTTTGTGATCTTTCCCCTTGATCCGTCATTAAATTATATGGTCGAGGAAGAAATAAGATCATCAGGTAACAGTTAACCAATTCAAGGAAATCAAATCTATACAATATATATCAATATATGCAGCAATTAACGTATGATACAGTTTTCATTTCCCCCCATAAAAACACGATAAAAGCTATTTATCAAACCTTAAGTTTATTCGTAACTCGAGTCAAATCTCAAAGTCAATAAACTTAGGTTTCAGTATGACAGTATATGTTATCATTCACTTTCAAAACCATTCAAAAGTGAAGTAGGATCAAAGCCTCACTTCTGATACCATATTGTATCACATTACCACTTTTCTCCTAAAAGTGATAAAACGTAGGCTCTGATACCAAGCTGTGACATCCCCTATCACGGTTAGGGAAAATGCCCGGCTTGAAACCCTAATTAAACCCACTAACCCCGTAGACTTAACTAGAGTCGGCTGCCTCTCCATCCATACCTGATAAACTCAACCGGTATATTCATATCGAATTAAAATATCAAAGTAATACGAAGCAAGAATTTTTTTTATTTCCGCTGCATATTACTTTGATATTTTAATTCGATATGAATATATCGGTTGAGTTTATCAGGTATGGATGGAGAGGTTGCTGGCTGTAGTTAAGTCTACGGGGTTAGTGGGCTTAATTAGGGTTTCAGGCCGGGCATTTTCCCTAATCGAGATAGGGGATGTCCACTATACTTCGGGTCACCAAGTTCCTACTAGTGGTCGCGCCCAACTGGCCCGATACTTGGTCCCTCGCAGTGCTGGCCAAATCCGCTGAGTCACCTACACGTGCACCAAGGGGAAGCTCAGGTTGACGTTCACTGAGGGCCGGGTCACACGTGCTACAGTCCAGCGCATCATGAACACATAACCAGGAAATTTGGGGAGTAACCTCAACCCACGTGCAAGTAACATAATGAATTATAAAAACAACAAGGAAATGATAGAAATGAAATTTAAAACATAATTAAGTACTCGGAGTTTTTTTAAGTTGGGTTTTACAAACCTCAAATCGCTCTCTGACCTCCTCGGACTCCCGTATCCAACTCGACAAGCTCCCCGGTATCGAGCTACGGTCTCCTCAGTCCCTGGAGTTCAATATTATAGGTTTAGACTATTTTCGAGTCTTTGGTTTGGTGTTTAGTTGTAAATCATCAAAACAGCCCTTTAAATTCATATGTTATATGTCATTAGCGTGCTAATGGGTTTACCTAGTGCACTAGGTGAAGTTAGCGTGCTAGGGGATCTATCTAGTGCGCTATTGTTCTTCATTTTGAAAAACAGTTGGAAACCCAGAATGATTGGCACGCTAACCAACCCAATTAGCGCCCTAATTTCCCTCTGTGACATAATTCTCAACTCGAGAATTATCTCATTCCCCTCTCAATTAGCTACGCTAACCTAGTTTATGCCCTTTCCATATCAATTTAACCCAAAACAACAATCTGAACATCCTCAGGACAACAATTTGACCCAAATTCACTAAATCTCATAAATTCACCAAATTCTCTAATTCCATCAAAACACCAATTCCAGCTAAACCAATTGTAAATTCTCTATGAAAATGATCTATAAACATGTAATTATCAAGTTTTCACTAAAAATCAGAGGTCTAATTATTAAACTTGAATTTACTAAAACATAACAAAAAATGGGTTTGTTGAAGAGTGTAGGAGATGAGGAAGATGATTACTTACGTTAAATCACTTGATTTGTCTTCCAAGGTGTTGAATTCCATCTTGAATTTCTTCTTTTTCCTCTGGTTTTCACTGGTTTTGCATGGATTTGTTTGAGTGGTTTGATCAAAACTCCACTAACTTCCTATATATGTTTGGTCAAGATCAAGTGTGCGTACATATATCGAGGATTATCTTTTGGTTCATAAACATGTTGTCTCACACCACTTGATGACTCCATTAATAACTCCAATAGCACACTCCCTTCCTTGTTTCTCTCATTATGATCATCTAGATGTCCATCTCATGGTCATCCTTATTTTGTTCAAACCATAGGCTTATCTTTATTTAATTAACTCACATTATATTAAGCCATATCAAACCATATGGTTAGTGTTTCATTTATCAAAATTAACCAACTCATGGTCCCACTAACATTCGGCTAGCCGATATCAGGTGCCCCGCGTCTGAACACGCATTTCGGGGCGCGCCATAGCCTATCGTTTAAATTTCAATTTAATTAGTCTATCGTTACATTACCTATTTCAATTGAATTACTTAGTCATATTTACGTGAGTTTGTCAAGTTTTTCTAGTGTACTAGTACTTCACCTCTCGATACCCGTGTTGACATGCATTTCGAGGCGACTAACCGTCACACAACCTCGCACGATATCCCTATTCAACATACACGCATGAGATGTATTTACAAGTAAATTCATAAAATGCATCGCAATTAGACAACATAACACACAATTTACTAATGTACATAGGTCGACATTTGTCCTAGCCTACCCACGGCGTCCACATGGATCTGAGCTGGTGTCCATATCTAAAATTACGAAATAAATAATGGCGTTAATGAAACAAGCCGTTACACTGCTCATCACCGACATCGTGTTTTTTCCATGGCCGTCGTCCAGTGTCTCTCTTCCTCTATCATGCGTGTATGCCGCCCTCTTGTGCATTGAGATGAAATAAGGTTTAAAACTCTTTTTATTTGGTCTCTCGTTTTCTACCCTTTTAAGTGAGAAATAGTCTCATCTCTCCATCCCTTCTTTGAGCGAAGCAACGCTAAAGATCAAGGGTAGATACTACTAATTTACAGTTAGATCTAAGGGTCATTCTCCCTCCAGGTCACTTTATAACTCCAAAATTGACACGCTTAGCACACGTAAATTTTGTCTAAACCTTAACTTAGCCAATTTTCAATAATTAATAGTATAAGGCCTCATTGTCGCGCGAGTTCAATTTAATTAACTCAAACCATTTGAGATACCATATACTACACGTAGTAGCATGCCATAAAAAAAATTAAAATCATTTTATTTATTTTCTTTTATAAATGTTTTAGCACTTCGACTTACGCGACTCTCGATTGGGTGTTAGACCACTAACAATTCATGATTAGCTATTAATTAATGAATTAAGAATACGGGTCGTTACAGTCTTCCAAACTAATTGTCCTCGAAATTAGAAGGAAGTTACGCACGTGACTAGATTAATTAAGGATAATGTTTTTGTGCAATTTCTTTTCACCTTGATTTTATGATTTCTTTACATCTTAACCTGGGTGCTCTCTTATTATATATAGTTCGCATAAGCAATTAGTTTACCTAGTGCTAATCCAACTTTTGTCTAATCTTTTGGTTTATTTTGTGTAATTCTTAAACAATCACAGACTCTAATGTCTCAGTATACTTACCAGAATTACAAGGCCTCTCTCCTAAAGTCTCAAATGAAGCCACACCACTTTAGCTCAACCGTTAAAGTCATACTTACATAACGCACATAGGCAAACAATCTTCCTCACTTGCTACCGAATTCATAATACAAACATGAGCCTGATCTCTATAATTTGGATCAACCATGCAGTCTAACCACCAGACTAAAAAGCTATACTAAATTTAGTCTGGTACCCATCAATGTCGGTAACCCTATCACAACCTGGTAGTAAAAGAAAAACTCTGCCACAACCTGGCAATAATTATAAGGATCGCAAGACACTGGCACACCATCTGACTTATAATCTCTGCTTTACATGTATAAATTTCAGTTGTACTTCAAGTCTATCGGTAAAGTTTAAGAAAATGCAAGCAAATTTAGGCAACTAGCGTATGATCATCTCTAAGCGTCCACAATCATATGATCTTCATAATTTGTGAGAGTCAACGATCATGTTAGATTATCTTAACAACAATTTTAGTTCTTTGAGTTTTTTGTGTTCATTATTAATCCAATCATGCTTATTCTCCAAGCATCTAACAAATAATTCTTCAAACATTTCCATTAAGTTCACTTCCCACGACATAATATACTTTCTTTAGAGTTGTCACTTAGTCCACCCTTAAACTATCATCAATCTTAAGACACGTCATAACATTCAAGTTAATAACAACACTAGAGTAAAGTCTCAAAAAATCCTAGCCCGAAGCATGATAGGTGTCCTTCAAAATCTTGAAGAAACTTAGCCCTATATATCTTCAAGCTCTCTCTCGAGTAACTCATTTATTCTATTCGTAGGTGCTTGTCCTTTTCTATCATGATTTTTTAGGTGAGTTACTATTTGCTTGTCTTTTTCTATCATGATTTTTCAGGTGAGTTACTCTTGTCCTTGCAACTTTACACACTCTTTTTTTTTACAACATCCACTACTCGCACGAAAACTCCTTTCAATACGCTTACTAACGCATTTGAACCAATTTAGATATGTAAAAATCTTGAGATGTACAATCTCGTAGGATAAATACTTAGGTTACCTCTAACCTCTACAATGATCTGCGAGCTCTACCTCTGCTCGTAACACTTAATTTATTCCTTAGTCTGCAAAGGTGGTGACCGACTTCACCAACCTTAAGCCTATAAATGAATAGTGTCACTAAAGTGGAGTTACTTGGGCTTCTAATCCAGCACTACTACTCTAGAGCTTTCGTCAAGACTAGAGGAGTCCATACATGCTTTCTTCATTAGTTCTCAAGTCATCTAAACACTCTGCTTCCTTAGAGTCTGCGTTAACTAGCTCATCTTACAAATCTTCATTTTATTTATTTATTTATTTGACGCATCCCTCATTTTACTAAGTTAGATTAAGGTCACGTCATTCGACTGTCGTACTACACATCTTGTAGGCGCTATCACAGATCAAGGCCAGCCCTAACTTAATTTACATCTCATGAACAAATAAGAAAGTAGGGCTATCGATCCTAACCAAGGTATTCATTATTGTTCGCTACACATCCTTCCTTCAACAAGATATAGATTGCGTCAATCATAAATTTTATTAGTGCTTAATTTCATTCTATATACTATAATTTAATATATATTGTAATTGATATATTTACATTTTTTAGAACAAGGAATTACACATAGTTTATATGTTCTCGAATTCTTATCTCTGATTTATATACTTGATGTAGCATCCCCTATCCTAATTAAAGCGATACCCGGCCTGAAACCCTAATTAAGCCCCGGTACACCAGTCGTACTCAATTAAAGTAACAGTATAGTCGTCCTTCATACCTGATAATCACAATAAAATATATCTTATATCGAATAAATAATTGAAAACGCAGCGGAATCAAAACTTTTTCGATAAAACATAAGATATATAAAAATCGGCATAAACCTCGGTCATAAAAATCATATCTCGACCATGTTTATTACAAAATAGTAATTCAATATAATATATAAACGATAGGAAAATCAATTCACCATATAGAAGACTATAAACTCCTAGTTTTCTCCGTTCCTGAGTTAAAGTGCACATTGACAACCTGAAATGTTAATTTAGGAATGATCGCTCCAACTTGCTCAGTAAGTGATGCTCGTAAATATATCAATTATCAACTACTATTAATGAATAATGAATAGCAATATGAATCCAAAACAGATCTATTCAGGCATTGAAAATGATATAACAATACATAACAGAATGCAATTTCAAATGTCAATTGCAACTGTACTTATGACTTATATTTTAGTTTTCATTTTAGAGTTATACTCTCGTCTCACTTAAAAATACATTTGCAGAACCCACATGTTGATCGACATGGGGTTCTGCCAGTGGATTCAAATGTAATCAAGCTATCGACTCTTAATAATTGGAAAGCCGTACTCTCATCTTACCCCAAGAATTCGGTCCACAGAACCCCCATGTCGGTTAGCATGTGATTATGTCGGTGTATTCAAGTGTAACTAAGCAACCAACCTTAAATGGACAGTGAACAACTAAGGTAAAACTATCAGCCCCCTCGCCATTAAGACGACTGACTGGCCTAGATTACCTTAATCCTCTGATAATCTCGTCAGCCTAATCCATTCTTTACAACTTTGACCTCAAAATAACAATTATTTCAATCCTTCATAAGTCTCCAAACTAAGTTTATACCCTCAATGAAACACATTTCATGATTTATTCAATTGGAGCACATTCAGAAATAATATCCGTATTTCATAAAAATTTCGGCAGCACCTCCCCTAAAAGTGACCTGCCGGAAAACTTCCACCTAATAGACAGCATAATGGGGAGATGCCTCGAAGGACTCACAACTCCGCACAATTTATAATATATATCAAAATCAAACTTCTAAACTAACTTAGAGTCTCTGATAACTTAATTTCAACTTTACACTCCAAAATACACCCAAAACTAAAATATAAATCTTTCAACATAATTTAAGCTAACTTAGGAGACTCTCATAACCATTCAATGAAAGTTATATCCTACATTCATCCCAAGAATCCCAAAATAATATATATAAACAATTTACAACAAGAATTTAGTTTAACTTTTGAAAAAAATTACCATAATCTTCGAGTCTTGTCTATTCATCCATTATCTTCATATAAAATCTGACACCATAAAAAATAACTCAAAGATGTCAGACAAGTAAATTCATATATTGATCTGTACCCCTGCAATTGTTAGTCTAATACATGGAGACATGTAATTGCATTTCCAAATAAACAATAAGATATATGCGTCAACATGACATGCAATCCACTCTGTCGTTGTCTCCTAACTATAATCAGACGTCAACTTCCAAAATAGTACAAAGACAGTATTGAAAGATCATGAAATGTAGAGATAACTTGTCGACGTTAGACTCCGCTAGTCTCACTAGACCGCGCAAAGGCAGGATTGAAGCCAAGTTTCAAGCAAACTAGACTCCGAAACAAGATTATCCCTCTTACTCGCTATATGTATGCATGACTAAGAATGATAAAACGCAATACATACTATGCTACAATTTCAGGTACAAAAATATTCAATCAATAGTAAAGATCAATGTAGGGTTTACTTACAACCAAACCAACTTTGAGCTTAATTTTTGGGGTTCCCGAAGCATCGGATCACCTTGAAGAATGTTCCAATAGCTTCTCTGCATATCCAATTATATTATGGGTCACGCTTCAAGTGAAACCAAATCACAAAACCTAATGAAAACTGCGGCCAAAGTACGCTTGAGAATAGTTTCCAAAAACATTACTTTATATAACTATTTCAATTAGCTTTCAACTAGCCAAGTAGGGTAACTTTTTAACCTTGAAAACCTCAATATTTGTCATTATTACCTAAAAGGAACTTATAGTACACATGTCATACTTTCCATAGAATCCAAGAACACTTAAATCGGATCAGTGACGAAGAAGTTATGAATTTTCCAATATGGTATGTCAACTAGACAAAATTTATTTATTTTGAACTAAAAAACTTCTCCAAATTAATATTTTCGTAATTAAATCCTCAAAACTCTACAACAAATGCCACGAAACCACCCGATACCAAAACCAAAATAATTTCATAGCCCGTGGAGTCAAATTGGATTAAAACCAATAATCAATATCAACTATTAAAACATTTCCTAAATAGTTATCATTTGAATTGTATTATTTCACCTCATCGAAACCCTAACCCTCGTCGGTGGAATATACCCCAAATTGACGCAATTCAACCCAATATATAAATTAACAACAATACCTACCAATTTCTTTCAAAACCCTGCGAAATAAATAGATAAATCGCGAGAATTCGAATTGAATTGAGGAAAAATATATGGCATTAAGAATTTAACAAATTGCGGCCCAAATACATCATTTCCACTGTGAAAATTTAGCTCGAATTGACAGCATCGCGATGCTCTACAGTTTTGCGGAAAGAAATCGTGCGAAAATTGGACGTAAGGAGCCCCGTAATCGAAGGAATCGGTGGAAAGGTTTAGGGAACATTCGAACAGAACGTTCTGTTGAAATGTATGAAATGAATCGACTGATTTTTTTTATTTTTTTCTTTGTTTATATATAAACCCTCAACTGCTTGTCAGCAGCTTAGTTTTTTTTATTTATAAACTTCAGAAATCCCTATTTTGACGTGTTTTGACTTTCAGCACTTATTTTCGATCCGATTTTTTACCAAATTGAATCAAACTCTCAACAAAACAGTCCATCTTCATGAAAGGTCCGTAACACTAATTTTAGTCACACCAAAACTCCAAAAATCTTAACTTTGTCCATCACATACGAAACCCTTACGGACCAATCCTTTTGCCATACTTAACCAAACTTGCACCAGTTTGGACTTAATCTCAACTTCAACTACCGTCAACTGACATGAAACTCGAAACAAGATATCGCACAAACTTCGTCTCATTTCACACTACCTGCGATCCCAACTTACTCGCAAATCAAGACATGTATACACCTCACCGACCGCCACCAAATCATCCAACAATTTCAACTCATCGATAATCATGCTACGCGTATCTCGAGGCACATCCGATGTATATTTTTATTTGATTTAAACTATAGTATTCATTTATATATATTTATATATAAACTATATTATATATAAATATATACTCACATATATATTTTCGCAGCTATAACTTCGCCACACGCGCCAACGACTAACCTCGAGCATGCACATTATTCTACATCCCACGCATGTCGCCCTCGACCCCGAGTGTCAATAGGTGTCCACCAATTTATTTATTATTTTACTTAATTTCGTACTTATCTTTTCAATTTACGTCTAAATAAATCCCCGAGAAATACCCCAATTTTGCCAAAAGTTAGGGAATTTGCCAAAGCGCTCTAAAACTTTCAAACAACTAGTCTCGCACGCAAATAAAGTTGTGGGGCCTGCGTCGACTCATTTAGTCTATTTAAAGTCCAAAATTCGGATTTTCAAACTTACTTGTAAATATTTTTTTGCGAAACTTGAAACAGTTGCTCGGGTCGACATTTAAACTTCCACGAAACTCGTGTCGACACGTATCTCGAGGCAAAACCTCGAAATTACTAAAATTGAAGAAAATTTTCCAACGCACTCCTGAACTCACGGACACTGCGTATACACTCCACTTAACCTTATTTCGCATTGAAATAGTGTATAATACATCAGATAGGCACACAACACACAAATATAATATTAAAATTTATGATCTCTGATCCATAACACGTAGGTCCCACATTGGATACCTAATTCTCAAATAAAATCCGAAAATACTTAATTAGCAGTCTAATTAAGTTTATAAAATTCTCGGATGTCACGAAAACTCTGGCCTACTGAGGACAAAAGGCCGGAATTCATTTCCAAGCGTACCTTTTCCTTTTATTAGCATAAAGTGCGGAATGCATTTCCAGACATACCTTTCCAACCTCAGTCTCAATCCGCCTTATCGAAAGTTTCGAGGATTTTCTCATTTAAAAATAAATACAGTCAATTCATGGTACATAGCCTCATTCCCAGTCCATAACACTGTATGAACTAAATATACTAATTACATTGCATAGTTGATCAGATTACGAGTTCCACTTACCTGCTCCGAGCTTTCTTATTTTATACCGACTTACACGATTCTTGAGATCCATACACTTTTCTTCATCGACCAATAACCTAAAATAGATTGATTATTATCAATTTGAGTCTAATACTCATTAGTTAAAACCCTTAAACTGGTCTTATTTGTATTCGAAACTAATTTATAGGTAAATACGATCATTTCACGTTTTCGAAGTAAAAACCATGGTATAAAGTCTCGCACGAATCCTGAATTATTCATTTTTCATAGAAATTCATCAATTTCTATTTATTTAGTTAAAATATTATTTTTCTGGATTTTCCTTATTTTTCTAGAATTTCTCCCAAATCTTCTAGTCTTTTTTCTTTTTTTTTTTTTAATTGGGTGGTTTGACCTCTGGACCGGACCGATCTGATTCAGTTGAACCACACCCGGTTCAGTCCGATTTGGGGATCAAACCCCCTTTCTTCTTCCTTTGCCTCTATTCGATCAACAGTTTCAATTTTTTTCTTTGTTGGTTTGATCACTGGGCACTTTTGGGAAGGGAGACGGCTCCCCTGCCATCTCCTTGCTCGGACGAACTGCTCTCCCTGCCCAATTCCATCTCCACCACAATCAACGCCACACAACAAAACCAACGACCAACGACAACCGTAACCAACACAACATCAATAGCAAAAACGCACAACAACTCACCTTCATCATCGTCTCCACATCGATATCTCTTCGCCTCTCGGTCCTCGACCTTTCTCCCTCTCTCTCCCGATTTCTCTCTTTCTCTTCTCTGGTTCGATTTGAAATAGGGGTGAGGCAGTGTTTTAAGTTAGGATAATACCAACTTTTCTCGAGATTCGTCTCACATGAATTTCGAGACAAATCAAACGATTGATCTTTCTCAAGATATGTGTTGCATATCTCGAGGTCGATCTTTGTGGCTATTAGCAAAACCAACAACTCATGACCGACTTGCTTGATATCAAATACATTGATCTCGTAGAGATACGTTTTGCGTATCTCAAGGTAGATATTATGTTTTTATAACTAATAATATAACCTCCATACACCATCCAAACTCACCAACGTACAACCCATTCACCACCTTGACTCAAACGTAACAGGTATCTCGAGATGAATCTAATGAATACTTTAATTTGATTTAAACTTTAGGATTCATATATATATAACTATTTCTTTTTGCGCCTATAAATTCACCACGCGCACCAACGACCACTCTTGGGTGTGCACACTAATTGTACATTCCATGCGTGTTACTTTCAACCCCGCGTGTCACTAGGTGCCCACTAATTATTAATTATTTATTTATTTTCAATATATATATATTTATATATACAATTTATACATAAATATATAAGCCTATATTAATTCGTTTATCATTTCATCTTGCGCACCAACGAGTACACTCGGGTGCTACCCCATAACCCATGTGCGTCACCCTTAACCCACACATGGTATGAGGCATCCCATAATTTTCCAATTATTCAATTATACGTCAATTAATCTAATTGATTTTAATAAATACTAATACATGTCGCACAAACACCAAACAACATTCGAATCTACGCACACACTAATCGAGACAAGTCAGGTTTAACCACAAGCCTAACTTAGGTTATTGAAAAATTGAATTAACGTTAATCACCTACTTAAGGTAACGGGTCGTTACACTTGAGATAGTCGTGGAAATGTCAACATAGTACCAAGTGATTCAAAGTTGACTAGTGTCAAGAATTTCTCAAAATTTGACAACTTAAAACCATCAAACTCCACGTTCTCTGCTAGTCTCCACTTTTCACTCAATTCTCGTAACTAGTTCGAATTTAATATATTGAAATCTAATACTCTTTTTAATACATCGGCATCCACACGCTTTTCTTATATCCACTATCATCAATCTTCTTTATTATCAATTTCCTCGAATATGATAAATCTATTATCTATCTTTTCCAATTTACTCATCGTGCCTCACGTGAAACAAATGAGTGAATACGGTTGTAGAAGTAGTTATACCATATATCTATCGATATCATATAATTCATATAATCAAATACCATATAATAAGGTTTATTCAAAATTTCCCCCAATCTCACCTGCACTCGCTTCCCAACTAAGTATCTAAGTTAGGATCATAGGGTTTCCACATTAGGTTTGTTGGCGTTCCTAACTCTACAAGTTCGCAAACTAATTTTGTTGTAGGCTTATCAAAAGCTAAAGTCACAACATTAGGCTTCGATACCAACTATGACGGTCCTAACCCTACAAATTGGGCACCGCCCGACACTAGGCATCCATTAACCCCCGATAAACCAGTGCGGAGATTAAAAGGCCTAGTCAGCCTCACAAACCAGTCTTCAATTCTTAATAGTCCACACAACATAGTATATATAATGGCCATTGAATTTACATCAATGGGTTCTTCTACCATGGGTATCAAAATGATAGTCATGCCATGGGTACCTAAATAATGGCTATCGAATTTGCATCAATAGTGTAGATTACACTTTGGTTTGATTCTTTCAAAGTGGTAACCTGGTTGACCAGTCACATTGTAATTAATGGACGTAATTAATGCATTAACCATGCCTTCTAGTTTTACAATCATTTAATTGCATGCATCAAAGCACACTATAATAACTGTGTGCAAGTTCCAATGTGATGAAAATAATATAAATTGAAAAATCTGGCACAATTAACTTGATTTATGATATTATTATTACTTCATAAAAAAAACTTAATTGATGATATTATTATTAGTTCAAGAAAAATTGATGATATTATTATTCGAATAAAATAAATGTTGCTATTAGTTATTTCGTTCCAAAAAATTAAGGGATGATAATTAAAAAAATCACGTTTCAATATTTTGATAAGAATTTAATACGAATTTTTTTTTGGTGAATTAATACCAATTTTTAGATCGGTTAGATTATGCATTTTTTAAGTAATTATGTATTTATTCAAAAAATAACTTAATCGATTGATGATATTATTATTATTATTGCAAAAACAAATTTATGATACTATTATTTGACCAAAAAAATGTTAATATATTTGACAAAAAAATGGAATTATTCTCTTTACTTGAGCGAGAGTCGAATCCACGATCACCTAACTTTACCTTTTGGCAAGTGTCATTACACAAAAATAATTATTTTATATATTTAAAATACTATTAATTATAGAAAGTAAAAGAAATAATCGATTACACGTGTATTATTATTGGGAGTTATATATTGTCCAAAAATCTTCAATAGTGGAGATGGATGAAGCGTCACTTGCTAAAAGATAAGGTTCTAAAGGTACTTAGTTGAACTTATGTTGGAGTCATCTTCACAAAAAAAAAGGTAAGACTTGGCATAATTTATAGAAAATATTGTTTTTTCTTTTGAAAATTAATATATATTATATTACTTTTTTGGCACTGAACAATAGAAAAATATGATATATTACTACACATCTAATCAATTGCGAAAATAATAAAAGTATTTTTTTCATCAAATAAAATAATAATTATTTTGTTTAATGCATATTGGATCATTCAAAAATATGTCTAGTTGGAAAATAATATTAGCTATATGATATTTTATCCCAAAAAAGTTATATAACGTCTTTTAAATTAAATTATAATATATATACCTTCCTTTTTAAAAAAAATAGTCACATTGGCGTTGCATTTTTTTAGAAATAAATTGACCTATTTTTTGATAATTACATTTGCTAAATGATTGTTTGACTCTCTTCATGTGCATCGTGATGTGTATACACGTGCTTCAATACTATTTAAAAGACTTTGTTTTATTGCATTAATTAAAAGAGAGAGAAAAAGTCATGATTTTTTTTGTGAGAAGTCAATTAAGTGGGTCATACCTCAAGTGCTCATTAATGCTATTTTACCTAATAAGCAGGTGAATAAATTTAGTTCCTATGGCTGAGTATCTTTTTGACTCCCATGGTATAAATATATATATGAAATCATATGCATCAGAATTTAAATGCGGTGAAAATCCAATAATAAATAAATTAAACACACAATGAGTTCTAGGTGTAGAAGCTAGAATGTGGAAACCCGTACAACAGATACAATGTACAAATTATAGTGATGAGGGAAAATACATATATCTCTTAATCTAAATACCCGTTTGAAAAAAATATAATAAATGTAATATGGATACATCAAATGACATACGTATGTCGCACATCAATGTTCTCGAGCTCGAAGATTAGACCTGCAATTGTCACCACACAGGAGATAATTCCAGTGAGTAAATCCAAAAGAACTTCAACAGTAATTAAGATTAAACAATAAACAAGTCTATAAATCATGTTGGAGAGTAATGAAGCTCAAAAAAACAATAAACGCATGATAAACATACTACAATGGTCAATGATAGAGACTAAGTGACCCGAAAGCAAAAGATAGGTGTCTAAGTGGTCTTGACACTCTACACTTGAGCTCAAAACCACTTGTATATAGATAAGTGTCAAACACTGGTACGGTGGGACCAAGTCTGCTTCGACTATACCTGAACTCTTGGCACTGCCGGCTCATATGAGCTGCAGCCAACCGCAATGGAATCCATGAAGTCCTGTGAGGAGCCACGATGAATGCAGATGCTCACTTAGAAAATTCAGTTTCTTCTAGGAGCCACGAGCGCAACTCGGTTGCTTAACCCACGAGTAAACAATGACTCTATTTGACCACTTAGATCCTAGGTCACTCAGTATGGAAGTAGAGTCAAACAATAGATATCATTTCCATCAAAATAAACAAGGAAAAGAAAAGAATTAATATTGAATTTCTTACTAGTTTACTTGCAATACAATCCCATAAATCGCCATGTCAAATTGATTGTTTGAATAGCCTAGTTGAGTCCTTATTATGTATCTACAAGCATATAGGTATAACACATTGTTTGGGATCGTTTATAACTCGTTTAGAGTAGCTTAAACTATTAAGGACTCATCCTTATTCCCAAGTAAGTTATTTAATTCATTATTGACTTTAAAACTGTTCCTTCAAATCAAACCGACGTTTCGAATGAGATAGAAATGCGATGAAGTAAAATACAAAAAAATCCATAAAGCTTGGTTTTTCAACACAAATCAAATGCAATAAACTAATCACAACCAAAGATATATAAATCACCTCATACGAGTCAAGTTCGACTTAGAATTCCCAAATTATAGCATTTACTCAAACATTTATGACTTAATCAAAGTAAGTTAATTTTTCAAGAAAAACTCAAAATATTTTTCATGTCTCGACTTAGTCTCAAATACCAACCCACATCGATTTATTTCATCCAGGTTCAAAAATCATTTTATACGAAAATACCAATGATTACTCGATTAATAAAATCATAGAGCTAAAGCACGATTAAGAAATCCGAGAGACTTTAAAATCATACTTTTCCATGCATTTCATTAAAAGAATAAGTTAATGTCTCTCTTGAAAATTTCATCAAACAAAAGGAGTGCATTAATTTCCAAAACCATTTCCAAGGTACGAATCCATCAAAAACAAAGCTCAATTTGTCGATATTATGAAAAGCCTTTTCATGGGTCGCAACAAACCATAGTAACAAGATTAATCCGTCGAT
This sequence comes from Stephania cephalantha, assembly GCA_039657325.1. Classification (NCBI taxonomy): domain Eukaryota; kingdom Viridiplantae; phylum Streptophyta; class Magnoliopsida; order Ranunculales; family Menispermaceae; genus Stephania; species Stephania cephalantha. Next base: position 13,912,009 of record CM077577.1, read on the forward strand.
AATAATCATTTAAATATAAATTTACTAATAAGAATTTATTTTCAAAGCTAGATTAAAGATCATAGAACAAAACTTTATAAATCGACTAGCTGTTATCGACAAGACCATGTTTAAGTGAATTAATTGAGAGGGTTAGAGTCTCACCATGCCTTCAATGGGGTTCTCAACTCATGATCTCCTTCAAGATTCCTTGACTAGATCTACACCTTTCTCACAAATTTTTGGCAAGAATACATTTTTTTCTAAGTCTCCACGACCCCTCTCTCCTTCGCAAACAATCTTCGTCGTGCGAAGCGTCAGCAGAGTCGCGTCTTCCACCACTGTTCGTCCGCACTGCTGTTGTCTATCTGCGCTTCCGCCTGCATCGCATCCTCCCCGGAGCCGGTGCTCTTCGTCGGCGTCGCGTTTCCTCCATGGCTGTCGTTCAGTCTTTCTTTCTCCCTCTCTCTTGCGTGTCCGCCGCCCTCTTGTGTGTTTTTTTTTTATATTAATGGGAGACTAAAAGTCTTTTTACAAAGGGATCATTCTGGGGAATCCTATTCCCCTTATACCATCAATTAAAAGTGGAGGTATTCCAGCAGGTACATTTGGCCAGAACATGGTGCCTATACTGAGTTGCCTATCGCATTCGCGAAGGACGTGGTTTGTCGTCTCCTACATCACGTTACATAATTCACAACAAGGTTCTTATACTAAGCGTCTCTTGTATCTTGTGCTATTTGTCAGCAGAGCATTTTTGAAAGCTAGCCATAAAAAGGTTCTGATCTTCTCCGATCCATGCCAACTCCATATAATTTTCCATGCTTTGTTCTTGACAGTGGTACGCTGCAGAATTTCTCTATAAGCTGACGATACGGAAAAATTCCCGAATGGGGATTTCCTCCAATAAACATCATCTCTTAGGTTGTGACACAGAGGGTGAGTGCCTGCAATTTTAAGGAGTATCTCAACTGGAAGGTATTCTTGAAACTTGCTCCATTCCCAGTTTCCTTCAGTTGTGACATAGGCAGCTACAGGTTCAAGCTCATTATTTGATGGTACCCTTCTCGTCGCATATTCTCCCAGTGGCTTCTCTAGATTCAACCAATTATCCAACCAAAATCTACTAACGGTCCCGTTTTCAACAGCACATCCAATATTTTGCAGTGTGGTACTCCAAATTTTTCCAAGACTTCGCCATAGGTGAGATCCCTTCCTCGTATTAGGTAACTCTGACATTTGGGGAGAAACATCACCATATTTAGCCTTAAGAAGCTTCACCCAAAGCTCGATAGTTGACGATACGAGCCTTCACTCTAGTTTCATTAGGAACGCCTCATTCATCAAACGCATTTTCTTTAAGCCAATACCACCACACCCTTTGGGTTGGCATACCTCATTCCATGCAACCAAGTTCACTTTCTTTGCCCGATCAGCGCCACCCCACAAAAACTCCCGACACATTTTGTTAATATCATCACAGATTGAAGCAGGTAATTTGGTTGTCTGCGTAGTGTAAATGGCCATTGTAGAGATCACTGAATTGCACAACGTCGATCGACCAGCCAAAGAGATAGTCTCGAAGTTCCATGCCGATGTGCGCTGCCGAATCTTATATGCTAATGGTTCATACGTGCCTTTAATGATTCTTTTATGTATCAATGGGACACCCAAATATCCCCCCAAATCCAGAGTCATAGGGATGTTAAGCGTGGTACTAAGCTTATGCGCCAGCTCCTCAATAATGTTTAGTGAAACGGACATCTGAGACTTTAAGTTGTTAATATTTTATCCAGACGCCTCGCAAAAAGCCTCGAGTATCTCCATCATTACTTGCCCCTGTTCTTCTGAAGTCTCTACAAAAAGCAACAGATCATCAGCGAAAAATAAATGTGAAATACAAACGGGATGAGTACCAAACCTCACTGGCTTCCAAAACCCATTATCGACAGCTAGGTTTATAGCTTGGGAAAGTTTTTCCATGCATAGGATGAAGAGATATGAAGATACTGGGTCTCCTTGTCGAATACCCCTAGACGGCTTAAAAGCTTTTGTAGTTTCACCATTCCATATCACTTGGAAAGAACTTGTATGCAAACTGCTCATCAGTACTCTGGAAAGGAAGGGTGGGATTTTTGCATCACATAATGTATCCGCAATAAATCCCCTGTTAAGCTTATCATATGCCTGATCAAGATCGATTTTAACTGCGAGCCAGCACCTCCTACTCTTCGATATCCTTATAGAATGTAGAAGTTCTTGTGCAATCATAATGTTACTAGAGATGTGTCTCCCAGCAACGAAGCTTGATTGAGCTGGATCAATGAGAATAGGCATTACTGTTTTCAGTATATTAGCGATTAATTTGGTGATGATTTTATAATTGATTGTGCATAAGCTAATTGGTCTGAAATGAGAAAAAACCTCCGGCTTGTCAATTTTAGGGATTAAAGAGATCAAAGCCTTGTTGATGGACTTATCCAGTTCCCCCATTGTAAATGTGTGCATCACCATCTTACAAATTGATGATCCTACTATTTGCCAGTTTTGCTGATAAAAGAAGGCCGTAACTCCATCGATCCCTGGAGCTTTCAGCGGGGCCATTTGAAATAATGTTTGCTTGATCTCCTCTTCCGTGATAGGCATTTCCAAGGCAGCGCTCATTGAAGCCGGAAGAAGAGGAAAAACAACTTTCACACTGTATAAAGGCAGGACCTCCAGCTCGTCCCCATAAATCTGTTGAAAAAATTTAAGTGCCTCATTCTTCATCACATACTGATCCTCACACCATGAATTCCCCACTTTCAGCTTTAAAATTTGTTTCTTTTTTTAACGTGAGTTCATTCTAGCATGAAAGAAAGCTGAATTTCTATCCCCCAATGTGATCCACTCAGAGTTTGTTCGTTGGTGCCATAACATTTCCTCCTTAGTTAACACCTGCTCTAGTTTATCTCGCAGTTCCTTATCTAGCTTTCGAAGGTTTGATGAATTATTTCTTTCGAGAGCTCTTTGAATTCCTAAGATTCTGGCTAAGAGACGTTTCTTTCTTTGGAATATATTTCCAAACACCTCATTATTCCATTGTTTGGCTGACTCGTTCAAGATTTGCACGGCTTCATTGATTGCCCGATTTGGATTCCACGATTCCTGAACAAGTCTTCCCCAATCCGGATGTGTTTCCCAAGCTGCTAGAAATTGAAAAGGTTTATGTATTTATCTTGTCACGCCTCGGAGTTCTACAGTAAATAGAAGTGGGGAATGATCCGACTGAATTCTCGCAAGATGGGTCACTTGGAAAGAAATGAAGACCCGAGACCACTGTTGATTAAAGAGAACTCTATCAAGCTTTTCATGGCATAGGCCCCTTGCCCATGTAAAATATGTGCCCCTGTATTCAGTTTCACGTAATCCTGCATCTCTCACCCAAGCATTATAACTCTTGCAGATTCGAATTTGTGAGGAACCCCCCTTTTATCTTCTGGTCTTAATAACGCATTAAAATCTCCCGCAACTAGCCATGGTTCTCTCATTCGAAGAGCAATATTTCCCAATTCCGTCCATAGAGGTCTTCTATTAGAAGGAGTTTGACTTACATAAACCACTGTGCAAAAAAAAAAGAATGTGATGTTGTCAAAGTGACTCTCATGTGTATGAACTGCCACTGACTATGTAATATTGTAATCTAGATTTCCTTCCTCCATAAAACCCAAATGCCTCCAGAAAACCCGAACGCCTCCACACGGTGCAATTTCTCCAAACCCGTTTTCTTCATGAATTCTCGACTTTCACTCCGCTAACTCTTGTCTCCAGCAGGACTAGCACTTTAATTTGATGTGTCGTGAGTAAGAGAGAAAGTTGACGAAAGAACCCCCTACTCGCAGCACCCTGGCAATTCCAAACAAGAAAAGGCTTCATTGTTATATCAAAATAAATGGATAGGAACATATACCTCAGGCTAGTTGACATCCATGTTGTTGTCTCCCGCCTATTGCTCATTCTCGCTTGCCTCCTCATCAGAAGATGAATATATATCCTCTTGCATAGCATCATCTTTTTGGTCTCCTGGATCTGGTAGTGAGGGTGGTCGTCCTTCCTTGGACCGTGATCGTCCTTTGAGGAAAAACACTTTTGATGAGTCTGGTGGCTTGCCACTAGTATTCATCTCTCGTGTGGCATTCATCCGGTCATTTCTTCCCTCATATGCGTTTTTACCTTTCCCTTGTACGTTCACCTCCGTAGGTAACCTTGAAACTGAGTGGTTGTTAGGGTTGAGCACATCCGAAATCGGACCCTCCGTTACAAGATCTCCAACTTTACTTGCGTGATGTATGCATGTCGTTTGTTTAGTCATGGAGGGTTCAGGGCTATTAGTGTTTATTTGGGCCACTGCAACATGGCCAGTTTTGGGCTTTTGACGGTTTGGGTCCTTGTTTTCCTTAGGCTGGCCCAATGTCCCAGTACTGGACGAAATCCCCTTCATATTTTGCTCAGTATTCTTGACGTTCTCTTGCCTTATTTGCTTCCTTTCCATATACGTATCCTTTCCTTGAGAAATGATTTTTCCATTCTGTGGCCAGCTTGTCCATTCTCCCGTATCTTTAGTCGTTTCCCACTGATTGTGGGATTGTTGATCTTCTTCCGCGTCAGAAGGCATATTGGCGAGAATTTCGAATCTTGAATGGCTAGTTTCCTTAATTGTCATATCATACCCGGATTTTCCAGTTGTCTCGGATACTCGTGGATTTGGGCGTCGTCCTCTACGTGGCGCGTGAATCCGGGGTCCGCGGCGTCAGGTGGGTTTTTCGGTAGTTGCGCCACCGTCGAGGACGTTACAGTAGGTACCTTTGCCGGCTCAGTTCTTCCTAACGTCGTTGACGCTTCAATTCCATCTTGACCATTTGGTTTAGCGCGCATCACATTTGGACAAGAATCCACAATATACCCATACATTGCACATTTGTAGCAAATGTAGGGCAAAGACTCATACTCAATACGTTGCAATCTTCCATCGATCTCCATTTTCGGTACCAGGGGGTCCCGGAGGTCAAGGATAACAGCCATCATTGCAAATTTCCCCATTTCACCCGAAACCGTATTATAATCAATCTTGATAAAATCACCAATCGTCTCTGCAATTTCTCGAAGAATGTTCTTACGATAATACCTGAAAGGAAGCCCCAACAAACGAATCCAAGTGGCCACCACCGAGAGATTCGGTCGGTCAGTAGCAAAATGGGGAGTCCACGGTTGGACTCTAAGGTAGTGTCCCATGATGGTCCATGGGCCATTCAGCAGTACATGCATATAATATTCGTTCAAGGAGAATTTCTCCATGTAGTAGCCATTATCGATGTCAGTTAAACGCAGTCTGCCTTTGAGATTCCACAATAATTGTATCCTATTTGAAAGCGTCGTATAACTTATTCCTTTTCCCAATACCCTGATCATGACACATCTCTTCATTGCCTCGTTCATGCTTGTTTGGACGCGCTCCGGCCTCGATGCTTTGTTCCTGAATACATCATCCGGAGACAAAGGGGGATCTTCCCCTTCTTGTTGTTCTTGCAGTGCATTTGTATGTTGAGCAATTATATCCCTGAAGGACGTGAGATTCGAGATATCGAAACCAGCTTTATTCATTTCTTCCACCGTTCTTTTATTTTTCACCTTCTTTGTTGATCTCTCCTCATCCTCGGGGATAGGGGAGCCACCGGTTTCCTCATCGCATGGGCAAGATCTCCATTCCCATCGTCACTATCGATCTGCATTTCTTTTTTTCTTTTTTTACAATAGGTGAAATGAGACCAAAGCTCACTCTTGTGCGTTTTTGGTGTTGCGTTGAGAAGAAATATAGGTAAAACCTTTTTTATTTGGTCTGTTATTTTCTACCTTATTAAGTGAGAAATAATCTCATCTCTCCGTCCCTTCCTCGGTAAAGCAACGCTAAAGATCATGGGTAGATACCAATAAATTACACTTAGATCTAAGGGTCATTTTCCCTCCCGGTCACTTTATGACTCCAAAATTGACACGCTTAGCACACACAAATTTTGTCTAAACCTTATATTAGCCAATTTTCAATAATTAATAGTCTAAGGTCTCATTATCGCGCGAATTCAATTTAATTAACTCAAACCATTCGTGATATTATGTACTACACGTAGTAGCATATATGCCATATAAAAATTAAAATCATTTTATTTATTTTTTTATAAATATTTGAGCACTTGGACTTACCGCGACTCTCGATTGGATGTTAAACCACTAATAATTCGTGATTGGTGATTAATTAACGAATTAAAAATACGAGTCATTACAATCCATTTGGGTATCAAGGTATCCATGGTATCCATACCCATTATTAATTTATATGATATAAAAATTTTAAAATTTAAAATGAGTAAAATAAAATATTCGAGCATAAAATATTAATAGAATCTACACTATATTGGTGTGTTTGGTTGGGTTGATAGGGTTGTCTTGATAGGGTCGGATTAGCAAGCATATATTGGATTACATGATTATGGATTAGAGTTAATCCGAAGTTGGAGACTTGTTCGGTTGGCATGATATGGTTTTAAGTGATTAAAAGAAAATGCCCTTTTTACCCCTCCCCATATAAAAACCCCCCAAGCTTCATCTCGTTCTCACCCACAGAACCATAAGAGGTGACCGAATCCTCACCATATCGACCGTCCACGAACCCTACTCGCCGTTGCAGATCGCATCGGGGAAAAAGAACAACGAAATGGGTATGTCGAACTTCATTTTCCTCTTTACTTTTGACTGTTTCGAACTCCATTCTCCATCCTCCACACTCCATTAATGGAGGACAAACCCTAGAACGAGGTCGACCACGACAACCAAATCGATGGACGACGAGGCGATCACACAGACTCGTTGAAGATGGATATGAGGCTCGGCTAGGGCACCTACTAGGAGGACGCACGAACGATGAAGACGGAGTGGTTTCGTTTGGTAAGTGAAGGAGAAGTGGTTTTGTTTGGAGTAAGTGAAGGGCATTTTCGTCCTTACACATATTGGGAGAGATTGAATTAGCTAGCGATAGGGTGAGAGTCCACTTTGTTTAGTCCAAAGTTTGTATGATAACTTAATCTGATGGCATTATCTAATCATGCGAAGTGAACAACGGATTACACCTAATCCAACGGATTACTTAAGCAGTCATGCGAACCGAACACACCATATTATTTTTATAATTATTACAAAACATATATTAAAATGTACGATGTCCTAATAATTATTTTAAAATTTAAAATATTAAAGTCTTTATTTAAGCCAAAAAAAATCTTTAATCTTCAAAAATTGTAAGAATGTACCTTCGATCTTCGACAATAGACATCCTAATAGTAAAATCAAGTTAATATAATATAAATGGGTATATGGGGTGGGTAATTAGGTAAATGGGGCGAGTAGATGTTAATACCCTTACCCTACCCATACCCACGTGGGTATCTTATTCATAAACTCATACCTTACATAATGTATATCAGGTATGGTATTACCCTGTCATTAGTGTAGGGTACCTTTGGGTACCCATACCTATGGGTTCAATTGTCATCCCTAGCTTTCATCAATACAATGAATTAATCATTATATAATTACTTATCATATCCCTAACAATTTCCATTAATGTTTGGTTACGTCGTTCATTTACATCATTATGTTGAGGCATATACTGAGTATTGTGTATTTGGCACAAATACCATGTCTTTCAAGGAGTTTAGCAAATGGACCAAGACATTATTTAATTAATTCAATCCTATCTACCATAATATTCATTAGCTTGAAAATAGACTAAATTATCCACATATACATATATGAATCATTCGTAAGATTGGTAATATTGTGTTTTTCTTTTAGGTAAAAACACAATATACTTTATTCAACAAATAAATAATTAATTAAAAATGTATAATACATTTGGGCATCCATTCCATTTTTAATTTGTCATAAGGTTTTTGATTGATTAATAAAATATCATGGTTGGCCTATAGGCGTACTACATTTTAGTAATGTATGAATTACTTAAAGTCTCAAACTTATGTCTTAATTTATGTAACCTATGAATTACCTAAAGTCTCTTAAGTTCCCTTTAGGTTATCAATTTGACGAAAATTGGTATTAACGTGGGAACCTTAAAGGTTCTCGCTTAAGCTTGTAAAAAAGACACTTAAACCATCAAACAAAATGTACCTGCATTGAGGCTCATATGAGCGATAAGGTTTTGGTGTAGTGCTTAAGGTATTTCAACTAGGTCTTCGGCAGGTAATTCTCTATTTGATGTATTTCTCATATGTTAAAAGAATGCTTACTAGGAACAATATTTTTTTTTACTTTTTACATTAAAATGGTGAAATACATTTTGGTGTAATATGCTAGAGATGGCTTTTTAGGAGGAGACAGATTATGGGTGCGTGATTGGACGGTGCAAGCCTGACCCAGTTATAATGAGGTCACACGTGGCCAGAATCGCAGTAGCGTCAGGTATGGGGTGTTCATGAAATCCGCGAATTCGTAGATCCATTTCGATAGCTCTAATTAGTTATAATTTGAGTTTGTTAAACCGGATTGGATTGCAAAAGTTGCAATGCGCACGAATTGGACTGGATTGTAGATTGAGCACCTTAATCCGCAGATCCAATCCGCAATCCGATCAAATTAACCTTTATATACATTACATTTTTAGGTAGAAATTATATACATTACGTTATATATACACATGTACTCTTAAAATTTTGAACTATATTAACCAATTTTTTTAGGACAAAGCCGGGATTTCATTAATCTGGTAAATCCAAGATTACATGAGATGATATGAAAATTGGACATGAATCGATCCAAATACATGAGGTAAAGTGTTGGGATGCCCATTGCGCCAAAGTATAGGCCACCTCATTAGTCTCTCATAATGTATGGGTGCATTCGCTCCCAGTCGTTCTCAGCAAGTCACAAGTTTCTCGGACTAGATGTCCATTGATTCGCTCCCAGTCGTTCTCAGCAAGTCACAAGTTTCTCGGACTAGATGTCCATTGACGCCACCAGTGCCGCATGCCTCGATCATATCAACCACCACCTTTGAGTCACTCTCCACCTCCACTGCAATGTAGCCTCGCTCTTTGAAAAATTGGAGCTCTTCTTTAATCGCCAGTAGCTCGACTCCTTCGACGTTGAAAGCCCCTTCAGTATACAAGCAGAAACATGCATGCATCGTTCCCTCTATGTCTCGAAGGATTCCCCCAATTCGACAACCAGAGACGCCTAACTGGACAGCGGCATCAACCTTGGGGGTTTCCATTTTGTGGCTCTAGGGGCCAGATTTGCATAGATTTGAGTTATCTTGGCAGCCTCTTAGTATTCAAAGATGAAATTTCTAATCTTTTCTCAGAGAAAACCCAGATCTAGGGAATTTCCTTCAAAGATCAATTTGTTCATGTTAAACCATATGTGCCAGAGGGTGATACTGAAGAGTTCAATTCCTGTCGCGGCCATTGGAGGATGGCATCTTTCAAGAATTCACCATTTAAGGATCTTCAAAAAAGGGTGAGTAAAGGCCACCACTTGCTTCTTTCCCAAAATTGTTGGATTTGGGGACATGTGAACAAAACATGAAATAAGGTTTCTCTATGTTCCTTGCAAATCTGGCATTCATCAAAGAAGGGAACACTTCTTTTGTAGAGGTTGATCACGGAGGGTAGAGCGTTCAATAAGAGGCGCCACATGAAGATCTTGATCTTGGGGGGGTTTAGAGGTTCCATAGATTTTTCTAAGTCTAAGAATGAGTAGATGAGCTCGATTTGTCTGTAATTTCATTGACTAGCAACTGGTAACCACTCTCGACGGTGTACTTGTCAGCTTTGTCAAATAACTAGCACATCATTGTGTTTTTCAAAAAATAAGGCGGCTTTAGTTTTTAATTCATCAAATAGTGGAGTTTACTTTAAAATTCTAAAATTAATGTATAACTCCTTTTAAAAATGAGCTATTGATGATGAGGTGTCATGCATAGTTGGTGAGGTGGAAGGGTATGGATAACTCTTTTTGAAAATGAGCTATCTATACAAAATTCTAAACTCTATAATTGACTCCTTTTGAAAATGAGTTATTTGTTCAACTCAAATATCGCACATCGAGGTGGAGAACCCATACAAACGACACGTGCATATCGAGATGGAAAATTTGCGTCACTCGCGTATCTCGAGGTAGACAATCCATGTAAACGACACGCACGCATATCGACGTGGACAACTCATGCAAATGTCACGCATGTATGTTGAGGTGGAGAATTCATGCAAATGTCATGCACGTTTGTCGAGGTGGGCGGCCCATCCAAACCATGCAAATGTCACGCACGTATTTCGAGGTTTACAACTCATACAACCTCGCATAATCCATGCAAACCATGCAAATGTCACGCACGTATTTCGAGGTGGACACCCCATGTAACCTCGTAAAATCCAAGTAAATCATGCAAACGACTCGCACGTGTCTCGAGGTGGTAAAGCCAATGCAAACGTCACACACGTATCTAGTGGTTGACAACACATGAAAACGCCACGCACGTATGTCGAGGTGGGCGAGCCATGCATCTTCGTGCAAACTCATTCAAACGTCACACACATATCTCGAGGTGTGGACAACTCATGCAATCTCGTGCAATACATGCGAATGTGAAGCACATATTTCGAGGTAGACAACCCATGTAACCTCGTAAAATCCAAGTAAATCATGCAAACTACTCGCACGTGTTTCGAGGTGTTAAAGCCAATGCAAACGTCACACACGTATCTCGTGGTTGACAACATATGGATACGTCACGCACGTATGTCGAGTTGGGCGAGCCATGCATCTTCGTGTAAACCCATTCAAACATTACACACATATCCCGAGGTGTGGACAACTCATGCAACCTTGTGCAATCCATGCAAACCATGCGAATGTGAAGCACATATTTCGAGGTAGACAACCCATGTAACCTCGTAAAATCTAAGTAAATCATGTAAACGACTCGCACGTGTTTCGAGGTGGTAAAGCAAATGCAAACGTCACACACTTATCTCGTACGTGTCCACGTGGACATCCCACGTGTACCGGGAAACAAGAATAGCGTCTTTTGAAAAGACGTTATTCTTGTTTGTCTTTTCCACGTGGACATCCACGTGGATGAATTATATCCAAATAACACCAATGGTGCCTTTTCAAAATGCGCTATTCGTGTTATTTGTCCAACGTGGACCGGACACATAAATAACGTCTTTTGAAAATGCGCTATTCATGTGTCCACGTAGGCTGAAAATTTTTCTCCCCTAATAGCGCCTTTTCAAATGGCGATATAGCCTATTTCTAGAATAAAAAAAACGCACACTTGTTTTGCTCATTTAAATTATTTTCTCCTGTACTTTTGCAATTTTTTTACAGCACATCACATCATCCACGATCCGTTAGGGCAGAAGGATGGCCCGAATAGCGTGGGCATCGATGGGTACAAAGTGCTTGATCGATTAATGCAGTGTTTTTTGAGCACTCGGGAGTGATGAGCTACGCCACCTTCCATTATTGTTAAGGTTTTAGGGAGACTGCTTTGAAGGGAGGTGATAAGGAACCCAACCATCGGTGTTTTTCAAAAAATAAGGGACATTTACATTTTATTTCACAAAATAGGGTGGTGTACTTTTAATTAACAAAAATAGGCAATAACGCCTTTTCAAAAGGCGCTATCAAAGTGGGTGTATTTTTGGCTGACGTGGACGGTCCACGTAGGACAGCCCTTACACAGATAGCGCCTTTTCAAAAGGCGATATCCGTGTAACACGGTCCACGTGGTCATCCTACGTGGACATCGGCCGACCGAATAGCGCCTATGGGTTGTACGGGTTGTCCGCCTCGCAATACGTGCTAACGTTTACATGAGGTCTATGGTTTGTAGTGGATATGCATGAGTTGCACCCTCGAGATACGTGCATGACGTTTGCTTGAGTTGCCCCATCGGGATACGTGCATGACGTTTGCATGGATTGCCCACCTCGGGATACGTGCATGACGTTTGCATGGATTGTCAACCAGGAGATACGTGCGTGACATTGGCATTGGCTTTGCCACCTCGAGACACGTGCGTGACGTTTGCATGAGTTGCACGAGGTTGCATGGGTCGCCCACCTCGACGACGTGTTTGACATTTTGCATGAAATCTCCTGGTTGACAATCCATGCAAACGTCATGCACGTATCCCAAGGTGGGCAATCCATGCAAACGTCATGCACGTATCCCGAGGGGCAACTCAAGCAAACGTCATGCACGTATCTCGAGGGTGCAACTCATGCATATCCACTACAAACCATAGACCTCATGTAAACGTTAGCACGTATTGCGGCGGATAACCCGTACAACCCATAGGCGCTATTCGGTCGGCCGATGTCCACGTCAGCAAAAAATCCACCCACTTTGATAGCGCCTTTTGTAAAGGCGTTATTGCCTATTCTGGAGAAAAAAAAAACACAACCTTATTTTTCGGATTTAAACTAAAAACATTAGTACTTTTGTAATTTTTTCCCCAACCATCACTAAAGTAGTCAATCTGATTTCCAGAGCCCACCTTCCAGTAGAGCCCTTTGAGGAGTAGTTCATTCCTTCACACAATACTCTGCACAAGTAAGAGCTGCTATTTTTGTTCTTTGCATTTAGGAAATTTGTGAAGTGGAAGTATTTTCCCTTGAGCACACTGGCTGCTAGACTGTGATCATCTTTGTAAATTTGCCATGCCAGTTTCGCCACCATAGCTTGGTTGAACATTTGTACGTCTTTAAAACCCAGCCCACCTATCATTTTAAAAATGCATGCCATGTCCCAATGAACCCATGCAATATTATGCCTCTTAGCTCCCTACCAGAACTAGATGATAGATGATTGAACTTCATTGCATAGTGTAACTGGGACCTTGAAAATACTCAAAACATAGTTTGGGATTATCTGGATGATCAATTTGATTGGTACTTCCTTTCCCCCAGCTGAGAATATCTCATTCTTCCACCTTTGGACTCTCTTATTTAGTCTGTCGAGGATATTTGCAAACGCCTTCTTTTTTTGCCTAACAATAATTGTAAGAAGACCCAAATACTTGACGTGTTGTCTAGATGGGTTCAAACCCAATGTGGTGACTATTTGGGCTCTAGTTGCAGAACCATTGCACTCATACAAAATGATGGTTGATTTTTGATAGTTAATTTGTTGTCCTGAGGATGCCTCACAGGTGTCTAGGGCAGCTTTTAGGCTATAACTCTCCTCCACAGTTGCCCTTAGGAAGAGAATGATGTCATCAACAAGGAAAAATGTGACTTATGGTTGGGCATATGAAATTGCACTGGAATCCTCAAAGTTTTCCCTCAGCTTCTTCTTTCTGAAGTATACTGGACAGGGCCTCTAAGGAGATATATGGCACCCTTGTTTGAGTCCTCTCTCCGAAATAAGTTCCTTCCTTAGCTTGCCATTTATGCAGAAAGACATCGAGACTAGAGTTATCCAACGAGTAGAAAACCCCATCTTAATCATCACTTTCTCTAAGAAACACCATTCAACATGTTGGGGTATGTGCCCTAGGCCAATTATGTAAATGTTGTTTAACTATTATAAGTAGATGCATGTTTCTTTATAATAGTATTCATGGGTAATTATTGTATTATTATAAATGTCCCTAGTCAGTTATTATTGTGGGAACAATAATAAATTAAGACTAGTATGAGTCTTGATTGATAATCATGTGATGATTATGCGTATACGGATACAGATTAAGATAATGGGTATCTGTTGGTAACAGACGCGGGACTGACCCGCTATGAGAACATTACATGGTCAATGTCATAAATGATTCTCATGAGAGTTATATCATTTAGTCATTTGACTTGAGATCACCAAAGACTCCAACATTAGGAGCACAATGATTTGATATAATCAAACGTTGTCTTTAACCGGATGATTATAAAAATTGTGATTGGTCATTGTTCGACTAATGTGTGGATGTGTGTGATCAAGATGAAATTTGTTCATCTCTTTTAGAGAGAGATATCTATTAGGCCCCTCGATATGTTAGACTGATAAATGACCATGTCTAGTGAATTGATTGGATCAATGTCACTTGACAATTTCAGTCTACTCGGAGATCGAGACTAGTATATTGAACTATAAGGGTGATATTCCATGTCTTATGTTCAATCAAAAGTTATCGCGTGACAAAGGGATATGATATACATTGTCTATTAGGTTGTATCGATTTATTGATTTCATGCTACTTGGGTAGTCATAATGCCTTGCTAGAGACCGCTTATGACTTGTATACCAAAATGGTTTTGGTTCACTAGCCAACATTGTATGAACCTATTGGGTCACACACTAAGAACGAATTTGCGCGATTTAATATTGTCTGGTTAATGAATTTTATTTGATAAAATTCATTTTGAAGATTCTCATTAAATGTCCTAGTTTGACTAGGATTCAAGATTCTCATACATTTCTAGTGTGACTAGAAATTTTATCTGTTAGTAAATCCTATTTTGAATAGGACTCTAATTGGAATTATAGTATGAATTTAATTCTTATTTGAGTTTTAGATAAATTACAACTCTTATTAGATTAGTAATTGTAGATTCTCTATGACTCTATCCTTTTTAGAGTTAGACTTTATCTAGGACTCTATTTGGAGTGTGACTAGGAGATAGAGTTATTTTACAACTCGACCTAGTGTACTATAAATAAGACATTAGGATCACATTTGTTGTAGGGAATTCCTGAGAGAGATTTTTCCTAAAGAATTTTTGTGAGAATTTTTGTCCTAGGATTTTTAGGGCTAGCACTCCGAATTGTGATCATTCGTTCGTGTGTGGATTTCTGATAGAGGACGTTCGTCTCTGGCAACGTCTTAAAGGAATCGATCAACACGAAACAAGGCAGACATGGAGTTATTCTTGCTAAGGTATGATCTTTTTATTTCGAAAACTTCCGCTGTGCATGATCCCCGAAACCCAACAGCGGTATCAGAGCCAGTGGGCATGATTTAATTAAATTGTAATGTGCCCTTATTTTTTGATATACATGATATATATAAGTCAATCATGATATTTTATATCTTGTTGCATCATTGCGTTTAATAGAATTAATCTATATGCAAAACTATGAAAGTATCGGCATGGTGTTGTTGATGTAGTCGCACCGTCACGCACATACATGCACAAAACGGGTGCGCATCAAATTTGGCGGATATGATCTTACTATTTGTGTACATAGATATGTGTAATTTAATATGTTGGTGGTTGTATGGGATATGAAAGCAATGATATTGATAAAAAATAAAGAGCTTTGGCTACTATGGGATTCGATCCCTAGTTACCCAACTCGTTGAAGTGCCTTTACCATCCTAGCAAGCAAATCAACTTGTAACAAGATTACAAAATAAAATTAAAAGCAAGTATATTTGTAATATGATTACAAAAATAGAATAAATAAGTGGCCTTTTGTTGATAGTAGGATTCAATTCCTCATCCACCGACTCATTGGCATGACTTAGCCATCTAGGCGATCCATTCCAAGTTGTAATATGATTACAACTCTATTTATATTAATTAAGTTATATATATTAATTGAAAGAATTTTTAATTGATTAATTACCACTAATTAAATGAGGCTATTGTCCATTAATTGGATTGAATTAATTTAATTGGAAAGTGTTTTAATTGAATTAATATCAATTTAAATTAGTGGGACTATTATTAATATTAATTAAAATATTTAATTAAAAGGGGTTTAATTAAACATAGTCCGATAAATATTAAAATGAGATATATTTAATTAATGAGATTAATGAAAATATAAACTTTCATGCACTTGGAAAATTTTAAGATATTTAATTTCCTTGATTTTTTTTATGATGCCTTGTTGATATATGAAGATGTTTATTATTGTTTTATTTTAATGATATTTATTCTATGCATCTTGGGTATATATATGATATTCCATAATTAAATAGATGCTAGAATTAGTCATTGTAAAACACTACATGGATCATAAAATTTGATAAAAATCCCTCGATTGGAATTTTAAGTTAATGCCCCCATTTTAAACACTTGTCAAGGCCTCGATCACATCAATATGGGTCTGCCTTCGTAGGGTGTATTATGTTATCTTGGTGAGGCAAGCTGGGTAACGGTTACCTGGATGTTTTAAATTGGTTTGACTTAATAAAGCTATCAAAATGGTTTTGGGCTTTAGGCATAGATGAGACATAACATGTTGTGACATATGATGTCTAGGTCTCATAAAAAACCTAAGAGTTACATATGATGCAATTGGTAATGATTATCTACCTAAATAACTTGATTTTGAGTGTCATGCCTTAGCTGTCTCAAAATTAAGTGAAATATGGATCTTAGACCACTAAATTAATATTTACGAAGGTTATTGATTTAGTGGGAGTTTAATTACTCACTAATAAATTATTCTGCATAATCTTCTAAGTGTAGATGTTAAACTCCTAGTAACACTAATTCATAGCAACTGCCATCAATCCTTGAGAAGGATAAAATAATTTCTAAGACTAATTTCCCTGTTTTGATTTGAAAATTGATAAATGTTATCAACCATATAAACAACGATGTATGTCTTAAGATTAATGGTTCATTTTAAACTACCATCTATTAGTACAAGGATTATATGTCATGTTAGCAAATATATAAAACTGAATTTTAGGAAAGATTCGGGACCGTAGAAACTAATGACATGACAGTAAGTCACACGGGAAGGGCATAAGATTACAATATTCCTAGATTCTTGTACAATGGTTGAGAACCTATTAATATATCTTTATGTTTGGTACATGAAAGAACTATATTAATTGTCTCAAAAGGCTTGAATCTTCATGTGTCAAAAGTTCGCAATAGATTTGATCTATAATTCATCAAAATAATTTTGAACTATATAATATGAATGACATGGATAAATTTGTATTTATAGTTGCATATGATGTTTAAAACTGTAAGAAAAAATATAAAAAACGGGCCTTTGACATATATTTGATGGTTCATGACATAAAGGAACTTAATAAAGAAAGATAAATGGAAGGTAAAAGTTAGAAAAAGGTGCTTGTGCCGGATACAGAAACCTTAGTTGTGAGTTAGATTTTGCCAAGTTCTAAAGAAAGCCTTAAAGAACGGATTTTATTTTTCAAAGAATGAAATTGCTGATATTATAATGAATTACAAATCCTATCAGGAAGACATAATTTTAAATTGTTATGAACATTTGAAATTGCTGATTTTATAATGAATTACAAATCCTATCAGGAAAAAACATAATTTTAAATTGTTATGAACATTTCAAAATGAGTATAAGAAAAACAAAATCACTTGGCAAACTATTAATATACTTTGATGAGATCAAGGTGGATAATATTTGAGCCAAGAGTTTAAATGACTTTATTTGAAATTGTGGGATTGTCTTGCAATTAACTCCAATGTGAACGTCATTTAAGAAATGATGTTTTAAGAGGAGAAATCGAAATATATAAGATATAATTTGATTTATGATGTGTCACACAGACCTTCTTAAGATGTCCTATTAAGGCTATACTTTAGAAACCAAGGCATTCGCACTAAACCTTATTTTCGTTAAAGTAGTTGATAAAACTCCATATATGATATGGAATAAAAAGACCTAGTTTGTTTTTCTTCAGATTTGAGGCGGTGAGACTTGCGTAAGAAGTTAAGTCACATAAAGTTTGATGCCTAAATCTTTTATGTCTAATTGATGTTGAACACTATGATACTATTTTATACAATTGAGAACAAATTGTTTGTTGCTAAAAAATGATGTCTTTCTAAGTAAAGTGTTTATTTTAAAGAAACTATTGAGAATAAAATAAATCTTGAAATGTTCAAGTGCCACAAATGAGAACCGAACCACTTTAGGAAGATCAACAAAGTTTTGAACTGGTTGAGTATACACAAGTAACATATATCTCTTGAAAATCTAGAATAATTAGAAATTGGCCAGAGAAATTTGGAATTTCTTATTATTGATAGTTGCGATGTATTTTTGATACTGGATCAGAATGAATCACTACTCATCAAGAGACATGTCTTGTCTAGATTGAACGAAGAAACTAAGTGTTATTAACTCTGAATTTTAATTCATGTATGTTAACCAAGTTTGGAACTTGAATTATTTACCTGAAGATGGTATGACCATTGGATGTAAATGGGTTAAATTGACATGAAGAAGAAAATATGCATATTTAAAAGCACGGTTTATCGAAAATTCCAATCTAAATCAAGGTATTGATTATGATAAGATTTTCACTGGTAGCTAAGCTCAAGTTCTAGAATTCTATTGTCATTACTTCATAGTTTGACTATAAGATATGAGAAACGGATGTCAAAAATAGCATTGCTCTATGCTCCTTAAAGATGTGTATGATACAACTTAAGAGTTTTTTGATTATTTTGAGAATTTGAGAAAGGTACGCAAGCTTAAAGGATCCATTTATGGATTATAGTAAGCTTATCAGAGTCGGGATATTTGTTTTGATGAAATCATTAATGAATTAAATTCATTGAATCGAATATAAACCTTCTGTATACATAAAGGTTAGTGGGAGCACAATTATCTTTTTGAATCTGTATGTTAATGATATATTATTCATTGGAACCGAAGTCTTAATCCTGCAGAATGACAAGTCTTAGTTAAGGAAAGTTTATTAATGAGATTCTTAGCTAATTAGACATATATCCTTGTGATATAGATCTATGGAGATAGATCTAAGAGGCTAATTGCTTTAAATAAGAGTGCTTATATAGACAAATAACTGAAAAGGTTTCGGTGTACGAGATTTTTAAAAGAATTCGTACTTATGTCTTATAACATAAGTCTCTGCAAGACTCAACGTCTTAAGACAAATGTGAGCGGGACAATGTGAATAAGATTTCATGCGCATAAGCTATGAGAATCATCACATATGTTGTACTTTCCATTCAACTTGATATGTCATATGCTTTGGGCAAAACATACATACATCTCATACATTCCAGTGAAGGTCACTGAATATTTATTAATAACATTCTTAAATACTTCAGAAGCACTTGAGAGATGTTCTTAGATTTGTAGAGGTTTGAAAGATATGAGTCTTGTAAATGGTTACACGATGCAAATTTTCAAATTAATATAAAAGATTAACGATCACAATATGGATATGTGTTAACTTCGTATGAATGAGTTGAAAATGTTCTAAACTCACTCTAACAAGTCCTATAACATAAACTGAGTTTTTAGCGGCATTTAATGCAGCCAAGGAAAATGTTTAGATCGTAAGGTTCATGATTGAATAAGGTGTGGTTCAAGTGTTAGAAATAATGTTGGCTTTTATTGTAAAACCAATGGACAAATTTAGGTTATGGAACCTAAATCATATTATAGATCTAAACAATCACTTGAGCGTTTTTGTCTTTTAAAAGAGTGAACGTAAAGATTTGCAGAACATCAATAATAAACAATGTAGCAGATACATAAACAAACTTCTTCCACTAAGAATGCATTAAGGTTACTCAATATTGGATACGTGTAGGATTGGACCTAGTGCAAGTGGGAGATGTTGGGGTATGTGCCCTAGGCCAATTTTGTAAACATTGTTTAATTATTATAAGTAGATGCATGTTTCTTTTATAATAGTATCCATGGATAATTATTGTATTATTATAAATGTCCCTAGTCAGTTATTATTGTGGGAACAATAATAAATTAAGACTAGTATTAGTCTTGATTGATAATCATGTGATGATTATGCGTATACGGATACGGATAAAGATAATGGGTATCTGTTGGTAACAAATGCTGGACCGACCCGCTATGAGAACACTACATAGTCAATGTCATAAGTGATTCTCATGAGAGTTATATCATTTAGTCCTTTGACTTGAGATCACCAGAGACTCGACATTAGGAGCATAATGATTTGATACAATCAAACGTTGTCTTTAACCGGATGATTATAAAGATTGTGATTGGTCATTGTTCGACTAATGTGTGGATGTTGTGTGATCAAGATGGAATTTGTTCATCTCTTTTAGAGAGAGATGTCTATTGGGCCCCTCGATATGTTAGACTAATAAATGACCATGTCTAGTGAATTGATTGGATCAATGTCACTTGACAATTTCAATATACTCGGAGATCGAGACTAGTAGATTGAACTATAATGGTGACATTTCATGTCTTATGTTCAATCAAAAGTTATCGCGTGACAAAGGATATGATAAACACTGTCTATTAGGTTTTATCGATTTATTGATCTTCATGCTACTTGGGTAGTTATAATGTCTTGCTAGAGACCGCTTATGACTTGTATACCAAAATGGTTTTGGTTCACTGCCAACATTGTATTAACCTATTGGGTCACACACTAAGAACGAATTTGCGCGATTTAATATTGTGTGGGTTAATGAATTTTATTTGATAAAATTCATTTTGAAGATTCTCATTAAATGTCCTAGTTTGACTAGGATTCAAGATTCTCATACATTTCTAGTGTGACTAGAAATTTTATCTCTCAGTAAATCTTATTTTGAATAGGACTCTAATTGGAATTATAGTATGACTTTAATTCTTATTTGAGTTTTAGATAAATTACAACTCTTATTGGATTAGTAATTGTAGATGCTCTATGACTCTATCCTTTTTAAAGTTAACTTTATCTAGGACTCTATTTGGAGTGTGACTAGGAGATAGAGTTCTTTTACAACTCGACCTAATGTACTATAAATAAGACATTACGGTCACAGTCGTTGTAGAGAATTCCCGAGAGAGATTTTTCCTAGAGAATTTTGTGAGAATTTTTGTCTTAAGATTTTTGGGGCTAGCACTCCTGGATTGTGATCGTCTGTTTATATGTGGATTTCTGATAGAGGACGTTCGTCTTTGGCATCGTCTTAAAGGAATCGATCAACACGAAACAAGGCAGACATGGAGTTATTCTTGCTAAGGTATGATTTTTTATTGGTACATCAATTTAATGGAATCAAAAAAATCTTGGTTCGGAGATGTTCGAAAAAGGTTTTGAAAACTTTTGTTGTGCATGATCCCTGAAACCCAACACAACTCTGTCACAGGCCTTACTCATATCGAGTTTAAGTTCTATGACCCTCTCTAGTGTAATGAATAGAGTAATTCAAAGGCATTCACCACATTGTCTTCAATCTGTCTTCTAGGGACAAAAATACTTTGGTGATGTGAGATGAGATTTGGAAGAATGGTCTTTCGTCAGTAAGCCATTACATTTAGTGATGATTTTGTACAAAACATTGCACATACTGATTAGTCTGTACTCTGCCACCGTAGTAGGATTTTTGGGTGTTTTTCCAAAAGTAGGGTTGGTTTACAATTTATTTCACAAAATAGGGAGGTGTTTTTTTTAATAACGAAAGTAGGCAATAACGCCTTTTGAAAAGGCGTTATTGGGTGTGGTTGGTTTGGTTGGCGGTGACGTGGCAACCGACGTGGCAGCGATTTGTACGAGATATCGCCTTTTGAAAAGGCGATATATCGTACATTTGGCCGCAACGTCACCGCCACCACCTCACCAACATCTAATAACGCCTTTTGAAAAGGCGTTATTGGTTAAAAGTCCATTGGTGAGGTGGCGGGGACGTGGCGGTGAGGTGGCGAGCCAAATATAGATAGCGCCTTTTGAAAAGGCGCTATCTATTCAATGTCGCCGCCACGTCACGCCCACGTCACCGCCACGTCACCAATCGACTCGCCGAATTTTCATGACCGCCGCCGTTGTCCGCGACGTCCTATGGGCGTTCTTCTTATTGCTTGCCCTGTCTATTGTCCGTCACTTATGAAGCTTTCTTGCTGACCAAGGTCGTCCTCGGCCGCTCCGGCCTACGCCGTTGCGTATTGTCATCGTAAATCGTAGTCGCGTTCTCGACAATTCCAACCAAAGGAGTTTATATTTGTATAAAAAAGAAACCAATTTTGAAAATATATATACATTGGTTTCAACCTTCAACTCTCTTTTCTAAACTAACTAACCTAACATAACTAAACTAACTAACTAACTAACTAACTAACTAACTAACTAACTAACTAAACTAACTAACCTTAACTAACCAAACCAAACCAAACTAAACTAAATAACTAACTAACGTTAACTAAACTAAATAACTAACTAACTAACTTAAGTTAACTAACTAACTAACTAACTAACCAAAGTAAACTAAACTAACTAACCTTAACTAACCTAACCAAACTAAACTAACTAACAAACTAAACTAACTAACCTTAACTAACCAAACTAAACTAAACTAACTAACCTTAACTAACCTAACCAAACTAAACTAACTAACTTAACTAACTAACTAACTAACTAACTAACTAAACTAAACTAAACTAACTAACTAACCTTAACTAACCTAACCAAACCAAACTAAACTAAATAACTAACTAACCTTAACTAAACTAACTAACTAAGTAACTAACTTAACTTAACTAACTAACTAACTAACTAACCAAAGTAAACTAAAATAACTAACCTTAACTAACCTAACCAAACTAAACTAACTAACAAACTAAACTAACTAACCTTAACTAACTAACCTTAACTAACCAAACTAAACTAAACTAACTAACCTTAACTAACCTAACCAAACTAAACTAACTAACTTAACTAACTAACTAACTAACTAACTAACTAACTAACTAACTAACTAACTAAACTAAACTAACTAACCTTAACTAACCTAACCAAACCAAACTAAACTAAATAACTAACTAACCTTAACTAAACTAACTAACTAAGTAACTAACTTAACTTAACTAACGAACTAACTAACTAACCAAAGTAAACTAAAATAAGGGCGTCGTAAGCACAATTTGGTGGCACCACTTGTACCATGCCGAATTGTCTCATAACCCTTTCTGGTCGATGCCACTCCACAATGTGGAAACAAATAAGGGGACACGTCGCGAGCCAACTGCAGTGACCATTTGTACAGTAATCGGGAAGAGACCCCATGAGTTCAGTATATGGTTGACATACCACATCATCCTCATGCCTTTGAGAGTCGAGTGCATCACGGTAAGCCGATACGACGTGCGTCGCACTTTGTGAAACCGAAAATGCATCGAGCCATCTGTGTAGAAAACAATAAGTTAAGATAAATGAACATGGACAAGAATTTTTAGCAAATTAAGGACAAATCGACTTTAATACCTGTGTCCGAGTGGAACGTCC
Source organism: Stephania cephalantha (assembly GCA_039657325.1). Classification (NCBI taxonomy): domain Eukaryota; kingdom Viridiplantae; phylum Streptophyta; class Magnoliopsida; order Ranunculales; family Menispermaceae; genus Stephania; species Stephania cephalantha. The sequence goes on from CM077577.1 coordinate 13,935,278, forward strand.
ATAAGCATATTTTGGCCATCCAAATGCGTTCGCTGTTGAGATCTAGAAACACGCAGGCGCCGCGGTGCTATGAATGGAAATATGTCCATGCCCACGGTTGTACAAGAATTGACGCGCCAAAGAACCTCATGTGCCCTGCGCGAGATCCGCGACACAACTCCCTGTACAAATAAGCCAAACATGCACTCCCCCAACTATATTGTCCAGCTACTTGGAAATCCTCCAGCAAAGGTAGGAACATCAAATGTACGAATCGATTGGACTTGTTGGCGAAAAGACAACCACCGATGAGTTGTAGTATGTACGATCGAACGTAACGTTGGACCGACTCCTCATCGCTTTCATCATCTATTGCTGGAACGTTACGCTCAAGCCAATCGACCTTAAGTTTACAACCAACGACGTCATCTCCACCAGGAGTTCGTCCAAGTAGCCTCTCGCGGACATCGGCATAGTCTGCGTCTCGTGGTTCCCCGTCACAGCATACCTTCAATAGGTAATCCAAGCTGTACTCGCACGTCTTGGAGTGTAATTGTGCACTCCCCACAATGCATGTGAAATGTATGCGTCTCGGGCGCCATCTCTCTACAAACGCATAATCAAAGCCCAATCAATGCTTTGAAAAATGCTACCCGGGATATCCCATAGAACCCACTGGAACGAAGATATGAGGATCATCCTAGAATGATACTTGCATCGTTCGATCAACGACCCCACGTCTTCGACGTACGCGCGTTGTTTCGTACACCTTGGAATTAATAATGTATTAATGTATGTTTTTGATACATTATTGTTGTAAATATGACGTATTCATGTAAAACAGTTTACCTCGCCCCTCCAGGTTCGCGTCGATCTGTGAGTAGATTGGAGTTGCAATAGTGATGGATCTAAAGGTCCTGGATCCATTGCAGTACAACTACAAATGAATGTTAGAAAAAGAAAATGAGTGTTGCACGAAACGAAACGAAACGAAACAATAAGCATGTAATAAATGTGGAAACAAAAACAACAGCGTAAATGCTCAAAACCAACAGCGTAAATGCTCAAAAGCAACATATGTACGAACTTCGATTACTTCACACATTATACAAAAAAAACTATAGTATGGCTCGATGAAGCTATGCGCGTAGCTCACTCGAATAAGTTGTTAATTGTCCTTTAACTAGTAATTTTAGTTCGAGTTATGAAAATGAAAACATCAACGTTAAAAGCTTCTCTCCACCTCTACAGTGTTTGACTCGGGTTGAATATGAAGTAGTTGAACATGATTCATGTCTTAGATGGGCATGTGATACATATTAGAGAAACTTATTCCCTCCAAGTGACCAATAATTTAATGTGCATGATTATTTCAAGCAAGAGACCTGAAGAGCATGTTTTCCTAAGTTTGGCCAACATTAAATCAGAGCAAAGATTCCTGCTTTCTCCTTTTATCTTCTATTTCCTTCTACATATGTTCTTGGACAACACACGGTTTATGAAACTCTTAAACACTGCTTACATTAATTATTTACAGTCAAACAAATAAATAAAGGGCAAGAATTTATTTTTATATGTTGTTGAAAATATTATATTCCAGCTCATGTCCTGCAACATGCAGTGTAAAAGACCAAGACCAAGCTACTAATACAATTATGGGGATATGCTGATGTTGGTGCTAGTCTTGTACTATGCTCCTCCCAATTAATTTCATTTGATTTTTTCTTTCTTTTGGAATTTGAAAGAATTAATAAAAACATCCGGATTGATATTCAAAGTATGCCCAACAACCTAAACAATACAAATCAATCATGTTTACATATAAACACTTCTTAATATTACATGTATTAGATATATATATATATATATATATATTATGTTAAATGGTCAGGCCAAGCATAATAATAATAAGAAGATAAGAAGAAGAAAGAAATCATTTGTTGAAAAAGAAATGTGTTTTTTACGCCTTTGTCTATATATATTTATTTTCTTCAATTGCTTGTATGAACTAATTAATTGATCTTGTTTTACAATCAAAGAATTATAGTACTTTACTACAAAATAAACAAATATGATCTACTACTTCACAGCAAAAAACTTATTTAACTAAACTACTTAACAAACCTTACCTAACCTCCTCCTCCTTCTCCTCCGTTGGGACGTCTTGTGCTCCGGCGCCGCCTCGTCGCTCCCCGCTGCCGCGACTCAGCGCGCCCCCGCTGGTCGATCTGCGCACCCCTGCCTCTCCCACACACACCGCCTCAGGCCCGCTGCGCTCGGTCGTTCTCTCTCCCATCTGCTTTGGTCGATCCGCGCACCTTGCTCCGCACCTCCGCCGCTCCGTCAACTCCTCTCTCCTCCTTCTCCACCGATGCTACTCTCTGCCCAAATCCTCGCCGTCAACTCCTCGACTCCTCTCTTTCGCCAACACCACCCACACCTTCTCATGCTACCCGGCCTCTCGCCCCCTCCCTCCTTATATACCCGACCCACCCCCCCCCCTACAACACACCCGTGACGCCTAGACACTAGTCGTCACGGGTGTGTCTTCTTCCTCGCGCGACGAGAGACGCGAGAGATTCTCTGCGTCCTGTCGCGCGAGGAAGAGGGGATAAACACGATAGCGCCTTCGAGAAGGCGCTATATGTGTACCCCATTTTGGTGAGTCCACGTGGATCCACGTGGACTTGGCGAGCGAATAGCGCCTTTTGCGAAGGCGCTATTCGTTCCACGTCAGCCTCTACGCCACTCATGCGCTGACGTGGACAGGACACATGGATAGCGCCTTTGCAAAAGGCGCTATCCTTGTGTCCACGTCACCCTAAACGAAAACCCTAAACCCACGTGGACAGGACACATGGATAGCGCCTTTTGAAAAGGCGCTATCCATGTGTCCACGTCAGCCAAAAAAATGGACACATGGTGATAGCGCGTTCTCATTAGGCGTTATTGCCTAGATTGAGAAAAAAAAAAAAAAAAAAAAAAAAAAAAGGCCCTCATCATTTTGCTCTTATAAAGTAAAATCAGTTGTACAATTGTAAATTTTTCAGGATTTTTGCACTTAGGGATCAGTACAATGTCTATGTGATTGAGGCTCTTAGTTGACGCACCATTGTTCAAGACATTCAGGCAGGCTTTTGTCACACTATCCCCTATAATATGCCAAAATTTCTGATGAAAGATGGCATGGAACCTATCTGGCCCCGGTGCCTTGAAGGCACCCATCATTCTGATAGCAGTCTCAATTTCGTCTGTGGCAAAATGTTGGTCCATAATAGCAAACTCCACCTATGTTAGTACTCAGTTGATGCTGCTGGTCCCCTCTTCTAATATATCCGATGAAGGTTGGGATGATTTGAATATATTATAGAAGAAAGAACGGGCTTCGGTTATGATGTCTTCTAGTTTAGACACTTTCGATCCATCCACAAGATTCAGGGAGATGATGGTGTTCTTCTTCTTTCTTTTTTTCGCCTTATGGTGGAAATAACTTGTGTTCCGGTCGCCCTCTTTAAGCCAAGCCACTCGGGAGCGGATTCGCCAATATGGCTCCTCTTTTTGTAAGAAGCCCGGTAAGTTCCCTCTCAACTACCTTTATTTGCTTGATAGTCTCCTCCGACTAGACTTGACTATACAAGCTTTTAAGGTTGTTTCGGATGATTGCAATGCGTTTGCTGAGGGATCTGAAATGCTTTGCACTCCAAGAATTAAGTTTCCTGCTACAATTGTTTAGTTTTCTGCTCATGAAGTAGAGGATTAAAGCTTCCCCTCTCTGAATCCCAACTTTTGGAAATAATTTCCTCGCAGTCGGATTCAGAGAGCCAATAGGATTCAAATTTAAAGAAATTTCCTTTACTTAATCTATCAGTTGGGTGCTCTTCCAACCTTAGAGTAATTGGGCGATGGTCCGATCCAAAAATTCCAAATGCTAGAATGAAGCCAAGGGAAACTTCATATATCAGTCATCACTGGCAAGGAATCTGTCCAACCGTTCTTGTATATTGTGCACGCTTGTTCAACCAGGTCATTCTTGGGCCCACAAAGCCCATCTCGTGTAATCTATAGTCTGAGAAAACATCCTGGAACTTGAGCAGCTGTGTCGGGCATTTATCTCTCCTTCCGATTTTGTCATTGAGACTGAGGATCTCATTGAAGTCACCCCCACAAATCCATGGTCCCACTCAGTTGTCCCGGAGTCTTCTAAGCAGGGTCCATGAAGCGGCACGTTCAGCCGCAACAGGGTTTCCGTAGAAACCCGTGAATCTCCACAATGTTCCTGTATCAAGGAAAACAACATAATTAATATGGCTTATCGAGTATGACTTACAGGGGTGTATTCGATTGAGATTTTAGTGGACTTTTGGTTACTTTTAATTACTAAAAAAGTTTAAGTGTAATCAATTAAAACTTTTATAGAGTTTATAAAAGTAAAGTGTATTCAATGTGAACTTTTATAGGCTTTTTTAAAAGTCTATAAAAGTTTTGAGGTATTCAATTTAAACTTTTAGACAGTTTACAAAAGTAAGGTGTATTTAATTTTTTGGTGACTTTTGTAGTTTGGTTACAAATCTCGACTTTTATAGACTTTTTGTATAAAAATACACATAAATAAATCTTCAACTTCTCCTCACCTCAACTCAGAAACTTTTAGAGACTTCTAATTTTTGTTGGTTCGTTTATTTAATAAGGACTTCATTGTTCACAATGTATTTTCTTATCAATTGTTTTTATCAACTTCTCCAACCACTCCACAACTCATGGATTTCATTGCTCACTCATTATACTCTAATGTCTATGTTGATGAAAATGAAAATGACGCCGTTATTAACAAGTTCTCATTCTTGCATCATTGTATATTTTTTATAGGATCTTTTTACAAAGAAGTTTCGTTTATTAAGTGTATAATTATAATCTCAAAAAATGTAATATTATTATTTTTGGAGAAAATAATCGTATATTTTTTTTTCAAATGCAAGAAGTGCATTTTAAGAAATTTAAATTATCATTCTTAAGGAAAAAATATAAGTTTTTTTTTATTTAAGTAAAAAAAGTGCAAAATTTTTACACAATGATCTTACTTAGTTCTTTTTTGCCATTAAAAGATGATTCATTTACTTATTTTGTTTTGTTGATATTTATTTACTTATTCGTTATGTTACTATCTTGATAGTAATTCATTAATATGTATAAATAATTTTTTTATTAAAATACAAAAATACTTTTTAAAAAGTAATTCTTAAAAAAAGAAATATAAGTATTAATCTATTTTTTATAATAAAGTGCAAAATATTTGTTTCAATATAAAAATCACAAAAATTTACTAGTATCAATCAAAATCATATTTAAGAAGTTCACAAAAGTTGCTAAAAATCTTAAATGTTAATAAAAGTCATCAAAATGAAGTTTACATAAAAGTTTATCAAAGTCTTTAAAAGTCTACGAAAATCTACAAACTTCATCAAAGTCATCCTCTTATAAAAATAACAAAAAATCTATTAAAAAATCAAGTGGATACACCCCTATTAATGTTTACATCCCAAACTCTCTAGAGAAGGATAAGGCATCCACTCCTTCCCGAAGAATTCACTACAAAACAATGAGTAAAACCCAATTAAAGTTTAATTCTCTCTTCTTCTGCTTGGTTTAATCTAGTATTAGAGACGAAGACAAGATTAGGGGAGTAGCGGCGAATTAGATCGCTTAGGACAGTGACCTTACATGGGCTCCCCAGCCCCCGTATGTCCCAAATGAAGGTTGTCGTGGATGTCGGCAATCATGCCTCGCAAGGTTCGCCGCTCGATGTTCATTGGGTTGGTTTGATTGGGGAGACTCTCTGCAATCTCTGGGCTTCTTGCTAAAGGGGCCAGCTACTTCGTCGAACTCGGTAGCTTTTCGCTTCCCATTCTCAGCCTCATCACTCGGTCGGTGGTGCAGCTTGTTGAAATATATTGAGTTTGTATTGTATCCACTATTAGTCCCACATGGGAAATAAACTTTTTGTTTCTTTCCTTATAATAGATTTTTCACTTGAAAGTCTTAGTTAAGTGAATTTGGGGTTGGAGGCAAAGACCATGGGTATTCCCCATTGATTAATATATATTAAATGCTTGATATTTAATATGTCTTTGATTAGGCCTTGGACCTTGGGGCCTTTGGGGCTAATGTTAAAATAACTTAGCCAATTCACAACACAAAATTTTATTTTTTACATTAAAATTAGTTATTTTCGAAATTGTTATTAGTGGTGAACAGTCACCATTTTTCATTTTTAAAAAGGTGTGTAATTAGTGGTGAAGAGTCACCACTAATGACCTCGTTTTGAACAGTTGTAATTGTTCAAAAGAGGTGTCTTTTGGTCTCATTTTGAACAGTTGTTATTGTTCAAAAGATGTGTCTTTTGGTCTATAAATAGGGGTTGTAACCTCATTAGAAGAGATAGAGAAAAATTTCGAAATTAAGAAGTTTTTTCTGGTTTTGAGAGAGAGATTTTTGTTGTTGCAGAAGAAATGATCTTTTGGTTGGTGTGTAATCAAAGATCAATCCAGTTGTATCCTGGAGACGAACCTCTTGAAGCATTCATACACCGAATTGGAGGAAATTTCGTCTAAGGACATTGCAATTTAGTGCAAGCCTCTGGTATGATTTAATTTAGTTCTTTGTAATTGAATTCATGCATGATATAACAACAGTTCAATTATATGCATGTTTTTTGTATATTGTTCCAACAATCTTAGACGAAATTGATGTTATCACTGGTTTACATACAATAGTTGATTGCATATAATTTGTCACTGTTTTTACAAAAACTAGTCACTGATTTATACGAAATTGTTGTTTGCATACTAGTTTGAAATGGCATCTCTTGTATGGCGAGAAATCCACTTACGCTTACCTCTCGCCAATCCCAAAGATGAAAGACCAGAGAAAGTTCAAGGGTCATGATTTTAAAAGGTGGCGCAGAAAATGCTCTTACCGGTGACCACTATGAATCTTGCCAACATAGTGAAGGAAGAAGTTCCGAAATCGATGAGGACCCTTTGTCCAGGGAAACTCTCCTTACTATTGAAGCATGGAGGAATTCGACTTTCTTTGCGAAATTACATTTTGAATAGACTTGATGATACACCGTATGATGTCTATTCTGAATGTAAAACCGCAAATGATGTTTGGGATCTTCTCGAAAAAAATACCGAATCGAAGATGCAGGGCTAAAAAGTTCGTGGTAGGCAAGTTTTTGAAATACAATATGGTGGATTTGAAGTCCGTGGTAAAGCAAGTGGAAGAACGCAAGTTCGATACGTGAATTGCACGCTGAAGGGTGCATCGTAAATGAGCATTTTCAGACTGGAGCCATTATTGAAAAGTTTCCACCGTCGTGGAATGACTTCAAGGTCTACCTAAAGCACAAGCGAAGGGACATGTCCATTGAGGATCTCATTCTGCGACTTCGTGTTGAGGAAGATCATAGGAAGGGAGACAAAAAGGAAATGGCTAATGCTAATGCTAACATGGTGGTAGGACAATCAAGCAAGTCCAAATTTCGAAATTCCGAATAAGAATTTCAAGAAAAATCTTAAGAGAACCGCCAAGCCGTTAGCACCAAAGGGGAAGGATTTCAAGAAAATTAAGGGAAGTTCTTTGGGTTTGTGGAAAGCGGGTCACAGGGCTCAAGATTGTCGCCACAAGAAAGATCAAATTTTGATAATTCGGTGTGAACAACCAAGCAAATGTTACTTGCCATGGAAATTGATAATACCGACTTTGATCTCATCAGCTTGTTTCGAAACTAATATGGTTTCTGATGCCAAAGGATGGTGGATCGATACTGGTGCAACAAGGCACATATGCAGTGACAAAAACTTATTTTCTGAGTTTCATCCGGCTGATAGTGAAGAGAAACTTTACATGGGAAACTCATCCTCCTCCGTGGTTGAAGGCAAAGGAACAATGAAGATGAAGTTCACGTCTGGAAAAGTAATCACTTTACTTGATGTTCTTTATGTTCCTGATATTAGGAAAAATCTTGTATCTGGCCCTTTACTGAATAAGAAAGGGTTCAAGCTTGTTTTCGAGTCTGACAAATTTGTATTGACCAAGAGGTGGCATGTTCATAGGGAAGGGGTACCTTACTGAAGGTCTCTTCAAACTAAGCATTGTAATTGTTAATGGCACTGGTAATAGAATGATTGTTTATGCGTATATGACTGTCTCTGCTTATATGATTGAATCATTTGATATATGGCATGCTAGACTAGGGCATGTAAATAACATATTAATTCATAAAATGATACATTTGAATATGTTACCAAAGTTTAAAATTGATTTAAAACATAAATGTGAAGTTTGTCTTTGAATCAAAGTTTGCTAGGCAAACATTTAAGTCTGTTCAAGAAAGATCAAGTGAATTATTAGATTCAATTCATAGGGATCTTTGTGACTTCAAATCAAATCCTACGAGAGGAGGAAAGAACTACTACATCACATTTATTGATGATTGTAGTAAATACTATCACGTCTTTTTGATCAAGAATAAAAGCGAGGCCTTTGATGTATTTAAAATATATAAAGCGAGAGGTTGAAAATCAACTTGACAAAAAGATAAAAGTACTAAGAACGATCGAGGTGGAGAATATGATTCCATTGAATTTGCATAATTTTGTAATATAAATGGAATTATTCATCAGACCACCGCGCCATATACACCTCAACAAAATGGTGTGGCAGAGAGGAAAAATAGAACTCTCAAGAATATGATTAATTCTATGTTGAATGATTCTGGACTTCCCCAAAACTTGTGGGGTGAAGCACTACTGACTGCAAATCATATCTTGAATAGAGTTCCTTTTAAAAAATCTGATAATTCTCCATATGAGATTTGGAGAAAAAGAAAGCCCACTTACAAAACTTTAAAAGTGTGGGGTTGCTTAGCAAAGGTTCAAATTCCTTTACCAAAAAGGACTAAATTAGGACCTAAAACCGTAGATTGTGTGTTCATCGGTTTTGCTAAGAATAGTGCGGCAAAAGATATAGATTCTTAGTAGTTAAATCACATATTTCGGATATCGGTGATAATACTATTATAGAATCTGCAGATGCTACATTTTTTGAGCATATATTTCCTTTCAAGGAAAAACAAAATGGTTCATCACGAAAAAGGACGGCTGAAGAAAGTCTAGAAGAACCAACCACTTCAAGGATTCAAGAACAAGAATTGGAACCTAGAAGGGGAAAAAGAATTAAGGTTCCAAAGAATTTTGGACTGATTTTATAAGTCTGTTAACTGAAAATGAACCACAGACTTATAGGGAGGCTATGTCTTCGTCGGAAGCTCCTTTATGGATGGAAGCCATCAATAGTGAAGTTGAATCCATTTTACAAAATAATACATGAGAATTGGTTGATCTACCATCCGAATCAAACCAATTGGATATAAATGGATATTCAAAAGAAAGCTTAAAGTCGACGGTACTATTGATAAATACAAGGCACGATTGGTTGCAAAAGGTTATAGACAAAAGGAAGGTGTAGATTACTTCGACACCTATTCTCCTATTTCGAGAATATCTTCCATTAGAATGTTGATTTCCATAGTTTGCTTTATACAATATGGAAATACACCAAATGGATGTAAAAACTATGTTTCTAAATGGAGAGTTAGAAGAAGAAATATATATGGACCAACTGAAGGGTTCATAGTCAAAGGCCAAGAGAATAAAGTTTGTAGACTTGTTAAGTCATTATATGGACTTAAACAAGCTCCTAAACAATGGCATGAAAAATTTGATCATACTATGCTAGCAAATGGTTTCAAAATAAATGAATGTGACAAATGTGTGTACATTAAAGAAATGAAAAACTTTTGCGTCATAGTATGCTTATATGTTGATGACATGTTGATTATGAGCACAAGTAAAGATGTTATAATGTCAACAAAAAAGATGTTGAATTCCAGTTTGACATGAAAGACTTAGGTCTAGCCGATGTAATACTAGGAATTCAAATCAAAAGGAATAACGAAGGTTATGTCCTCACACAATCTCATTATGTTGAGAAAATCTTAAAAATATTCAATCAATTCGATTATAAACCTGCTCCAACTCCTTTTGATGCTAATTGTCATCTTAAGAAAAATAATGGAGAAGCAATTTCTCAATTGGAATATTCTCAAGTAATTGGAAGCTTGATGTACTTGATGAACTCTACTAGACTGACATAGCTTATGCATAGAAGCGGTGAGTAGATACACAAGTAATCATAATGATGCTAATTGACACATTAATAAGAGTTCTAAGGTATCTTAAATATACCTTAAATTATGGACTTTATTATACAAAATATCCACCTGTACTTGAAGGGTATAGTGATGCAAATTGGAATTCTGATAATACAGAAACCAAATCAACAAGTGGATATATATTCACATTAGGTGGAGCAACGATTTCTTGAAATCAACAAAACAAACGTGTATAGCACGTTCCACCATGGAATCTGAATTTATTGCTCTTGACAAGGCAGCTGAAGAAGCGGAATGGCTAAGAAATTTCCTAGAAGATATTCCTTGCTGGCCAAAACCAGTCAAAGCAATTTGCATACATTGTGATAGTATGGCAGCACAAGCAAGAGCTAAGAACAACATATATAATGGTAAGTCGAGACATATAAGGCGCCGACACAATACTATAAGACAATTACTCACAAGTGGAGTAATTAGTATTGATTATGTTAAGTCTAAGGAAAACATTGCAGATCCTTTGACTAAAGGCTTACCAAGAGATCAAGTGAAGATATTATCGAGGGGAATGGGCTTAAAGCCTATAGAGTAAGTCAAGTCTAGTGGAAACCTAACCTAGCTGATTGGAGATCCCATGGTCTAGGTTCAAAGGCAAACGGTTAGACTTGACTTAACAAACAGACACACAATTACCTGTTCCTATGATGAAGTAAGTGTGTTGATAAGAAGTTTAGGGTATGCAATAATGCATTTAATGATTAAAGATATGTCACCTATATGATAGTAAATGTGGGGTCGCATTTATGAGAATGAATAGGCTAAATTCTTTAAAGCTATCATGAACCCATGATATGTTCAGACCAAAATGAACAACAAAGAATAAAGTGCATCGGAATCATGTCATAAGTGAGACATATTGTCTTAGTTTACTACAAAAAGTGAACAGTTCAAGATACATACATCATCAACACGAAGTGAACTCGATATGATCTTACTAGGGTAAGTTCAAGTCTATACGACACTTTCCTGATTAACATGACATGATAATCTCTCTCAATTGTTTTTAAAATAATGGTTATTATTTAATATTTGTTTAAATTTTGTGTTTGTGATTTGGCAAAGTAAACTCGGTCATGGTTGCAGATGGATACAATACAAATGTGGGGTATTGTTGAAATATATTGAGTTTGTATTGTATCCACTATTAGTCCCACATGGGAAATAAACTTTTTGTTTCTTTCCTTATAAGAGATTTTTCACTTGAAAGTCTTAGTTAAGTGAATGTGGGGTTGGAGGCAAAGACCATGGGTATTCCCCATTGATTAATATATATTAAATACTTGATATTTAATATGTCTTTGATTAGGCCTTGGGCCTTGCCTTTGGGGCTAATGTTAAAATAACTTAGCCAATTCACAACACAAAATTTTATTTTTTACATTAAAATTAGTTATTTTCGAAATTGTTATTAGTGGTGAACAGTCACCATTTTTCATTTTTAAAAAGGTGTGTAATTAGTGGTGAAGAGTCACCACTAATGACCTCGTTTTGAACAGTTGTAATTGTTCAAAAGAGGTGTCTTTTGTCTCATTTTGAGCGAGTTGTTATTGTTCAAAAGATGTGTCTTTTGGTCTATAAATAGGGGTTGTAACCTCATTAGAACAGATAGAGAAAAATTTCGAAATTAAGAAGTTTTTCTAGTTTTGAGAGAGAGATTTTTGTTGTTGCGAAGAAATGATCTTTTGGTTGGTGTGTAATCAAAGATCAATCCGGTTGTATCCTGGAGACGAACCTCTTGAAGCATTCATACACCGAATTGGAGGAAATTTCGTCTAAGGACATTGCAATTTAGTGCAAGCCTCGGTATGATTTAATTTAGTTCTTTGTAATTGAATTCATGCATGATATAACAACAGATTCAATTATATGCATATTTTTTGTATATTGTTCCAACACAAATGAGGATGAGTTGATTACGGCTTTGATGCTTTATCTCTTGATGCTCTTTTTGGGATTATTCTTCTTCGTGTGGCGAAGCTGGGGGTTGTTGCGCGCCGCCCTCTTCCACTTGCCGGTTGTCTTAGTGATGGGAGGTGTCGAGCATGCTAGTGCAAGACTGGGTTAGCAGGATATGGGTGGGTTGTTGTTTATTCTGATCTATATAACACTTTTAATTCAATCATAAATCATAAAATATAAACATACCTCCTTCCATTGCCAATAAACTTAAGAATGTTTTTTCCCCTCTCTACCTTCTTCCGTAATACCGTTGTTCTTGATGGCGAGATCTCAATGCGGTTTTAAATAAATCATATCCCAATAATTGTTTTACAGTTATTGGGGTCCGTTTAATTTGAAGAGAGAGGGAGGGAATTAAAACCTCGTACTCAAAACAATTATGCCCTAACTACCATCAAGTTGTGGGCCCAAAACATGAAGTACGTAATAACATAATATGAGTCACATATACTAGAGATTAATTAGAAAAAGATAATCTAACAATCTCTCACTTGACCCATGTTATGACTTGATGATTCAAAATAAAATATAATTGCGCACTTTTATTGAATCTATCAAATCACTTTTTCACTGAATTAAAATGATTAGATCATGGCGGTCACAAGTCATTTAATCGACGTGATTCCTTCCATGTATCACAATCAACTCAACCAGTATAACTTTAATAAGGATAATTCAACCCTCTAACCATAATGTTATCTCATTGAAATATAATGAAGGTAACAAGTACATAAGCAAAGACAAAGCTTTAATTGAATTCACAAGTGTCATGACAATAATATGAGCAATACAATTATAAATGTATGTATACATACCACAATATTATGTTAACAAGGACTTGTCTATAATGCTCATACGTTCAACATGGCCAATAAACGTTTTGGGCGGTAATCCCTTAGTTAACGGATCCGCTATCATCAGATCAGTACCAATATGCTCAATCGACACTCTTTGTTTTTGCACTTCTTCTTTGACAGACAAGTACTTCAAATCCATGTGTTTTGCACCTTTTGAATACTTGTCATTCTTCGAAAAGAAAACTCGTTACGGAATTATCACGGTATAGCCTTATAGGTTTAGCTATACTATCTATTATAGCAAGTCCTGACACAAAATTCCGCAACCATAATGCATGAATAGTGGCCTCAAAGCATGCCACGAATTCAGCCTCCATAGTGGAAGTAGCAATTACGATTTCGCACTCTTCCATGAAACTGCTCCTCCAGCCAATAAGAACAAGTAACCGAATGTAGATTTCCTCGAGTCCACACATCCGTCATAGTCTGAATTAGAATACCCAATCACTTTGAGATGACTCGACTGTTTGTAGATCAACATGTAATCCTTGGTGCCTTGTAAGTACCTAAGTACTTTCTTCGCGGCTTTCCAATGATCCATTCCAGGATTACTTTGATATCGACCCAACATTCCAACAGCAAAACTGATATCTGGTCGAGTACAAGTCTGGGCATACATTAAGCTCCCAACTAATGACGCATAAGGAATACATTTCATTTGCTGACGTTCCAAATCATTATGAGGACATTGCATTAAATTGAACTTGTCCCCTTTCTGAATTGGAACTATTCATGCAGAGCATTTGTCCATTTGAAATCTCTCTAATACTTTATTGATATATCCTTTCTGAGACAAACCTAACAATCCTTGCGATCTATCACGGAATATCTCTATTCCTATCACATATGATGCCTCACCCATATCTTTCATTTCAAACTTTATAGAGAGAAATCTCTTTACATCATGTAACATAGCAACATCATTCGCAAAGAAGAAGAATATCATCAACATATAGGACCAATATGATAAACTTACTCCCACTGATCTTCATGTATATACACCGATCAACAAGTGTTTTCTACAAAACCATATGACGTAATGGTATTATTGAACTTAATATACCATTGTCTTGGAAGCTTGTTTCAATCCATATATTGACTTCTTCAATTTACACACCAATTTTTCTTTTCTGTGGTCAAGAAACCTTCATGTTGGTCCATGTAAACTTTTTCTTCTAAGTCTCCATTCAGAAAGGCGGTTTTCACATCCATTTGGTGAAGTTCAAGATTATAATGAGCTACCAAAGCCATTATAATTCTTAAAGAGTCATTCTTTGAAACTGGAGAGAAGGTCTCCTTATAGTCAATGCCATCCTTTTGATTGTAACCTTTGGCGACAAGTCTGGCTTTATGTCTTTCAATATTGCCATGTGAGTCTCTTTTTGTTTCGAAGACCCATTTGCAACCAACTTGCTTTGCACCTTCAGGCAACTCGACTAATTCCCAGACTTTGTTGTCATCCATTGATTTCAACTCGTCTATCATGGCATTAAACCATTTTTCAGAATCATCACATTTCATGGCTTGTTTGAACGAGACTGGATCTTTGTCAATGCTCAAATCACATTCATGTTCAAGTGAATAAACCACGTAGTCATTTGAAACTATTTGGTCTTATTGTCCTTACGAGACCTTCGTAATGCTATTTCTTGTGGCTCTACTTGATCATTTACAACTTGTGCATTATTAGTCTGGTTCATTAACAATAAGTTCATTTTATGTTGGGTTTTGGGGTTCATACGCAACGGAGATTACAAAACAGTTTTGACAAAAACCCCAACAGGATCCGAATCTAATTCCATTAAAAACGTTTAAACCATGAAAAACTTAATCATACCTCAATCGCAATATACCTTTCAGAAGGTTAATCGATCTCTAAGGCGCCGCCAACAATTTAACGCCTCTCTATCGCAAGAAATCCACGAACGGCGGCCAGAGATTTGAAGTGCTAGCTTCGAGAGAATACCAAACCTTTTTTGTTTCTCTCCAAAACGATCCGAGCATACCAAAAACCCTAAGTCGTTTCTAAAACGAAAATAGAGTTTCAACCTTTTTTTCTTTCGTATCGTGTTCTAACTTAAAGCGTCTATTTATACAACCTTGTATATAGACGGTTAAGTAAATTACACGTATACCCTTACTTAAAGAAGTATAAGTGTAATACCACAAGGACGTTTATCATGAATTTTATCACATAAAATTCATTTTTCCGAATCATCTTAAAATCTCGCAAAATCATTCTTAGTGTGCGACCAATAGGCTCATACAACGTTGGCGAGTGTACCAAAACATATTTTGGTATACAAGTCATAAGCAGATCTCTAGCAAGACATTATGACTACCCAAGTTGTACGAATATCAAATCGATATAACCTAATCAATAGTGTATATAACATCCTTTTGTCACACGATATCCTTTTGATCAAACATAAGGCATGGAATTGTCATCCAACATGTTCAATCGTACTAGTCTCGATCTCTAGGTAGATCGAAAACATCCAAGTGACATTGATCAATATCAATTCACTTAGACTAGGCCTTTTAACAGATCTAACACATCGAGGGATCCACTAGATATCTCTCTTTATATGAGAGGGACAAATTCTATCTCGATTACACAACTTCATCACATTGCTCACACAAGAACCAATCACAACCTTTATAATCGTCCTAAGTTAAAGACAACGTTTGATTGTGTCAAATTATTGTGTTCCTAATGTTGAAGTCTCTGCAATCTCAAGTCGAGGACCGAAAAATATACCTATCATGAGAAATAACTATGACTTAATCAATGCGATGTTCTCATAGGCGAATTAGGCCCAAGATACTTTGTTCCCTAACAAGTACTCGTGATCTTGATTCGTATCCCTATACGTATAATCATCATATGATCATCAATCAAGACTCACACTAGTTTTAATTCATTATAGTTCCCGGTATAATGATCGATTAGGGACATTTATGATATTTATGTAAATACCCATGGATCTTATTATAATATAAACATGCAAATTAATTATAATAAACAAAGAAATGAAATCCTCTATTTTATTAACTAAAAGTATTCATAAAGACAGTTAATGGATTGACCTAGGGCACATGCCCCATCATTTTCCTCATTTGGAACAATGATTTGTTGTCCGGGTTTATTGCGTAACCGTGATACAACAAGAGGAACAACAATTTGAGGAGAAATGCTAGATGTAGGAGTTTTCAATTGAATTTCATGAATATCCACATTTCGTGATTCTTCACTCCCACTGTTTTGGTCATTCTCAATGAACCGAGCATTACCAGACTCAACTATTCTCGTACTATGATTAGGACAATAAAATATGTACCCTTTAGACTTTTCAGGGTAACCAATGAAGTAACCACTAATAGTCCTTGCATCAAGTTTCTTTTCATGTGGATTATATATCCGTACTTCTGCTTGACATCCCCAAACATGAAGATGTCTCAAACTAGGTTTCCTACTAATCCAAAGTTCATAAGGAGTCTTAGGAACTGATTTACTAGGAACCCTATTCAGCAGATATGCAGCAATCTTTAAGGCATGCATCCACAATGATGAAGGTATAGTGTTACAACTTAACATACTCCTAACCATATCCATAAGAGTACGGTTCCGCCTTTTAGCTACACCATTTTGTTGAGGTGTACCAGGCATTGTGTATTGTGCACAAATACCTCGACTTTTAAGGAAATTCGCAAATGGACCTGGACATTGTCCACTTTCATCATACTTTCCAAATTATTCGCCACCTCTATCAGATCTCACCACTTTTACCTTTCTATTTAGCTGTCTTTCTACCTCATTAATGAACACTTCTAAAATGTCCACTAACTGAGACTTTTCATGCAACAAGTATAGATAACAATATCGTGAGTAATCATCAATAAAGGTGATAAAATACTTTTGACCACTCCAAGATGGAGCATCAAAAGGACCACAAATATCGGTGTGTATCAATTCAAGAGGCTCACTGCTTCTTGTGGCAGGATGTTTTGATATATGTTTGGTTTGCTTTCGCTTAATGCAATCCACACATACATCCCAGTCAACAAAATCCAATTGAGGTAAGATATTACTTTTCACTAACCTCTTTACTCTTTCTTTGGATATGTGACCTAATCTTTGATGCCAATGAAAAGCAGAGCACTCATCATGTGCACTACGTTTATTTCCAATAACATGCTCAACATTAAACAAGGATTCAACAAACATACTATCAAGATTGAAACGATATAAGTTGTCAATTAAAATACCGAACCATAATAATATTTGTGTTTAAATAAACTAAAGCAATCGTTTCCAATCTTTAAATTAAAACCTACACAATCCAATCTTGACACGAAACAAGGTTCCTTGAACATTCGGAACATAAAGACACTTTTCTAAATCCAAAAAGTATCCTATCCAGGATTAATCTGTAAGTCCCGATCCTTTCTATGCGTGCCTTCATTCTGTTCCCCATAAATAAGAACTTTTTAGTTCCGCTTATGGGATGGATTGAAAGGAATCCCTGCATAATATGTGAAACATGAGTAGTTGCACCAAGATCAAGCCACCAGGTATTATTAGGCACTTCAATTAAGTTTGATTCAAAACATACAAATGTAATGTATACCTTTCTTCTCAAACCATGCCTTTCGTTTCGGACAGCCTTTCTTGAAGTGTCCATTCTTCCTACATAAGTGACACCTCAGCTCCTTATGGATTCTACCCTCATGTACTTTCATTGGGGCTTTGTCCTTTTTTTTGTCCTTCCTTCCTGGGATCGCTTTGCTGCTGCTAGCTCCATCATGCATAGTGAGATGAACTGAGTGACCCTTCAGTTTCCTTAATCTCCCTTCCTCTTGTACGAGCATGGCCTTGATTTCTTGCAAGTTCCATTTTTCTTTTATGGTGTTGTAATTCACCTGGAACTGACCAAACTCAGGGGGAAGGGAATTAATAATGAACTGAACCAGAAATGATTCACTCACGTCCATACCCATTGCTTTGAGCTTCGCTGCCAAATTAGACATACTAGTCACATGATCATGGATGGGCTGTGACCACTCAAATTTTTTAGTGGTCAACTCACTCATCAAGCTTCCCACAATGGACTTATCAGCAATGTCCGATTGTGAGTACTCTTTTAACTGGATCATGAACTCATTTGCGTCGCTTGTCTTGGGCATAGATGGTTTGACATTTTCTCGCAATCGTCATTCGCATCAAATTTAAACTTAGCCTATTAGACCGCTCCCAAGCCTCATATAAAGACTTTTCCTCTTCGGAGCTGGCCTCATTAATGGCCGCAGGCTTTTCGTCTACAATGATTGCAAGGTCAAGGTCCATTACACCCAGTTGAAACTGAATCTGTTCAGACCAATCATTGTAGTTAAGCCCATTGAACTTAACCATCATATTACCCAAGACAAACATATTAGAGGACGCCGCAAATATAACGAAATTATTCACATTAATGCTTTGAGTTAAATCTAATAGATTCGAGACATACAATACTTTTATTATGTATTTAAGTTCACCTTTGGGTGATACTTTAATACATAATTCATGCTATATCAAATTCTGAATAAGCATACTTTCATAGACAATCAATCATACTTAGGAAAATAAGTAAGATATCTTTGGATAAAACATACCTATTTTAATTAAGTATGAAGATAAATCTCTTAAGTTTCATTAATTATAAGCAATGGTCCACCTTTGAGTGACCTCCTAGCGCTATAATTAATTGGTCTTAATTAAATATTTAAGATCTATTCAAGCTAGGCCACTTTGGTGACTAACAAGCTTTTCATTAAATAAACATTTAATTAAGCATACTTTAATTTTATTATTATTATTTTAATCAAGATATACATGCCAATCATATGCATACATGCATGACAATAAATTAATCAATTAATAATGTGACATACATTAATATGCATATATTAAATAATGTATATACGTATATCACAAATTTCAATTAATATCATGTAATATGTATATGTATTGTGCATATTACATGAATATTTAAAGGCATACGTAAGTGTTTTAATTCCAAAAGTCAAACGTGGCAAATGTCATTCTCAAACGTGACGTTAACCAAGGAATAAACAAACTGCCACGTTAATCAACACTAACAAATAGGAAAGATTAAGCCATGCGCCTACTTTGTAGGAAATAATTTGTACCAAAACAAACAAATAGTACACAACGCATGTATATCAATAAAACCCAAATTTTTAGTTCATCCGAGAATCCAACGCATATATATATATATATATATATATATATATATATATATATATATATATATATTATATTATAGATCCAAATTCTTTAACGCCAAATATATCGGCATCGAATAGGAAAATACAATATACCCAAAAACGCAATATACCCAAAACGCAAAGTTAAGTCGATCAAAGTATTGATCTATAATGTGGAAATTAAACATCGACTTAAACCACTCTGTTGAATGAAAAGTGTTTAACCATGCTCTGATACCAATGTTGTTTATTCTGATCTATATAACACTTTTAATTCAATCATAAATCATAAAATATAAACATACCTCCTTCCATTGCCAATAAACTTAAGAATGTTTTTTCCCCTCTCTACCTTCTTCCGTAATACCGTTGTTCTTGATGACGAGATCTCAATGCGGTTTTAAATAAATCATATCCCAATAACTGTTTTACGCTTATTGGGGTCCGTTTAATTTGAAGAGAGAGGGGAGAGAATTAAAACCCTCGTACTCAAAACAATTATGCCCTAACTACCATCAAGTTGTGGGCCCAAAACATGAAGTACGTAATAACATAATATGGGTCACATATAATAGAGATTAATTAGGAAAAGATAATCTAACATGGGTTCTCTAGGTCCATGAGGGAGATGGCAATCTGGGTGGGCTAGACACAGTCTTTTCCTTATGCATAAGTGTTGGCGTGCTTTCCTTTTCTTGATTTGTATCATGAATGGTAACAATCCCTTTCATAACTGCAGGCTCTTCTACTAAACTCGACTCCGTGACTGGCTGCACGATGGTATGAGTGACAAGTAGGCTTTCTATAATTGATGCATCGGGGTTATTGGGATACGAGGTGGGTTTATTTATTGCCAAATCTGGGGCCGTTGGGAGTGGGAGCGCTAGCTGTAGATTTTGTGGCAAGGGCGTCGGGTGCGAATTTCCCATGGGGAGATATCTAGGCACATCACCATTCAAAACTCACGTTAAGGCAATGCCCTACTGGCCTTCCAAATTTTTAGTCCCAAAATCTCGCGAACTCGATTCTTCTAATTCGAAAAAAGGATTCCCGCTAATTTCCCCAGTTTCGAATTCTTCCGTGAATGTCGCGTCCGTCTGCAGTCTGGCTCCCATTATGGTCCCCACATTCCTCGGCCACGACCTGCTCCGCCTATAGGTCCCCGGCCACCAATCGGAATTGGGGAGGAAGGTGAAGGAGACGTAAAAATTTTGCCAGATGCAACATACTCCATTCGAAGTTGTGAAAGCGGTTTGACTAAGCCAATTCCCGTATTTGAAAATCTGGGGATCTACGATTTGGCCTTCTAACTTCGCGCATTCCATGTATTTTGTGACCAACAATGCCTCAATGGAAGCAGAAATCCGAGAACTTTTCATATTGAATGACAATTGGAACTAAACGTTTAACCACCTCCAAGTATACCCGGGCGCCAATGCTCAGCGGTTGTTTGATGTTTATGAGAACGGCCCACTTTCTAAGTGGCTGCCACGGGGGCCAATGCGGGCCCACAACCTGGCCTACCAGCGCCAGCTATGTTCCCGCATGCAGTTTCCGTACACTTTTAAATCATTATTAACCTCAATAAATCACAGCTAATGGTTTAAGTTGCTAAAAGACTCAAATCATCTTTTAAATCGTTTATAACCATAAATAAACACAGTGGAAGACCTTTAGCATGACAGACCAAATATGATACAATATTACATGCCATGCATTTAACTCTGATATCTGAAACCTCATGTGGAAAACCCATATATCAATATATACACCAAGTATACACCTCAAAGTCTCAAATTATCATCATATAGGATCTTAAAGAGTTTCACAATCCTATATCCCAAAATGAAAACAATATATATATAATAATACAAATGTACAAGCCTGGCTCAAATCTCTGTATCACATGTATTTCGGTAGCTTGCCTTTGCTTCGGCTCGTATTAGGATCTGCACTCAAGTCATCACAAAAAGCCAGATGACGAGTTTAGAGTGAGTATTCCCAAGGAAATTAAGTGAGCAATACTAAAGTAAATACATGAATTTAAATAAAACTATTAAATAAACATGCGGAAATAAATACAGGCAACTGTGATCATCGCATGCATAAATAATGGTGCAAGCTCAAATGTGTGTGTTCCTAAAGCCTAAGGTCAGACTAGCGTCATACTTCGGACTCTTCCACGGACTACTGCTGGCGCGAGTAGCACTCAAGCAAGGCCAGTATTTCGATCCGCTAGGTGGTCGGCGTGGAACCAACAACGCACCCACACGTGCCCTAACGCGAATCACCGAGATTCCGCGACTCACGTGCTATGGCCTAGTTGACATACACACAAAATGACACAAAGGGGAGCCTCAACGTCCGTCCATTTAAACCACACCAGGAATAGAGTATTGAAAGACATAATATGAATTCAACAACAACAACAACATAGCCTCAGTCTCAAATTAACTAGGGTCGGCTACATGGATCAAACTTTTCCATTGTGCTCGATTAAGTGCAATTGATGGTGAGCTTTTCAAACCATTCAAATCCTTCATAATTAATGCATCCCATGTTAACTTTGGTCAGCCCTTACCTCGTCGAATTTCTACAGTTTCTATTGAGTCAAGTTTTCTAGTTGGGGCATTTGTAGGTCGTCTAGCAACCGCCCTTCCCTAATCTTTGTATCAATTGGTGCTACTCCTACTTGTCTTTGAATTTCTATATTTCTTATTCTATATTTACGAGTTTTACCACACATCCACCTAATCATCCTCATTTCTGCTACGTTCATTTTATGTAATTGTTGTTGCTTTACCACCCAACATTCACTTCCATAGAGCATAGATGGCCTAATTGCGGTCCTATAAAATTCTCCTTTTAACTTAGTAGGAACATTTCGATCACAAATCATCCCTGTAGCATTCCGCCATTTCTTCCATCTAGCTTGAATTTTATGTGTAACATCATTCTCAATGTTACCATCATTTTGTATGATTGATCATAGGTATCTAAAGTGGTTTACCTTAGGAACTTCAACTTCCCCTAATTTAACCACTCTGTCATCTCGATGTCAGGTGTTTTTAAACTCACAGTGCATGTATTCGGTTTTCGTCCTACTCAACTTAAAGCCTTTAGATACTAATGTATTCATCCAGAGTTCTAATTTCATATTCACTCAATCTTTAGTTTCATCCACTACGACAATATCATCTGCAAATAGCATACATCATGGTATATCTTCTTGAATATGTCTAGTTAGTTCATCCATAACTAAAGTAAATAAATATGGGCTTAAAGCCGATCCTTGATGTAGTCATATCGTAATGAGAAATTCTTTTGTAGCTACTCCAAATGTCTTTATACTCGTTACTACTCCATCATACATATCCTTAATAGTGTCTATGTATCTAACATGCACTCTTTTTCTTTCTGGAACCCACCAAAGAACATCTCTAGGGACCCTATCATATGCTTTTTCTAAATTTACGAATACCATATGAAGATCTTTTTTCTTTTCCCTATATTTTTCTAACAATCGTCTTACAAGGAAAATCGCCTCCATAGTTGACCTTTCAGGCATGAAACCAAATTGGTTCTCTGATATTGTTGTTTCTTTCCTTAGCCTATTGTCAATTATCCTCTCCCAAAGTTTCATAGTGTGACTCATAAGTTTAATTCCCCGATAGTTTGAGCAACTTTGAATGTCTCATTTGTTTTTGAAGATTGGCACAAGCGTGCTTTTTCTCCAATCCATTGGCATCCGTTTTGATTTTGAAATTTTATTGAAAAGTTTTGTTAACCAAGTCAATCCAAATTCTCCTAAACATTTCCAAACCTATATGGGTATTTCATCTGGGCCACATGCTTTCCCTATTTTAAAAGCAAAATAAATATTGCTCAAGTAATTTCAGTTGGGATACTACGCACCTCAATCCGCACTTTGTGTCCCGCTAACCAATCCCCAGTCCGACTCCTCAAAATCCCCGATATCCAAATGTATCGTCCGAAATGACCTATAACCATTTACCAGTGATTTATAATCAATTGTATGAGTTTTAACTCTGAAAACCTCATAATTTGTCATGAGAATAAAAAAAGAACTTGTAGTACTCATGACGTACTTTCCATACACTCCAAGAATATTCAAATCGAATGACAAACGGAGAAGTTACGAATTTTCTAATATGACATGTCAACTTGACAAACTTTGTTTATTTTCAACTAGAAACTGTCTCCAAATCAATATTTTTCGCAGTTAAATCCTCAAAACTCAATAATAAATGCTACGAAACCACTCGATACCAACGCTAAAATATTTTCACGGCTCAAGGAGTCAAATTGTATCAACATCAATAATCAATTCATCCGAAAACCCAATATAAATCAATATCAAGTATAAAAACGTCTCCAAAATAATTATCAACTGAATTGCATTAATCCAACACATCAAAACCTAGCCTACGTCGGTGGAATTTATCCCAAATTGACGCAAATCAATCTAATATACCGATTAACAACAATTCCTACCAATTTCTATCACAATCCTACGAAAGAAATCGAAAAATTGCGATAATTCAAATTGAATTGAGGAAAATGCCTTACATTGAGAATTTACCAAATTGCGGGATGAATACCTCGTTTCCACCATAGAACTTTAGCTCGAATTGATTGTCTCGCGATGCTCTACGATTTTGCGGAAAGAAATCAGTCGAAAATAGGATGTCAAGAGCTCCGCGAGCGAAGGAATCAATGGAATGCTTTAGGGAACGTTCAAACGTTCTGTTGAAAAATGAAAATGAAACTTTTGTTTCATTTTAATCGTTGATATATATTTATATATAAACTCTCAGCTGCTTGTCAGCAGCTTAATTTCTTTTTATTTATTAATTCTTGAAAGTCCTATTTTGACGTGTTTTGGCTTTCAAAGCTCGTTTTTGATCCGATTTCTCACAAAATTGAACCAAACTCTTGACAAAATAGTCAATTTTCATAAAATGTCCAAAACACTGATTTTGATCATGCAAAGACCCTAAAAATCTTAACTTTGTCCATGACATACAAAACCCTTTTGGACCAATCCTCTTGACATTCTTAACCAAACTTGCACCAAATTAAACCCTAACCACCAATTATACATTATATTTTAATATTTAACTCATTTTATTCATTTATTGTGTGTATTATTTTTCCCGACCTAGTATTTAGTCTTTTAGGCTACTTGGTACCTGCGTCGACACGCATATCGAGGCGACTACTTCTCACACTGTCTCACCCGTCAAATGGAATATAAATACACACATTACGATGTTGTTACTCTATTTCAACGTAACACCATAAATTAAACAAATCAGCACACAAAAATAACTATTTACCTAGTTCCAGGCCCATTATCCTAACTGCGGGTCCCACGAGCGTCTGAGCTGTCAGCCACGTTTTTAACCACGTCATTAAATAAAGACAAATTACAATGAGGTCGTTACAGTTCTTCCCAACTAGGTGAAATTTCGTTCCGAAATTTAAATTAAACTTAAATACTTACTAGCAAATAAGTGGGGATACCGTCGTCGCATAGTAGATTCAAGCTCCCAAGTGAGTTCCTCGGTTCCCTGATGCTGCCATCGTACCAGAACCTTCGGTTCCTATCCATGATCTTCACAAGTTGTTCCTCGTATGACACATCATGTCGCACCTCAATTTGATGTATATCAATTAAAGGTCTCGGTCCCGACCTTGCCAGCCTCAACATGGAAATGTGAAACACTGGATGTACCTCTGCTAATTGCGGTGACAACTCCAAGAGGTATGCCACTCTGCCGACGCGTTCCTCAACTTTGAACGGTTCAATGAACCTTGGTGTCAGTTTCCCCTTAATGCAAAACCTCTTATGACCCTTCCAAGGTGAAACTTTCAAATACACCAAGTCCTCGACCTCATAGCTCAGACCCTTAAGATATTTGTCCGTATATTTCTTCTTACGCTTATCCCGCGCACGCTGTTTTCGGATAAAAGTCTCTGCGCTCGATCTGCGCTTGTTCTCGCTTTACCTTCTCGCATGGTCAACAACAACTTCAGGTCCTATAGCCGTTATATCTTCCGGTGCTGCCCAACATGCTGGTGACCTGCAGGGCCTACCATAAAGTGCCTCAAACGGTGGCATCCTGATACTCGCCTGATAGGTGTTGTTGTAAGCAAATTCACATAAAGGTAAGTAATCATCCCACGATCCACCAAATTGTAGTATACATGCCCTAAGCATATCCTTAAGAATCTGAATTAACCGCTCCGATCGCCGTCGTCGAGAGGATGGTACGCATCTTCGAATCGTAAATGAGTACCAAACTGCTCCTGCATACTCTCCCAAAGCCTCGATGTAAATCTCGGATCTCTATCAGAAACAATGAAGACCGGTACATCGTGCAATTTGGCAATCTCTTTCTCGAAGATAAAACTCAACTGTGTAACTGAATATCTCATGGCGATCGGTATAAAATGTGTTGACTTCGTCAACCTATCGATAACTACCCAAATCGCGTCGTATCACCCCGTAGTTTATGGTAGGCCACTGACAAAGTCCATGGTCACGTGTTCTCACTTCCACTGAGGAATGGGCAGCGGCTGTAGTAACTCAGCTGGTCTTCGGTGCTCAGCCTTCACTCGCTGGCAAATATGACAACTCCGAATGTATCTAACCACGTCCACCTTCATTCCTGGCCACCAAAACAATCTCCGCGGATCGTGATACTTCTTGGTCCGACCTGGATGAAGTGTATATCGCGATCGGTGTGCATCATCCAGAATGTTGTCCCTGAGCTTCATACCCCTAGTATCCACAAATGATCCATGTGTCTCAAGCACCCGTCTGAGCCCTCGGACCATTCTGTGCACCCTGGATCCTGAGCCAGGTCACTGATCCGCAAATATCGGTCATCAGTTCTCTGCAACTCAGCAACCCGCTAAAGAGACACTATGGGAACTCGCATCTGACAGCAAATCTGTAGTTCGGCAATAGCCTCCGTCACACACAACACCGACGCTGCCTCAAGCAACCCGTGCTCATGTGTCATATGCCGCAACGACCGTTTGGCTCTCAATGTCGCTCATGCTCAGCGCATCAGCTATGACATTCGCCTTTCCCTAATGATACTCAATGGCGAAGTCATAGTCCTTCAGTAACTCGAGTCATCGCCGTTGTCGCATGTTCAACTCCTTTTGAGTGAACAAGTACCTCAAACTCTGGTGGTCTATGAATAACACAAATTTCTCACCATACAAGTAATGCCTCCAAGCCTTCAATGCAAACGACCTCCGCAAGCTCCAAGTCGTGCACTGGATAATTTACCTCGTAAGGTCTCAACCGTCTAGATAAATAGGCCACTGGGTGTCCGTCCTACATCAACATACAACCTAACCTAGTGTCTGATGCCTCAGTATAAATTGAAAAACCTTTACCTGCTATAGGTAATGCCAAAACTGGCGCTGAAGTCAACTTCCTCTTCAACTTCCAAAAATCATCCTCACATTCTTGTGACCAATCAAATCTAACATCCTTCTTGGTCAACCTAGTCATCGGCGCTGCAATCATCGAGAAATCCTGCGCGAAACGCCAGTAATATCTGCCAAACCTAAGAAACTCCGGATGTCAGACACAGACTCGGGTGTCCTCCAGTCAATAATCGCCTGAATCTTGTCACCATCAACTGATATGCCCAGATAACTGATGACATGTCCCAAAAATTTTACTTCACTCAGCCAAATTGCGCACTTGCTGAACTTGGCATACAGTCTGTGCTCTCTCAGCGTTGCCAACACATCTCTGAGATGTCTTTCGTACTCCACACGAGTCTTATTGTATATCAGGATGTCGTCGATAAACACAATAACGTATCGATCTAGAAATGGCCTCAGCACCCCGTGCATCAAATCCATGAAGATCGCCGGTGCGTTAGTCAGCCCAAACGACATGACAGTAAACTCGAATAGGCCGTAACACATACTAAACGCAGTCTTATCCACATCCTCTCCCGAATTTTCAACTGATGATATCATGATCGTAAGTCGATCTTCAAGAAGAACTTAGCCCCACCCAACTGATCGAATAGATCATCAATCCTCGAAAGTGGGTAACGATTCTGAATCGTCACCTGATTCAACTTTCGGTAATCCACACACATCCGCATCGAGCTAAAAGAACTGGAGCTCCCCAAGGCGACATGTTAGGGTGAATGAAACCCTTTTGCAATAAATCTTCTGACTGGGTTCTCAACTCCTCGTGCTCCGATGCTGACATCCTATAAGGTCTTCTATAAATTGGTGAGTCCCGGAATCAGCTCAATGATAAACTCAATAGCTCTCGGTGGTGGTAATCCAGGTAAATCATCAGGAAACACGTCTGAAAATTCACAGACAATAGGGACGTCCTCAACCTTAATTACCGTCCTAAGCTCTGGCTCAACCATAGCTGCGTACGCCTCCATCTCATGCGACGTCGCTAATCTGCCTCGAGTGATAGGTAATGCAGATGCAACTCTGGCGAAAGTAAACCTTGGAATCCCATCGATGTTAAACGTCACAGTCTTGCTGAAACAATCGATCAGTGCGTGATAGGATGATAACCAATCCATATCGAACATAGCATCGAATTCCAGGTATTCTAATATTCTCATATCAGCTGGTAGCTGATGTCCCTCAATCTCCACAACGCAATTCCGACATATTCGGTTAGGGTAAATCTTCTCCCTAACTGTCGTGAGAACAAGATGTGTATCTAAGGTCTGTGCAGGTAACCCTAACTCTCCTATCATGCGTCTAGAAATAAAAGATAATGTACTACCACAATCAATCATAACATGCATGAAAATACCACAAACAGATAACGTACCCTCAACAAGCTGTTTGGTTGCCTTCCTATCAGGCTGCGCGACCCCGAACGATGCAGTTTGGGCCATATCTCTGGCTCTGCTCCGTCTATGGTGGTAATGGTGCTGGTCTGGTACAATTTGCTACAATATGGCCAACCCGACCACATTGGTAACAAGTACGGGTCTCGACCTGCCAGAATTCCTCTGACTCTGTATCTGACCCTGACCTCGACCCTGACCTCTCTGACCTCTATCATGCCTATACGGCTGTCTAGGCTGATCAACGGGTGTAGAAGCCGTAGAATATGCCAAATGACGACCATCTCGTCGATATCGGTACTCATGACGATCTTTGTCGCCTCTACGACCCTGATCAGACTGCCAATCTCCTCGACGAGGTCTCTGGCCCTGTCCCTGTCGGCCCTGATCTCTCATCTGTCTCTTTGATCTTTGATCAGACCGTGAACTTGAAGCTGGCTGACTCTGCTGACTCTGCAGCGCGGCCTTGAATCGCCACTCGACTGGCCCTCTGAACTAGGTATGTCTCGTGTGCAACAGACCGGTCGTAAATCTCCGTCAATGTACGAGCTCCACCAGATACCACCGTGCTCGCAATCCTCTCGTCCAAACCTCGGACAAAATAGTATATTTGTAATCGCTCTGTACCTGCTATGTCCATGGAGTAAGAACAAATATCGGTACCTCACCATATATACTGCGACCGACATATCTCCTTGGACTGAGGATAAAAACTCCTCCCCTAATCGAATTTTAACCTCCATAGGTATGTACTCATTTATAAATAACTCTCGGAACGCCGCCCAAGTAGTCACAAGTAAGATGAGTTGTGATGTAGGTAGTCTACCAAATCGCTGCATCGGCTCTCAAACAAAAACTCGATAATCTCGGCCGATCAATATCCTCAACACGCAGCAAGTCATGTAGCCGCTCATGTGATAAAAGTCATCTTCCGGCTACCGCTGGATCTCCGACACCATAGAAGTACTCTAGAGAGAACTTATTGAAATCCCTCATCTTCTTAGCCTCAACTATCATCAAGTTCCCCGAAGTAGACGCCTCTGCTGGCTGCTCAGTAGTAACAGGTGTAAGAACCACTGTAGTATCCACTGGTCCTGCTACTGGCATAACCCTCACGGGTAATGTCTCGAGATCTCGCTCGCACTGCACCTCGAGCCTCTACAAGTAGTAGAGCTATGACTGCCTGAGTAGTCGTCATCGATGCAGCCAAAATGATAGACGAAGCTGTCGTAGTCTCCCGAGTATCCCGAGCTTTCATCATCTCTACAACATCGCGAACCTATCATCCATAGTCCGCGCCAATGACTCCAACGTCAAAGTCGATCTCGTCGGATCATTAGTATCTCCGACCTCAGGACGAGTAGTATCTGAACGTTGTCCGCCCATCGTATCTGCATCGAAGAACGAGCATCTCGTCAGCCTCAATGCAAATATACGTACATCGTATATAATATACAGCCAAGAACATAACATACATACCTGATTTCTACCACATCACTTCCCAACTAAGACTCTAAGCAATTCCTTTGGGTTTCCACATCTAAAGTTTATTCATCAGGTTTATCCTCAAATTACTCCACAAATGTAACCGTATCAGACTTAACTTTCATTCCCAAGGTTCGCCGACCTTGCTCTGATACCAAAATTGTAACGACCTACTTTCCAAGTGGCCGCCATGGGGGCCAATGCGGGCCCACAACATGGCCTACCAGTGTCAGCTATGTTCCCACATGCAATTTCCATACACTTTTAAATTATTATTAACCTCAATAAACCACAGCTTACGGTTTAAGTTTCCAAATGACTCAAATCATCTCTTAAATCGGTTATAACCATAAATAAACACAACAAAAGACCTTTAGTATGACAAACCAAATATGATACAACAATACATGTCATGCATTTAACTCTGATATCTGAAACCTCATGTGGAAAACCCATATATCAATATATACAACAAGTATACACCTTAAAGTCTCAAATTATCATCATATAGGATCTAAAGAGTTTCACAATCTCATATCCCAAAATGCAAACAAATATATATATATATATATATATATATATATTTATATAATACAAACGTACAAGCCTGGCTCAAGTCTCTGTATCACATGTATTTTGGTAGCTTGCCTTTGCCTTAGTTCGTATTAGGATCTGCACTCGAGCCATCATAAAAAGCCAGATGGCGAGTCCAGAATGAGTATTCCCAAGGAAATTAAGTGAGCAATATTGAAAGTAAATACTGGAATTTAAATAAAACTATTACATAAACATGCGAAAATAAATACAGACAACTTTGATCATCGCATGCATAAATAATAGTGCAAGCTCAAATGTGTGTGTTCCTAGAGCCTAAGGTTAAGCTAGCGCCATACTTCGGACTATTCCACAAACTACTGTCGGCGAGTAGCACTCAAGCAAGGCCAGTATCTGGATCCGCTAGGTGGTCGGCGTAGAACCAACGACGCACCCATACTTGCCCTAACGCGAATCACCGAGATTTCGGGGCTCACGTGCTATGGCCCAGTGGACATACACACAGAAATGGCACGGAGGGAGAGTCTCAACATCCGTCCATTTAAACCACACCAGGAATAGAGTATTGAAAGACATAATATGAATTCAAAAGCAAAATAAATAGTGCTCAAGTAATTTCAGTTGGGATACTACACACCTCAATCCGCACTCTCGTGTCCCGCTAACCAATCCCCAGTCCGACTCCTCAAAATCCCCGATATCCAAATTTATCGTCCGAAATGACCTATAACCATTTACCAGTGATTTATAATCAATTGTATGGGTTTTAACTCTGAAAACCTCATAATTTGTCATGACAATAAAAAAAGAACTTGTAGTACTCATGACGTACTTTCCATAGACTCCAAGAATACTCAAATCGGATCACAAACGGAGAAGTTACGAATTTTCTAATATGGCATGTCAACTTGACAAACTTTGTTTATTTTCAACTAGAAAATGTCTCCAAATCAATATTTTTCGCAGTTAAATCCTCAAAACTCAATAATAAATGCTACGAAACCACTCGATACCAACACCAAAATATTTTCACGGCTCGTGGAGTCAAATTGTATCAACATCAATAATCAATTCATCCGAAAACCCAATATAAATCAATATCAAGTATAAAAACATCTCCAAAATAATTATCAACTGAATTGCATTAATCCAACTCATCAAAACCCTAGCCCACGTGGGTGGAATTTATCTAAAATTGACACAAATCAATCCAATATACCGATTTACAACAATTCCTACCAATTTATATCGCAATCATACGAAAGAAATCGAAAAATTGCGATAATTCAAATTGAATTGAGGAAAATGCCCTGCATTGAGAATTTACCAAATTGCGGGTGAATACCTCGTTTCCACTGTGGAACTTTAGCTCAAATTGATCGTCTCGCGATGCTTTACGATTTTGCGGAAAGAAACTAGGCAAAAATCGAATGTCGGGAGCTCCGCGAGCGAAGGAATCAACATAATGCTTCAGGGAACGTTCAATCGAACGTTCTGTTGAAAAATGAAAATGAAACTTTTGTTTCATTTTAATCGTTTATATATATTTATATATAAACCCTCAGCTGCTTGTTAGCTGCTTAATTTCTTTTTATTTATTAATTCTCGAAAGTTCTATTTTGACGTGTTTTGGCTTCCAGAACTCGTTTTCGATCCGATTTCTCACCAAATTGAACCAAACTCTTGACAAAATAGTCCATTTTCATAAAATGTTTAAAACATTGTTTTTGGTCATGCCAAAACCCCAAAAATCTTAACTTTGTCCATGACATACAAAACCTTTATGGACCAATCCCCTTGTCATTCTTAACCAAACTTGCACCAAATTAAACCCTAACCACCAATTATACATTATATTTTAATATTTAACTCATTTTATTCATTTATTGTGTGTATTATTTTCCCCACCCTATTATTTAGTCTTTTAGGCTACTCAGTATCCGCATCGACACGCATATCGAGGCGAATACTTCTCACACTGTCTCACCCGTCAAATAAAATATAAATACACATATTACGATGTCGTTACTCTATTTCAACGTAACACCGTTAATTAAACAAATCGGCACACAAAAATAACTATTTACTTAGTTTCAGGCTCGCATTATCTTAATGCGGGTCCCACGAACGTTTGAGCTGTCAGTCACGTCTGTAACCACATCATTAAATAACGACAAATTACAATGAGGTCCTTACAACCCGTACCCGTAAAAACTTTCCATCACAGACGCATGCCACCTAGAAATCTCGTTGCCTTCTCCGTCATGCATGTCATAGGCACATTGTGGAGTTGGACCTAGAAGTCGGTGCGTGAGAAGTCCATCTGGGACAATTATCCAATACCCGAAGGTTTGCACATCGCTAGCATATGCTTATCAAAGGTCCAAGGGTCACCTAAGTAAACCCTCTGACGATGTGCCTTTGTTTTGAATAAAAAGCAAAAATATTATCGTTGCCGACCAGTTCGATATCGAAATTGTTTGTAACATGGAGGGCCTGCTGGAAAGTGGATATAAATCCTTCTCTGCTAACAGGCTTATTCCCTAAAATTTTGCCAACAAGACATGTATCTAGTTTGATCGATCCATTCGCATAGATCTCTTTGCTCATGGTAATCAGCGGAGAGTTTACGTCATCCAAAGCTTCGCAAAGCTTCGAGAGATCGAAGGAATCCATTGGTGGGGGATGATGGATGGATGGGTGAATGGGGGAGACGAGAAAGAGAGAGAGGAGATGGGTGAAAGGGCTTGTAAATGGATGGGAGAGCGAAAGAGAGAAATGAGATCCTTAATCGATATAATCGATATGACTTTCCTCACCAGAGGAATCGCCTATCCCCATTAGAGAGGAATTTTGACTATTTTTTATATAAGAAAAAGTTTTACAAAGGAACTATATTAACCAATTGGGTAGTTCAATAGTTTAGTATGATGTTTGAAAGTAAAAAATTATTAGTTCAAACTTTGGCAGAAGCAATTGTTTATTTTTTATCAAAAAAAAAACTGCGAACTTTATTTAGATGGGATTAACATTTTTATGCCACTAATTCATCTATGACAAATGATTGGACTACCAACTTTGGACACTCATTTTGGGGCACATACCAAGATGAGCCATTGGAGCACTTTAAGATAACCGGACGAGGTGTATCGAACAAAGCTCCTTGATAGGTGCGCGGAATTGAGCGCCTAAAGTGGGTCATTTATTCATATACATTTAAAAATTTAAATTTTTGTAACTTAAGTTAATTTTTTTCATATTCAAGTTAGTAAAATAAATGTAGAAAATGTTAAAATTAATATATTTGAATTAAAAGTCATATGCAACAATTTTTTTTATTAATCATAACTTTCTTTGTAAATCATTGAGATTAGTTAAGTTTTAATTTAAAATATTAATTAACATGATCAAATCGAATTCATATTTAGTAAATTGGATCTAGTTGGATTAACGAAATAAATTTACTGGATTGGATTGTAGATTTTCAATCCGCAATATTTGGATTGAATTAGAGATTGACCTCAATTGGATTGGATCCAATTCCTATGCACCCCTTGTGTTAGGTGTTAGGTAACTCGGGTTTGATTAACTGCTTCGAATGTAATTAACCCAATACAGAGATTATTAAAACTTCCAAATGCCTCTCAACAAATCTGTCCGCTAGATTCTCCA
Source organism: Stephania cephalantha (assembly GCA_039657325.1). Taxonomy (NCBI): domain Eukaryota; kingdom Viridiplantae; phylum Streptophyta; class Magnoliopsida; order Ranunculales; family Menispermaceae; genus Stephania; species Stephania cephalantha. The sequence goes on from CM077577.1 coordinate 13,969,231, forward strand.
TCGATGGATCGATCGAGACCAAGGAGAATCCAAATCGAGACCCCTCAAGAAACCCTAGAACCCCAAAACAGACCTAGACCTTCAGAAAACAATGTCACCGAAGATCAAGAGCCCTTCATGGGCGTCAAAGTGCGGAGAAAAGCTTCTCTCCACAGAGATTACAGAGGAGACTACTTAGATGTCCCTTCTCAATCATCGCTCATGAAGATCCTCGAAAAGCACGGTACCCTAATTTGATTTGATTTGATTCTGCAAATTTGGTATTTCGATCTGATATTTGTGTTGTTGGCATTGCTAGTCCCATCTTTGTTGTGCACCTCTCTTGTTACCTATATTTGTTTGTTAAATGTGCAATTCTTATGCGTATGTATGTTGGAGTTGTGGAGGGCATTCAATTAGGTCAGATATTGATGGGTTTAAGCCTTTAAGGCGTGTAGCGAGTTTTCTAAATTGGTTTTATTAATATCTAGTGTGCCCTATGTCGGACACGCGCCCATGCGCCTCGCGCACACATCTTGATGCGCATCGGCGGCGCTTATCCAACCTGGGTGCACAAAAGTGCGTGCACTCTAGCATTTTCCTTGTTTTTGTGTCTGATTTCATGAAACGTAGCATAATAAATGAAGAATGAGCTGATTAGCATCGTTATAGAGTGTTATGGGTTTACCTCATAAATTTATGGAAGCGCTAATGATCTTTACAAAAGAATCACAGTCAAAACAAAGAGGAGAAGAGATAATTTACAAATTAAGCCTCTTGTGTGTGTGATGAGAGGGGGGAGGGGGAGGGGGAGGGGGAGGGGAGGGGAAGGGAGAATTGATGATGACCATGCTAATGCGCGACTATTTGAAACTGGAAAAGTTTTGGAAAAACGTGGTATTCTACACTTCAAGTTTCATGAAGTGTTTTGTTAGTTAGTTTAGACTTTAGCCAACTCAAAACTTCTACTCTCACATTGTAAGTTCTCTTTATAAATGAACATCGCCATTTCTTGAAAAAAAAATACGTTTTTGGTATTGGAGTTTTGAATGAGAATTCAAGTTTCATGAAGTGTTCTGTTTGTTAGTTTATACTTTAGACAACTCAAAACTTTTACTCTCACATTTTAAGTTCTCTTTATAAATGATTACTTTATTTCTTAACTTGTCTATTAGAAATCAAGAGACAGTATATGATTGATGGGTAATGCTTACACACACACACACACGAATATCAGAATGTGTATAACAGTGCAAGTGGGATTTGGTGACTTACGGTGCTTTACGATACTTTTAGGGTGCACTTTATACTTCAATGTACGAATTATAGTGAGGAATTAAGTGACATATAATCTTTATTTGTTGAGGTGATATAATGCTTATGATCTTTGTCATGGATGGATGGATTGGATTAAACATTGGGATATGACACATTGACGCTTGGTTGGGTGAGTGATAGATAGACACATAAATTAGGTTAACGGGGTAGTCATATTGGTAATTCTCTAATGTTCTAGTGTGTTCTTAGTGTGAACATATATTAAAATGTATAAATAAGGACTATGGGGTCTTAGGAAGCACCAAAGGACATTGAGAAAGTATTTTGAATTTGAGTTCTACTCCATTGAGCAATTTGGGGAGAGTCTAGCCTCTCTAATAGCTATGGGTTTCTTGTGTTCTTCTATGGGATTCCATCTCCATTATCAATAAAAGCTCTGTAGTTTGATTCGTATTCTATTCTTGTGTTAGATTTGAGTTTCAGTTTTTGGGAGCTTATCAGTGAGTTAGTGCACTCGACTGAAAGGGCGTGTCAATGTTTCACAACGCGAGGCAATCAAATGCCTTAGAAAATGCAATCTGAAATAGAAGAGTAGACCCATTGGATCATATTGGTCACTGAAAAATTAAATGCTCCCCAACTTTTCATGGAGCTGCATACTTCCAAATTCCAAATTGTGTTACAAACTTTGCCCCAGAATTCCCCAAGTCGTTCACACTTACATATTGAGATGCACATAGGTGGGGGATGCTTTGCAGCACTTGCAAGTCATCATTTGTCTATTGAGTTATGTGGACGAGCTTTTAGTGCACGTAGTCACTTGTAAGTAGAAAAACTCATTCGTAAACTTTCCATCTGGGATTAAAAGTTTTAAGTTGCCTAAATTGACAAAACATATGCTTAAAAGATACTCAACTTTTTATTAAAACTCCAACATCGAGCTTATTACAGGATGTAGGGATGATAAGTAATATTAGTTGTGTAACATGCAATAGTTAACTATCCAAAATCCAGCCATTGAGATACTTTGTACGCACATAACTGACATATGCTAAGGTCAAGGTGTACTAGATAAGATATATGTTGGCTATATCATATAAACTAGTTGGCAACCCATTATAGCATGGTTGCTAAAACACATGATGTAATCATGTAAGTGGGTTTTTTTTTATTGAATAGAACCTCCAATTTAGGTTATGTCATTTGTACTTCATACCTCAAGTTTGCAGCTGTTTAGTGAACACACTAAGAACTTCATTAGTTTTGTTTTTTTGGAAGCATTAATCAATCATTTGCTACATCGCGTTTTAGTTTAACATGGGAAGTTGGGAGTGTGGTCCTTTTTTAACACGATGTGTGATTTGCATTTTAATACGATAAAAGATGGGTGTGCAGCGTGTGCCTAATGCATGATTCTGGATAGGTCTTTGACTTAAGTAGTAAAGTTGTGACGACCCTCCCCTGACCTCTAGGGTCGAGTCACCCGAGGCGACCCGACCTAAATCGTTACTCAAGCCCGATACTGAGCGACCAGGCCCAAATAACAGTCTGACACGCCTATTTCAACTTTCGGAATAACATACTAACCATATAGAATATTAAAATGCGGAAGTGAAAATCAAATTAGAATTTAAATCATTTAATTAAAGTGATAAGAGTTCATAAGTCTAACTAATTTAAATCATCCAAAAAAAAGCTTCCAAAAAGTCTCTAAAGCTTCCAAATAGTCCAAAGTAGATAAGGGGGTTTCCAAACTACCCAAATAACCTACTAAAGTTATAACCCAAATTTATTGTTTTCAAAATCAAATAAATAGATAATAGAAGCATGCAATTTCTCACAAAGCAAGAAAGACTTCAAGCGGGTGTCTTTCCTTTGCCACCAGCTAATGCGGAGTTGGATGTACCTGGAGAGTAAGTGGGGTGAGCTAATGAACCAACGGAGCTCAATAAGAGAGAAGACTCGCTCAAACACTAAACATGCAAGTATTACCTCTAAAGCGAAACAATTCTACATATGAAGTAGTAAACCGAATTGTAAAGCATTTAATGAAAAGCTATAAAGACGTGATTCTTGTTCGTAAAAAAGGGTGTAAACAAGTTTCAAGTCAGTATAACTTAAAGGTAGGTTCATAATTCAATAAGCAAGAAAGTGAGCATTCTTTTGAAACCGCATCATGAAAGAGAATTCACAATTTGTAAATAAATTCCATTTATTCATGCAACGGGGTCCAACAAGAGATTTACCATAAAAAATAGTAATAAATATAATTCATTATTCCATTCAATACATTCTAGCTAATGGTATGAATTCGGTGACCGAAACACTCACCCAATGGTGGTCACAATGGCCGTTGTGACCTCCATCTAGTTCCATCAAACCAACAGTAAGTGTTTTCAAGCCATCACCGATTGTGACCACTTGTAAACTTGATATTTTGTGGTGCAGACCACTCTTTTTGGTGGGATCATAACCACACCACTGCAATTCGTGGCGCGGACCACTCTATTTTGGTGGGCACACTACCACACCACCGCTACTTGTGGCACGGACCACTCTCTTTTGATGAGCATACTGCCACATCACCGCTTTTGATCGAATAATACAAGTGTTCATATCACATGTATTCCATAGATAAGCATATTCATACCATTAACTAAATGCAACCCAATCTTAAGTTTTTCGATATAAATGTGATATTTCTATTTATCTAATATTCAAGCCATATTTAATGCATGAGCGAAGCTCCCCACTTACCTCGATTCGCCGAGCTAAACCCTCTCGTTTGACTTCACACGCTCGGGGCTCGATGTGAACCTCCTTGCGAATCTAGATAACTTAAATAACAATCGCATTATTCGACGATTCGAAATCTAAAATTAATTATCTATTCAATTACTTCGGAGTGGGGCCCACTTGTGTGGTCCCCGCAGGTCCCCCATCGCTCGTGAAAGGGTCGAGGGTGGGGGCCCGCTCCAACCCATTTGAAAATATATTATTTTTATATTTATTTATGATATATATATCTATATATATTATTTTATTGTATTTTTTTTTTTTTTTTTTTTGTGTTGACCGGTCAACTGCCGACCGGTCAACTAAAAGTTGACCAACCAGGGGGTTTGGCCCTTGGTCTAATGTCCAGGGGCCCAAACAGGCCCCTGGATGCGTTGGGTAGGGACTTCGTCCTTGCCCAACGCACGGGTTACCCTTAGACGCTCGTCGTCCTCGGGGAGCGCTGCCGTGGACGTCCCTGCGGACAGTGGTGTCGCTGCTCACTTCCGGTGGCATCGCGGCGGCGGCGCCCCTTGATGGGGTTTTCTATTCTCTTTTTTGTACAAACCCCAACATGTGTAAACCATTGAAAACTTTTAAAAAGAAAGCATGATGAAGAAGATGAGGGTGAAGGTTACCTTCTAGGTGATCTCTTTGAGTTAGCCAATCCAACCGACACCAATTTCTCCTTCGTCTCAAACGTGTTGATTTTGAACAAAAGGGGCTAGAGTTTTCACTTTGATTTTTATATTAGGGCTAAATTAGTTTAGGGTTTGGAAATTTACTAATTTGCCCCTAGGGCAGGTTTATTGGGTTTTGGGTTGTCACAAAAGTAATGTAGTAAGATGGTATACTTAATTAATATAAATGCTCGTGAGTGGAAAAAGGCTATAGCATCACTTTAGTGCTCAACTTTTCAGGGTTATCTCACACTGCACCTCCCTTTGCATGTTGGTGCTCAACATTTCAGGGATATCCTAAAGGATATAGAAAGTGATTGTCCTTGGTTTATTTTTAGTATGTTTCGGACACTCTTCATTTTGCTTGTGTTTGGTCTATACTTGGAAGTGTATTCTCCATAATGGTCGTCAACCAAGAGTTACCTAGGTCAGGTCAGATTTTCAGTTCAATCCAAGTGGTCCCCTTATTGAAGCACCAAGTGTTCTTGGTAATCGATATATCCTTAGTTTATTTGCTGAAATATCTATAACCTCTCAGCCATTTGTGTGGAAGTAGGTTTTTGCATATCTTCGTGACTCCGGTGCCGTGTAATTGCCCTAGCATGTACAAAATCGATTCCTTGTTGAAAATTGATGTAGATGAATTGGAAGGAAAGAACAACGAAGAAGACAAGCACATAAACACCAAATCCGGGGTTTCCCAACTCAATTTTTCAATTCATTTGATAAAAGCTACATATTGTGGTGTTTTTACAACCTTTTATAACAAGACATAAAAAACCCTAGTACATTAAGACTAATATATATACCTCTATCATATAATAAATTTTAATTCTCATAGTAGGCCCACATAGTTACTACATCAAAAATACACATTCTTAAGTGCCTTTCTTTATTAACAATCATCTTCTACACTATGGATAACAGATATTTTCTCTTACATGCTGATCTAAGGTGTATAACAACACTATTTTGGCACATTCTAGAATGCAACTTGCTGTCTCTGAGCATTTTGCTGCCTAAAAGGTAAGGTATATGACACATATTATTGCACTTCCGCTTTATATTGGCTCCAATGGCATATCAGCATGGTCTAATGGTGCTCAAGCAAACCATTCCTCAACGTCTGATGAAAACTGTAGACTGCTTTTCATCTATTACGTAAATGTGTTTGCATTGGTTTTAAATGCTAATTACCATCTTCTTTTCCTGCAGGTGATCGACAAGTTTTGTTTGCTGATAAGGTTTTGAAGTTCACTGGATCAGGAAAAATGAAGCGGCGAATTGTGTTGATTACTGACTTTGCCATTTACATTGTTGATCCAGAGACTGGTGCACTTAAACGGCGGATGGCACTTGCAGCTATTGATAAGCTTTGCTTGAGTGAGCTAAGTGACAACTTTTTTGCTATTATAATCCCAAGTGAGTATGACTGTCTCATGGCTAGCACCCGCAAGACCGAGATTGTTACTTTGTTAACGGAAGCTACCAAGACCACATTGGGTTACGAACTTGAGGTGGCTTTTTCAAACAGGTAAAACCAATGCTATTTCATTTGTGCTTCTACTTCCAAAAAGGGTGATTTGCTTGAAAAGAAAACTATGATAGAGGTAATAATCTTCTGTATTCATGCCCAAGTTGTTTTTTTTTTTAAGTAAAAAACCTTTTCCTAATCAATTTTATGTGATTTTGCAGGTTTGAATATAATGCTTCTTCTGAGCTTTTGAAGGAAGTTCTCTTTGAGGAAGTTGAAGGTTTGTCACATATTCTCATAAATTTTGATTGTGAAACCTAGATTTTGAATTACTTAAATTGAGAGATTACCAAGTTCTTTAACAACCATGTCGACATTGGTCCGTAGAAACCATTAGGCATTCTGTCTTTAGAGGGATCAGTGACCAATCATAACTATGCATCCTTGTTTTTCTATTACTGTTAATATGTGTTATGAAGCTTGCGTCACTCATGTTTCCTCCTCAGGTGGTGTCAAAACGAAAATTGTGCGCAAGTGAAAAACCACAAGTTCCTCTACAATCCTCATCTTCCAATTACGATGCAGATTGCCATTCTTGAATTAGCTATGTACTCGAAGATGAACAACGCTTCTAAATTATTTGATTATCTTGAGAGTGATTTGAAGGGTTTTCCATATATATCTTGTGCAGTTTAGTTCGTTCATATATTCAAACTAGTGGTGGGCAAACCGCGACCAAACCGAGGGTCTACGGTTTGGTGATTTTTCAAACCACCACCAAACCGCGAATCACCAAAATCGCAACCAAACCGAACCGCGGTTTGGTCGGTTTGGTTGCGGTTTTGGTGCGACCCATTTTCAAAAAAAAAAAAAAAAAAAAGATGAGGTACTGCAATCCCGACAATGGCGACGACGATAGGTGGTGCTTGGAGGCGACGGCGACGGGTGTTGGTCTCCCCCAAACCGCGACGGCGAGTCGGCGACAGTGGAGGCGATGGAGGCAGGATTGGTGGGAGGAGGCGGTGCACGCAACGATGGCGAGTTGGCGGCGGTGGAGGGCGGCGAAGGCGGGCGGTGAACGATGCGTCGCACCGCGCGGCGGTGCGAGGCGCGAGTGAGCGAAGAGAGAGATGGCGAGAGCGAGAGACGCGAGTGAGCGAGAGAGAGAGAGACGGCGAGCGAGCAGAGGCGGCGATCGGCGAGTGAGCGAAGAGAGAGGAGACGGCGAGTGAGCGAGAGAGCGCGAGAGAGAGAGGCGGGAGTGAGTGAGAGAAGAAGAGAGAGCGACGAGTGAGGAGATGGGAGTGACGCGACGAGTGAGAGAAAGAGAGACGAGTTTTTTTTTTTTTGGTTGTATAACAAAGCTGGCGAGTTGGCGACAGTGGAGGCGGCGAAGCGGGCGTGAACGATGCGCCGAGAGAGAGAGTGAGCGGGAGTGACGAGTGAGAGAAAGAGAGAGACGGAGCGAGCGAGTGAGAGATGGGAGTGACGGGGAGTGACGAGTGAGAGAAGAGAGACGAGTTTTTTTGACGACTGACGAGTGAGAGAAAGAGACGAGTTTTTTTTTTTTTGGTTGTATTTTAGGGTTTTGGACTTGTATTTACCAAAATGCCATCGGTTTGGTTAAACCGCGGTTTTCCCAAAATGAAAATCGCGACCAAACCGCGATTCTGCGGTTTTTACGTTTTTTAAACCGCGACCAAACCGCGAGTTTTAAAAATTAAACCAAACCATGCGGTTTGGTCGGTTTGGGCGGTTTGAGCGGTTTTTCGAAAATCGCTGCCCACCCCTAATTCAAACTCTTGTATCAAAAGGATTGTTTCAATCTCGGAAACTGAAGTTTTGTCTCATTACTTGATTGATATAATTTTTTTTTTGGTAGATGGTTGATATAATTTTAAAATATTTAATTAGGGCCGTTTCAAAGCTTCATCTATTCCATTTCAATGTTTAATAGGTTGACTTATCTTTTTGGATTAGTAGCAAATCAATGTGCATGTTTAGGCCTATAAAAAGGATAAATATTTCAAATATGACCATTTATGCTTATGTGGCGTTTCTATGTGGGTTATGTTCTGCCGCTCTAGGAGACACGTTGTTGAGGCTTAACTTCGAGTGGAAGGGGAATAAAATTTGAAGAGCTGGAGCTTGTTCGGCATTTTGCAGACATGTGGCATCGATGAAGAAGCTTTTTTTTTTTTTTTTTTTAGATAGTTTTATTACAAGTGGCTCATGCGCGCAGACATAACATTTAAAATCTAAAGAGCACTGGTAAAAGCATTTATGGTGAGATTAAAACATCACTTAAGGTAAGGTTTAGGAAGGTTGGTAAGGTTTAGGAAGGTTGTAGACTTATGCAGAAGTCAAGAAAAAGAAAAAGAATAGAAATACTTCTAAAGTGTACTAAAATTTTTCACCGAAAAAAGTGTACTAATTTGTCAAATGTACTAAAATCTCTTAGAGCATGTTAGCGTTGAGGTATAGTTTTTTTAATTTATTACTTATATTTTTCTTATGGATATAAATACTTATAAAAATAAAAATAAGTGGAGAGTTTTTTTTTGGTGGAAAGATACTTTATAAAAATAAAGGGTAGGTTAAGATTTTTTATTTTTATTTTTGGTGGAAAGATACTTTTGAAAATCACGACCATTTTAATTATTTCAGTTTTTTATACTTAAATAGCGCCGCAATCAATCAATCTAAAAAAAAACTACCATCTCCACAATTGTGGTTATCAAGTAAAAGCTATATTAGATGTTTGTAGAAAGCACTATTTCAATGTTACAATTGCATTCATAGCTAAATGGATGGGGATTCGATTCTTTCGTACAGATAGAATTAACGAATTAATATACTATAATTAGAGCAATTGATTCCGTGTCTTGTCTTTTATCGAGTCATTAATGATTAATAAGATCTCTACTTTACTTCAAAAAAAAGTAAAAGCTAAATCAACTAAGTTCTCATAAGTATTTCCCTAATTACTTTTTGCGGTTAACAATTATTTATCCATGTAAGCAAACATTATAAACTGCGGTGTACCTAAGAAGCTTAACTTGTCTGCAGTTATCTCTTAACTTACACTCTATAGTCTAGAGCGAGAGATATCTCTCCACCACCTCCTAGGGAATTATCTCACAGGGCCAGGAGTTGTGGACACAATTACCCCTCATTAATAACCCTTTTGTTACCCCTCTCTTGTTCGAAGGCTATTTATGTCGATTCATATTTTTTATTGTTTAAAAATTTGAAACTTTCATGCAAGTTTAAAGTTGAACCAAACATGAAAATATTAACTCCAATGAGATAACTCTGAACTAATACTGTAAGTTAGCAAAAAACGAGGCCTAAATCGGTAGAATCTACATGTAATTGCACATGTAAGTGTGTGTGTGTGTTTTTTTTTTTTTTTTTGAACTTACAATTACACATGTAAGTCAAGTCTACAAATTCTTGCAACACGGTCAAAGTTGTCCTTTCTATTGAAACTAGTTGGCATCCCGCACTTCGCGCGCGGGCAATAATAAGTATCTACATATTGGATAAAATAATTTTGATAAAAAAAGTGAAAAAAAAAGTTATGATGTTCTCTCTCCCTTCCCAAATATTTGTCACATTTTGAAAATTTTTTGTTTCAACTATAACCTTAGGAAATCAAAAAATTAAGCATCAATTGCTTTATTTCCGATTCTAACCTCACTAAAGACAAAATCGTATCTATTACAATAAATACTAATTGAATTTGTGTTATAATGGATAAAAGAATAAAAAAACTTGTGATACTTGTATTACAATTTTTTTTTTGTCAAATACTTGTGTTACAATTAGAAACTCGAAAAAAAAAACGAAAATTATTAGAAAAACCAAAACCGAAAATAGAAACTCCCCAAAAAAACACAAAAAAAAAAACTAAAAATTATCAAAAAACTAAAAAATTAATTTTACCCAATTTTACCATCCTTCCCCTCATTAAGTGTGAGAAATATCAATGACTTGTATTTTTTATTTTATTTCTTATAAAATATTAATTATGACATCATAATGTCACATGTCACGTTGTGAGAGCTTCTCACGATATTCTCACAAAAGCAGTTCCTTTATATCTAGCAAAAATATATAAAGAGCGAATCTTCAATTTTAAATCATAAGCAAATTTACTCTCCCAGTTATGTCTTCTTTTCACGCGAAATCTCGTTTTGCCCTTTTTTTAATGCGTGATTGATTTACCGTTTTGCTACGAAAAAATTACACAAGTACAACACAAAACAACTTAAATGAGCAAAACAAGTGTTGTTTTTTTTATTCGTGATATAAGGTATATCACGTTTCAAAAAGGTGCTATCAGGGGAGACAAAAATTCGGGCCACGTGGACACATGTATAGCGCCTTTTTAAAAGGCGCTATTCATGTGTTCGATCCACGTTGGACAAATAACAAAAATAGCGCATTCGTGGAATGTGCTATTCGTGTTATTTGGATATATCAATCCACGTGGACATCCACGTAGATTGATTGGAACAAATTTAAATGAATAGCGCATTCTCCGAATGCGCTATTCGTGTAAATATTATAGGGGTGGTCCACGTGGACATCCCACGTGGGAAAAAACAAACAAGAATAGCGCTTTTTGAGAATGCGCTATTCTTGTTTTCCTGGGTCCACGTGGGCTCGGGTACACAGATAGCACTTTCTGAAAAGGCGCTATCTGTGTACCCAGTCTCCTTATTCTCAAAACAGAAAACGCAGAGAATAAATTCTCTGTGTTTTCTGCTTCGGCTCGGGTTGTAGATAGTAGTTAGGTACTAGCTAGGATATGTCACGGGAGTTTGGAGAGGTGGGTGGGGGTTAGTTTGGTATTTAAGGGTGTTGGTGACGGGTTGAAGGAGAAGATCAGTGAAGCTTAAAGAGGGCAGAGAGAGGATACGAGGTTGAAGGTGGTGACGGGTTGAATGAGAAGGAAAAGGAGGTGACGAGCTTGAAGGAGAAGGAGAAGGAGGGTCGGCTTGACGAGAGAAGGAGGTGACGGGAGAAGGAGGAGATGACGGGAGAAGGAAGTGACGGGAGAGAAGGAGGTGAAGGTGAAGGTGAAGGTGGAGGTTTAGGATTTAATTTTTTGTTAAACATTGTTATTATATGATTTTTGGTTAGTTTTGGTTTTTGTTTAGGTTAGTTTAGTTTAGGATTTGATTTTGTTTAGTTTAGGATAAGCTTAATTTTAGGCTTTGGTTTAGTTGAGGAAATTTGTGTTGAAGTGTTAATTAAGGATTAACTAAATTTTTTTTGTTAAACTTGATGTTAAAGGTTTTTTTGTTATTTACTGTTTCTTTGAGAAATTTTTTTTTTTGTTGAACTTTGTTGTTAAGGTGTGTTTTTGGTTAGTTTTGTTTGGTTAGTTTAGTTTAGTTTAGTTGTTAGTTTAGTTAGTTTAGTTTAGTTTAGTTTAGTTTAGTTTAGTTTAGCTAGTTAGTTTAGTTAGTTTAGGAATTTTTATTTGTTTAAAGGTTTTGTTAAACTTTTTTTTGTGAAAAAATTATTTTGTTAAACTTTTTATCATATGTATTGTGTATAGTTTAGTATCTCGTTTTGTTTTGTTTAGTTTAGGATTTGGTTTAGCTTAAGAAATTTGTGTTGAAGTGTTATTTTAGGATTAACTTATTTTATTTGTTAAACTTGATGTTAAACAATTTATTTTTTATTTACTGCTTTTTTGAGAAAAAAAGATTTTTTTGTTGAACTTTGTTGTTGAGGTGTATTTTTTGTTAGTTTTGTTTGGTTGGTTTAGTTTAGTTTAGTTGTTAGTTTAGTTTAGTTTAGGTTTGTTTAGTTTAGCTAGTTAGTTTAGTTAGTTTAAGAATTTTTATTTGTTAAAGGTTTTGTTAAACTTTTTTTGTGAAAATATTATTTTGTTAAACTTTTTATCATATGTATTTTGTATAGTTTAGGATTTCGTTTTGTTTTGTTTAGTTTAAGATTTGGGTTAGTTTTGGATTTTATTTTAAGTGTTAATTTATGATTCATTTTTTTGTTAAACTTTGTTTGAACCTATTTATATTTGTTAAACTGTTTTTTGTTTAACTTTATTATTTTGTTAAACTTTTATGTTAAATTGTTTTATTGTTCTCATGTGTCCCTCAATAAACACACAAGTCGAACTAACTATATTTCTTTTTGAGTTATTATAGTCCATTTAAATAAAATAACTAACTATATTTTTTATCGCAGGAATATTAATTTGAAGACAAAAAGAGGAGGAAAATAGTAAGTTAAAAAAACTAATATTTCCATAATTATTTATTTGGTTTTGTTATAATTTTTCATGTTATGTAGTGACATATATATTTTATTAAAAAAATGGTTGAGATGTTCATTGCATGGTATGTGTGCTTAAAACATTAAGTAACTCAAACATAGGGTGTACATGAAGCAGATGAATAAGTATGCTCTGTAGTTGCGCTATTAAGGCGATCCTCTACATCAGAAAGTTCGATTGCGCTTTAAATCCCCCAAACTTGATAAAACTCTTGGTTTGAAATTTTGAAAAAAAGAATGAAAAAAAACATAGAATAATTGATGATAAATATAGTATATATATTAGTTTTTGGGAACAAATTAGTATGATCTTGTTTTGATGAAATACATGCTCCTTATAAACTAATTTAGTAGTTTTCATCGTTTGGGATGTAAATATGAGTTATTAATTGATACTTGATGCAAACAAATGAGTATGTTCTGTAGTTGCGCTGTTATGTCGATCTTCTACATCAGAAAGTTCGATTGCGCTTTAACTCCCGTTAGTAATCAACTTTTTCGCTTGATATATTTGTAATCCTGTGTGTAATCCTTTTACATCAATGTCCAATAAATTATGTATGTCATGGAACATAGGAACATTCCATTTCTATTCTATGCGCACGGTGAAATTGTAAATGGTTTAAATGGCATCACGTACAACGCACCCCCATCAGCAGTATTGATGGTTAAGTTTGGGACGAGTAGCCGATAATTGATGGATGACATGCGTAACGCGTTCAATATCTCATCTACGGAGACTCTAGTTAGGATGACTTATCGCCACGTGATAATCCTTCCCGGAGGTTCGCAATATTTCGTCCATGTGTTGCTGCATGATGCGACACACTTCGACTTGATGTGGGCGGCAGTGACCAATTTACCATTAACTGCAACGGTAGATATCTATTTAACATTTGAGTCAATCGACTCGTTTCGAAATCTTATGGTTCATTCGTAAGTCCGTGATGAAAATGTCGGTACATCAGACGCTAGATTGATGATGGAAAGACTGCATATGCAATCACCACAAGGTGATGTCGAGCAAGATGGATTTGTTAGTCTATTACATGATGACATTAATGCCTCTGTGACGATGAAGTTAACGACGACGACAATAATGAAACAGAAGAGGACGTACGTCCCCACGAGGATGCTGCTGCAGCTGTCGATAGGGAGAACGTCAATGTCGTTATGGACAACCCAAGGTATGAACCTCCAGGTGCGGAAAACGTGCAAGATGATGAGCAGTTTGCTATCAATGAAGAGAATTTATTGGAGGAAACAAGTGATGATGAAGTTCACCAACCATTGCCGGTGTATAATGAAATCGATTGGGAGGTCGCTAACTCCACTGCAACCCAACATTCTCATCAACATACTGGGTATGACATGTCTAATTCTAAGTTGGAAATATGATTGTGCTTCGACAACAAAAAAACTTACAACATGCCGTCAAAGTGTGACATGTTAATAGACATTGTCAATACCATATGATGGAATCGACTACAACTCTATGGACGATCAAGTGCAGAAGTGCGCAAGACGGGTGTATGTGGCATCTTCGTGCTTGTTTGTGAAAGAAAACACAATTATGGAAGATCACACAATTAGACGTGCCGCACAACAGTATAAATCCCGACGTAGAACGCGGTCATGCCCAACTTGACGCCAACATGCTTGCGTGAGAGATCCAAAGCGTCGTCCAGATAGATCAAGAAATAACTATCAAGGCATTAATACAAATAAATAAGCGAAACTACGGACACGAAGTAAACTACAAGAAATGCGGGATGCCAAAAGGAAGGCAATTGCATGTGCATTTGGAGATTGGGATAAGTCATACGCTATATTACTAAGATGGTTGGCGGCTGTGAAGAATAAGAGTCTGGGGACAAGAATCGAGTGGTCATATAGACAATGGGCTGCTGATGAGATAAGAATTGTGTCTCCACAATTTTAACGTGTGTTTTTCGTATTTGAAGCATCGATACAAGCTTTCAAGTTTTGCAGGCCTCTGCTTCAGATTGACGCGACTTTCTTATGTGGCAAATATAGTGGTAAGCTAATGATTTCCATCTCTGTTGATGGTAATGGACACATACTACCGGTTGCATTTTCCGTTGCAAAAACCGAATCTACTAATTAGTGGGGATGGTTTTTGAGGATGTTGCGTAAACACGTGACGGATAGAGATGAAGTTTGCCTTATTTTTTATCATCACACTGGCATTCTGGAGGAGGTCAACACCCCGACCAACGATTTGTCCCCCAAAAAGATACCACCATTATTGCTTGCGACACTTACTCAGTAATTTCAACACCCAATTCAAAAATGACCCCTTGAAAAAACTCCTTACTTGAGCAACTGCTCAACATCAAGAACGAAAATTTAATGCATGCATGGAGCATTTTGCATACTTATCATCACAAACTCCTCAATGTATGCAATATGTCAATGCCATCCCCAAAGAACTATGGACTCAATCGCATGACGGAGGCAGGCGGTACGGATGGATGACTTCTAATATGGTGTTGGTATGTATGAAATGCGAGTTATGTTTTGCACTCAACTGTATAGTTATCGCTGAAGTACTATTACTTACACGAGTTTTATTGTCACTTGTAGAGTGTTTTAACGGTGTATTGAAGGGGGCTCGATTCTTGCCAATAACAGCGATGACACAGATGATTTACTACAGATTGGTGACAAACCACGATCGACGTAAACATGAAATCAATGAAGTAATCTCTAACGACCTATCCTATACAAAATATGTCACGGATAAACTCACACATGATGAACGATCTGCAAGGAGGCATCAAGTCAATTTGATCAATCGTGACATATGTGAGTTTGAAGTGCTGACTGGAAGACATGGAGATCGCATGCATAAAGGCAACAACACCCAAGTCGTCATCCTAAAGGACCTGGTGTGCAGTTGCAATAAATGGAAATCGTTTGGTTTCCTTTGATCACACGTGTTAGCTGCATTACCTTTATTCGAGTGAGCTATGTGCAATTCATTGAGCCATACTATATGATAGATGTGTACGGGCAATGTTACTTCTCTAATTTCAAAGCCATCCCAGATGAGAAATATTGGCCGACTTTTGGGACGAAGATCATACCGGACCCAAGGTGCAGACGTTGCCGAGGGAGACCAAAGGGAATGCGAAGGAAAAACGAGATGGATCTTCCTAATGTCCCGAGGCCCTTGCGATGTGGCATATGTCATCAAGAAGGACATAGAAGAACAACATGTCCTAATAAAGACCGTGAACGAGTCCCTATTAGGAAGAACCGGTGTGGTATTTGTCGTTCAGAGGGACATAACAAAAAAAAATTGTCCAAGCAGAGCTCAACCTTCCAATGAAAATTGATAGTCGATTTTGTATATTGTTTGTGGTTGCTTAAGTTGGTAATTTGATTATATTGAAATGTTTAAGTATTCGTTATTGTTTGAACATATATGAAAGAGTTATTAAGAGTTTCTGAAAAACACGACTAATTTCTTTAAATTAGTCATTTGTAGTTTGTACACCAATGGGTCCAGGTCCATAAGATCCTTCACTTTTACATCTCCAATCTACACATGGATCGTCGCGAACCTGAAGGGGTCGGGTAAACTTTTACATGTATACGTCAAATGTTCTTGCATAAACGTATAATATATATATATCGACTAATACATTATCAATTATAAGGTGTACGAAACATTGCGCGTGCGTCGAAGACGTGGTGTCGTTGATCGAACGGTGCAATACCATTCGAGGATGATCCCATATCTTCGTTCCAGTGGGTTCTATGGGATTTCCCGCGTATCATTTTTCAGCCTTGATTGGGCTTTGATTACTGCATTCATAGAGAAATTGCGCCCTGAGACACATACATTTCACATGCAATGTGGCGAGTGCACAATTACACTCTAGGACGTGCAGGTACAGCTCAATTTACCTATCGAAGGTATGTCTGTGACGGGAACGATCGATACAGACTATGCTGAGGTGTGTGAGAGGCTACTTGGTCGAACTCCTGTTGGAGATGACATTATTGGTTGTAAACTTAAAGTTGAATAGCTTGAACGTAACGTACCAGCTATAGATGATGACAACGATGAGGAATCGATGCAACGTTATGTTCGATCGTACATACTGCAACTTATCGGTGGTTGTCTATTCGCCGACAAGTCAAACCGATTTATACATTTGATGTTTCTACCATTACTTGAGGATTTCCAAATTGCTGGACAATATAGTTGGGGGAGTGCTGTTTGGCTTATTTGTACAGGGAGTTGTGTCGCGGATCTCGCGCAGGTGCACATGAGGTTGCAGACGCGTCAATTCTTGTACAGCTGTGGGCATGAGACAAATTTCCATTCATAGCACCAAGGCGCCTGGGTGTTTCTAGAGTTCGACCGCGAACAGTGGATGGAGAACACGTGCTTATGAACGTTCCATTGGGACACAGGTAATACAAATATTATTTCATAATTTCTATAATATTAACTCCATTTTCATTTTCTATAATTTATTTTTTGTATACAGATGGCTCGATGCATTTTTGGTTACACAAAGTGCGACGCACGTCTTATCAGCTTACCGTGATGCACTCGATTCGTAGAATGAGGATGACATAGTGTGGCAACCTTATGCTGAAGTCATCGGGCCTCTTCCCGAATACTGTACTGACGGTCACGGTAGTTGGCTATCGACGCGTCCCCTAATTTGTTTCCACATAGTCGAGTGACATCGACCAGAAAGGGTTATGAGACAATTCAGAATAATACAGGTCGTGCCACCAAACTGTGATTACGACGCCCGATTGCACCGCATCGAATTGCGTGGACGCAATCAAGAAAATTGGGTGGCTTTTCACGTAACCTTTATACAAATCGTAGTGACAACATAGTCACAACGACACAAGAAGAAGGACACGGTCACCAAGACTACACGACGTGGTATCGATCAGTCACTAGATGATTCATTGGACACGACGGGGCTTTACGTGACTATTCGGTATACTTGAAACTATTATTTTTTCCCGAACAAGTAATATCTTAAATTGCGTGTATTAAACTCATGTTTTTATATCAGTGTAACTTGGTGCATCGACTGAGACGAGTGATTTTATTGAGGATAGGTACGAGCAAGGTCTTGCTGCGCTTGATGAAGGCATTAAAATTTTAGACGAAGACGAAAGACAAAGGTCTACTATATAGAATGATGAAATTGATGTCGAACAAGACATAAATGAGGAGAATGAAGAGGAAGATGAAGAAGAGGATCATGGCGAATCAAATAGAGAGGTGAGAAGAAGAAGAACACGAACAGAGATTGTGGGGAAAACACCAGATGTCCTCATCCACCACGTCCACCTCGTCGGACTGAGATTGCTGCAGAGAGTAGCAGACGTTCTCCTCCAGCACGTTCATCTCGTCCGAGAGCGAGAACAACAGATACTGTTGGCGAGAGTAGCCAACGCTCATCCCCACCACATCATCCTTCTCATGGGTACATTCCTACATCGTTCCCAATGCAACCAGAACCTCAAATGTTTGTACCAAGGCCGCCGATCATGAATCTTCCTCCTTACCATTTTGATCCTTATGCACCCGGGCCGTCGTCTTCATATGTGGACCATGGAATGCCTAGACATCAAATGTATCATTCATTGCCTCAATACATGCCGAGTCCATATACTCCACCATGTTATAATTACAATATGTCATATAGTGGAGATGGCTCATTCACGAACCTGTTAAGCATGTCGCCGCCTCATGTTCCTTTCGCCCAACCACATACAGGAAGCCAATATTTTGGAATGATTTAACCTCATATTTTTGGGAGCATTAGCACCAGAGGTCAGTCGAGTGAACCAGTGGAAGAACATCAATCGACTCAACGACATTCAATGCAAGATCAACAACCTCAACAACCTCAACCGGATGTACAAACACAACGTCCAACTAGACATATAATAAGTTCGATTTGCATCACGGAGCAACAACGTCAACGTAACCGTCGTAATAGACCTGTATGATGAGTTTTTTGATGTCGTGGTGATTTTTTTCTCAGTTTATATCTTAGGTGAATAAAGTGATGTATACAACCTTTTCATGGAATGAACTTATTTTTCAAGAGATCATTATTATTTTAATTTTAAATTCTAGACAAAGAAATAACGTGGTTTTGGCCTATAATTATTTTAATCTTCGTATTTCTTCTTATCATCACGAGATAGAAGTAAGACAAAACTTGAAAGGATGAGTAGCATAGTTATTATGGGTTGCACGGGTTATCCTCCTCGCGATACGTGCGTGACGTTTGCATGGGGTGCATGGTCTGTAGTGGATATGCATGGGTTGTCCCCTCAAGATACGTGCAAGACGTTTGCATGGATTATCCACCTCGAGATACGTGTTTGTCGTTTGCATTAGTTATCCACATCGAGTTACATGCATGACGTTTGGATGGTTTGCATGGACTGCACCAGGTTGCATGGGTTGTCTACCTCAAAATACGTGCTTCACATCACATGTTTTGCATGGATTGCACAGGGTTGCATGAGTTGTCCACACCTCGAGATATGTGTGTGACATTTGAATGGTTTGCACGAAGATGCATGACTCGCCCACCTCGACATACATGCATGGCGTTTCCATGTGTTGTCAACCACGAGATACGTGTGTGACGTTTGCATTGGCTTTACCACCTCGAGACACGTGCGAGTCGTTTGCATGATTTACTTAGATTTTACAAGGTTACATGTGGTGTCCACTTCGAAATACGTGCGTGACCTTTGCATGGTTTGCATGGATTAGGCGAGGTTGTATGAATTGTCCACCTCGAGATATGTGTGTGACGTTTGCATGGATTGCAACAGGTTGCATGAGTTGCACCCTTTAAGATACGTGCGTGCCGTTTGCATGAATTGCACGAGGTTGCATGGGTCACCCACCTCGACATACGTGCGTGGCGTTTGCATGAACTCTCCACCTCAATATACATGCGTGAAGTTTGCATGGGCTGTTCGCGTCGATATGTGTGCATGTCGTTTACATGGGTTGTCTACCTTGAGATACGCGAGTGACGAGGGTTGTCCATCTCGATACGCACGTGTCGTTGCATGGGTTCTCCACCTCGATGCGCGATATTTGAGTTGAACAAATAGCTTATTTTCAAAAGGAGTCATTCATAGAGTTTAATATTTTGTATAGATAGCTCATTTTCAAAAGGAGCTATTCAGACAAGTTTCTTCCACCTCATCAACGATGCATGCTACCTCATCATCAATAACTCATTTTGAAAAGGAGTTGTACATTACTTTTGTAATTTTCAAGTAAGCCCCACTATTTGGTGAATAAAAAACTAATGCCACATTATTTCATGAAAAACACCGTTTTGCTACTCTCATCCGAATAAGAGTCTTGCAACCATCCGAGCTCTCTCCGAAACAAGCAGCAAATCCGAGTATTCACTTGGTCATCAACGACCTTTCCATCTCCGTATCTCTTGCACGCTGTCTCTCATAGTCTCGGAGCTCTCTCTCCGCCCTTAATGCTTGGCTTTGTCGACAAAAAAACCTGATCGATAATTCACTTGAAGCTGGATGCATCTTGTTGTGGACTTCAATTTTCTTGGCTAAATCAATTCCATCTATAATCTTGTTAATTAACCTAAACTCTTCTCAAAGAAAGGACAACAAGTATTCAACAGTCACCGGAAAAGATACATTACAACACCAAATAAACCAAGTTCCATATACAACATTGACTACAGAGAGGTATTGGAAGCAATTGAAAAACATGTATGTATACCTGAAAAGTAACAGAAACCAATGGTGCACCAATGCCTCTATAGAGTGCCAATGGCCCTTGTGAGGAAACAATGCTGCATAGAACCACAAATGCAAACTTGCTCTTTGAGGGCTGTTGGAGATGAACCCTAATTGTGTCAAATGGATAACCTGACACCACTCCTGCTATCCCACCAATCCCTACTGCCACAAACTCTCTCTCCCAACTGCTTGCAAGGAATTCTGGCGAAAATTCTATCTCCCACTCCCATTCCCCTCATCTGGTCACACTTTTTTTTCACAAATCCCTCTCTATCTGTCAACACAAAAAACCCAATATTGCTTTTCCCTTTTCTATCCTTAATTGTTGTAAAGGTGTGCAAAAACTAATTATCTTTGTTGAGAAGGCCTGTTTTAATATTCTCTCAGCCTCTCCATCGCCTCTGCAGCTCTGCTCTTCGCCCATTTCATCTCTGCTGCTCTCAGGTTGCATTTGAGTTCTCCCTTTTATTTTGTTTATGCCCATTTAAGTTCTCCTTTTGTTATGATATCCCACCAATCCCTAATGCTAAGCAAGTTATGTTTCAAACTATCAACAAGATAAACATTAGAAATGAAAAGTAAATCGTTACCAACGGTTACAAGGCCTATGACCTTTCCTTTGTTGTTGTCCCCAAATGTGACATTTCAACCATCATGCCGCTTTAATTCAATGAATTAATGTGCATCGCCGGTCATGTGTCTTGAGCACCCACTATCCAAGTACCATGAGGTGCTCTTCCTTGCATCCTACACAATGAGAAAAACACAAGATTTTTGTACCCAAACACATTTGGGTCTGAGAAAGTTAGTATCATAAACATACTTAATTTTGGCTTTTTGTAAGGCACATTTCCCAACAGCATGAGACCTATTGCATTTTGAGCATCTACGGACATCATCTAGCAATTTCTTATAACTTAACAAGTTCGCTCCATAGCCTATGCCTCTCTTGTTGAGTGCACGTCCTTGTGCTCCTAACATAATGTCAAACATCTCTCTACCATTGGTGAACTTGTGCACCATGCTAGTCAAGTTTTCTACTTCCTTGACTAAAGCATCTCTCTCCTTTATGACTTCATTCAAGTCGCTTTGGAGATCATTAATAGTTTCATTTTGTGACTCAATCTCACTGATTGCTATGGTTAAGCTCTTTTTGAGCTGTTTGATCTTTTTGACCTCATTTTCCAACTATTTCCTAAGCTCATCAACATTAGGAATATCATCCAAACCATCAACATCATCAAAATTAAAATCGTTAGAGTTTACCTCACTTTGTGCCATGAGACAAAGTATTGCTTTCTCACTTTCTGATTTGGATTCGAACTTGATGAAGATGAATCATCCCATGTCGCCTTGAAGCTCTTCTTGCATTTCTTCTTGTCCAACACCTTCTTGGACTTGCATTCCGCCTTGATGTGGCCTGATTTGCCACACCCGAAGCATATGGTGCCATTTGACTTTCCTCCCTTGCTTCCACTCTTGAACTTCTTCTTGTACTTGTCTCGCTTGTACATAGCCTTGTTGAGCTTCCTTGAGAGCATGGCTACTTCCTCCTTAAGATCATTGTCATCACTCAATTTCTCATCTTCAATGATCTCAACCAATGGAGCCGGTGGGCTATTTTCCTTCAAAGCAATCTCTTTTCTTGAACTCTTAGTACCCCTACTCAATGCTTCCAATCTAGCTCGGTCCTTTAGTTCAAATTTATGAACCGTTAGCTCTCCACACAAGGCATCAAAAGTGTGCTCTCCAAAGTTTTGTGCCGATTGGATAGCATACTTCTTGGCATCCCATTCCTTAGGCAAGCCTCTAAGGAATTTGTACACCGAAGTCTCTTAATCATAGTTCTTTCCAAGATTCTTGATCTCATTCAAGAGCTTAGTGAACCGATTGATGGCGGTGGCTATGTCTTCATCGGAGCCAACTCGAAAAGTCTCATAGTTCTCCTTAAGGATTCTCGACTTTGTCTTCTTCACTTAAAGTGTACCTTCATAATGTACCCCAAGCTGCTCCCACACTTCCTTGGCCGTTTGACAAGCACTAACTTGGTTGAATTTGTTCTCACTTAGCGCGCAAAACAAATGATTCATGGCTTGATCATTTGAGAGCTCAATCTTGGTCTCCTCGGCGATGTATTCTCTTACAGGCTTATCTGGTGGAGTGTACCCATTCTCAATTGAGTACCACAAAAGTCTACTTTGAGTCCTAATGTAGAACTTCATCCTTACTTTCCAATGAGCATAGTTGATTCCATCAAAATACGAAGGCCTACTCGAGGAGTTGCCTTCCCCAAGGCAAGCCGGATCTAAAGTTTGCATCCTAGCACAAAAACACTCAAAGATACGTTAGTAACACTTTGAGCAATAACCCATTGTGGTACCAATTGAAACCACACCCAAAAGGGAGGTGAATTGGGGTATCGAGAAGTTATCGCTTTTTAAAATAATTCAACAATAAAGATGCTATATGCTCACTCAAACGCAAGTATGAATGCAATGCAAGATGAAGGGGATAGAAGAGATGGAAAGAGACACGCGATTTATAGTGGTTCGATCCAATGATCTACATCTACTACCTAACCTCCCCGGTTAGGATTTTTCAAACCCCCACTTATATTGCCAATAAGTGTTACAACCTAAGCGTACAAGTCTAGAATGCCTAATCACAAATTAGGACATCCTACCTAGCCGCAACTAGGGTTTATGCCTAGCCTTAACTAGGTCTTCCCTTCAACTTAGATCCCACCAAGTCTTACAATCAACCACTTACAAAGAATAGATGAAAATAATAAAATTCACTTTACAAAGTAAAGTGGCACCAAATTCAAATACAAGCAAGCCTCCTAGAGTCTAACCACTCTAATGCATGCAAGTATGAGAACAAATGAAAAATGCAAGTATATCACTGATTTTGTGCAAATCTCAAATATGAAACCGTTTCAAACGAATCGATTAAAACAAATCTGGTTTCAAATCCAAAGAACAAGAAGTTTGATAAAAATCAAGTTAAAGTGCAAACTCTTATCCAAACCAGTCCTAGGGTTTAGTAAATCAAGTTCAAGTGTAAAACCAAAGAAAAATGTATTCAAGAACACAAAAAATGATTTCTACAAGTCAAGCACACAAAAATATGAAATTTAAGCACAAGAAAAGCTAGGAAATCGAACTTTCTTACAACCCCGAGAGAGTGATTTGAAAATCGGTTCTGGAGTAGATATTGTAAGCTTTAGAACGCCTCAATAACGCTGGTTTTGAGAGTGATTCAATTGCCTCGAAAGATTACAAGTGATAGCACACAAAAATCCAAGCTTCTTCTTTGAAAAAAAATGAGCACAATAAGGTTTTCTTGCTTGACAAGAGAATAGAATGTTCTAGGTGGTTTGAGAATATTCTACATTCCTTTTTAACAGTTTTTGACCATTCTAGAGATCCAAGGGCTCAGATTTGATCATCTATTCAAATTAAAGTGTGATTTCAGCTTTATAAAAAGCTGTCAAAAAGGCAATTAGCGCGCTAATATTGGGACCTAGCGCGCTAATCCTTTAAGCTAGCGTGCTAATGCTGAACATTAGCACACTAAATCTGCAATTAGCATGCTAATATCACTATTAGCGCACTAACTTTCAGGGGCCTCAAAATAAATATTTTTGGTCCTAGAGTTAGCGACCCCTTATCGCATCCGGGACCCCACCAAACCTCTTATAACATGTTATACATGTTTGTTAAGGGTCATAGAACCTATTTAGGTGGTCCATAAGTTTTCGCAAATCCCGAAAATGAAAAATCCTGGTTTCATGACTTACATAGGGGCTTTTATGCAAATATACATTGTTTTTTCAAAAACCTTTCAAAAAAAGTTTTTCATTTTCGAAAAGTTCCACAATGGTTTTTATAGTAAGATGTGAATATAAAAACATGGTTTCACATAGTTTGAACTTATAAGACCGATTTAAGTGGTGAGTTTCATTTAAAACTCCAAATGATCACTTGAAACTTGAAAATCGATTTGAAAAACATGATATGCATGAACTAATGCATTAGGCTTGCGTAAATGAACCTGTGTACCTTATATCAATGTTACAACATTTAATATGATTTTTCGTCTTTGTTTCCTCGTGTGGACCAAATCTTGAATTTCTATGGCTTGAACACTTGAGATGTGATATCCTACGAACTTTGACTAACTGAAACACACTTGATAAACTTATTAGTATACTTTCACTTTGTTTGTTTTTATCAAAATCTCGGATGAGTAAAAGTGACTAACCACTTAGTCTTACAAGAGAGTCCAAGGAAGTGTTGACTAATTGACTTAGTGAAGAATGTCCATCAAATCTTCAACTGTCACGTTTCCCTAATCCATCGCTAAAGACTTAAAGGGATTCTAGCAATTGAACCATCATTAGCCTTACCTCGATTGACATTGATGCCACAAATGATGTTGTATGTCTCTTAATCTGAAATCAATAACAATAAGTCATACTATAACCATTCAAACATATTGCCAAATTTGAATTGCTAGTGCAAGTACTATGTTATGAGAACTAAGTCGTTAAATGTTATTATGCATTGAATTTACTGTTCAACTTTATATAAATAATGAAGAATATTACTTAATAGAGTAAAAAAGGCAAGGCAAAGTTATAGTTGATTAAAATACAAATATGGATATAGATATTTACTTCAAAGGATACTTAATGAATAAAGCAAGATTCTTAATATGAATACATCATATTACAATTAAACGATAATTCTCAAACATCAATTAAGCAACTGAGCGATGAGAAAACCTAAAAAGCTTAACCTATAAAATTAGACTTATATGAGATTTGTAGAGAATATTGTAGCCTGAAGAACAACTATATAAAAGCAAACCTACAAACTTCATAGTAACAAACCAGTTCCACACCTTGCCTATTAGTTAAATCAAAATATAAATCATTACAATATTATTTCGAAATATAAGCGTGTCAAAAAGAGGGGAGAGAGAAAGAATGCGAGAAACTAATCCAAATCGACTATAGAGACAGTGATGGGAGGAAGCCATCTTTGACTTATCCCATTCAGAACCAAGTTAACCAACCATGTCATCTAATACTTCTAAGGAAAATCTTAAAGCCAACCTACACTTTTAATAAAGCCAACTTGCACTCTTAAGAGGCCTCTGATCATTCCTTAATTTAAGAACCCTAGCTCTATACAACAATATTGAACAAACAAATAAAATAAAAAATATGTAGAGGATAATTACAATTTAGAAGCTTTTAAATAAAGCAAGTAGCTAACCATCAATTGCACTTCATCGAGCACAATGGAAAAATTTGATCCATGTAGCCAACCCAAATTAATTCGGGACTGAGGCTAAGTTGATGTTGTTAAATAAAGCAAGTCCAAATAAGATGTGATATGGTCAATCAAATGCATGAACAAGCAAGACAAACGAAGAACTTCAACTACTTTCTTTCATAAATAAGTTTAGCTGAAATGCAATCTATCCTTATATGTATCTTCATAGTAGCATTAAGCTCACAAGTTTGAACATATTAATAGCTCCTCTTCAATGTAGTCAGGCTGTGATTGTTGGTCTTATGACCTTTATCAAACTCCAACCATGGGGAGATCTCGGTATAACAGACAAGCAAAGAAACAAATTCTTGATGCTATTATTATAGCATTATACTTTTTGTTGTTCCAATGCTCAGGCAATTTGTTTAAGAGCTTAAAAGGAAGTTCAACAACAACAACAACAACAACAACAACAACAACAACAACAACAACAACAACAACAACAACAACAACAACAACAACAACAACAACAACATAGCCTCAGTCCCAAATTAATTGGGGTCAGATACATGGATCAAAAGGAAGTTCACAGTTTAAAAAATAAAGGATTAAAAGATTCCTAAAATCAAGAGCTTTAATTGACACTTGAGATGCATTGCCATTCATTTGATACAAAAAGTTGCTTTCCAACATCAATTCAGACCTGTCTTTTTGCATGAACTCATCCGTTTGATAAAGGAACTCACACCCTGAAATAATAATCTCTAAGAAATAGTATTTAAGTAGTGAATGCCTATCCAAATCATCAATTAAAACCAACAATACTTGCCGCCATCTCAATTTTATGAAGCTAATCATCCCATGACCTCATGGGCATTTTATCAAACGCAACATATGCACTCAATTGTAATAGGAACAATCCATTCAATAAATCTAACTGAAAAATAAAACAAAAAGCAAACAAAAGCCCACATTAAAAACACACCATTTTCATAAATTTAATCAAAAGAAACATTCAAAAACAAAAAGAGAAATTCTGAAAGCACAAGCTTTTAACTGTAGTTTGAGAATAAATTGTAAATTAAAAGTGCACAACTACTCTCAAAATCAAGTTGACTCTCTCCAAATTTGATAATAAACACAAAGTAAACAACTATTAAGAACCCTGCTATAAAGAGGGCCATTTCGTATCGAAATCGAATATCAAAACGTGTGAAAAAACCATGTTAAGAACACTACTCTTAAGATCAAGTTGACTATCTCCTCCATTGATCCAGGATTCAGACCAAAATAAAATATTGCGATAAAAAAATACCTGCGATGAAGATGGCAATTTCGACGAGGCTTTGAAAGCAATAGGGCAACGCAAAAACTTTGAAAGAGCACCATGAGATTTGAGAGACATAGATATAAAATTAGGCTACGTGATTTCAATGGGTTGTTGTCGAAGATGAAGAACCTTGTTGGAGTTGTTTTAGAAGAATATGAATAGGTGTTGGAGTTGTGAACAAAAATGAGCTAATCTGGAACAACACATCAAAAGAGCAAAAAAGTTTGTGGATGGAGATCTCGATTTCGATTTGAAATCGAAAATTGAAATATAGGAAGGGCAATATCAACCTTTCCTCACGGTCGATATTGCCTCTTTTAATATTGTAGTATATATAT
The DNA here is from genome assembly GCA_039657325.1 of Stephania cephalantha. Lineage (NCBI taxonomy): Eukaryota > Viridiplantae > Streptophyta > Magnoliopsida > Ranunculales > Menispermaceae > Stephania > Stephania cephalantha. Next base: position 13,996,500 of record CM077577.1, read on the forward strand.
ATATATATGTTTTTTCTACCATGGAACCCAATTACATAACATTTATTGCGCATTTAATGTGTTTTGCATTAAATGCACTACATCAATGGTGAGATATGTAGTACCATGACATGAGGTATATATTTGAGCTCCATTGTAGAAGCACCCATATATATATATATATATATATATATATATATATACTAGTTTTCATAACGTGCTTCGCACGTGTTAGAGAATTATTAAAACAATATGAATAAGTATAGAAAAACTAAACAAAAAAAATAAATCAATCAATTTGAAATATAAATAAAATTGTACAAACTTTGTATAATGAAATTTAAAATAAATATAATTCATAATTGTAAATATAGAATGTTAAATAAATTCGAAAGATGACTACAAAAACTAAAATGTCTATTCTTTATGACGATGTTGATCACTTTACTTCCTCTTCTTCGTCACTGTAAAAGAAATACATAACATTAGTATTTTATTAATATTATTACTAAGTAATTTAGGATACACAAGTTCAAATTAATAACTTACTCATTGTACGAATATCCTTTTGAACGCTTATTCATTTTTGATTCTTTATCGATATTTTTTCTCTTCATGTTGATGTCCTTGTCTTTGTTTACTTCGTATTTTTTATTTGAAATGTCATTTGATGACTTCTTCTATTGACAAGGAGAAAAGAATATGTAAAAATTATAGAACATTAATTGTAAACCATAATTTTGTAAGTTATTCTAAAACAATAGAAATACCTCGTTATAATGATTATCATTTGTAAACTCTTCATCACATATGTCTGCAACTATGAAACTTTCTTTCCCTTGATCTAAATTGTAATCAATAAGTTTTATTTTAAAAGTAAAACTTCTTCCTACAATTTGTGAAAGTTCCATTGGTATCACATTTTTGTATGTCTAACAATTGATGCAAAAATAAATTAGAAAAATAGCATAAAAATGGATTTGAAATATTTGTGATGATATAATATATATAGTGCGTGCATGTGCATTGTAGTTTTGTATTTTGAATTAAAAAACATACCGAAGAGGCTTTTTTCAACATTTCGTCTCCGGTGGAATCAACGACGATGTTCTTCACTATGTTGTCGAATAAAACGAAAGTTGTGGATCTTGAATCATCTTGGGCATGCACTTGCAACTTGAACCTATAAATAAATTTGTTTGTCATAAATTAGAGTTTTAGCAAAATATATTATTGTACAATTATTACAATAGTAGATAATGTTTTTAAATTAAAAATAGGATAATACCTTGGTTTTGGTGTTGTAACACACCATCGACAATTACAACAATATTATTCTGAATTCCGTGGTACTAACTTTACATAATGTGATTGGCAAGTGTTGTAATGCCAAGAAACATTCGAATCGATCGATGTAATCTTTACCTTGCAAAGAATGTACAAGGTCTACCTGAAAAATGAACTTATCATTAGTTTAATATAATTAGAATATCATAATATGAATTTATCATAAATGTTAATGTCTTACTTTATCTTTCGATCTTTGGCGTTTGATTTCCTCTACAGTTATGAATTCCGCCTTGATATCATATGTTTTAAATTTTTCATTTTCCTCTTGAATCAGTTGAACTTCTCTTCTACTATAAAGTAGTTGCTTCATGCGCGAAATATGAATAAATTTTTTAAAAAAGTATTATTATACAAATAGAATTTAGTAATTACCGAATAATTCATATGTTCAAGAAAAATCTTTAATACTTTTTTCCGTTGATTTTAGAATTGCGTTAATATGTTTCAATGCTTTTAAGTTTATTTTAGTTGAGGGTAGTTGCAGACGTTCAAAATCTAAGCACATTTCACTTTTAAATTTCTCCCATAATTAATGAGGATTATCAGGATCACAATGAATTAGTATTGTAGCAAACAATCGACGTAAATTAAATGGCATCCGATACGTCGATGCTTCTTCCAAACATGACTCAAAACTGTTGTCGGCATCAAGTAGCATGTGCAGCACAACCGCTTCTCTATACGAGGAAGCACAGACTCCATTGACAGACGAAAGTTCCTGAAAAGATGTGTAACCTTTAATGCGATTTAATAGCAAGCGAAGATAATATATGTCACCTTCCACTGGGTTCGCTGCGACAATTCTGCTAATAAATTGACATTTTTTCCTTCGTGTCCATCTCCTTACTTGTTGATTCCACACAAAATGCTTAGGAAATTCTCTGTATAAGAAAATACGAGCTAATTCATCATTCTTGTTCATGTTAAAGTATTCAGTTAACATGGAATGAGATGAGAGTCCATTATCAACTACATTTTGCAGCACATCGTTCTTATTAAACTTGACCAATTGCTTTCCCTCCAAATGGAGTTGAAGCGTAATTACTGGTGGGTATATTTTGTTTATAGTAAAGCCATAAATGCGCCACATTGCCTCTGGAGGTGACACCTAACGCATTGATTGGAAGCCATCGATCTCATCAATAACAACCTGTTCATTATTGTCAATGCATCGAACTGCAACATGATCATGACCTTTATATATGTATTTATACACATATTTGACAACCTTAATAGTCGAACAAATCTCAACATTTAAATGGCAATCAGATTTAGCTAGCAAATATGAATGGTAAGGAACCACCCAACGATTGTCCAAATAGTGTACTCTAACCATTGCCTCCTTTCCATCATCACATCTTCGATATTTCAGATATGAACCTTGCCCGTGGGAAGTACAATCACGAAAAGCTTTCGGAAAACTATTCTTACATTTTCCCTCTGAATCCATGCACACATTTTTTGAGTTCAAAATACCGCATCGACCATGCATCGTATGTTTTACAACTGCTTCATACAAGTGGGGATGAGCTTATTGGTCAGGGAGTTCAACACACACAAATGAGTCGAAAGTCGCAGAGTCTATTAATTTTGCACTTTGTTGCAAGATAATGAGAAAATGAGCATGGGAACACCTTATTTTTGAAACTTAATCACATGCATGTACGCCGCGATAGGGCCAAAGATTTGCTTCCTTATAATCTCGTCATTTAGGCACTCCAAGTTTGAATTAAAAACACGAGCAAAAAGATCTGGTCTGGTTTGCGCTGAATCGTTAAATCGAAGTTCCTGTTGTATTTCAGGCCAATTAGAATTACGGGTCATAGTCAGGAAGATGTCTGGTTTACCAAAACACTGAACTAATGCCATCGCATCTATGTACCTCTTACGCATGTCCCTTGGCCTGCCGATAAAAGATGTCGGGAGAACAATCCTATGTTCGATTTTTGAACCAGTACTTTCACCCATATCAATAGAATCCATAATCCCTTGATATAACTCTGAATAAATTTCATCTTGATGGTAACGAATGTAATCTAGTCTAGATGTTTCCAACTTAACATACATGTCAACAACGTATTGTTGCAAGAGTCTACCAGAATGTAATAAAATTGAATTATGAAGTTCTCTTATTTGAAGCTTATAGCAGTAGTATTCATGACAAGACACATAATTCCTCTTAAGCCAAGAATTCATTGTGAAAATAAAAAGTAAAATACTTCAAAATTTAATACCATAACACAATATATGTAACCAATCAAACTGTTGAAGGAAATAACAAGACTTACCTTCATTTTCATTGACAAGTAACTCGTCAGATGAATTGGCTAAACGAGGATCAAGACGGGGATCTCCTTCGTAATTTACATGTGATCCAGTAGTCATTTTTTCTCTATTCCTTTGTGCCAGCTGACATCTCCATATGGAAATAACAAAAGGTATTGCAAAGGATCATAACAACTGAAATGGTATTTGATCATGCTGCTACTTCCAGAGTGACTATGAACAAGAATATCTCTATCAGTTGGTTGAGCACATGCATTATCATCTATCCAAACAACGACAACTTGAGAAGAAGAAGGTAGATTAGATACTCTTTGATCAAGACTGACATTCGAAACTAACTGAACAACATGGTTTTCTAAACTTTTCTTATTCTTCAAAGAACGAACAAAAGATGCATATGGGTTTTCAAGAAGAATATTAATTAACTTCGTCAAAATTCTCTCGTTCAACCTATCTGAGCAACGCATTCGATTTTGCACTTCATGATCGGTGTCATAGAAATATAATTGCAAGAAAGAAGGTTGCTCATTGATAGGAAGCAAATTATTAATAAAATGATGTATTTGGCATTGGACTCTAAATGTATACACACCCTTGTTACTTTTGGAAAATTCTTTCTCGCACTTCACTCCAAAAGATGTAAAACCAAAGTTGGTGTTATAGGTATGTATATACTGCAAAAACTCTTTTGTTTTGTTTGTTTTTGAAGTGAATAGGTCAAACATTTCTTAGGGAAAAACATTAGAGGCAAGGGTTACTTGACCATTTGAACAACAAAAGCTATTAGTTCATGGATGAATCTCTTTGCACATCAATTTTGACAAGGGGACACATAAGGTAACACATCTGCTGATTTTGCAATGTGCTCGAAACCCATAGCAACCAGACGTGTTTGTGCATTCAATTAACCTATATATTACAGGAAAAGAGAAAAGAAAGTCAAAATAGACTAATTTTTTGTCGTTTATATAGTATATTTACTTTGAAATAATATTTTTGATAATCACTTATGCAACCAATTTGAATTAAACTTAATTTTTGAATTTTTTGTAAAGTTTTTAATACATATCGGATGCAATGGATTCTTTTTTTTTCCATACGCAATTGTCTTCTATGTGCCCTCTTTGTTTATTTTTCCTCCTTAGTTAGGAGTGCACGATTCAACCGATCTTCCTCCCTACGACGACTATTAATTTCCTTCCTCATATTTGTGTTATTATCCATGATCCCTTGCTTATTTTCAAGCTAAAATTGTCAAAAAAATCATTGAAATAAAGAAAAAATAATAATTAATAACTTCACAAATGAATTAATTGTCAAAGCAATATTTGGTTATAATTCATAGGACATATAAGGTTATTCACAAGATCAATATCTTTTAAATTGTCACATTGCTCATGAAGTTCTTTATTGATTCACATATCGATAATTTCACAAATGATTTAAAAGAGCAAATGTTCACGAGCACTTGTAAAGTTGTTTATGGAGCTATTATAAGTGGATTTTGTGGATATAGCTTTATATTTTGGTAGATATAGCTTTACATGGTTTGAGTGTCCATGTTAGATGAGATATATTACAAGACAATTGAATTTTTATAAATAAAACCTCTTTTTTCATTTATGCCTTGCACTTGAAGAATTTATGATTCCAAATGAAGGGAATATTGAAATTATCACACTAATACACGTAGAGCAACATAACAAAAATCATGACAAAGAGGTGATAGCATTATGCTAAAGCCATTTGCATAATCTTATGATCCAAACAACATACTTAAAGCCATTGCTTCAACCAATTACAGTGAAACGGATAATAAAACAAGCCATTGCTTCAACATACTTAATCAATGCCAATTGAACAACATAAACATGACAATTGCATTATGAATGTGTGTCTCCTAGATCTAGTTAATGTAGTGCACCAAGTTTAATGTATTTAGCATTGATTCCAACAACTCAATCAAAAGGTATTAATGGACCAACAATAACATAGGTCTAAAAATCTTTCCAAAGGTATAACTGTCATAAGATGAAATAGTCAATAGTCATTTGATTATCATCATTGAAGCATTGAGACATTCCCATTCTTGTTTTCCCAATTAACAATAAACTCAACTCAACAGAAATTTTTCATGGCTACATAAGTTTGGTCACAATTAACAATAAACACAAAGAGAAAAATCACTTATATACTTCTTTATGAAGTAGTTTTTATTTAATCGATGAGTATCAAAGCCGACAGTTCAATTGTGACCTGTCAAGAAAAAGTCCATTTGGATCATTAATTTCGGTTCAAAGGGGAGTGTTGAAAATGTGTGGACCGAAAGTTAGTCCCACATATATATGTACATGATTATCTCCCTCTTAATAGTACAAATCGAGGCCTTTTCATGAGATAAAACCCTACAAGTAAGAGTACTTGACCACCTAAAATTTTAACATACTCCTTTTAAAGTAAAAAAAAAAATAAACCCCTTCAAATAGGTGTAGGCTAATATTTTTAGGGAAAATTCTAAACATACATCAGAAAAGCACATTACAACATGATGTGTATACATATCATATAATACAAAATTACTAATGCATAGTGAGCTCAACTCTTAAAAAAACTAAAATGAACCCAACAACATTGGTGTCACTACACAAGTAGTTGGTCTCCTCATAAGTTATATTGCTTTAAGAGAGAGACGGAACTCTAGATAAATGTCTCTTTTCTTTCTAGCTTCAACTTCATATTTTTTTTGCTCAGAATAATCCAATTCTAAATTTTGTTATTTGATAATTTGTGAAAAAATAGTATGAAGTTCATGTAAGGATTTATATCCCTTTTACACTTCTTTATTATTGTTGCATATAATAAATTATGCTTGTCAAGGCACTGCATTGATTTGAGAAAAAAGGCCAGTGCATTGGCCTAGGAGTGGCTTAGGTGATACAAATTAAGTAGTTTGTGTTATGTGTATGATTATACTGTTCACATGATATTTCCCAAGTAGTATTCGTTTTATGTCTTGATTATTTGAAATAAAAGGAGAAGCCTGACTGAAAGGTGTTTATGAATAAGAACTAAAATCTTGACCAGCGGTGCACATAATAGGTGCTATTTATCAGATTTCACTATCAAGATTATCAGATGGGAAAAGAAGCCAATTTACAAAACAAAACAAAACAAATCCAACACCACTTTTTTATGATCATATATTTTATGAACACAAAAGTTGCAACAAATCCAACACCAGATGTAATAACCCTTCCCATATTTGGGGAAGCACCTAATAGAGTATAAATTATCAACCAAAGAAAATGTCAGTTCTTATTTGACACTACAACAAGTACACCACCATCAACAAAAAGCATCAGTCCTAAATTAGTTCGGTTGGCAACGTGGATAGAACTCTTATGGAAAACTATAAAGATAAGAAATCTAAAATTATCTCAAGGAGCAGAAACCGCAAGTTCCTGAACCACACATGAGAGAAAAATCCAACATAATCGGGAGTTCCCGTTTAATGAAATAATGTTTAGATTCATTATATGGCAAATGGAAAAGGCTGATAATCCATCATTTGTGAAGGGTATTGGATCAACTTAAAATATGCACCCAAACTGCATTGCCAGCTTTTATGATCAAAATATTGAATGAACAAATTTATTTTATACTCCACATAAAATTTCTAAACTTGTTACAAACTCATTAGGGACAGTGATACTATGCAAACCATCAAAGTGCAACAACCACCACCAAAGAAAATAAAGAGAAAAACAAAAACCTAAAACACAAAACCATTTCAATTAAACTAAATACTTTTTCAAGTAAGAATATCCATCCCCATTGTTGGATATTGGTATCATCATAACCTTAGGAATTTGAGAAACCTTAGAACGCCTAATGTAGCATTAAAGGCTATTCGAGAAACCTTAGGAATTTGTTCTAATCATAAATTAGAATTTTCAACTATGTTATTGCTTGCAATCAATTAATTGGTATCATCATAACCTTTGAATTCAAATTAAAAAAACACAAAAAAACACTAAAAAAACCACTCAAACATAGAGTTGTGTCTCCCTCTTTGTGAATCTTGAGCACTTCTGATTTATATTTGAATTACACCACCTTCACTTCCTCATTCAATTTATGCAATGTAGATGACACAAACCACTTTTCATTAACATTATTTACAATTTCACAATGTAAGCAACACCCAATGTCAATTAAAAAGATGTAATCTTCTGGATTTTGTTTTTTTATATCAACCCTAATTAAAAATGAACAACAAACCCCAATTAAACACCAAAACTGAAATAAACAACCAAAACAAGCAACAAAGACGAAATCAAAGTGGGCACCAGCCGCTGAACCTTCGCAAAGAAGACCCCGAACAGCTCTATGATTCTTTCTACGCCCGTTCGCCGAATCTGAAACAAAGGAAAAGATGGGATTCGAGGTTTACAATTCGACAAATTGATGGAAGAGATTACCTTAGATGGCGTTGATTGAAACTTCTGCACTTGCTGAAAAAAGAGAAATTAGGAGTTGGAGTAAAAGACGAAGAACGCGAATGAAAAGTTCTGGAGTTGGAGTTGTAGAAGATGAACAACACAACTAGGGTAAGGGAGAACGCGAATGAAAAGCTCTTGAGTTGGAGTTGTAGAAGATGAACAACACAGCTAGGGTAAGGGTGTTTTTAGTATTTGCTCATAGTCCCTATTCCCTCTTTTAATATAGTAGTAGATATATATATATATATAACTAAAATCTGTGTATCAAAACTCAAAAGTGCGTCACACAATAATTCAAAAAAAAATTGTCATGCTACACAGTCCGACCGGCTACTAAAAAGTGCATAGTGCAGTCGCGCCTCAACAAATTCTCTGCTTTTGCTCTCATTCTCTCATTCTCTTGCAAACGCTCTTAAAAAAATTCTCTGTTTCTCTCCTCTTGCAAACACACAGGCCTTATGTGCCATCTTGTTAGTCCCATCAAATCAATAGTAAGTTCATCCGAGCCGTCATCGATGCATGTTCCTTTTCACAAAAGTACAAGAGAAAGCAACTCCAACTCATGTTCTTAAGTGATACACTTATGAATTCAATTAGACAAGTAAAGCCCTTGGTGGAAAACTCCACAAACATCCTAGGGCAATAAATAATAAAGCCCTCGGTGGCACCACAAAATTCTAGGGACATTAGATAATACTTGCTAATAATGCCCTCGGTGGGAACTCCACAAACATCCTTGGGCAATGAATATCATAAGAGGGGAAAATAAATACACTAACATTCCATAGATACGTAGATCCAAGCCAATAGCATGATGCAACCCATTCCCCAAGTCTCTAATTAAAAACATGTCCTAACATAGCTAATATCAAGCCATATTTGATAATTGAGCAAGCTCCCCACTTACCTCGATTCGTCGCGAATCCTATTCTCGATCCTCGCGCGCTCGGGGTCTAATGAGAACTGTCACGCATTACTAAATAATACATACAACATCATATCAATGTATAAATCCATATACCGAGTTATTTATTCTGTATTTCATATGTATTTAGGGACTCACTAGTGTAAGTCCCGCGGTTAGTTGTGTCGCTGAGACCTTCGTCGAGGTTTAGTGCAGCGTGTCATAGGGGGACTCACTTTCAGTTCCCCGGGGAGCGCGAATGCGCTCCCAGTGAAGCTAGAATTCTTGTGCAGGGGTGAGACTGGCCTGTGGTTGAGTCCAGGGGGCCGGTTTGCCCACTGGTCAACCGGCTTAAGGTCCGTTGACCATTGGTCAACTCGGTCCAGGGTCAACAGACCCCTAAACTGGCTAAACGACAATGGGATGAGGGAGCTCGAGCTCCCCCTGGTGGCCAAGGGAGGGGGAAACACGAGCTCCCCTGTCTCGTCACCCAACTACCTTACCGCCTCCGACGCTAGGGTCCCTTGGCCCGATTGGCCGGACCTTCGGCCAGTCGTGGCCGAGGGGGAAGACCCCACCGAAGGGAGGGTGGCTATAGCTACCCTTCCCTCTTGATCCGTGGGGAGTGGGACGCCTTGGCAGCGCCCCTCCCCGTCCAAGGTTGACAATGGTGGTGGCGCCGCTCCCTCGTGCCGGCGGCGGTGGCGGCGCCACCTCTCCCCTCTATGGTACTCTTTGCTCTAAAGATTTGAGAGAAGAGAGAGAGAGATATATACATATATATATATATATATATATATTACCTTGCTTGGATCTAGGAGCATTCCATCACTATCATCTCCACCATCTAGTTCTACCCTTTTTTATGTAGGGTTTGAACGTCAATGAGGGGTGGTTAGGGTTTTTATTTTAATCTTATTTAAATTAGGGTTCACATAATTACAAGTTTTGGATCCAATATCACGTTCATCCTCGAAAGTAAGAGTAAGATACACTCGTAACTCGTGTCCATTCATAACGTTTTCTTTTACGGTCCTTTTTTTAACTGAGGCAAATCTGCACCTGCAAAATTTACTTGTACCCCGCGTGTTACTCTTGACTCTAATTTCCTAATAGTATTATTTTCGTCCCACAGGCTGAAACTTATAAGGTCTATCTCGTATAAGTCCCTTTAGAGTCATTATACCTTAGCAACCTGCCAAGTCTTTGCAGCATAACGCTTTTCTGGATATTCTTTTGTAATCTCCACCAAAGTTGATGTGTGCCCATAAATCGTCCCACAAACAAGTAAAGATAAACCATACTGAGATGTGATTTGGTGCCTATCTGTGTCGAAAATATCTCTGCTTATCTAGCAGCAAATCGATATTGCCAACTGGTAGTAGGAACAAGGATAACTGTCTGTTATAATATGAACACTAGCACACCATCTCTGTCACCTCTCGGTTACACATATCAATGAACGACTCATCATGTCCTTGCGACTTATCTGATGGAGGCTACAAATGAGCATTCATAGTATTTCTTTTGGAATTATACCTTAACAACATCATTGTTTTACACGTTTATCAATGTTTGTTCATGTAAGTTCTTAATTCAAGTTAACTCTTAATTAACGACCCACCTTGTAATCTCCTATGTCAATTTTAACCGTTTACTTACACATCAAGCTTCTAATCTTGGTAAGTTATGGAACAATCATCAACGTCGCTATCCCTAAGCAGTTTTCAATACTTATTTGTATGCACTTTATTACATCGTAATTTTTTTGTTCCATACCAAGGTCTCCTATCGTAATCGCTCGAATTTTTGGAGACTTTTCACATCGGGTCTTCGTACCAATCAACTCTCACGATCCTAGGCGGATGTTTTAAATTCTTTTAACGTAGTCAAGGTTCACATTTATTGCACAATCGTCTATTATAATCCTCCCGAGCTGACTCTTAGCTCTTATAGTTTATTTAGAACTTCTCTCACTGAGAAATCAATGGTGGTTTAACTTTTATATCGTTTCTTTAGAATATATAACCCAAGTCTCGGGTTTTGTCATTAAGGACTTGTAACTCACTACGATCTAATTATTTTAAGTTCATAATTCACCATCAATGTTTTAATTTATTACTTGTGTGCATTACTAATGCCATATTTTTTTTGGATGCTTCAAAATAAATGTACACGACTGTATACTTAGTACTTAGACGAGCGTAACTTGTATGTCATGTCATTTAAAACTTTGAACCAAGGGTACCCCGACTTCCAAATTATACGCGTTCATAAATTTTGCTTTCATCTAAAGAAATGCTTGAGTTTACTTCACCAACATAATCAATTATGGTTTTAAATTCTTATATTGTCACTAATTACGGTGTTAACCTTTAAGATTTTTGTGTCTCTCACCATTTGTCAATATCCTCAACACTTGGTCATCTTTGTATACTTATCGCTTTTCTATTTAGGTTGCATTTCAAATTCTTTTATTCTATTCAGTTAGGATTCTCACTTTGAAATTTACACTAAATCCTCCGAGCTCTCAAGTGCTAGCAAAACTTTGTTTAACAATTCATAAAGGTGTCAGATTTAGAAGATCTCACCTCTACCTAGAGATACATGTTTCATAACTAGCTTAAAATATCTTCTAATCCTTCCTAGTTATCGTATTATTCGTGTTACACAATATGAATATTATTGGGAGTCGATCCTAGCTTAGGATCTCTAATTTTAAATTGTCAACCTATCATTGGTTCGATCCTTCATCCTCCCAAAACCTGTCTAGTTTGGTAGTCTGGGTTCTTGCAATAACGTTCACTCTTATCGAGAAATTTCGGGTTACTCTTCGCAAGCAATTATTATGATTTCTCATGACATCTCCATTTCGATTTGAAATTTTAAGTTCATGAACAGGGTATTCCCTTGCAAATCCTATGACTACGAAAAGCTATCGTAGTTAATGTTTTCTCTCTTGGATTCATAATTTTTTCTCATACCACCTATTAACTTTTTTGTTTCCCCATAGGTCGATCCTATCTTAAGATCCCCAATTTTAATAATCGACTCATCGTTGACTTAGGTTATGTGACATTAGTTACGTTATTTATTCCTCGACATTATTTTCATTCAACAACCATTACAATCATGTTAGGTTCCACTTTGCCTCAATAGTCGTTAGTTCACGTGTTCATTACTGGACAATCATACCAATGATAGTCTTTTAGCTGGGTATCCTCAATTTTAATGATTCACCTATCATTGGATTTATTACGACATCATTAACATTGATGTACACCCTTCAAACTATACAAATTATGAGTCATATAAATAGTTTTGAGGCATTTCTTAATTTTCTCAATCATGGTACCATCAGTGCATGTCTGACATTCATTTTGAAAACGATCTTTCAAATTTTGGTATCCCCAATTTTACGAGTCAACTCATTAAGAACAATTTCGGTTGCCTCTGATTTATATTATCTTAACCTCATGTCCTGGGTCCTTTCAACATTTACAAGTTTCTACTTGGCAACATGATCTTCACACATGATAATCCTTTCAAATACATCTCTCGACTTGGAATCCTCAATTTCGATACTCACATCATTGATAACTGATTTAAATTTAAGTTTCTTTTGTACATAATCAATCAAAACTCGAGAGACATGATTCAATTATCAAAAAGTAAACTTTGAATTAAAAATTTTCCAAAATCTTGTGTTTTCATCAAAAGACAAAAACCTTATTTCAAGAATCGAGTTAAACTTATTCTCATAGGAAAATCTAAATCAATCCTCGAGTTTCGAGTAACTTTAAATGTCTTTTTAAATCAATTGGGTCAATGCGACTTAAAAATATATCATAACCACGTGAATGTTTTTATTTTCACCATAAGATAATAACTTAGGTCCAAACCTATAATTAAGTCAAAACACTCTTTTATACAACCCGAACTGGGTCTAACATTTCATAAGACCAATCATTCAAGAAATCTCAACCATGCTTATCGAATCAAAGTAAAATTGATTTTGTAAACACCAAAATGAAGTTACGACAAGAAATCTTTGAAATACAAATGAGTCTATTCACTTCATTTTTAAAACATCAAGAAAAATAATTCATTTTCTTTTACACTTGGTTATGCTTTGAGATCTTGTAAGACAAATAGAGTTCTTCCTTAAAAATTGCTAAACATCAACTCGAAACACCACAAAAATTATTTTCCATTATAGTCAAAGACTCATTTTTCAAGGAAAATAGATCGCATGTAACAACGAACATCAAGTCATAGTAATGACCAACTAGTCAAATCATAGACCATTGATTCACATATTTAATTAAGAGTTAGACGTTTGAGAGTACATGTGTCTTTCCTACCTCAAATTAAGGTTTCAAGTTTAGATTCCTAGCCAAACTAACTTAATTTTGTTGTTTGAGACCAAAATTTATTTGTATCCTTACTAGGATTGATGATCTTCCTTTATAAATAAGGCATCATGACTTTTAACTATTTAAATAGAGTGTCAAGTGTCAAAGTTACTTCTTTGAAGTGTGACCATGTCACTACTCCCTTTTACTTATGTAGCGTGGCTTTTCATTGCCCTTCCAAGTCTCATGATTCTTGTTTGAATATTTTATTTGCTACACTACTATTAAATATAGGCGCATCACACTATGTAATTCCCAATCAAAGCTTATTCAATCTCACAGTAGTCGTTGCAAATATCACTTGAAGCACGTGCGGGTTCTCTCCCAAGGAGTTCGCTTCGATTTCCTTGTGTCGTTCATTGTCATTCCCTTAACCGTCTCGTGGAACTCAAGTTCCTTATCCGCTCGCGGATACCATCAGAGACAATTAGACTAATAGGGAACACAATTATCTATATATCTAACAATATATTTATATATACAAGGCAACAAATAATCAACATAATAAATTTTTTGTCAGATTTCTTTTATCTCATCCCATCCTAGGATTTATCATTTTTGTATGTTAAGTTGACGTTGAACCAATGTCCCATACCATTGATTCGTCTAACTTAAAATAGACCTTTAAATCTTAAAGGCTTTAAAAACTTAGGTTCCACTAACCTAACGTTTCCCTAGGTTCTAATATATAGGCTCTGATACCAACTGTAACGACCATATCCCGACCTAGGGTCGGGTCGCTCGGCCTAGGCCCAATAATCGAATTGGGCCCAAGCAAGCGGTCTGACACGCTTAAAACAACCTACGGAATATCAAACTAGCACATATGGATAAATACATATGGAATTAAATAAAGGAAAATCCATATGACGTATTATCAAACTATCGTTGTGTTTTCAAATCCTTACAACAACTTAAGTTATTTAAATACTATCAAGTCGTTTAAACTAAATAAGAGTAAGGTTCATTTTACCCGAAGACTTATTTATATATAACCCAAGTTCGATAATTTTAAAATCAAATAAATAGATACTATCATTAGAAGGCTCACATCAAAAGAGGAGGCTTCAAGCTATCGCCTCGCCCTTGTCTCGATATAACGCTAATGTGTATGGTCCTGAGATGTAAGTGGGGTGAGCTAAAAGAACCAACGAAGCTTAGTAATGCGGAAAACCCGCTCAACCATCAAATATGCAAGTAATACTTAATAAGCATGCAAGGCTAGCATGAATTGAAATTGAATAAAGCATTTAAAACAAGGCTTCGCATGTATTTATAAAACATTAATAAACCACGTCAACAAGGTTGATAAAGCATATTAAAGTCAAAACTCATCATTATGCATGGGGTTCACAAAAGATAGATACCATAAAAAATTAGTAATAATATAAAGTCGTGGTTTCATTCAATGCATACTAGTTATTGGCGAGATTTCGGTGACCGATTCACCTACCCTAAAAGTGATGACAACCACTAGACGACACACAGGCCTTATGTGCCATCTCGTTAGTCCCATCAAATCAATAGTAAGTTCATCCCAGCCATCACCAATGCATGGCCCTCTTCGCAAAAGTACAAGAGAAGGCAACTCCAACTCATGTCCTTAAGTGATACACTTATGAATTCAATTAGACAAGTAAAGCCCTCGGTGGCAAACTCCACAAACATCCTGGGGAAATAAATAGTAAAGCCCTCGGTGGCACCACAAATATCCTGGGGCATTAGATAATACTTGCTAATAATGCCCTCGGTAGGAACTCCACAAACATCCTTGGGCAATGAATATCATAAGAGGGGAAAATAAATGCACTCACATTCCATAGATACGTAGATCTAAGCTAATAGTATGATGCAACCCATTCCCCAAGTCTCTAATTAAAAACATGTCCTAAAATAACTAATATCAAGCCATATTTGATAATTGAGCAAGTTCCCCACTTACCTTAATTCGTCTCGAATCCTGATCCTCGCATGCTTGGGGTCCAATGAGAACCGTTGCGCATCACTAGACAATACATACAACATAATATCAATGCATAAATCAATACCGAGTTATTTATTCTTTATTTCATATGTATTTAGGGACTCACTAGTGTAAGTCCCACGGTCAGTTGTGTCGCTAAGACCTTCGTCGAAGTCTAGTGTAACATGTCTGAGGGGGGACCCGCTTTCAATTCCTTGAGGAGCGCGAACGCGCTCCCAGTGAAGCTAGAATTCTTGTGCAGGGGTCAGAGTGGCCTATGGTTCAGTCAAGGGACCAGTTTGGCCCCTGGTCAACCGGTTTAAGGGTCTGTTCACCTCTGGTCAACTCGGTTCCAGGGTCAACAAACCCTTGAACTGGTCAAATGACCATGGGAGGGGGAGCTCAAGCTCCCCCTAGTGGCCAAGGGAGGGGGAAGCACGAGCTCCCCCTCTGTCTCGTCACCCAACTACCCCAGCGCCTCCGACGCTGGGGTCCCTCACTCCGACCGGCCGGCCGACCGGCGGAAGGACCGACCGGCGAGAGGAGGGGGGCTAGAGCCACCCATCCAGGTGGGGAAGCCATGGTATCGTCTTTCCCCCACAAAAGCTTGACGACGGCGGTGCTGCCGCTCCCACGTGTCGGCGGCGGTGGCGGCGCCGCCTCTCCCCTCCTAGGGTACTTTTTGCTTTAAAAATTTGAGGAGATAGAGAGAGATTACCTTACCTGGATCAATGAGGGTGGTTATGGTTTTTATTTTAATCTTGTTTAAATTAGGGTTCATATAATTACAAGTTTGTCCATAGGGCGTGTTTTTTAGATTTTGGGTCGTCACAGTAATTAATTGGATTTGTTCTTCACCCGCCTTTTTTCTTTAATGACTAGAGAGAATTGATGATATGGATGGGTTAATCAGGGTAGTAGATGGGCTGGATTGAGGCATTTTCAAAACTAATTAGGTCGATCCATTTGTGAATTATGGGCATTTATGCAATGGGTATTCCCAGTTTGTATATCTTTTAAGGAAAAGTGATTTTAATATGGTTCCAGCATGAAGGTCTGATAGTAATGGTGTTAACGACTGTGGTGGATTTTATAAATGGCCCTTTATGGATTTCACACTACATATGACTAACGGTATCTTCCGACACGCTTCAATCAGTGTGTTTTTCTTATTTTTACTACCGGTCCTTACTCTTATTTTGTTTGGTTATTCTTTTACTTGTTTTGTGCTAGTGTAACCTGAATGTGTTTCTTTAGACTAACATTTTGTACCTTGTCTCCTAGATGCATTTCGTTTGGGCAGAACTAAACCTTACTTGAATAGATAACATTGCATTTTCCGATGTAGATGACTTAGCTTGCGAATCTAGAGTTTTAATGGATCAAAAGTCATATCAACGCCCCTTCTCAATCTTCATTGATCTTGGGAAAGTATACGATTTGAGCATCTCAATTTTATTTTTAAATCTTACATTGATTTTGTACACTAATTTGGGAATTTGGGACTTTTGATATGATTTTTGTTTCTCAGTTGTGAATGTTTCCTGATCGAAGTGAGCGGTCATCCTTTGATATTTAGTGTGGTAAGTTTGCCATTTTACGCTTTTTTCTACAACTATTTTTGTTTGTTAGTTTCTTTGCTTGTGAGGTCTTTGTTAGTTTTGATTTGGTTTTCAAAGTTCAAAGCCCATCTTTATTTGGCCATCTCTTTAACAGTCAATTGAACGTGCCAACTAGTACCTAACTTTTTAGCATGAAAGTCATTTGGAATATTGATTGTAAGGGTTCTGCTCTTCTCCTTCTATTTCACAAGTTGAGAAATTTCAAATGTTGTTTGAAAAAATGGAGCCATAAAATCTTTGGAATGGTTACAAAGAGAAGGTCCTTGTCCAGATGGTTCTAATGAATATTTTTGCTAATATGTTGGGGAAATTGTGGGAGGGATGGGGTGTAAGCTATTGAATATCGATCTCTACAAGAAATGATTCATGTTAAAACAATTGAATGCCAATTTTATTGTCTTAATTCCAAAGGAAAAAAAAGAGCCAACAAAATTGATGAATTTCAACCAATTTATCTTTGCAACATCGTTTGCAAGTTTATCCAGAAGATTATTGCTAATCTTATTCCCACTGTTGTGAAAGAAATTATTTCAGAAGAAGAAGTGGCCTTCATTAAGGGTCCACGCATTCAAGACACAACATTATTGTAGCTCACAAAATAGTGAGAGGGTGGAGTAAATGAAGGGATGGAGCAAACAAAGTCATTATTAAGGCTGAGTTGCAAAGGGCCTACGACAACGTGAATTGAAGTTTTTGAAGAGAGTTCTGGGAAAGGCTGGTTCCTCACCTGATGATTAAGTTGATTTCAGTGCTTTGAATATTTTCCTTTGCTGCTTTAGTAACTGACTCTCTTACATCTTTCCGTCTAAAAAATAATGGTTGATTAAGGTGTCACTGAAGTCCCCAATAGAACGTAGATGTAAAAGTTGGGGGTTTCTCCATTTTTGAGGTCAGTTTTCTCCAATCCAAATATTCCTAAAGGGTGATTAAAATGATTTGTAGAGGTCAGCATGATTTATATCTTTTGGGATTGTCAGTTGATCTTGTTGGGGTTGCTCAACCCCTTTGATCAATGAAATGGATGAATAAAAAATCCCACCAAACCACGATCAATGCATGAAAATAAACACACCACAAAACACGCAAGATTTAACGTGGAAAACCCTCCAAATCAGAGGTAAAAATTACAGGCCAAACTCTGAACGATCCACTATGTGAATAAAGAGTACAAAATATCTCAATCGCTTGAGATTCACTAACAATTGAGTAATACAAAAATACATCTTCCAAGAACTTAGATGATCACACTAAGAATGAAGAAAAACTACCCTTGCACCTCTTTTCTTGAACACTAAGAAATAACCAAAGCCTCTCCGTTGGTCTTCAGATTCAAGATTTTGATACGTCTTCAATGTAGAGAGAAGAAAACTAGAGAGATTGCACACTTCAACTTGAGTGCGCACACCGATCGGTCACCAAGTCGAACTCTCGAAATCGGCTTTTCAATGCTTGCATTTTTCTCCTTAAAAATACATATATTCGATCTCCCCAATTTTTCTCTCTTTTTTCAATTCGGTATCCTAGTAGAACCGAAATCCCTAAAATTCCAACTCCTATTTCGTTTTCAATTCTAATCCAATTAGAATTATAAACCCTTAATGGGCTGGACCTATTGGTGTTTGGGCCTACACCAAACCAACAATCTCCCCCTCCAGCCCATGGGAAGATGTCCAACATATATCTGTTGCTCAACTGCAACTCAGTCCCACCAATTTGGTGCAAGACTTATGCCTGTCGCGAGTCACCACCTTGGTGAACATATCAACTTGATTCTTGTCAGCGAGAATCTGAACTTTTTGTAAGCTCTCCGGCTCCCCCTCTTCAGTAATCATAACATATGTGGAACTGGGGTACTTTGAGAAAAGACTTTCCCTCTTTCCGAACTTCTAAATGGAGGTTCTGTTGTAACCACAGGTGGAGGACTCTGCTTCCCCCAATCAGAATCATCATATGATTCTTGCACATCATCAACAGTAGGCGTGTGCATGTCATCAACATTATCATGTGCATGCTCATCTTCGACCCCATGTTCTTCAGCTAAATCTCCTTCATGTGTGGCATCACTAATCGAAGGAGAAACTAGTCCAGGAAGAGAATCAACATCATCATCATCAACTGTGATTTTCTCTGATGTCTTGAAATCGTTATGGTCTTATTTTCATGAAAGACCACGCCTCTGGATCTGACAACCTTTGTCTTTTCTGGATCCCATAACCTATATCCAAACTCTGCATCTCCAAATCCTAATAGGATGCAAGGAACAATCCTATCATCAAGCTTCCGTCTCTGTTCCTTAGGCACATGCATAAATGCCTTGCATCCAAACACCTTCAAATGAGAGTAACATTTTTCCCAGACCACACTCTCTCTGGAGTATCAAACTCTAACGGTGCCGAAGGAGAACGATTCATCAGGTAGCAAGCAGTACTGAGAGCTTCACCCCAAAATGACCTATGCAATTGAGCCATTTTCAACATGCATCTGACTTTATCTAAGATGGTTATGTTTGTTCTCTCAGCAACACCATTATGCTGAGGGGTACCCGGAACTATCTTCTCATGTCTGATTCCATGTTCTGAGCAATAATTCTCAAACTCCTTTGAAGTATACTCCCCCCATTATCACTACGAAGGCACTTCAAAGATACTATTTTTTCTCTTTCCACCATGGTATGGAATCGCTTGAAGTACTCAAAACCCGACATTTAGTTCTCAAAACAAACACCCAAACCTTCCGTGAAGCATCATCAATAAAAGTAACAAAATATCTGCTACCTCCTATAGTTTCCACATCAATGGGACCACAAACATCGGAGTAAACTAACTCAAGTAGATTTCTTTTTCTCTTAGAGGAATAAGAAAAAGAAACTCTATGTTGCTTACCAAATAAGCAATCATCACAAGGGGTTAGAATTTTACCTTTGGCAAAAGGGATGAGAGTCTTCTTTACCAACATCTGCAACCCTTTCTCATTCATGTGACCCAGCCTCCTATGCCACAAATCTGGTGAAGAATCATCTTCAACTGCATTCAGTCACATTTGACGGTCTTCAATTGAGTCTTGTAAAGTGTGTAGCTCAATTTTCCTCTAGCAACGACAATTGAGCATTTGGTGAGTTTCCAGTCATTGCCCCCAAAGACATTATAATAACCATCTAGGTCCAAAGCATGAGTAGAAATCAAACTCATACGCAAATCTGGAACATGTCGCACATCTTTCATAATTATCGTGCAACCAACATTTGTCTGCACACAGACATCTCAAATGCCAACTATATCTGTAAAATTGTTGTTCCTCATCTTTGCCTTTCCAAAATTTCTTGTTCGATAAACAGAGAAAACATCCTTCCTCGGTATAGCATGGAATGATGCTCCTGAATCAACAACCCATTTACTATCTGCATTAGTGACATGACCTTGATCTTCAACAAAAGAAAGCACAACCAGTTCTTCACTTGCATCTGATATAGTAGCTGTAGTGTTCCGATCACCCGCCTAATTCTGATTTTTGTTGTCATTCTGTTATCTTTTCCAAACTTTACAATTTCTTTTAATATGTCATTCCTTGCCACAATGAAAACAAGCAAATTTTCCATTTGCTTGAGATTTATCTCTAAATTTGCTCCGCCCTCTCGGACCTCTATATATATACTTCTGCCTCTGTGTTCTTCTGTAGCAACAAGAGCCTGTGAAGTATCAATATCGTTATCCTTTCTTCTTATCTCCTCATCATAGAGACTATCGTACCATAGATAAGGATAAAACACCTCCCGGGGCGGAATTACTGAGAGACACCACCAATGTTTCCCAGCTTTCTGGCAAAGAACTCAAAATTAATAGTGCATGTAACTCATCCTAAAACACTATCTTCATGGCACTTAACTGATTAATCAGGTCTTCGACATCATTCAAGTGCTCTATCATTGACTGTCCATCTTTGTACTTCATGTTTACAAGCCTTCTAACCAGAGAAGCCTTGTTTTGTGCACCTTTTCTCTCACACATACTTTGCAATTTTCTCCACAAAACTTGCGCATCAACTTCTTTACTGATGTGGTGATAGATACTGTGGTCGACCCATTTTCTAATAGTCCCAACAGCTTTCCTGTGCATTTTTTTCCAATCAGCATCGGATGTTCCTTCTAGTTTGGTTTGTCCAAGTTCAATTGGATCAAACAAATCTTTGCAATAAAGATGATCTTCCATCATAAGTTGCCAAATTGAATAATTCGAAGAAGTCAACTTGACCATACATGATTTTTCTTCACCCATCTCGATTCCCACAATTAATCCCCGATAAAGATCTAACCGCGACGCTCTGATACCACTTGTTGGGGTTGCTCAACCCCTTTGATCAATGAAACACATGAATAAAAAAATCCCACCAAACCACGATTAATGCACGAAAATAAACACACCACAAAACACGCAAGATTTAACGTGAAAACCCTCCAAATCAGAGGTAAAAACCACGGCCAAACTTCGAACAATCCACTATGTGAATAAAGAGTACAAGATATCTCAATCGCTTGAGATTCACTAACAATTGAGTAATACAAAAATACATCTTCCAAGAACTTAGATGATCACACTAAGAATGAAGAAAAATTACCCCAATTGTATCAAACCCTTGCACCACTTTTCTTGAACACTAAGAAATAACCAAAGCCTCTCCGCGGGTCTTCAGATTCAAGATCTTGATATGTCTTCAATGTAGAGAGAAGAAAACTAGAGAGATTGCACACTTCAACTTGAGTGCGCACACCAATCGGTCACCAAGTCGAACCTCGAAATCGGCTTTTCAATGCTTGCATTTTTCTCCCTAAAAATACATATATTCGGTCTCCCCAATTTTTCTCTCTTTTTTCAATTCGGTATCCTAGTAGAACCGAAATCCCGGTATCCTAGTAGAACCGAAATCCCTAAAATTCCAACTCCTATTTTGTTTCCAATTCTAATCCAATTAGAATTATAAACCCTTAATGGGCTGGACCTATTGGTGTTTGGGCCCACACCAAACCAACAGATCTCCACCAAATAATCTCATTTCGATTGAGTGTGAAACTGCTAGTGATTGACTCATTGAAGGCTGTATTAAGTAGATGAAGCTCGACTTCTATTTTATGTTAGCCAACTGGTATTAACAAAGTGTATACTTTTGAGTGGCTATATCGACTGGTTTGGGATTTTTGGCCATCTAATGCATACTATTTAGGTTGTTGAATCAATGTTTGTTGACTTCCTGTTCGTTGTAAACTTCTGTGTTATAAAAATGCACTTTATCTCTTAGGATATAATTTGCAAGGTCAGAAATGGCGTTGGAGTGTGTGAGTTAGGGTTCAATACTGCAGGTATCTTAAATTAATTTGGTGTATAGCTTCAGACGAGGAGAGCTTGTGAGTGAACTTCTTTGTATTGCCAGTTCATGATCAACGTGATGCTAGTTGGACTGTAGGACATGGAGAAAGTTTCTTATATATCAAGAGTTGGCAATTAAATGCATTAAATCCCTATGATAGGTAATAAGAAACAGTGCATGTTTTGGATTGATCCATTTCTTGGCAATTGTATTCTTTGGGACTGTTTCTTCGGGATCGTGAGAAGTACTACAGGGATTAATAAAGAAGGGACCCATTCGGCAATTCTTTGATGTTGTTCTAACTGAAGTACCGTGTAAGAGTGTCATTTCAAACTTGGAAAGTACACATCCACAGGTGCATTTAGTTTGGAAATGGCGTGTATATGATAAAGAAGGAAAATGCAGAATATTAATTGGGTCAACTTGACATCCCTAAGCATGCCGTCACTCTTTTCAGATTGGTCACAGTAAACTTTTCAACTGCCTTTAATTCTTTGCATGGGCTATCCAAGCTGATTTCTTGTGCATCTTCTATTGGACTGGGAGAGAAACCATTCAACACATTTTCTTTGAATGTTTTTTCACGAAATTGATCTGGCGAGGTATTATTCGGAATGGCAATTTGCATTTTCTCGAAGGTAAGAATTGGCGCAAGGATTACAAATGGATCAGCAACAGATTTAAGGGCTGCTGAGATATTGATTTTTTGGTAAAGAAAGCTATGCAGGCTTTCATAGCAAAGCAAAGGTCACGCCACTCAAATTTGGAGACATCATCGACACTTTCAAGTGGTTTTTCTTGATTGGTTAACAAAGTGGTATTTTGGCTCCTTGTGGCTGAATTAGCTTGCGGAGGAGACGTCATTGCTTTGATGCCTTTTTCAGGACCATGGTGTTCCCGACTCGTCATTCTACTCTTACTTGATTCTTTCTTTATCCTATCCAAAAAAAAAACTGTCTTGAGCCTATTAATGCAATATGATAATCAACTAATTGGGTGGCCCAATAGTTAAGTGTGGATTTGGAAGTAAGAGTTCATGAGTTCAATCTTGGTGGGTGCAAAAAGTTGTTTCTTTCTTATATGATACATAATTGTTCAATGACTGGTCCTCACATCTGAGTGCCATTCATTTTGTATCCTTATGTCGATTATAGGAGAGTCGGAAGTGGTCCTCCTATACTTGGGAGTCAACCAAGAGTGCCCTCCTTAAGGCACCAAGTGGTCACATCCTGATATGTATATATCCTTTGTTTATCTGGTGAATTACCTTAAGCCAGTCTGTCGGCAGTGGCGGAACTAGAAAATCTTGTAAGGGGGCGAACTTTAACTTTAACTTTTTTTTCCAAACAAAAAAAATATATTAGTATGAAAAATTAAGCATAACAAATTTTTTTTTGACAATACTACACTCAATACACTTCAAATGCATTATTTTGTTTTTGACAATGCTACACTTGTTATATAGGGAGTGTGTGTCGACCATAGGAGGCGGAAAGAATAAATATGTAGGGATACTATACGAATATGTAGGGGTACTATAGGAGGTCATGGGGGTTAGGGGCGACTGCCCCCTGCACCCTACATCCGCCATTGTCTGTCGGAGTGCATGAGTTTCTTCTACTACAGTCAATTCTTGCCTTTCAAGTGACTTTCCTTCTTCTACTCCATTTTCAATTCCCGCCACTCATCCATTTCCTCGTTCATCACCAATTATCATAATATCATATAACCTTGCCCTTTTCACCTTCTTGGGATTTTAAATTTAATAAAGGCCTCACTAGAAGCATGAACGAAGCTATTGATACATTTTTGTCCTGGCTAACCAATGTGCACATATCACCTACTAGGGAAGACAAAATTTCATGGAAAGAGGACACAGCATGCCTATTTTATTGCAAGTCTTTTACCAGTTTTCTGACTGACAACCCTTCACGGCCTATGATTCCCTATGCTTATTTTATTTGGAAGGCACATGTACCATCTACAGTTAAAGTTTTTTGTTGGTCGGCATCACTTGGAAAGCTTAACACCTTTGACATGTTGCAGAGAAGGAAATTCTTCCTTCTATATTTCACCTCATTGTTGTAGCTTGTGCATTGGAGATGCTGAAAGTGTGGATCATATACTTGAATATGCACATTCACCAGGAATGTAGGGCAAGAATGGCACTCATTCACAGATGGAAGGATCACCTACGCGCATTGTTAGAGATCACAGTTCAGTTCACATCAATGTTGCTGTTGGTGACAAAGCAACAATGTCTAGATAACGACAGAGAGAGAGAGACAAGAGCGATTCGATTATGGTTAATTCAGTTGTAACAATTGTTTGTTAATTCAGTTAGTTTGTTGTAAATTAGTTAGGACAGTTAGGAGTTTGTTATAAAGTTGTTGTAAGAATGTCTATATATATGACACTCATTGTAACCATTTAATTCATTCAATACAAGTTTCGTTTTACATTTTCAAGTTCTCAGTTGTTCAGTTTTTCAATTCTTCAAATCTGTTCTGTTTGAACATAGTGTTCTCTTGTTAGAGAACACTTCACATGGTATCAGAGCTTCATCCAACAATGGCAGAGGCAAGTTCATATGAAGCAGATTCTGGTGGTCTCAGCACATTTGCTGATGTTACTGCCATTGCAAAGTCTCTCAACTTCAACCTACCTAAAAGCTTGATGAAGGTAACTACATCTATTGGAAAGTGCAAGTAAAAGCGCAATTCGAGCTCTAGGATTAGAGTTTTTCATTGAAAACAAAAGATCATCAGTTACATCGACTCATTTGTAAACCCGATGAAGTTCTAAGTAGGTGTGAAAATTTGCTTATGGTTTGGCTGTTTTCAAACATAAGCAAAGATGTCATTGGACATGTCACTGAATGTGAGTCCTCTTTTGAGATTTGGAAAACATTGGAAAATTTGTTTGCTCAGTCATCAATGGCACGAGTTCTTCAACTCAAAAAGAAGCTGAACAACATCAAGAAAGGTTCATCTTCAATTTCAGAGTTTGTTCTCAAAGTTAAAACAATAGCTGCTGAATCGAGGTCAGTAAATCAAGTGGTTACTGAATCTGATATGATTCAATCAATATTAAGTGGTCTTGGTCATGAATTTGATCCTGTTGTTGTGTTAGTTGCTTCTCAAAAAACAAATATGTCATTACAAGATGCACAATACATGTTGATGATGCATGAGCAGAGAATAGAAGACTTAAATCAAGTTTCACAAACTGATATGAACAACATTTCAAAGAAATTTTGTTGACAAAGAGTGACAAGAAGTCACAAGGTATGAAAGGTAGTTCTATACATTTTCAAAATATATCTAACAATGGTTTTCGAGGTGGTTTTAAGAATCGTGGAGGAAGGACTGGAAATAGAGGAAAAGTTTTCTGTCAGTTGTGCTATAAACATGGACATATGGCTCTTCAATGTTATCACATATTTGATCAATCATTTTTTGGTCCTCAAGGCCAGAATCCTGCTCAAACTAGACGTCCTATTGCACACTCTCACTATCAAATGCCTCAGAATGCTCAACAACCAGCACCTCAAGCAATGATCAATCATTTTCAAGGCATGATGGTGACTCCTGAGAATGTAGTTGATCCAAACTGGTACATGGACAGTGGAGCTTCTAGTCACATGACCTCTGATGGATCAGCTCTACACAATAAACCTGAATACAAAGGTAATCAGTTAGTCATTGTTGGTAATGGTGAGTTGTTAAATATCTCTCATACTGGTAATGCTGTGATTCAATCTAATTCAGTTCCTTCTCTTCAACTAAATGATGTTCTTCTTGTTCCAAAAATAGCCAAGAATCTTATAAGTGTTTCAAAACTTACTCGTGATAATAATGTCATTACTGAGTTTACTCCTTCTTCTTTCTCTGTCAAGGACAAGGATTTGAAGACAACATTGCTTCAAGGAGTGCTCCATAATGGCTTGTATTGTCTTCCAAAGGCTGGTCCCTTTTCATCTGGTTCTGTTTCTTCTGTTTCACCTGTTTGTTCATCTAATTCTTGTACTACTTCACTTGTGAGTTATGTTACTACTGATGTATGGCATGCTAGACTAGGACATCCATCTAGTTCGGTGTTACACAAAGTTTTATCTTCATTAAACAATACTACAAATAAATCTTGCATATCTTTTTGTAACTCTTGTAAGGTAGCAAAGATGCACAAACTTCCTTTTCAGTCTTGCAATATAACTGCTACTAAACCATTGGAGTTGGTTTATTCTGATCTTTGGGGTCCATCTCCATTGTTATCTTCTCAAGGTTCAAGGTATTACATAGTTTTTGTTGATGCCTTTAGTCGTTTTACATGGTTCTATCCTCTCAAATTAAAATCAGATGCATATGCTGCCTTTCTACATTTTATTAAACAGGCTGAATTACAACTTAACTCCAAGTTAAAAATTTTTCAATCTGATATGGGCCTTGAATATAAACCAATTGAGAAATTTTGCAATGCATCTAGTATTGTTCATCGTTACTCTTGTCCATATACACATCAACAAAATGGTGTCCTGAAAGAAAACATCGATCTATTGTTGAGATGGGACTTACTCTTCTTGCTCATTCAAAACTCGCCTTTTTCATTTTGGGAAGAGGCATTCATAATCTATTTGTCTTTCTTATTAATAGTTTACCATCTCTGTTGTTCTTGGTTTTAAGTCTCCATATGAGGTATGTTTTTGTAAACTACCCGATTATTCCTACTTCAAAACTTTTGGTTGTGCTTGCTATCCAAACCTTACTGCCTATTCTCATCATAAGTTCAATTTTCGATCTTCTAAGTGTGTTTTTATTGGTTACAGTCCTAGGCATCATGGTTACAAGTGTTTACATTCAAATGGCAAGATTTATATCTCTCGTGATGTTGTGTTTAATGAAGATGACTTCCCTTACTCTAGCATTTTTTCTTCTAATCATACTTCTTCTTCTTCTTCTAGTCTTCCTTTGTCTGTTCTGCAACATTGTCCTGTTTATTCTTCTTCAAAACATTATGTTTCTGTTTCTCCTTCATTGGACTCTTCTACTTCTCCTCC
Source organism: Stephania cephalantha (assembly GCA_039657325.1). NCBI lineage: Eukaryota > Viridiplantae > Streptophyta > Magnoliopsida > Ranunculales > Menispermaceae > Stephania > Stephania cephalantha. The sequence goes on from CM077577.1 coordinate 14,023,935, forward strand.
TTTTAGTTTTACCACCATCTTATTCTCCTATTGTTCCCTTAGTTCCTACTGATCCTCCATTATCTTCTGTACCTACTGAATTACCTACTGATCCACAGCTTTCTATTACCAGAACTAATGTTAACACTCATCCTATGCTAACTAGAAGTAAGGCTGGTGTTTATAAACCAAAAGCATTGGTTGTTACTTCTCCATATGCTTTGGTACACTCTCTTAATGAACCTACATCTCATTAAGGTTGCTCTTCTTGATCCAAATTGGTACTCAGCTATGACTGATGAAATAAATGCATTGGACAACAACAATACTTGGACATTGGTTCCTCCTACTTCTGACATGAGTATTGTTGGTTGTAAGTGGGTGTTTCGAGTTAAAACTACTCCTACTGGGGCTATTCAGAGGTATAAGGCAAGACTAGTGGCTAAGGGTTTTCATCAGATACCTGGTTTGGATTTTGGAGATACCTTTTCTCCTGTAATTAAACCTTCCTCTCTTCGTATCATGTTTACTCTTGCTGTTACTTATCAGTGGCCTATCAAGCAGATTGATGTGAATAATGCTTTTCTCAATGGTGAACTTGTTGAAGATGTATTCATGAGTCAACCTGAAGGCTTTATTAGCAGAAAATATCCACAATATGTTTGTAAGCTGAACAAAGCTTTGTATGGTCTTAAGCAGGCTCCTCGAGCATGGTTTTCTAAGCTAAAAACAGCTTTGCTCACTTGGGGATTCACTAATAGTTCAGCTGATGTTAGTTTCTTCTTTCAAAGGACTGACTCTTCTATTCTCATGCTCCTAGTATATGTTGATGATATTCTAATCACAGGCTCCAATCCATTATTAATTCAAAGAATCGATTACATGGTTGAATTCCAAGTTTTCTCTCAAATCCTTGGGCGATGTGGATTACTTTCTTGGCTTTGAAGTTTATAGAGATTCTACTTTGAATTCGTATTTATCTCAACATAAATACATTCTTGATCTTCTCAAGAGGACTAACTTTGTTGGATTCTAAACCAATGTCTTCTCCTTATTCATTGGAGCCAAACTTAGTGCTACTTGGTGGTGTTCCTTTCTCTGATCCTACACCGTATATAGAGTACATTGGGTGCTCTGCAAGATATCTTACTTACACTCGTCCCGATCTAAGTTTCATTGTTAATAAACTTAGTCAATTTCAAAGAACAACCTACTGATCTTCATTGGGCAAATCAAAACGTGTTCTTCGTTTTTAAAGTATTCTCTTGGAACTGGCATTGTTTTTCGTCCTGCAACTTCTTTGTCTCTTGAAGTTTTTACTGATTCTGATTGGGCTGGTGATGTTGATGATCGACGTTCTACTAGTGGAGTGTGTGTTCTTCTTGGTGGCAATCTTATTACTTGGTATTCTAAGAAGCAATCAGTTGTAGCACGCTCCAGTACTGAAGCTGAGTATCGTGCACTAGCTTTGGGTGTTACTGATATTTTGTGGACTTCCTCCCTACTTCGTGAACTTGGCTTTAATTGTTCTTCCAAGCCTATACTTTGGTGTGACAATACTAGTGCCGAGCTTTGACGTTAAATCTGTTTTTCATGCTAGGACTAAACATATTGAGGTTGATGTTCATTTCTTGCGTGAAAAACTTGCAGCTGGTTTATTTGAGCTTCGTTATGTACCAACTGATCATCAATCAGCTGATTTGTTCACCAAGGTTTTGTCTACTCCTCGGTTTCACTTTCTTTCTTCCAAACTGAATCTAGTTTGTTCACCTAGATTCAGTTTGAGGGGGCATGTTAGAGATCACAGTTCAGTTCACATCAATGTTGTTGTTGGTGACAAAGCAACAATGTCTAGACAAACTTTGAGACAGAGAGACAGGCGATTCGATTATGGTTAATTCAGTTGTAACAACTGTTTGTTAATTCAGTTAGTTTGTTGTAAATTAGTTAGGACAGTTAGGAGTTTGTTATAAAGTTGTTGTAAGAATGTCTATATATATGACACTCATTGTAACCATTTGATTCATTCAATACAAGTTTCGTTTTACATTTTCAAGTTCTCAGTTGTTCAGTTTTTCAATTCTTCAAATCTGTTCTGTTTGAACAGAGTGTTCTCTTGTTAGAGAACACTTCACACGCATGAACAAGAACTCCTCGATTGTCCTTCACTAAACCACACATATAGGAGTAAGGAAATCTTCAAAATGACTTTTGTTGGCTACTTGTTCGGCGATTTGGTAAGACAGAAATAAGAGAATTTTCGAAGACACAACGCAACATTGGTTTTAAACATGGGAGCAAGCAAAATATCTCGCTTCATTTTGGATATCTTGCTTCATCTTCCAACCTTGTTAGAAATTGGAGTAGTATTTTGTGAGTGACCAATTTCCATATGGGCAGTTGTTGGACAGTGTTGATAATAAAATGTCCCTAATCAGTATCATCGAGTATTTGTTATTGTGTGTCACACGCCATGTGTCACGAGCCATTAAACTATGTTATGCTACTAACAATCTATTAAGATATTCCTTGTGTAGCTCCATATATGCAATCATCTTATTTAAGGCAATGTGCAAGATATATGCAATCATCAGATATGCAAGATACTTCACGGGAAGGCAAGATCATAAAAATAAGGAAGGATATCTACATACAAGGAAACTCGAGAAGATATCAATCAAAAGAGGTTCCTAAATCTCCTTTGCACCGATTCATTGAATGAGAAGTCAAAGTTATGCACAAGTCTTCTCTATAAATATCTCAATACTCATTAGTCTTGGGCATCGATTTGAACTACTTTGTTTTTGTGTGTTATTAATGTAAAATCAAAAGTGAGGATAAGAGCACTATCTCACGAGTTGTATTCACACACACACTAGGCTAAGGGGACTTAGCCTACACTCCGAGGGGATCTCGGATCATCTTGAAATCCACGGGGATCTTAGAGATACTTGTGTAAGAGGCTAGAGATAGGGGGAGTGATTAATGCATTAGGACTTGGTGAGGGATCACCAACTTGAGAGAAAACAAGTGAGGAGTCATGTTGTATAAGTTATAATCACTTTTTATTTCTTAGTGGATCTTACACCTGGGCGTGGCCCCGCAGACGTAGGACGGGAGATCCGAACTGTATAAACAATTTGTGCGCGTTACTTACTTTACTACAATTTACTTTTCCTTGCTGTTTTTATTTGCAAGACAGAAAGCTCGTATTTGTGCCCACAACACTCATGGATACATGGCCCCTGTCTGTGACCATAGAAACATTCTCTGTAAACAGAGACATTACATTTTCAATTGGTATAAGAGACTAACGCATATTTCCTTTGTTGTGTCAAAAAGGCAGATCCTAATTTCAAGTAATGTCTTATCCTCATCAATCCGATCAACCCGAAGGTGCTTCAACAACGAAACCACCACTTCTCACGGGCACTAACTACACGTACAGAAAGTCTCGGATGGAAGGATTCATCATATCCATTGATGTGAAAGCGTGGAAGGCCATCGAGACTCTGTCCTTGAACAAGATGGAAAAACCAAAAAATATGGATGATTGGACAGACGGCGAGGAGAGGTTGATGCTTGCAAATGCAAAGGCTTGAAATGCTATATCCAGTGGTGTGAACCAAAAACATCTAAAGCTTATCTCTTCATGCAAAGTTGCACGAGATGCGTAGAAAATCCTTCAAAATGTATTTGAAGGAAATGATGATGTACGTGACTCCAAGAAACTGTTGTTGTCCTCACAATTTGAAGCACTGCGAATGAGAGATGATGGGACTATTGCCGAATATACTGCGAAACTGAAAGATATTGTGAATCAAGCTGAACAACTCGGCAAAACCTAAAAGAATAGAAAGCTTGTCGAGAAGGTCATTAGATCTCTTCCATTTAAGTTTGATGTCAAAGTCGCGGCAATTCAAGAAACCAAAGGATTGAAGAACATACAATTTGACGAGCATGGGTTCCCTTACCATATTTGAGATGCATCTAAATCAAAGTCGAAAGCATCGAGAAATTGCTTTGAAAGCCAGTGCCAAAGAAGATCAAACCGAAGAAAGTGAACTCGCCTTGCTCACAAAGAAGTACAACAAACTGTTCAAATAGGTCCATGGCAGTAAACCCAGTGGCTTCAAACATAATCTAGCTGGTGAAGGGAAAAATAAAGGAGTACAATGTCGAGAATGCGACGAGTTTGGACACTATCAAGCTGAATTTCCAAACTTCATAAAGAAGAAAAAGAAATCCCTTAGCACAGCCTTGAGTGATTCATAATCAGATGATGAAAGCAACAAAAGTAATCATGTTGCATTTACCTCCATCAGTATCTCAAAAGAACAGCCAGCTAAATGGACTGCCCTCACTGCCCATCCAGCAGTTGTGTCCACAAACTCTGATAACGAGGTAATAATCCTAGATTATGAATCTGATTCAGATTCCGCTAATTCTATTAATTTTACAGATCTAAAGGAAGCTTACAAGGAGATGTATGAAAAGTGGTCAAAAGTTGTGAACAAGAACATCTTGTTGTCCAAAAAAGTCATTCACCTAAAGCAAAAACTAGATGATGTGCTAAAGAAAGAAAAAAGGACTCAAAATCATAAAGGTCCTGACTACATCAACAAAACCTCCACATCAGCTCAAGCACAGAAAGAAAGCTGTCATACCCAAATAGAAAGAAAGAAACCCTCACATGGGTTCAAACCAACATGCCACTATTGTGGAATGAAAGGACACATATGGCCTCGATGTTCTCAGATGCACAACGAACTTGCTAGAAGACAGCATTCCATCACAAGAAAAGACTTCTCTTCAAAGAGAGCTTCCCATCGTCAGAAATGGGTACAAAAGGACAACACACAATGCAACGTAGCTCATGTCTCCCTAAAAGCTACATTTTTGGCAAACTGGTACTTCGACAGTGGATGCTCCAAACACATGAAGGGTAATATCTCATTTCTTTCTGACTATCAACCTTTTTCAGGAGGACATGTAACTTTCGGTGATGGAGTTTGTAGCAAAGTAATCGGAAAAGGTACATTGCATGTTGTCGGGTTACCTTCCCTAACTGATGTGCTTCATGTTGAAGATTTGAAAACCAATCTCCTAAGCATCAGCCAACTTTGTGATCAGAACTTAAGAGTCAAATTCACAAAGGAAGATTGCAAGGTTCTTAACCATCAAGGACTGTGCATTTTGAGAGGCCAGCGCTCATCTGATAACTGCTACCTCTCCGCAATCATCTGTTCATAGTAAAACAGTCATGCTCAGAACATCTGTGCCCACGGCGTACCTGATCAGACTGAAGTTTGGCACCAAAAACTTGGGCATGTGAACTACCAACAGCTCAAGAAATTGTCAGACTCAGGTGCAGCGAGATGACTTCCACCTATCCCCTCTGTCCATAATAGCGTATGCAGTCCATGCCAATATGGAAAGCAGCGGCGAGAAGGTCATAAATCAGGAGATAGACGTTCAACTACAAGAATACTGGAGCTCTTACACATTGACCTAGTTTGACCTACTCAGACGATTAGTCTTGGAGGAAAGAAATACATTCTTGTATGCGTAGATAACTTCTCACGTTTCACATGGGTACTCTTTCTTCGTTCAAAGTCTGATGCATTTGAAGAGTTTCGAGACCTATGCATCAAGCTTCAAAATGAAAAACGTGTAACAAATTCTCAAATCACTCGCATCCACAGCAATCATGGTAAGGAATTTGAAAATTCTAACTTTGATGACTTTTACGGGAGTTTAGGGATCCATCATGAATACTCAGCACCCATCACTCCACAACGAAATGGAGTTGTGGAACGTAAGAATCATCATGTCCAAGAAATGGCTCGAGTCATGTTGAACTCAAAAGGACTGGCACATAATTTATGGGCTGAAGCTGTGCACACAGCCTGCTACATCATCAATCAAACATACTTTCGTCCTCATACAACACGACACCGTATGAGGTTTGGAAAGGTAAAAGCCAAGTTTGAGTTATTTTCATATTTTTGGCAAAAATGTTTTGTTTTGAGAGACAGGGAACAAGTTGGAAAGTTTGACAAGAAGATCGATGATGGCATCTTTCTAGGATACTCCACAACAAGTAGAGCTTTTCGGGTATACAACCTGCGTACAAAACGGATCATGGAATCAATCAACGTTGTTGTAGATGATATTGTAAGCAGCCCTAAAAAAGTCTTCGAAACAGTACATCCTCAGCCACTCAACGATGAATAAACTCTACAACCAACATCTGTACCCACAAGTGATGAACCAGCTGTTGTTTCCATAGAAACTGACGCATGTAGTATGGTGACAACTCAAGTTCAGATTTTACTACTGGTCAATCCATATCTTTTCAGGATATACCTATCACAGAACCCTCATCCTCTATCTAAGAAAATTCAAGGATTCAAAAAGACCATCCTATGTCATCCATAATTGGAGATATCTCTCAAGGGATCACCACACGAGACGTCCCAAAAAAGAGACTATAAGAAACTTGCTGGATACACATATTGTGCATCATCTCTTGAACCTAAAAATGTGAAAGAAGCTCTGATGGATGAGTGTTGGGTGAGTGCTATACAAGAAGAGCTCCTACAGTTCCAACAAAATGAAGTATGGAAACTAGTACCACGATCACCACATGTCAACATAATTGGAACCAAGTGGGTATTCAGAAACAAAATGAATGAAAATGGAGTGATCACTTGAAACAAGGCACGACTAGTTGCACAAGGATATAGTCAAATTGAGGGAATCGATTTTGATGAAACCTTTGCTCCAGTTAATCGCCTAGAGTCCATCCGACTTCTCATGGCCTATGCATGTAACATGAATATCAATCTCCAATAAATGGATGTCAAAAGTGCCTTCCTCAATGGTGTCCTCACTGAAGAAGTGTATGTTGAGCAACCAAAGGGCTTCATTGACCCTCAATATCCGATCGTGTCTATCATCTCAACAAGGCTCTCTACGGATTTAAACAAGCCCCACGAGCCTGGTACGAGAGACTCACTACCTATCTATTATGCAAGGGGTATCGAAAAGAAGGAATTGACAAAACACTATTCATCAAGACCAAGTCTTCCTTTGTCCTCATTGCACAAATCTATGAAGATGACATAGTATTTGGATTGACCTCCTTTTCCCTAGTACAAGAATTCATCACAAACATGCAGATTGAATTTGAGATGAGTATGGTTGGTGAGTTGAAATTTTTTCTTGGCCTACAAGAATTCATCTCCCAGAGTAAGTATGCTTAAAATATTGTAAAAAAGTTTGGTCTCAATAATGCACGACACATACGCACACCTATGGGCACAAATGACAAGCTCACTAAGGATGTTGTAGGTACATCTGCTGATCCCCACCTGTACAGCAACATGATTGGTAGCTTACTCTACCTAACAGCCAGTCGACCAGATCTATGCTTCAGCGTCGGGGTTTGTGCATGCTATCAAGCATCTCCAAGAGAATCCCATCTCATTGCAGTAAAACGTATTATTCGCTATGTATCATCCACATTAACTTATGGTTTATGGTATTATAACGAATCTAATCTATGCTTAGCTGGCTTTAGTGATGCATATTGCGCAGGAAACATTGATGATCGTAAAAGTACATCGGGTGGTTGTTTTTATGTTGGTACTAATCTTGTTTCTTGGTACAGCAAAAAATAGAATTCAATCTCTCTCCCCACTACAGAAGTTGAATACATTGTTGTGGGATAATGCTGCACTCAGCTCATATGGATGCGTCACATGCTTGATGATTACGTTGTTCCGTGGGCACAACTCACCGTCTTCTGTGATAACAAGAGTGCTATTGATATCTCAAAAAACCCGGTACAACACTCTCGCACCAAACACGTTGATCTCAGGTATCACTTTCTGCGTGATTTGGTTGATCGAAAGGTTGTCACACTTAAACACTTAGGCACTGAGAAAAAACTAGCAGATATTTTTACTGAGGCATTGGATGGATCAAGTTTGAACTTCTTCCGAGGAGAATTAGGAATGTGTCGACCTCCTTTTCTCTCTAGTTAGTTTCTGAATTAAAAAAATTAAATTGTTGGGTGGGCCAGTCAATAGAATATTCAGTTTCCATAACACTACAAAAAAACAGCAGATCAGAAACGGAAATTTCCGTTGCTGATTAGCATAAATTCCGTCTCTAATTCAATTCCGCAACGGAACAGAGACGGAATATATTCCGTCTCTAAAATCGTCGTTGCTTGATTTAGTCGAAACGGAAATGTGTTTCCGTTGCTGATTAGAGACGGATTAGAGACGAAATTTAGAAACGGAACAGAGACGGAACAAAAATGCAAATTCTTGTAAATGGTACAGTTGTAATTGCATTCCATCTCTGATTCGTTGCTAATCAGAGACGGATCAGAGACGGAATGCAATAATTCCGTCTCTGATCCGTCTCTGATTAGCAACGGATCAGAGATGGAATTATTGCATTCCGTATCTGATCCGTCTCTGATTAGCAATGGATCAGAGACGGAATTATTGCATTCCGTCTCTGATCCGTCTCTGATTAACATAGGAACGTTGACGGAATGCAATAATTCCGTCTTTGATCCGTTGCTAATTCATGAATTCCGTCTCTGATCTGTTGCTATTTAGTATCAAAGTTTAGTTTTGCCCAGTTGGGCTCGGCTATTTCCTCGGAAATTAGAGACGGAATAGCAACGGAATCTCGAATTCGCTTGCTAATCCGTCTCAATTCCGCTTTGTTTAGTTTTCAAAACTAAGCTCAATCCAATTGGTTCTCCATAACCTCTAAACTCGAAAATACAACCATAGGACCTACTCCATCACTTGCACCCCCTCCAACAACTCCTTGGGGGTGCTAACATCCCCCAAAAAAGTAGAATTTGACATACATACATCGACAATATATATCAACAAATATTCAAATGAGAGAAAAAAAATGTACAATTTGACATTGAAAAAGATTTATATATCCACGAAAGCTTGTCAAGTATAATAAATGTTCCAAATTTCTAAGTATTCACAAAAACCACCAATCCTATTGTTCAACAACCACAAAAAAAAACTTACAATCCTCTAAATATGCACAAAAAGAAGTATCAATCTAAAATTCATGTAAACAACTATAAAAGTTACATGATATGCTTTAAATTCCTCATCTCTCAGTTGAAAACCAGATTATGGCGGTATTGTCACGGGGATATGGGCAATCAATGGCACTAACTCCCACTCGATCGAAGAACCGTCGCCTCGATAGGGCCACGCTCTCGCAAATATTGCAAAATGGATCAAACTCATGATAAACAAAACGAAACCGCAAAAAAACTATCTCCATTTACAATGCAAATCTTTCTTCACCGATGAAAATTCATTGTCGTTAACTTAATTCACATGTAGGCTAATATTCCCAAAATGTATTACTAGTGTAAAAGAACCTTCAAAAAATGTGCGTAGTAATTAAAAATGGTGAAAACCAACTCCTCCTCTGACAAGGGATTTTTAAGATCCACTAACTAACAAGTCTCTTCAAGTGGATATTAGTAAATATAGTAAGCCTTTCAGGAAAGCAGGAAGACAATTCATAGCAAAGAAAAAGAACAAGTGCCTTTAGATTAAGGGAAAAAAAAAGGGTACCTTGTCTTGAATCATAGGAGAATCATCTGCAAACCACGTGTCTTCTCTTTCGGATTGGCAATGAGCAAAACATGAATTTATGAACAACACATTTTTATTGGATTTTGAAACACCCTTAATTGCGTCCAACATTTGGTTCCTGAAGCCTGCTTCATTAGAACAAATGGTAAATCCACCTGATTTTACAAGAGAAGCCTGATCCAATAGAGCAATATAATGCAATCCAGACAAAGCTCGTTGCACTTCGACTACGAAGGATTTCTCGCTTCCGTATAGCTCAGCCACTTCCCTAAAGCTACTCTGCATCAAAACCAAACCCAAAACCAAAACAATTCAACGTCCTTGGCGCAACAGAAATAGAATGCTATGTGCCCATTGTTGCACTAAAATTAAATTTCAAGAACACACAGCCAGGAAAAAAATATATATGCATTTCAGGAAACATATAACCTCATAAGCATAGAATAAATGCTCAATCAGATCGTGAATTGCATACACCGAGGTCGTAGAACAACGTCTTGATTGCATGACACATGCAACACGAACTCTTGCTAAATATCACCGCCGCCTTCTGCGACGCCAACTTCATAACTCGATCCATCTCTAATCGATCCTAGAAGTTGAACCAAATATTGCACTTGATCGATGATAAAATTAATGTAGCTAGGAATGTATGCTGCAAATAAATTAACTTGTGATGTATATTTGAGTAGTGTAAGAAATGGGCTATATATACGTATCAATTGTATTAATGTTTCTATACATATATAGCTAGTTGTATAGAAGAAATTAAAATTGATCTTTCGAGGCTCTATGGGACATAATTCATGATACATATATAAAAGATGTGGAAAAGTACACAAACAATCTGGAATGTCAAATTAAAGCATATATATATGGGTACGAGTTGTTCTTTAAAAAATAAAAGGAATAAAAGGCGTGGCATGCATGGTGAGATAAGGAATAATATCTCAGTCGGTCACATATGTAGAAAAGGTTTTCCATTAATTAATTCTATGCTTCGATTTATCATATATACACCACCAATTGATCCCTTATATTTATCTTTTTTTTTTTGATAAACGAATCCAACATAAGTCGAATCTGGGACCTCCCCCAACTTTATATATCTTGTAGCAAGTGACGCCTCATTCATTTCATAAAAAATACATTAGTTACTTATCTTGATCCTTCTTGTTAACTTCTTGCTTTTCTATATCTGGTCATCGATTGTTCAAATTAGGATTTTCCCTAAAAAGTCAATTAGAAACTATTAATGAGTCTCAATTTGACTTGTTTCAACAACAATATCATTCACCATGGTTTAGCAAAATCATTATTCATTCTAACTCAATTGAAACTCATACAAGTCTCTCATGTCATCAAGGAACAAATATTTGTCTAACTATATCAACAAGCAATGGCATAAATTTTTTCAAATTCTGGTTACGAACACTTGAAACAAATTTAAAAGTAGGATCTCATCATTAGAACCCCTTCATTCATATCAATTTAAAACAAGTTAGCTCCTAGTTTTGTCTACCATATTCATGTATGGTTGTGGCTTCTCGTCATATGTTGATTTCAACTATCTTAAGACCTAGCTCGGTACATGACTGATACCAAACAGAGTAGGATACTTGGTCGTAAAAATATAAGAAACAAGGAGTTCAAAAAATATCATAAATCATAACTTATAAGCGGCATACAAATACCACATAGTATCAAAGCTCTTAGTAGTTGTTCACTCGTACCTCCTTAAGGTTAGAGGTTAATTCAAATCTCTTGACGTTTTATGTGAAATAGCAACATTAACTCAAAGGGTGATCATAGTTTTTAGAACCCTACCTAGTAGTAGTAGAAAATATACAATTATAGGTACTATTCATCTATACCTACTCTTTTGGTAGCTTTATCTATACATACGCATATACACACAATTGAACCAAATATAGTAGGAAATACATGAAAAAATGTGGCATAAAGATATCAAAGAATGTAAATTAAAACTAAAATATAGCACAAAACCTTACCTCTCCATATCAATTAATGCAATCCAGACAAAACACGTTGCACTTCGACTACGATCCGTTTATCGCTTCCGTATACTTCACCCACTTCCCTAACGCTAATCTGCATCAAAACCAAACCCATATCTATAAAAATTCAACGTCCTTGGCGCAGCAGAAATAGCATGATATGTTCTCATTGTTGCACTAAAATTAAATTCCAAGAACACACAGCTAGGAAAAAAAATTACATATGCATTTCAAGAAATATATAACTACATAAGCATAGAAGAAATGATTCAAAAAGACTAGTGCAACAATTGATCTAATAACAAAATTTAGTGCAAGTCAATCCTTAAGGCGAGGTACACGACGAACTCATGCGCGACGACTTAGGGTGCGGCAAACAACAAGCGACGACGCAGGGTGCGGCGAAAGCAATGACGCTTAGGGAAACGGCGAAAAAAAGGCAACGGGTAAGGGCTTCGAGGCTCCAATCTCCCATAGATACGGCGACGGCAGAGCGACGGAAGCCCCAATCGCAATGACGACAAATAGTTTAGGCTTCGGCCACGGTAGAGACACCAAGACAGCCCCAATCGCAATGACGGCCGAAAAGTTTAGGCTAGGGAGAGAGATTACGGGAGAGAGAGATAGCGGAGGGAGAGGGAGAAGTAGGAAGCATAGGTGAGAGAGGAGAACTGGGAAGGTTTGGTGAGCGGTGAGAGATGTGAGAGAAATAGAGAGATCACCACCGAGATCGGCTATGCACGCGAGAGAGCGAGGGGCGGTGATGGTAGCGGTGAGCAACACATCGCTGCACAATGCGAGAGAGCGGTGGTCGGCGACCCACGAGAGCGGTGAGCGACGAGAGAGAGAGGGCAGAGAGGGGTGAGAGAATGATAGCGAGAGCGGTGGTCGACGACCCACGAGAGCGGTGAGCGCGAGAGAGAGAGCGAGAGAGGGGTGAGAGAGCGATAACGAGAAGCGGTGGCTCGCGACTCACGAGAGCGGTGATCGCGACGAGAGAGAGAGAGAGAGAGAGCGAGAGCGAGATCGGTCGGTGAGCGGAGAGAGAGCGAGAGAGCGGGGATCGGAGAGAGAGCGGAGAGGAGCAGAGATCGGTGAGCGGTGAGCGGAGAGCGGCGACCAGCGCGAGAGAGCGGTGATCGGGCGCAGAGAGCGGTGACCGGGGCGAGGGGTGACGACGTGAGAGCCGAGACCGGTTAGAGAGAGAAGGCGAGAGCGTTGAGAGAGAAAGAGAGTTGAGAGAGAGAGAGAGATTTTGGTGAGAGTTGTGGTTGGTCCCCATTTTTGGGGCGTCTAGATCGAAGCACGCACAAATCTCGAGACGTAATGGACGGTTCAAAAAAATGAAAGTTTTGGTGGGAATGTTGGCGCCATTTTTTTGACACGGAATTTAATTTCGTCCCAATTCCGTCTCTATTTCCGTCTCTGATCTCTCTCTATTCCGTATCTAAATTAATCCGTCTCAATTCCGTCTCAAACCATTTTTTTTAGCAACGGAAGTTAATTTCGTTGCTAATTCCGTCTCTAAATAGCCATTTTTTTGTAGTGATAACTGTCCTTGTCCTTAACAACTGTTTCTTCTTTCTTTTGGAGGGAAATTTCCATTACTCCCAAAATCCTCAAATCTCTCTCTCACTTAATTCTGTTTAATAGTATATAGTGGGTGGTGCATGATTAATTAGGCTTGGTGTATGCTTTAATGCTCTATCATGCCTACAAAATAGCATGCTCATCTTCTCAATCATCTCTTCTCGTCATCCTCCCTATCGCACAAGCTTCGTGATCTTCACCTCTCCAAAGCCTGCATAATGGCCTCCACTTGACACTCCAGGGGTATCGAAAGCACACTAATCTCTCCTCCTCCTCTTCGAACCTACTCCCGCCGCCTCAGAGGAGCTTCACCACCGCCTTCTGTCTTCCATCTTCTGCCTCATTCGCCATCCACTGCTGGCCACAGTCCTGCCACTGCAGCTAGAGAACCTTCCGATGTGCTCACAGGCTCTGCCCCTGTTTCCACAAGGCCTCGCACACGAGGTCAATCTGGTTCTAGGTTTACACTTGTTCCCACAACATAACCCCTTTCTAGTTCCGAGCCTATGGCCTACCCACCCACATACATTCGTGCCTCTGTTGCCTTCTCTTCCCGTTTCTTCACCAGGGATGCAGCAGAAATCTATGACGCCCCGGAGGAATCTAAGTTCCACTCTGAACAACAGCTGGATGAGAAGACCTATAAGCACTACAAGGTCTATCAGTTCTTGGAGGCTAGAGGTATTCTGAACCTCTTCACTTTCCCTCGAACCTACAATGAAAACCTTGTTCGCGAGTTCTATGCCAATCTATCCCCATCTGTGGCTGATCCATCCTCTCCTAATTTCTTTCGAGTTTACATTCGTGGCCGAGTGTGTCATTTCTCCCCTTTCACCATTGCCAAGTTGCTTGGATTTCCTACTTACAATGACTCCCCTGACTCATATCCATCAGGTTTTCGTGACAATCTTGACATAAATGATGTCACGTCCCCCTTAACAGGTGATCGAGTCCAAGAAGGCCAATGGGGAGCACGTATCACATCCTCTGATCTTACTGCGCTTTACTTCACTCTGTTCATTCATGGCACTCATAACATGTTTCATGTTCGGCATGATGCAACTGTCCTTCCGGAGGACTATCTCCTCCTTTATACTATCGGTTAGGGCATTGTTGTCAATTATGGGCACATGCTATTCAAGGTTATCTGCCTTGGTGCCCACAACAGGAGATATTAGAAGAAGTTGTCCTTCCCTTGTCTGATTCCTGCCCTTCTCGCTGCTAAAGAGGTCTTCACTGTTTCTCTTGACATAATTGTTGAGGCTCCTGTCCGCACCATTCGTTTCACCATTCTCAAGGCCTCCTCCCCTCATCTCGTTGATCTGCCTGTCTCCACTACTTTGTTGGAACCAGTTGAGTACCCTGCAGAAGCTCTGATCTTCCCACCAGAGCCCTCTCTCACCCCTCCCACCAGTCCTTCACGACCGTGGGCACATCTGATCACTCCTCTCATGTTCCTCTCCTCATGACGGATGACCAGTATGCTAAGCTCTCCTATCTCTATTTGGACTACCTAAAGTAAGCTGACAAGCTTAGTGACATCTTCGAGTCTGCAGGACGGCCAACTCCAACTGGCCTGTAACCCCTTTGTCTTATGTGTTCACAAGGGGAGTACTAGGACTTAAATATGATAGGGGCAAGGCGTGTTAGGATTAAGGGGGAGTAACAGTTAGAAACAGTTATGTCAACTTTTTGATGATCCAGTTTATTTTTTTTTGAACCTCAGTTGACACTATTATCTCAAAATTTAATATATTTGGTTCTTATCATTTATTTTTGATCGCATATCTAATCCATGCATTGAGTTGTGACACACAGATAACAATGGGGGAGATTGTTGATAATAAAGTTCCCTAATCAGTATCATCGAGTATTTGTTATTGTGTGTCACACGCCATGTGTCACAAGCCATTAAACTATGCTATGCTACTAACAATCCATTGAGATATTCCTTGTGTAGCTCCATATATGCAATCATCTTATTTAAGGCAATGTGCAAGATATATGCAATCATCAGATATGCAAGATACTCCATGGGAAGGCAAGATCATACAAACAAGGAAAGATATCTGCATACAAGGAAACTCAAGAAGATATCAATCAAAAGAGTTTCCTAAATCTCCTTTGCACCGATTCATTGAATGAGAAGTCAAAGTTGTGCACAAGTCTTCTTTATAAATATCTCAAAACTCATCGGTCTTGGGCATCGATTTAAACTACTTTGTTTTTGTGTGTTATTACTGTAAAATCAAAAGTGAGGATAAGAGCATTATCTCACGAGTTGTATTCACACACACAGTAAGCTAAAGGGACTTAGCCTACACTCCGAGGGATCTCGGATTATCTTGAACTCCAAGGGGATCTTGGAGATACTTGTGTAAGAGGCTAGAGATAAGGGAGTGATTAGTGCATTAGGACTTGGTAAGGGATCACCAACTTGAGAGAAAACAAGTGAGGAGTCCGGTTGTATAAGTTGTAATCACTCTTTATTTCTTAATGGATCTTACACCTGGGTGTGGCCCTGCAAACGTAGGACGGGAGGTCCGAACTGCGTAAACAATTTGTGCGCGTTACTTACTTTACTGCAATTTACTTTTCCTTGTTGTTTTTATTTGTCAGGACAGAAAGCTCGTATCTGTGCCCGCAACACTCATATATACATAGCCTTTGTCTGTGACCACATAAACATTCTATGTAAACAGAGACATTACATTTTCAGACAGTCTTTTGATGTTCATGAGGACTACTTGCCCTCTTTATGTTGTCCAAAACATTCGTGTAAATCTGTAATTATTACTATATTAATACAAATAGCATATTTTTCACACAAAAAAAAGTCTGCCATCTGTGAATGTCAATTTTTGAATGTCCAGATGACTCTGATATATAGGGGTGTAAATGGCCTTGCAAGTATTGGATGGTTCCTTGTTGACGCGCTACACACCCATGTCTCTTTTTAATTTCTAAATACCTCCCCTTTTGCTAATGGCAATTAGTTTTAATGTCGTCGATAACAGATTCACATATACATGCTGACGTAAACTGTGAACAACTCTAATTTACTGATTGGTTTGTTCGTTTGGATTATATCTCAGCTGTATTCAAGAACACGACTTGCAAGTTCATAGCATGTTGCTATAATAAAACTAAGGGACAGTACTTGTACAACTCCCATCTTCCTTTTCTTGCAGGTGATCGGTAAGTTATATATATCGGTCGATAAGGTTTTAAAGTTTACTAGATAAGGAAACTGAAGTGTGGATTCTATTGATTTCTTACATTGTTGATCCAGATACTAGTGCAGTTAAACGACGGATGACACTTGCAGCTATTGAATGGCTTTGCTCGAGTGAACTAAGTGTCAATATCTTGCCCTTGGATTTGTACTTCTATCACGCAAATGATACTTAACTTCTTTTTGTTTTTGTTCACTTCAGCAGATGTCATATCGGTAGTTTTGATGGCTATCATCTTCAGTATTCTTGCCCAAGTTATAGTTTCTATTTCCTTTCTTTCAAAAAGCATCAAATCAATTTCATGGGATTTTGCGAGTTTCAATATAATGCTTATTCTGAGCTTACGTGGTAAGTTTTTGTTTTGTTTTACTCATCCCTTAAAATTTCTTAAAGAGAAATTTAAGGTTTGCGCCGCTTTGCCTTGATAAGTTATATTTCGATGGCAGATCACTTGTACCTAAACTTCGGACTTGTGAAATCTACATTTTTCTATCTTAGTAGTTTTGATTTGTTATCGATGAAACTTGAATTGTCATCAATTAGTTGTTCACTTGTGCCCTTAGGAGCTTGAATCTTTAAATATTTCCAAACGTGTTTTTTTGTATGATAAGTGTGGTTCTTAAAAGCAACTCGAATGGTACTCTATTTTAGACTTTGAACTCTAATAATAGAGTTGAAACAACTCCAACCATACTCAATTTCTCCTCTATTTTAGAGGGCCTAAGTTATTCGGACCCCAAGTTTTGCTCCTTTTATCTCATTTTTGAATTTTTCAACCCCTAGTGAAATGACCTGACTACCCCTCCATATAACAGAGTATTTACTCACCCATACCCCAGTCACCCCACTCACGCATACCTCATTCACCTCTCTCGAATAGCATTCTCACCACCAACCCAAATCCGACAAAATCCGAACAAAATCACATCGATTTGACGTCGTAGGTGCATTCCTTATCTCTTTTCGTGTCAATTTGAGGTTTTTTTAGGTTTTTTACTTTTTTGAGTCTGTATTTTTTGTGATTTTGTTGTTAGGTTTAGGGCTTCGATTTTGGAGGTCAAATCTTGCATTTTGGGTACAAAGTCTCGATGGAATCGAAAATATCAAGCGATTCCGAGTAAAACCCACTGTTTTTTGTCATTATCAAGTATTTTTTAGGAGTTTTGAAATTTTTTTGTTCATTATTGATACTCGCGAGTGTCGGACATCTTTAAAGAGGTGTCGAACACACATGATGTAGTGGCCCCAAATCTCGAGGGAGCCACGGGTGCCAACGCGGGTCCACTACCGTGCCACGTCAGGCCTAGCTGTGTCCCACGTGCCATTAACCTCCATAACTTCATTCAAAACCCAATACTTGACCAACTTACATCATGAAAAGTTACAAGTTAGCCTATTGGACTCAATTCACCTGTTAAGATCATTTTTAACAATCCAATTATAGCGAAGACTTATTAGACTTGATCAAGCAGTAAACAAATAAATTCAAGTATTAGGAGCATCAACCTAATGTGGAAAACCCATAATATAAACATATAATCAGAAAGGATGACCTTAAATAATCAAAATAAGCCAATATACAAGTCATGGGTAGCTCACAATATATCCCATATCCTAAAAGCAAATATAAATATATAAACATAAGAGAGAGGCTGTAGTCTGTCACAGGTAGTCCTTAAGCTTCCCCTTGCCTCGACTCGTACCGGGGTCTGCACTCAAGCCATCACAACAAAACAAATGGCGAGTCCAGAGTGAGTAATCCCAAGGAAATTCAATAAGCATTTATAAAAATAAGATACAAGAATTTGAATAAAGCTATTAAATAAACATGAGGAAAATTAAAATAGACAACCGTGCTCATCGCATGAATACATAATAGGCAAGCTCAAAACGTGTGTCTACAACCTAAGTCAGACTAGCACCATACTTCGAACTCTCCTACGAGCACTGCCAGCGAGTCACACTCCAGCATGGCCAGCCTCCGAGTCCTCTCGATGGCCGGCGTGGTCCCACTGCGCACCGACACATGCACCAAGAAGATCCTCGGGTCGAACTTTTCACCGAGACCCCGAGTGACACGTGCTATGGTCTAGTGGACATACACACAGAATGGCCCGGTAGGAGCGCACTCAACCAAACTGTCCATATAAACCATACCAGAAAGGAATAATGAAATAACATAATGGAAAGCAAATAAAGGAATACATAAATAAATACTCAAGAGAATTTCAATTTGGTTACTACACACCTCAAACAGCGTTCCACTAATACAAAAGCGATCTCCATGCCTCCAAATGCGTGCCCCGACACCCGTCTATCAAATCCAAGTACCTAATATTCATTAATTTACCAATTTCCCAAACTTTGAAATTTCCCAAATCCACATTAAAGTATCAAATCCATCATGTTAATTCATATTATACCCGGTATCGATCCTCAGGAAAGGCCCCCAATTGGTCGAATCGAAACCCAAATTTGAAAAAGTTTTTTTTATTCCAGGTGAAACGATGCAGCCTACGGCGCCGGATGGGCAATAGCCCTGCCCATCCGCGCCATGGTCGGCGCTGTGGGATTACTCCCACGATGCCGCTCGCGGCGCCCTACCTACAAGGTGCTCCCCGGGGCTTTTTTCGAAATCCCAACCCAACTTCGCGACCAGAACTCGATCTAATCCCTTATAGTTCACCAAAACTACCATAGGGTATGTTCAAACCACGTTAAAACTCGTCCAAAATTCAAACCAAAACCCCGACAAAACTCGGCGAAACCTCGATAAAACTCCACAGCTTCAACAGCACCATCCACAACATCCAATACCATGATAATTGCTCCCATCCAACTTAAAAATCTTAGCAAAAACCCCCCAAACCAGCGAGCTAACTCACATATCCAAAATCCACCTCCAAACCCAAAAATTCATACTTGAAACGTAAAGAATGACGAGGAGAACGTGAATCTCACCTTGGATCGTCGATTGCTCGTCGTATGAATCTCCAAATCTTCACTTGGAACTCACCAA
Organism: Stephania cephalantha; assembly: GCA_039657325.1. Lineage (NCBI taxonomy): Eukaryota > Viridiplantae > Streptophyta > Magnoliopsida > Ranunculales > Menispermaceae > Stephania > Stephania cephalantha. The sequence goes on from CM077577.1 coordinate 14,043,439, forward strand.
AATCCCCCAAATTTTTGTCCAAAATGAGAGATGAGAGAGAAAAGGTGGTGAAATGAGATATTTGTTTTTACATTTATAGTCTTTTTGTCATCTAGTGTATGTGTAGATCCCAAGAACCACTTAGATGGTTAAGATAAGGTCAAAAAGTCCATCTAAAGTGACTTAGATTGGTGACTGTCACTTGATCTTATCCTCCTTTAATCCCATACACTAAACCCATGGCGTTAAGTACTCGGCTCCGTGCCGCGACGCGTATCGTTCGCATACACTTACCCCATTAAACGTCTAAATGGAGTTTTATATTAATTATTTAATGCATTTTATTCATTTATCATGTGTGCATTATTTCCCAACCTAGTGCACTATCACTCACCTACCCGGTACCCGAGTCTACACGCTAATCGAGGTGAATACTCGTCACATTATCGGGTACGAATAATAATAATATAAATACACACATTGCGATGCAATTCAACATAATTAAGCATAAACATCGCAAATTAGGCAAACAACACACAAAACTAACTATATGCCAATCTTAGGCGTGCCCGGTCCTAGCAGCGGGGTCCACGAGATGCTGAGCTAGCGTCCACATTTGAAAATACTTCATATTAATGGCGCAATTAAAATTGGGTCACTACAGTTTTTCCCAACTAGGAGAAATTTCATCTCGAAATTTAAAACACTTAAATAAACTCTTACCGTCAAAGAGCTCAGGGTAACGCACCCGCATAGTAGACTTGAGCTCCCAGGTGAGTCCCTCGGTTCCGTGATACTGCCAACGAAATAAAACCTTCGGGATCTCCCTGTTCCGTAGAGTCTGTATCCTACGGTCCATGATCTGAACTGGCTGCTCCTCATAGGTCCCGTCAGGCCGAACCTCTACCTATTTGATATCCACCATCAGTCTCGGTCCTGACCTAGCTAGCCTCAACATAGATATGTGAAATATCGGATGAACCCCAGCTAACTGTGGCGGTGACTCCAACCTTTACTCCACTTTGCCAACACGTACCTCGAACTTGAATGGTCTAATGCACCTTGGTGCCAGTTTCCCCTTGATGCCAAACCTCTGATGACCCTTCCAAGGAGAAACCTTCAAGTACACCAAGTAACCCTCCTCATAGCTCAGATCCTCGTGATACTTGTCTGCATATTTCTTCTGTCCATCCTGGGCTGCCTGAAGCCTCTGACGAATCTGCCTAATCTTTTCATTGCCATCCACTACAACCTCAGGTCTTATAGCCGATGTATTTTTTGGTGCCGCCCAACATTCTGGTGACCTACAGGGCCTACCATATAATCCCTCGAACGGTGGCATCCCGATACTCGTCTGATAGCTGTTGTTGTAGGCAAACTCACACAAAGGGAAATAATCCTCATACAAACCACCAAACCGTAAAATACAAGCCCTGAGCATATCTTCCAATATCTGAATCAATCGCTTTGACTAACCATCGGTCTAAGGAAGATACGTCGTACTAAACTGTAGTCTGGTGCCAAACTGCTCTTGCATACTTTCCCAAAGCTTAGATGTCAGCCTAGGATCCCTGTCAGAAATAATAGAGATTGGTACATCGTGAAGTCTGAAGATCTCTATCTCGAAGATAACGCTCAGCTGTGGGAAGAAATATCTCATGAAAATCGGAATAATGTGTGCCGACTTTGTCAACCTGTCAATCACTACCCAAACTGCATCATGACGCCTCGTAGTCTGCGGTAGGCCACTGACGAAGTCCATGGTCACGTGTTCCCACTTCCACTGAAGAATGGGCAGCGGCTGTAGCAACCCACCTAGTCTATTGTGCTCAGCCTTCACCTGCTGGCAAATATGAAAACTCCTGACGTAGTTACCAACGTTAGTCTTCATCCCTGGCCACCAAAACAATCGTCACAAATCATGATACATCTTAATCCAAACAGATGAACAGTATATCGCGACCGGTGTGCATCCTCCAGTATGTTGTCCCTGAGCTCCGATACCGCTGGTATCCATAATCTACCCCTGTGTCTCAAGCACCCGTCTGACGTCTTAGACCAATATGTGCAACTCGGATCTTGAGTCAGTCTGCTGAACCGCCCACAAAGCCCATCAACTCTTTGGCACTCGGCAATCCGCTCTAGATACACTGTAGGAACTCTCATCTGACAATAAATCTGTAGCTCAGCAATAGCCTCTATCTCACACATCACCGACGCTGCCTCAAGAAGTCCGTACTCATGTGTCAAAGGCGTAAGACCGTTTGGCTCTCAATGCCACTCCGGCTCAACGCATCAGCTACCACATTCACCTTCCCCGGATTATACTCTATGGAAAAGTCGTAATCATTCAGTAACTCGAGCCATCTCCTCTATCGCATGTTCAACTCCCTCTGAGTGAACATATATCTCAAGCTCTGATGATTAGTGAACAACACAAACCTCTCTCCATAGATATAAATCCTCCAAGCTTTTAGTGCAAACACGAATGCTACAAGCTCCAAGTCGTGCACTGGATAATTGCCCTCGTGCGGTCTCAACCATCAAAATAATTAAGCCACTAGGTGTCCATCCTACATCAAGACACAACCCAACCCAGTGCTTGAAGCATCGGTATAAACTAAGATGCCTCTACATGCCATTGACAATGCTAACACTAGCGTATAAGTCAGCTTCCTCTTCAGCTCCAAAAATGGTTCCTCACACTCTTCCGACCAATCAAATCTGACATCTTTCTTAGTTAATCTAGTCATCGGCACTACAATTAATGAAAAATCATGCACAAACCGTCGGTGATATCCTGCCAAACCCAAAAAACTCCGAATGTCAGAAACAGACTTACGCGTCCTTTAGTCAATAATCGCCCGAACCTCGTCACCATCTACTGATATAACCTAGATCAGTGATGACATGTCTGAGGAAATTCACCTCATTCAGCCAAAATGCACACTTGCTGAACTTAGCATATAGCCTATGCTCTCTCGGTGTCCTCAAAACATCCCTGAGATACCTCTAATGCTCCTCACGAGTCTTGATGTATATCAAGATGTCGTCGATGAACACAATGATGTATCGATCCAGAAATGGTCTCAAAACCCTGTGCATCAAGTCCATGAAGATTTTCAGTGCATTAGTCAGCCCAAATGGTATGACTGTGAACTCGAACAAGCCGTATCTATTGCTGAAAGCAGTCTTCTCAACATCACCTTCTCGAATCCTCAGCTGATGGTATCCAGATGGAAAATCAATCTTCGAGAAGAACTTGGCTCCTGCCAACTGGTCGAATAAGTTATCGATCCTGGAAAATGGGTAACGATTCATGACCGTCACCTGATTCAACTTCCTGTAATCAACACACATCCTCATGGTACTGTCCTTCTTCTTCACAAAAAGGATTGGGCTCCCTAAGGAAACATACTAGGGTGAATGAAACCCTTTTTGTAGCGACTCCTCTAACTGGGTCCTCAACTCCTCCTGCTTGGAAGCAGACATCCTGTAAGGTCGGTTGTAAATAAGTCGTGTCCCTGGTATCAACTCAATGAACTCAACTGCTCGGGGCAGTGGTAGTCCTGGCAAATCATCTAGAAATACATCTGAAAACTCACAAACTACTGGGACATCCTCAACCCTAATCACTTCCCTCGGCTCTGGCTAAACAGTCACAACAAACGCATCCATCTCTTGAGTTGTCGTTAAATGGCTTCTAATGATCGGTAAAACTATCGCAACTCCGGCGAATGATAACTCTGGAATCCCCTCGATATCAAATGTAACAGTTTTACTGAAACAATCTATATATGGTGATATGCTGACAACCAATCCATGCCCAACATTGCATCGAACTTCATATACTCTAAAACTTGTAAATCAGCCGGTAACAATGTCCTCTATTTCAATAATACAATCCCTGCATAACCGATTAGGGTATGTCTTATCCCTAGCAGCCGTACTGAGGATCATATTTGTATCTAAAGTCTGTGCCTGTAACTCTAACTGTTCTACCATGCGTTCAATAATAAAAGAAAAAGTACTACCAGAATCAAGCATGACATGCATGGGAGTGCCACAAATAGATAATGTACCATCGACAAGCTGTCTTGTCTCCTCCCTGTCCGGCTGCGCGACCGTAAGAGCAATGGTATGGGCCCTATCTCTAACCAAGTCTGACTGTGGTGGTGGCGGTGTCGGTCTAGTATAGTCGCCCTGCAGATGCCCAACCTGACCATATCTATAGCATCAATGAGACTCATGTCTCCCAGCTGGTCTAACGACACTTCCATGACTTTGACCATGACACTTACTCTGTCCCTATCCTTTTGATCCCTATCCTGCCTATATTGTTGCCTAGGCTGCTCAATAGGTGTAAAGGTGGTAACATACACCGCCTAGCGATCATCATACCTCATCGGATCATCCCATCGATCTCCGTCGCCTCGACGAGATCTTTGCCCCTATTTCTCTCAGCCCTGATGATCCCGCTGTCTCTTTGGTCTCTGCTCTAACCGAAAACTCTACGAAGACTGACTCTAATAAGACGTGGATGCGGGTTGACTGCCCCTCTATATCAGATAAGTTTCGTGTGCCAGAGCCCTATCAGAGATCTCTAATAGTGTACGGGCTCCACTGGATACAATAAAGCTCGTAATCCTCTCATCTAGTCCCTTGACAAAATAGTAGATCTGAAGCCGCTCTATCCCAGCCACATCCATGACGTATTGTAGTAAATATATGTATCGTTCTATATACTGCAACGCAGCACATACATTTTACCCTGAACCATGGCTAGAAATTGCTCCTTCAATCTGATCCGAACCTCCATCGGAACATACTCGTCCATGAACAGATTACAAAACTCTGCCTAGGTAGTCGGCTCTAAATGTGTAGCCGCATATATAGTCCACTAAACCGCGACGTCACCACTCAAACAAAAACTAGACAAACGAGGTTGATCTCTCTCCTTGACCAAGAGCAGCTTATGTAGCCGCTCATGTGACAATAACCATTTCCCAGCTATCTCAAGGTTTCCTGCTCCGTAGAAGTAACTAGGCAGAAATCTGATGAAATCCTTCACCCTCTTGGCTTCAGCTGACATCGTGCTGCCTGATGTTGATGTTATGACTGGCTGCTTTGTCATAGCCAATGTGATAGATGTGGTCTTAGCTAGTACCACCACTGGCCCAACTCTCTCTATTGGTGTCTCAAAACTCGCCGGCTGAACCGGCCTATGTGGTGTAGCAGGGGCTACAGCTGCCTATGAGATCGGTGCCATTAGTATGGTCGTAGGAGCTAGCATCACTGCCGCTTGAGCTCGCATCATCTAAAGAAACTACGCGAATCTGTCGTCCATACTGTGCGCTAATGACTGTAACGTCAAAGTCTCCCTGGTTGAGTCACTGGTATCTCCGACCTCAGGCTGAGTAGGAATCGGAGGCTACCCGTCCATGGAAATATGCATCGAAGAACGTGCGTCGAATCAACCTCTATATAAATATATGCGTACATCGTATGTAATATATATACAAACAATAACATACCACGTATATAATCCTAATCACTACCCGCCTCACAATCACTTCCCAAATAGGGTTATAGGGTAATTACTTCAGGTTTCCACATCTAAAGTTTTATTCATTAAGTTTTATGCTCTTATTAAATCTCTAAGTTCCACAAACCTAAGCTCTGATACCAAAATGTAGCGGCCCCAAATCCTGATGCCGCTACGAGTGCCAACGCGGGCCCACTGCCCTGCCACGTCATGCCTAGATGTGTCCCACGTGCCATTAACCTACACAACTTCATTCAAAACCCAATACATGACCAACTTACATCATGAAAAGTTACAAGTTAGCCCATTTGACTCAATTCACCTGTTAAGATCATATTTAACAATCCAATTATAGCGAAAGACTTATTAGACTTGATCAAGCAATAAACAAATAAATTCAAGTCTTATGAGCATCAACCTAATATGGAAAAACCATAATATAAACATCATAATCAGAAAGATGACCCAAGATCCTCAAAATAAGCCAATATACAAGTCAAGTGTAGCTCACAATGTATCCCGTATCCCAAAATCAAATATAAATATATACAAACGTACGATAGAGGCTGCAGTCTGTCACAGGTAGTCCTCTAGAATCCCCTTGCCTCGACTTGTACTAGGGTCTGCACTCAAGCCATCATAGCAAAACAGATGTCGAGTCCAGAGTGAGTAATCCCAAGAAAATTCAATAAGCAATTATAAAAATAAGATACAAGAATTTGAATAAAGCTATTTAATAAACATGCAAAAAATTAAAACTAGTAACTTTGCTTATCGCATGAATACATAATAGGCAAGCTCAAAATGTGTGTCTACAACCTAAGTCAAACTAGCACCATACTCCTGACTCTCCCGCGAGCACTACCAGCGAGTCACACTAAAGCATGGTCAGCTTTCGAGTCCTCTTGATGGCCAGCGTGGTCCCACGACGTACCGACGCGTGCACCAAAAAGATCCTCAAGTCGAACTATTCACCGAGACCCCGGGTGACACATGCTATGGTCTAGTGGACATACACACAGAATGGTCCAGTGGGAGCGCAGTCAACCAAATCGTCTATATAAACCATACCAGAAAGGAATAATGAAATAACTGAATGGAAAGCAACTAAGGAAATACATAAATAAATACACAAGAGAATTTTAATTGGGTTACTACACACAAATCAAACCATGCTCCATTACTACAAAAGTGATCTCCACGCCTCCAAATGCGTGCCCCGACACCCGTCGATCTAATTCAAGTACCTAATATTCGTTAATTTATCAATTTTCCAAACTTTGGAATTTCCCAAATTCACATTAGAGTATCAAATCCATCATGTTTATTCATATTATACCCGATATCGATCCCCAGGATAAGCTCCCAATTGGCTGAATCAAAACCCAAATTTGAAAATATTTTTTTTTATTCCAGGCGAAACGGCGCCCAAGGTAGCACCGTGAGAGTCACGGCGCGGATGGGCAGTGAGCCCTGCCCATCCGCGCCATGGTCGGTGCTGTAGGATTACTCCCACAGCGCTGCTAGCGGCGCCCTTCATACAGGGTATTCCTCGAGGCTTTTTTTCAGAACCCCGGCATTAACTTCGTAACCCAAACTAGATCCAATCCTTTATGGTTCACCAAAACTACCATAAGGTACGTTCAAACCACTTTAAAACTTGTCCGAGACTTAAACCAAAACCCCGATAAAACTCGGCGAAACCCCGATAAAAATCCACAGCTTCAACACCACCATCCACAACATCTAATACCATGATAATTGCTCTCATCCAACACAAAAGTCATAGCAAAAACCCCCAAACCAGCGAGCTAACTCGCATATCCAAAATCCACGTCAAAACCCAAAAATTCATACTTGAAACGTAAAGAACGACGAGGAGAACGTGAATCTCACCTTGGATCGTCGATTGCTCGTCGTATGAACCTCCAAATTTTAACTTGAAATTCACCAAAATACCTCAAATTTTCGTCCAAAATGAGAGAGGAGAGAGAAAAGGCGGTGAAATGATATATCGTTTGGACTTTTATAGTCTTTTTGTCATCTAGTGTGTGTGTAGATCCCAAGGACCACTTGGATGATTGAGATAAGTTCAAAAAGTCCATCTAAAGTGACTTAGATCGGTGGCTTTGTCACTTGATCTTATCCTCCTTTAATCCCATACACTAAATCCCCGGGTGTTCGGTACTCGGCAGCTCGCCGCAACGCGTATCGTTTGCGTACACTCACTCCATTAAACGTCTAAACAACATTTTATATTAATTATTTAGTGCATTTTATTCTTTTATCATGTGTGCATTTTTCCCAACCTAGTGTACGACATTCGCCACCCGTACCCGCGTCTACGCGCTAATCGAGGTGAATACCCGTCACACTATCTCTAACGAACAATGACAATATAAATACACATATTGTGATGCAACTCAACATAATTAATCACAAACATCGCAAATTAGGCAAACATCACAAAAAACTAACTATTTACCTATCTCAGGCATGCCTAGTCTTAGCGGCGGGGTCCACGAGATGCTGAGTTGGCGTCCACATATGAAAATACTTCATATTAACAATGTAATTAAAACTGGGCCATTACACATTGCAGGCACCTCTTTAGAGGTCTTGGCTGGATCCCTCCGTCACCAATTAAAATCGGTTCACTTCGCATTATCAGTCGAAGTCGGCCAATACCTCTAAAGAGGTATCGAGCGGAGTCAACCGTTACCTCTTCAAGGGTATCGGTCAGAGTCGGTCATTACCTCTATAGAGGTATCGGTCAGAGTTGGCCGAACCATGCAGGAAACATTTCTTCACTTCTTCGACACAACGCGACCACATTCGACCTTGTTCAACGAAAGAAAGCACTCCTACAACACTTGGTGACCTAGTACAAGTGCTTTACAATGACTAAAACTAAGAAATGGAGATGATTGAGGGGTGCTGGGATGAGGGCATGCTATGGGGTAAACATTCGATGAGGGTGAGGGTTAGTTTTAAAATAATTTACAAAAAAGTGGGGTAAAAGCAGTGAAAAAATCTCAAAAATGGGGTACGGTGAGGTAATAGGTAAATGGAGCAAAACGTAGGGTCTGTATAGCCGTGGCCTTTTAGAGTTGGGTGAATAGTGGAACTCCAAATTTGGAGTTTCACTATTCACCAAACTCTATGATAGCGTTCCTTACTTTTTTAATTTTTTTAATTTTTTCCTTTTTAAAAAATTATCAATAATTGCTTCTTTTTTTAGAAAATATGAATGTATTTTTTTTGTAATTTTTTACTAATTAAATAATTTATTAAAATTAATGCAAATAAATAGCCAAAAAATAAAAATAAGAAATAAAGTTTAGGAGTAGAAATAGAGTTTCTGGTTGGAGAAGAAATAGAGTTTGATGTGACAAAATTGTAAAATAAAAGGGAAAATAGAGTATTTTGGCTGGAGATGGTCTTATAGAAACAATAGAATAATATGGGGTAATTTCGAACCCTGCAATAATAATAAGAATAAAAACCCAACTGACTAAGAAAAATAATTTCCATAAAACTAGAACTTAAAATAGTTTTATTTTATTTTATTTAGCGAAAGTTAAAGTCTTGACTAAAAATCAAGGAGGTTGCTACGTTAGCCCACTTTGAGCACCGAGTTAGATGCAATTACTAGGTGGGGACCGCACGATGCACTTTGAGATGTGTTAAACAGCGTCCACCGGTGGGTGTGCCTAATTAAGTCAATGCTCAAAATGGGTTAACCAATCATTTCCCAAAAAAAAAAAAAAGTATGAAAGTCCCCTTAAAGATATATACATAGCTGACAGTCGACCACAAGCCAACCTGCATCTGAGAAAGTGTTCAATGAAGAGTAAATTGAATTTCTCGCGCATTCTCTTTTCAAAAATCTAACGGTTATAACACATCACTAGTCCAAACGGCTAGTACGGCGGCCTTGCGCCTTGAGGTCGCCGAACGAGCAGTTGCGCGGGTCCTGCAGCCCTGCCGACATCCATAGCCACATCAACGCTCCTCGGTATGCGTGTTATTCATCGTATTCTTTATATTATTTCCTAATTATTCAAGATATATACATTAAATTACAAGTATGGCTTGTGTTTTTAAAAGTTGCAAGTAGGTAACAAATGAATTTACAGCGGAAGTCTTAAAGTGCATAAACGTGGATTTTCATTAACTTTTAAGTTTTATAGAGCATCAATCCTACTATGGACAACCCGAAATAAAGTACAATATATATAAGGCTACAAAAGTAAACAAATACAAGTAAAAGTGTCTCAAAAGTCTCCCAAAAATTCAAAATATATAACAAACTACCAAAATAAACACCTACGAATAGTGTGTCGAACAGTGGGCGAGTGTAACGACCCAAATTAATTAAACTAGGATTAGCGTTAATCTTGGAGATTAACGATCATAATTTGGGCGTTACGTGGACGACTCGGTTGACTCGGACACGAGAACCGAGAAAATATCTTATTTATGGATGGTGGTTGTATATATGTGGTGTTTAAAATTATTATTATTATATTGCACCGCATGTGTGTGTTGCTATCGGGCGAGTTGGTGTGACACGTGTTCGCCTTGAAAGGCGTGTCGACGCGGGTGTTGGGTAGGCGAACTACGGGTATGCTAGGAAACTCGACTAATCCACGTCAAGATGAATAGTAAATCAATTAAATGGGTAATGTGACCATAGACTAAGTTAATTCAAATAAAAATAATAGGCTATGGCGTGCCTCGAAATGCGTGTCGAGACGTGGGGCACCGGTTACCGGGTAGTCGAAGGTCAGTGGGACCATAAGTTGGTTATTTTTTATAAATAAAACACTAACCATATGTATTAAATGGACCTAAGTTAGTGCAATTAAATTAAAATAAATCAAGGCCTATAATTTAGTTAATTAATTGGCAACTATAGAATTTTTCTAGAGATGCACATTGGCACATCTAGGAGGTATGAGAGTAGAAAGTTTGTGTCACATGGACTGAGTAAGTTGGAGCGAGTGGGATAAGTGGCTATAAGTAAACCATTAGACAAACCTCGAGATACGTAAACACATTGAGATCAAGGGCTAGAAATCAATCTCACCTTAATATATAAGGATGGTTTGATCAATACATGCAAATGAAATCAAATTTCATTCTAGAATTCAGAAAGAAAGATAGGTGATTTAGGAACTGGAATTCAATACTTTAGAGGCCAATTTTAGGACTCAAACATAGGCAATCATCATCTCCATCTTCTACTCTTTTCTATAAACCCAATTTTGAGTGTTTTTGTTAAAATTTGAATTGGAATGGTTGGTCTATGGTTTTTTGGTGTTATTTTGATTAAATTCATGTGACAGTGTGTTAGATAGGTTTAGGTAGCCATATTGGAGGGGAAATACAAAATTCTTGACTTGAGAATTATGTCCTCGAGGCTAGGTAGCGCGCTACCCGGAACGGTTAGCGCGCTAATCGTTCTGGGTTTCTAATTGTTCTCCAGGACGAAGATCAGTACCGCGCTACATCATTTTCATAGCGCGCTACACCAATCCCATAGCGCGCTAACGACAGACAAAAACTGAATTTAAAGGGATGTTTTGGGATTTTTGAGTTAAAACATATCCCAAACACCTATAAACATACTAAACATGCAAAATTGGACTTCAGGGACTTAGGGGACTATAGCTCGGGTAACGAGGAGCTAGTAGGGTCGGATACGGGAGTCCGGGGAAGTCGGAGCGCGGTTTGAGGTGCATAAACCCATTATGAATGCTTCACAAAATTCATAGTTTTGATTTATCGATATCGCATTTCATGTGTGACTTCTGGTGGGCACACATGGGGTTTCTCTCCTATTTCTATTTGCGTATATATTGGTTGTGGCTAAATCGCTTGCACGGGTTACTTGTGTTTAATGCTTGTGGCGATGGCAGTAGAATATATCTACGATTGTCGGGAGGGATTTAGGGTGTTCCCTTGACTTGAAATAGCGTCTAGAGGGGTTCATCCGGTAACTTAAGTTGGGATTTAGTCACTGTTAGCCCGTAAGTATATACGTTGTTCCTATTTGATTTATTGATTACTGGCTGGTGTAGGTCAAGGTTTTCTCGTGATTATACAGATGTTTATTGATTTATGCTTTATTTCGAACTGGTTGAGTTGGTATATGATGTTTATTCATTTCATGCTACTGTTTTTGCTTATTGTGTGCTGCCTACATTCATGGGAATATGACATACTGTTGCCAGGTGTTATATTCGCATGTCTCGTAGTTTATCAGTTTTATTTCATGAATATTGTGTAGACTTCTCTTGGGGTTTTATTCACTAGACTCGTCACTGTATTTGTTGGGTAACCGAGTGCAGATCCTTCGACGAGCAAGGGCAAGGGAAAGGAGGTATTAGGCGACTACATTTGAGATAGTGACGCCAACTCGTGTGTAATATCAATATGTGTTTATTACTTTTGTTAGGTTTTTGGGACCATAGAACACTTATTACATGTATATGGAACTTTTGTTATACTTATCTCGCCTTGATATATACATGGTAGCTTTACTGGGTTTTCACTACTTAGGATTGTTAAATATTGCATAAGTTACTCATTCAAAGACTTATGTTGTAAAATTATAATATAACCTGTTAAATCGAGTAACTGGCTAACTGAATTATTAATTCTTATGTAAAGGTTAGTTAGCGTAACTAGGGTTAGCCGAAAAAGTGTAAGCAACTCGTTAGGTCGCGAGGCGTCAAGGAGAAATGGGCCATGACGTGGCAAGGCTAGTTGACGCGGGATGCGACGTGGCGGGTAGCAAGACGGTCTGGAATTTGGGGCCGTCACACGAGCTCAGGGATAGTCACCAAGAATCCATTTCTTACTCGTAGAAGGATATGCACTCAACCATCACAACAAAACAAATGACAAGTCCAGTAAATAAAATCCCAAGGAAATTCACTGAGAATTCATATGATAAAGTAAAAGAAATCCAATGAATACTGCTAAATAAACATGCAACTGTAAATGGATCATCGCATGCGTAAATAACAATGAAGCGCAAACGTGTGTGCCCGTCCCGGTCAGACTAGACCATACTTCGGATACCCTCCCCAGGATCCTACCAGTGGGCACACCCAACTGACCCATCACTTGGTCCTCTCGATGGCCAACATAGACCCACGATGCACCGACACATGTACTGACAAAGTAGCTTGGGTCGTTATTCATCAAGGACTCCTGGTACACATGTTATGGTCTAACGTGCCATAAACACACAACAGAATACCTAACGGGAGTAAACTCAACCAACCGTTCAAACAGTTACACAGATATAGATAACCGAAATAAATAAGGAATGGAATTAGGAATACACTGAACAAGATAGAGTATAACAGTAATAAAAGCAAGTAAATACTCGAGTGACGCTCCATTGGGTTTTACAAACCTGAAAGACACGCAAAAGTGTCGCTCTGACCGGTCCTTACGCGCTCGTATCTGACACCGAACCCCGACTACAGACTCCTAGTTCTCGGTGTCCTACATAGTTTATTTACATTAGGTTTTAGAGCACTCGAATTGAAAATAAAATTATTTTGTTTTATTTTCTTTAATTAATTTTAAAATATGATAATTTCTCGATAACGGCCACATTGAGCGCGCCTCGGGTCGAACCACAATAACCAAGTCTCGGCTCAATCACTTTTCTTGAATTTGGTTTTGATTTCCATTTTTCTATATCTAACAAATTTACTTTTGGTTATATAAACATTATGTAGATATATATATATATATAATATACATTAATATATATATATATATATACATTACATATATAAACATTTTAATAATTATAAAATTTAAGGCCAAGCTAGCTTTTGTGCGTTACATCAAAATCACTTTCTTTGCATTTTTTATATTTGATGGCCCATTATGGGCGAATTGGAGGTGTCGGGCCGAGTCGAGTTGACAAGGCCGACGCGGTTGGGGCTACCAAGGTCCAACCCGGATGGGCCGGATCAGGTTGACCCGGTTGGGCCAGACCGGGCCTGACTCGATCCAGGGGCCCACCCCATATTAAATAATAATTTGTTTTTTAAATAATTTAAATAAAATTTTAAATATGATAAATTACATAAAAATAAGAAAAACAGGTAGAAAATTAGGAGAAAATCCAAAAAAATCAGAAAGAATATAAAAATAGGAAAATATAGAAAAGAAGTTTTCGAGATATTTTTTGGGAGTTTGGAATCCCGGTGTAACTCGAAAAGTGTGCCACAACTAAAATTTAGAATAAAATTCTAATTTTTAGTTTTACATTATAAAATCATTAAATGTGGCACTAAAACATTTTAAAATGATAAAATTAGACACCATGGAATTAGTGGACTAGTCTGGTGTCGAGTGCGTGGTTTGAGGCGCGAGCGGGTCATTTCAGAGCGATTTCACGAGCGTCAACGTAAGTAAACCCACGAGAAAATCAGCTTAGAATTTACTTAATTCATCCATAAATTTATTTATTTCACATTACTTTTCGCCAGTTCGGCTTGCATGTTTACTCTATTCCCGCATGTGTCTGTGTATGGTCGAAGGGACAGTATGACCCCATTTCAGCTTTCTCATAGATGACGATCCGATTGTTGCAATGGTGTTGGTCATACCTTAAACTACGCGTGAGATTTCTTTCTACGAGTCGATGATCTTAAGAGTGAGTTGACGTGAGGCTTGCCTCTGTCACAGAGTTCCTCTCCTTTAAGGTGTTGGGCAGAAGTCTACCTTTCGACCAACAGAGTTCCTCATTTCGACCGTGAAGAAGAGGCGGGATTACCTTGCCTCTAGGGCCTTCTCGGTTTACTATTTGCGTCTCAAGGCTCGAGAGCTATACACCACACTTGTGTTCCATATTCTTGATTATCTCAGCGACTTATATTGATGCGTTACATTTTCGTTTATTTACTTTATCTGTATGAATTGTAGCCATTTTTCTTGGATTTCCTGTGAATACTAACTGAATTTCTCTAGGATTTACTCATTGGAACTTGTCATTTTTTTTTGTGGCAAGTTGCAAATTATACGACGATCCAGATCTAAAGAGCCATAATAGCTTCGCTTGTAGGTATTTGTGTTTATGTATATAATACTTTTTAGGATCATTTTGGGAGACTTATTACCTGATACATGTATATTGACACTTATCATACCTTTTAATCGCCTTTATTAATATACATGGTATCCTTTTGCCGGGTTTCCACCCCATAGGTTTGTTAATCAATGTAAAATTCTTTTACATTACTTATTTGCATATTATTAAGACTTCCTCTACTAAAATAACTTAATTGAATCAAAACAAATAAGTTAAGTTGAATAACTTTATAACTTCGTATATTTCATCAAAATAATCATTTAAATATAGAAATTGACTAAGTCGGAGTATTAGATGGTTAGTTCGTGAGTCGTCATGGACAAGTGTGCAAGTGACGTGGCATGACCTGGTGACGTATCCGGCGACGTGGTGGTGCCATGTTTACTTCGAAATTTGGGGTCGTCACAGTTGGTATCAGAGCCTAGGTTCAGACGAACCTAGGGGAAATTATAATATAACCGAATAAAACTTAACAAACAAACATTAAATGTGGAAACCAGAAGATCCTGACTTAGAACCTTTAGTTGGGAAGTGTAGTTCCGAGAATTATATACGTGCTATGTTTTGATTGTATTATATATATATGCAAGTATTACTAGTCTGACCAAATAGCCGAATACTGTTACATACAATAATGGATGAGAATCGATTGCAGCTGCGTTCATGGCATGATGAGTGATATGACGCCTGTAGTTATTCTTGATCATACTCTTCTTGAGATGTTATTGCACATGATTGACAATTAGCAGAGATACGCACTACCCAGACGACTAATTGATGCAACTAGAGATGCACATGGTGATTGACGCAAATGTGACAAGGTAGAGGACTCGTACATCGATACACACACCTCCGGTAGAGACAGTACCGACTGAGCGAAATACTAAGTTAGTGAAGAGTGGTAAGTGTAGAGACGAGGCTAGATTTATGGAATGGTCAGCCCCTATCTTGACAAATACTCAGTTATTCTCAGTACGGACATGAGGGACAAAAAAAATGTTAGTAAAGGACAACGACTTTGACATCAATGCCATGATTGAGTAGTCATACGACGTCACCAGATGAGAAAAAACCAGTTATTTGCTTAGATGCGAGCAACTATGACATTACAAGATTAAATGTTCACGGAAGCTCAATGGTGTCAATTGCAACATCATCGATACTAGCATTGTCATTAAAGGTTAAAGCCCCCAACACGGGAGGTGTCTGAATAGTATGCTAAGAGCAAAGTCTAACTATTAGTTTGGTTCCTACATGTTTAGAGATGGTGACGTTATCTCATCTTATACCTAGTTGCGTGATGGGTGAGTTATGACTTGACCACATTTAGAGTCAACACATAACTTATTCTCGGCACGACAACCGAATGCAAGGTGTTACCCTAACTAAATTTTTGTGTATGATGTATATTTTAGGTTAGCAAATGATAATTGTCAAGGTCTACGTAAAGTATGACATCCAACCTCAATGCACCACTAGGTTGGTTACTACAAAGAGTAAAGAAGGGTAGTCTAAAAAATATAAATAAATAAATAAAATAACGAAGTTCAAAAATATCCATGGAATTATATAATATCACACCTCAGAATCTCGTCGAGACTAAGATGTACGAAAATTATTTCATGCATGTCACGGTGGTGATTTGAGAGATTATATTGGCTTGAAAGCCCTTTTGGGAAAGCTCATATGCAAGAAAAGAAGGACCTCTGCCTAAGCTGACATGTACAGGATATGTAGTACGACAACTGACATTTGTGAGCGAGATCTAGTATATAGAAAATTATAAAAGATAGTTAAAAAATTTAACTTAGAAAATACTGTAGATTCTAGAGATCGTTAAGTCGACGGTCAATCACGAAAAGGACGAGTGATAAATAGGTTTTCAGTGGACTCTATGGAAGCATATAGTATTGAAATGACTCGGAACTGCAAGAAAGAAAGTACAAACTCCTTTAGCTCCGGCCAGAGCACTGGAGTAGTCTTGCAGGAATAACAACCCGAGTAACTCTACTATGGTGTCACGATTTGTTCGCGGTCCGTAAGGTTAGTAGAGGGCCCCAATGCCACCTTTTGGATAGAGAACAAATCAGAAGTGTGAGTCGAGATAGAGTTTGCGAATATATCTGAGGTCAAAAACGACCTCAAGCCAACCTAAGGAACAGGTTGTTCCAGGTTTCTCACGAATTTATAATCGACTAAGTCGCAAGAAATTCCATGCTTGAGATCAGTTCGACCCAAATTAGAACTCATAAAAAGTTTGGGAAAATGTCTCAAATGGACTTGTTACGCCTTAAAAGCTTAGAGATTAGGATCAAACTAAACGCGTGTTAGTCATTGGTCCCAATGGTCAAATGTTTAAGTTTTGCAGCGGAGCATTAAATGTTTCGGGGGATGTATTGTGATTAGGGTCTTAAACAGTTAGTTTAGACTCGCCACGACAACAATTGATTCTTTTATTTTTTTAGTCGATCATGTTTTTCGACTAGTCCATATGTGAAGCTTGGAAGATCTTAGCAAGACCCATCGAGCTAACTCAGAAAGAGTTAGACTTCGTTAAGTTTAACCAGATAGAGGGATGCCCACGCCAAGAGAATAAAACCTAACTCCAAGGCAAAAATATTTCGTGGTTAAAAATAAAGAGTTAATCATTTCACCAATAAGTTGAAGACTCTAGGTACACATTACGGATGAAGAGTAGGATTTTTAAACTCATGAAGTCTAGAAAAAACGTTAAGAGATGAAATTGGAGTTAGTGAAATGACTTTTGATGTATGTATTAGGTCTGGCATCCTGATAAGAAATGGATGAGGCGTGTTGTCTATAGATCAAGAATCTACACATGCACGATTTTTCAGAGAATCAAGGGTCAATATTATCGTATGAGATGTTACATTATTTAGGTCCTTATAGAAGCGAGGTACGACCTAGTTAGGTATACGTCGTATAGAGGCATGATGAGACAATATGTGACTTATACATGAAAGCGTGTTACTCATGACGGACGTAGTTGCAGACTTGTTTAGATATTGTTACTGCCTAGGCGTATGCATGTGCCCAGAGAATAACACAGTTTTGTTTCTATTTGATGCATAAGTTGGAGTTGGCAACGGACATTTGATAGCGACACAGTTAGTTGACTCGAGATTCATGTGACAAGAGTTTAAGTACCTAAACAAGTTTGATCTGGTGTCAATTACTAATATCATTTGAGATTCAATATGCGATGAAACATTTTAGGAATTAAATGGTTATATTGTGCTACACACTCATATAGAAATTGTAGAAATACTGCTAGTTAAGTCGATACTAGAGGCAGACATGTGGTCTTGCGTTTTCAACCATGTTCGAGAATCTAGAACTCGCTTTCATATGAGATTAAACATATGAGTTTCGAGTGTGTTTCGATAGTTAATTGTGCTTGTTTAGCACCGCAGAAGAGTTTTAGATACCTAAAAGGTGATAATAAAGCAAAATGGCAAAAAATGTATGATTATATTTTCATTACGATTGAGTAACTTGATAGGTTTTTGGGTATGACATAAGCTGAGATGGTAGGTTGCAGGATTGTCAACAGAGATGACAGAAAAGCGAAAGTATCGCCGCGAAAGTTTTATTCTCGTGTCAGATTGGCAAGCACCTTTATCTCGATAAAACACGATTACCTCCAAATTTGGGTACAAGGGATTGTGTATATGTCCAGGGCGCCCAATTGTTGTCAAGTGACCTGTGAAAAAAAATATGGTATGTGTAAGCGCTTAAAATGAGATTTATTAGTTGCTGATTGGTCGAAAAATTTTAAAGACTTTGTAGTAAAGACCAGATTGAGGTCTCATACAATATCGGACAATGTCGACAAGTTGAGTCATGATAGTGCCTCGAGATGCGTAGGGTCACACAAGTAGGATGAGACACATACACCAACATTCTAGAATGTTGAGCGAGCATGAAAGAAATGCCCGAATAAGTATCGCTATAGGCTGAGCTATGAGGTAGATTACTGGTCTACTTCAATGTTTCCTTCTTTATGGGTAACCACGGAGTTGAGATTCAACGGAAAAACTTTGACTTAAGTTTTAATTTTAGGACGAAATTTCTAGTTGGGAAGATTGTAACGCCTCACTCTAATTAATCTTAATTAATTGATTAATTACAAATTATGACCCTAAGCTCGGACCCAGGAAGTCGCAGAAAAATCCAGGGCACGTTTGACGATGTAATTTTGGTTATTTTTGTGCGGCGCGTGTTAACTTATTTTATTATTTTTAAATACTCGCGTTGCACTACTGTTATGATTTTCATTAGTCGCGTAGTGCATGTATAGTTACGAGAGTGTAGGACATTGCAGGGTGCGCGTAACGTGGGTGTATGGGCAATCGGGGTTTAAAAGTCACATCACCCATCACATCACATCACCTATCACATCACCATCCATCACTTTATCTTTTTTTTATCTACAAAAAAAGAAATCTCCCCCACACATTCTCTCTCTACCTGAAGCTTCCATCTTTCCCTCTCATTTTCTTCTTCTTTTTCTTCTTCTTCTTCTTCTTCTTCTTCTCCAACACTACATTACCATCTCATTTGATCTCACCCTCACCAAGCTCTCCTCACCCTCAACTCGGCCTCTCACCTCTCTCATGATGTTCTCATATCTTACCGGCACCGTTGGCAACTTTCTTAGATGAGGTGAGTGGTTGTTGATGTTAAATTTTTGTGGAGAAATTGAAGTTTTAATGGTTGATGTTGTAATTGTGTTGTTGATGTTGATGTAATTGTTGTTAAAGAGAAAAGAAAAAAAAAGAAACAAATAAAACAATTTTTTTTTCTTTCCTCTAAATTCGTCTCCTCTCTAGAGACAATTCATCTCTGGAGAGAGAGAGAGAGAGAGAGAGAGAGAGACGAATGGGAGGTGGTGGGCTAGGTCAGGTTGGCTAAGCTCGACCTAGTTGGGGCGACCCGAGTCCGACTCTGATGGGCCAGACCAGGTCGACCCGGTTGGGCCGAACCGGATCAGGCCTGACCCAATCTAGGGGCTCAACCCATATTAAATAATAATTTATTTTTTAAATAATTTAAATACAATTTTAAATATGATAAATTACAAAAAATTGGAAAAATTGGTAGAAAATTAGGAGAAAATCCAAAAAATCAGAAAAAAAAATATATAAAAAATAGGAAAAGATAGAAAAGTAGTTTTTGAGATGTTTTTGGGCGTTTGGTACCCCGGTGTAACTCAAGAAATGTGTCACAACTAAAATTTAGAATAAAATTATAATTTTTTAGTTTTACATTATAAAATCATTAAATGTGGCACTAAAACATTTTAAAATGATAAAATTGGACACTAGAGAAATAGTGGACTAATTAGGTGTCAGGTGCGCGGTTTGAGGCGTGAGCGAGTCATTTCGGAGTGATTTCACGAGCATCAAGGTAAGTAAACCCACGAGAAAATCAGCTTAGAATTTACTTATTTTCTTCATAAATTTATTTATTTCACATTACTTGTCGCCAGTTCAGCTTGCTTGTTTACTCTATTCCTGCGTGTGTCTGTGTATGGTCGAAGAGATGGCATGACCCATTTTTGGCTCTCTCATAGATGATGATCCGATTGTTGCTACGGTTTTGGTCATACCTTAGACTACACGTGAGATTTCTCTCCACGAGTCGATGATCTTGAGAGTGGGTTGATGTGAGGCTCGCTTCCGTCACAGAGTTCATCTCCTTTAAGGCGTTGGGCGGAAGTCTACATTCCGACCAATAGAGTTTCTTATTTGGACCGTGAAGAGGAGGCGAGATTACCTTGCCTCCAGGGCCTTCTCGATTTACTATTTGCGTCCCAAGGCTCGACAGCTGTACATCACACTCGCGTTTCATATTTTTGATTATCTCAGTGACTTATATTCATGCGTTACGTTTTCGTTTATTTACTTTATCTGTATGAATTGTTGCCGTTTTTCTTGGATTTTCTGTGAATACTAACTGAATTTCTTTAGGATTTACTCACTGAACTTGTCATTGTTTTTTGTAGCAAGCTGCAGATTATGCAACGATCCGGATCTAAAGAGCCATAATAGCTTCACTTGTAGGTATTTATGTTTATGTATATAATACTTTTTGGGATCATTTTGGGAGACTTATTATCTAATACATGTATATTGACACTTATCATACCTTTTAGTCGCCTTTATTAATATACATGGTATCCTTTTACTGAGTTTCCACCTCATAGGTTTGTTAATCAATGCAAGATTTTTTACATTACTTATTTGCATATTATTAAGACTTCCGCTACTAAAATAACTTAAGTGAACAAAAAAAAATAAGTTAAGTTGAAAAACTTTATAACTTAGTATATTTCGACAAAATAATCATTTAAATATCGAAATTGACAAAGTCGGTGTATTAGATGTTAGTTCGCGGGTCGTCATGGACAAGTGTTCAAGTGACGTGGCATGACTTGGTGACGTGTCCGGCGACGTGGCAGTGCACGATTTGCCTCGGAATTGGGGTCGTCACAGCGTCGGATGACTTACCCTCGACATGGTGTTTGGTGGCCTCTCGGTTCGGCTAGCCTACTCCATGAGCTCTCTCTTAGGTCTGATCTTGCTCTGGTGGTGGTGGTGATGCCCTCCAACAATCAGCTCTTAGATGTCCAATCTGACCACATCGGAAACATCAACGCATCTCCGACATCCCTGCATGTCTGTCCCTGGATCTCTGACCATGACCTCGATTTTGTGACCTATGTCACGGCCTCCCTGATCTCGGTCTTATCGGTACTGCGAAGTCTAATGTCTAGGTTGCTCTACAGGTGCGGATGCAATAACGAGTACTATATGTCTGTCATCATGTCTGCACTGATTTGATTGATAGTCATCCCTGATGTCATGGTCATCTCTGTAGCTCGTATCAAACTGTTGGTCATATCTACGGTTCTTATCAGACTGATCTATCTGCCTCTTTTGGCCTCCGTATGACCTCGAACCCTACCCTAACTGTCCCTTAGAATCATCATCTGCATGTCTACTACCTCTCTGTAGAATAAATGTCTCGTGTGTGAGCACTCAATTATACATTTCATGTACTGTGCGAACTCCAGTGGATGCAATGACACTAGAAATGACCTCATGTAAACCTCGGATGAAATAATAGATCTGCAGTCTCTCCGTTTTTGCAACGTCCATGGCGAACCGTAACAATTAATGACATCTCTCCATATATTGTAACACCGATCGATTTCCCTATCTCAGGGCCAGAAAATCCTCTTTCAAACGTAGCTGGACCTTTACGGGGATATACTCATCCTAGAATATCTGTCTGAAGTGTGCCCATGTCATCGGCTCTGGTGGATATCGCAGTAAGTAGTCCACCATATAGCTACGGCTTCGCGAAAGCATGACCAATAAACTCGTGCTTGTAAGACCCTCAACAGCTTATGCAGCCATTGGTGTGAAAGTAACCATCTCCCGGCCGCCTCCGGGTCACTACCTTTGTAGAATCACCCAGGCTGAAAGCGAATAAACTCCTTAATCAGCTTCGCCTCAGGTGTCAATATAAACTCGGAGGTAGTAGTTATAGTAGCCGTCTCTGTGGTTGTCGGTGTAGGAGTAGGAGTCGATGTCTCGACTGGTGCGACCACTGGTACAATCACTGGAGGAACCCTCTCAATAAGTGTCTCAAGATCTATAGAACTAGTAGCGTGAACAAGCATCTGCTGGACCACTAGGGCGACGACTATCAGAGTAGTAGTACTCGGACCGCAAGTAACGAGGGAGTTATTAATGTTACGACGGCTGCTGCAGCATGAGCCTTGAGTAACTGTAAAATCTCGGCTAACTGAGCGTCGTGCGTCGCGAGTTGGTCATCAACACTCTGGGTAGTAACTGTGGTCGTGGCCCTATCCAGATCGCTAGTTTGATCCATCTCAAGTGGAGTAGTAGACTGTCCGTCCATCGTGATTTGCATCGAGAAACGTGTGTCAGATCAGTTTCAATATATATATACGCGTATAGTGTATAACATACAGTAAAAACATAATATGCATATCACGCTTACTTTACCTGCCTCACATCATTTCCCAACTAGAGTTCTAAGGTAAGTACATCGGGTTTCCATATCTAAGGTTTTATTCATTAAGTTGTATGTTTTTTTATTAAGTCTCAATGTTCCTCGAACCATGCTCTGATACCAATTGTGGTGTTGGTATCAGGTTAAAGAACAAATTACTCTTCATCCCTAAGGCTCCATCGACCTTTCTCTGATACCAACTGTGGCGGTCTTGCTCCCAGAGGCCGCCGAACGTGTTGCTGCTGCTGCGCTGGTTCCGTAGCCCTGCCGACGTCCGTAGCCACGTCAACATTCCTCGATATGCATGTTATTCATCGTATTCTTTATATTATTTCCCAATTATTCGAGATATATACATTAAATTACAAGTATGGCTTGTGTTTTTTAGAGTTGCAAGTAGGTAACAAATAAATTTACAGCAGAAGTCTTAAAGTGCATAAACGCGGATTTTCATTAACTTTTAAGTTTTATAGAGCATCAATCCTATTGTGGAAAATCCAGAATAGAGTACACTGTATATAAGGCAACAAAAGTAAACATATACAAGTACAAGCGTCTCAAAAGTCTGCCAAAAATTCAAAATATATAACAAACTACCAAAATAAACACCTACGAGTAGTGTGTCGAACAGTGGGCAAGCTCAGAGATAGTCGTCAAGAATCTCATTACCTTTACTCGTAGATGGATCTGCACTCAGCCATCACAGCAAAACAGATCACGAGTCCAGTAAGTAAAATCCCAAGGAAATTCGTTGAGCATTCATTTGATAAAGTAAAGGAAATCCAATAAATATTGTTAAATAAACATGCGGAATGTAAACATGCAACTGTAAATGGATCATCGCGTGCGTAAATAACAATAAAGCACAAACGTGTCTGCCTGACCCTGTCAGACTAGACCATACTTCGGATACCCTCCCCATGATCCCACCAGTGGGTGCACCCAACTGGCCCATCACCTGGTCCTCTCGGTGGCTGGCGTAGACCCACGACGCACCGACATATGTACTGACAAAGTAGCTCGGGTCGTTATTCACGGAGGAATCTTAGTACACATGATATGGTCTAGCGTGTCATAAACACACAACGGAATACCCGGCATGAGTAAACTCAACCAACCGTTCAAACAGTGACAAAGACATCGATAACTAAAGTAAATAAGGAATGGAATCAGGAATACACCGAACAAGATAGAGTATAAAAGTAATAAAAGCAAGTAAATACTCAAGTGACGTTTCATTGGGTTTTACAAACCTGAAATACACGCAAAAGCATTGCTTTGACCGGTCCTAACGCGCCCGTATCCAACACCAAACCCTGACTACAGACTCCTAGTCCTCGGTGTCCTATATAAGTTATTTACATTAAGTTTTAGAACACTCAAATTGAAAATAAAATTATTTAGTTTTATTTTCTTTAATTAATTTTAAAATATGAGAATTTCTCAATGACGGCCGCATTGAGCGCGCCTCGAGTCGAACCACAATAACCAAATCTCGGCTCGACCAATTTTCTTGAATTTGGTCTTGATTTCCATTTTTCTATATCCAACGAATTAACTTTTCGTTATATAAACATTATGTGAATATATATAATATACATTAATATATATATATACACATTACATATATAAACATTTTAATAATTATAAAAATTTAAGGCCAATCTAGCTTTTGTGCGTCACATCAAAATCACTTTCTTTGCACATTATTTTTTAGTTGATGGCCCATTATGGGCGTTATATTTAGGAAGGCCCAAACCCAATATAGATATATATATATATATACACACATTACATATATAAAAATTTTAATAATTATAAAATTTTAAGGCTAATCTAAGCTTTTGTGTACATCAAAATCACTCTCTTTACACATTTGATGGCCCAAATCACCATAAACCCTAAACCCTAAGCTCCCATTTGTAAGTGAAACGCACAGGGGCTCCTCCCATTGTGCACACAAGAGGAGCGAGCCTCTCTCGCCAATCGCGGTGCTCTCGCAGATAACGTACCGATCATTAATAAATCTCCAACTACCATTTTTTTAACACACAATTCATCAATATATGCTTCAATTGATCAAATAAATATAAAATTTGTTGCTTTTTTAGGAAAAGCTCAAAGAACATCAAAAATGCTTCTGAAAACCATTTGATCTTAGAATTCAGAGGTGAATATCCTCAAATGGTTAGAAAATAATAAGTTTTAAAACTTGAATCTCTTTCTATCACACAAAATCAAAAACTTGAATGTCAAAGACCCCATTTTCATGAATCGAACTAGAAAGGAGAAAGAAATGCTTACCTAACTTGTTGATCTTTCTAAACTTTTCACCAAAATCTCCTAGAGATCACCTTGAATCCAGCCACACTAGAGAGTTTTACTCCACTTTGTTGAATCTATTGCATGTGCTTCTTGTCGTAGAGATGAAGCTAAAATGAGTGTATATATATATACACGCTAGTATTAGATTTCATCCAAGTCATTCATCTCATTTCTCCCACAAATTTCTAGAAGATCTTGTGGCTCAAATATAAATCATCAAGGCACATCTAATCTCCACTAATTTCATCATAGGATTCCCTTTATAACAATCTTTAGGCTTATCAAGTGATCTCATTTATTTAATTTGGACTTTAGGCTCCATTGATTTAATCAATTAGAAACATTGATTCATATGGCTAGTGTATTTGGTCTCCTCTGTTAATTTTGATTTCTCAGTCAATGGACAACTGCACTCAATGGTTGCTGCAATTCTCGGTTACTACGGACGAGACGTTGATCGAAGCCCTTCTTGAGCTTCATTGTCGTGAAAGCTTGGGGATGGGGTTGCAAGAAGAAAAGATTTGTTAGATGGATCAATATTAAACTGTAACGACCCTAAAAATATTTTATTTGCGATTGATGATGTGTACTACTTACATATACCAGATAAGCATAATTTTATGAATTTTATATTATCGATTGGGCGAGCGAAGATCACCTCAAGATATATTCGAGCACAAGTATAAGGTGAGTCGTGGAAATAATGGGACTTGGGTAAGTTATAACTCAGTTTTGTTTTTTAAAAAAAATAAGTTTATACAAATACCTAAGTTAAAATGAATGAATTAAATTAATCTAAGCTACCTGCTAAAGTGGAGTGGTAAAAAAATACTTAAATGAAAAGCAAAGTTTGTATCTAATTTTTTTAAGATATTAATCAAACTAGGGATATCCTATGTGGGAATTCAAGGTTGATTAGTGGAGTGTGTCATTTAAGTGAGTGGGGGTGTGTGTTGGTAGAGAAAGAGATAAAAGATAAGAGGATAAAGATGAGGCTTTGTGGTTGATGTTATTTTGAGAGACAAAGAAATGAAAACAACAACAACAACAGCAACATAGCCTCAGTCCCAAATTAACTGGGGTCGGCTACATGTATCAAACTTTTCCATTGTGCTCGATTAAGTGCAATTGATGGTGAGCTTTCCAAACCATTCAAATCCCTCCTAATTAATGTATCCCATGTTAACTTTGGTCTGCCCCTACCTCGTCAAATTTCTACAGTTTCTATTGAGTCAAGTTTTCTAGTTGGGGCATTTGTAGGCCGTCTTTGCAGGTGACCAAACCACCGCAACCGCCCTTCCCTAATCTTTGTATCAATTGGTGCTACTCCTACTTGTCTTTGAATTTCTAGATTTCTTATTCTATCTTTACGAGTTTTACCACACATCCACCTAAGCATCCTCATTTCTGCTACGTTCATTTTATGTAATTGTGCATTCTTTGGATTCCGTAATGAGTGGCCTAGGGTCTAAGTGGCGACATGGTAGTTACGGGGGCGGTGGAAATGCTTTGTGATCTTTTCCTCCAATGTGACTACACGGACTGTTGGACTTGCCTAAGCCCACAGTTTAGGATTGAGGAAAGTCAAGTTGGTAGAAGTGGTTGCGGTTTGCTACAATTGATGGACTCGGTCTAAATTGTCAGTCAAGTAACTTAACTAAATCCACCGACCGTCTTGAAAGTCTAGTTGTGGTACTTTATCACACTTGATGGACTTGGAGCACTTAGTTGCCTTTGTTTTGTGTACTCGACATCAATTATTCGTTGATATCTCGACTAAATTGGAAATCATACTTTATTCATTATTTCGTGGTAATTCTTGCATGATTATTCGGTTAACCATTTATTTGACATTTGAAATACTGTTAAGACTCCTCTGACTTTATTCACTGGAATTGTCTCTATTTTAGTGACAATTGCAAGTCCATCGAGTAACAAGGGCAAGGATCCGATAGTTGGTGATTTCCTCTGAGCTTCCCTCATAGGCGACTTCTACTTTTGCTACTCGTAGATCCATTTTGTGTTTATAGTTATGTATTGTTTATGTTTAAAACAGGTAAATGGGTTGAGCGAACACTTGGATACTTTTATATGTTATCCCTCATTTTTTTTTATCACGTGGTATGCATGAGACCTACTTTGCAGGGTTTCCACACATAGGGTTGTCCTAATGTCGTGTTAGGTTAAACTATTGTCACTTTAAATTCTTTTATTTTCCACTAGGCAATTCACTAAGACTTGTTAAACTTAATACCAACTCTAATAAGTGACTAAACCGTAAATGAAATGGTAAAAGAAGGCTGACTAGGCCTGCGTTGACTCTGCGAGGATTGACTGGGAATCCACGTAGGTTTAGGCCGGATGGGACATAATTTATGGGGAATTGGGGTCGTCACATAAACCCATTTTCCCATCTCGTCCGTCAGATCAAATGATAACTACGGTTAAATCCTGTTCAAAAAAATAACTTAAAGGTGGTCAAGGGCGGAGTCAGAATTTCAAGCTCCCTTAGGCTAGACCAATGGTAGTTTAAGCATTACTTTCACTACAAAAAATAATCTTTTACAATGCTTATTCTTGTTGTTATTTAATACGTTATGAAAACTTATTCAATTTTAAATTAACATATAACTTAATATTATTAATAAAAATAGTGATTAATAATTGACTTCATATTATAAAACAAAGAACTTCACTAAAATTAAAAACCATTATACATTAATTTCTTAATTATAGATAATTTTGTTAGATATTGATAACATATTAAATATGTTTTAACAGAGTAGTGCAACAACATTTTTAAATATTGTAAAAACATGTTTTCATGCAGTGTTTGAGGGGTAGGCTAGTTTAGGCATTTTCAATTTTTCTTATTAATTTATTATATATATATATATCTAAGTAATATTAATAAGTGGGAATAGCTAGATTTTCCTTCGAGAGATGATATTACAAGTTTACCCTTATTATAACTTCTTATCTTTTTACCTATGTAGTTTTTAACTTGATGTGTGCTTTCGTTGTTAAATCAGATTTATGTAATTATTTTCTAAAGATTGCATTTGCTAAATATGCTTCCACAGGAATTCAATCTCAAGCCTGTTATTCCTATCTATACAGCTAGGTCTAAGCATGTGGAGAAAGCATTAAAGCACGTTTAGTTAATAACTATTCATCTCCGCAAACTAAAAGGAAAAGAACTGGAGCCACTACAAAAAATGCATCGATTAGCGACGGATTTGCGAGGAGAGTTCTAATTGACCTGTTGACCAAATTAGCGACGGGATTAGCAACGGCCCCCGTCGCTAATTGTTGGGCAAAAAAATTCTCGCTTAATGAGGAATTTCTCCACCCACGTAGCAGTGGAGCCCAGACTCTCTCTCTCTCTCCCACCACCAAACCCTAATCTTCCCATTTATAAACTCTTCACTCTCCCTCTCTCCTCTCTCCCCCACCTCTCTCCCTCTCCCTCTCGATCAAGTGAACCACCAAGTCCTCTCCTGGTTTGGCAACTCCTTCCCGGTTGAGTTGGTGGTGAGGTCCAGGGAGCGGAGAGCGACGAGGAGGACTTCCTCGCCAAGTTCATGGCTCGGTCGCCGCGTTCGGCAACTCCTCGCCGGTGGAGTCGGTGGTGGGTAAAATCTATGTTTTGGTTTGAATATTGGTTTATTTTTTGTGTATGTTGGTTTGGTGGGGCTGATTTTGGGGGGTTTCGCAGGGGAGGGGTTGCCTTAGTCGACGCTGTGCACGTTGGGGAGCTGCTCGAACGGGCCTTCTTAGGTGCCAACTCCATCGACGTCGACGCTGTCTCGCAAATGCCTCTCCCGCCTCAAACGCATCCTCCCCGCCCTCCTCCACCACCTCTGTCGCGCCCTCTCGCTCCTCCCCCGCCCCTCCCTCTCCTCCTTCACTTGCCTCCTGCTCCTGCTCCTCTCTCCTCCGCCGCCTCCTGCTCTTCTCCCTCTCCTCCTCCGCCGCCTACTGCTCCTGCTCCTCTCCTCCTCCTCCGCCTCTTGCTCCTCTCCTTTTCCTCCTCCATCGCCTCCTGCTCCTCTCCCTCTCCTCCTCCGCCGCCCATCCCTCGCCTCCATCATCACTATTTTCATTTTAAAAATAATATTTAAAAAAAAACAAAATTTGTTTTGTCAATCTGTCAGAATATAGCGACGGGGTCCCGTCGCTATCCCGTCGCAATTTCAGACACCCGTTGCTATACTGAAATAGCAACGACCATGTTAGCGACGGGGGCTCCCGTCGCTATTCTCGTCGCTAACACGGTATAGCGACCGGAAATACCAAATTAGCGACGGGCTTACCCGTCGCTAATCTGGTATCCTTTTGTAGTGAGCTACTATTATTAGCCATTTTTCCTTACAACAATGGTTCTCTTTATAGCATAAATTATATTGCTTCGATCAAGAAAGTTGTTTTAAGTACCCTTGGAGAACATTTTGCAAGTAGCAAGTGAGAGAATTGAATATTGTTATAATTAGATATAAATCTAAAGAAAAATGATATATAATTTGAAGAATCTTCATAATATAAGTAAGTTGTTAAATCTAAATAGCAATAATTTTAAAAAATAAATAAAATAAAAATGAAGTAGTATATTTTTTAATAATGAAAACAAATTATTAAATTAGTTAAATTCTCGCGATCGTAGTGAGCAGGTTCAAGCGTGGGTAGCACGCTCCAAAAACTAGAGGGTTGGGAATCTTAATCGGTGCGGGTTCATGCACTCAATTTTTGCAGTACATACTCTTCATGACTAGCAGTTGTTGGGTTTTGGGGTTTATACGCAGCGGAGATTACAAAACAATTTTGACAAAAACCCCAACAGGATCCGAATCTAATTCCATTAAAAACGTTTAAACCATGAAAAACTTAATCATACCTCAGTCGCAATATACCTTTCTGAAGGTTGATCGATCTCTAAGGCGTCAACGACGAACGCCCTCTATCAGCAGTCCACACACGAACGGCGGCCGAGATTCGAAGTGCTAGCTTTAAGAGAATACAAAACCTTTTGTTTCTCTCCAAAACGATCCAGAGCATACCAAAAAAACCTAAGTCGTTTCTAAAACGAAAATAGAGTTTCGCTCTTTTAATCTTTCGTACGTATGTTCTAACTTAAAGCGTCTATTTATACAACCCTTGTATATAGACAGTTAAGTAAATTACACATATACCCTTACTTAAAGAAGTATAAGTGTAATACACCACAAGGACGTTTCCGTCATGAATTTTATCATATAAAATTCATTTTTCTGAACCATCTTAAAATCTCGCAAAACCATTCTTAGTGTGCGACCCAATAGGCTCATACAACGTTGGCAGTGTACCAAAACACATTTTGGTATACAAGTCATAAGCGATCTCTAGCAAGACATTATGACTACCCAAGTTGTACGAATATCAAATCGATACAACCTAATCAATAGTGTATATAACATCCTTTTGTCACACGATATCCTTTTGATCAAACATAAGGCATGGAATTGTCATCCAACATGTTCAATCGTACTAGTCTCGATCTCTAGGTAGATCTGAAAACATCCAAGTGACATTGATCAATATCAATTCACTTAGACTAGGCCTTTTAACATCCTAACACATCGAGGGATCCACTAGATATCTCTTTTATATGAGAGGGACAAATTATATCTCGATTACACAACTTCATCACATTGCTCACACAAAGTAACCAATCACAACCTTTATAATCGTCCTAAGTTAAAGACAACGTTTGATTGTGTCAAATTATTGTGTTCCTAATGTTGAAGTCTCTCGGCAATCTCAAGTCGAGGACCGAAAAATATACCTATCATGAGAAACAACTATGACTTAATCCATGTGATGTTCTCATAGCGGGTCGGCCCAAATATTTTGTTCCCTAACAAGTACTCGTGATCTTGATTCGTATCCCTATACATATAATCATCATATGATCATCAATCAAGACTCACACTAGTCTTAATTCATTATAGTTCCCGGTATAATGATCGACTAGGGACATTTAAGATATTTATGTAAATACCCATAGATCTTATTATAATGTAAACATGCAAATTAATTATAATAAACAGCAAATGAAATCCTCTATTTTATTAACTAAAAGTATTCATAAAGACAGTTAATGGATTGACCTATGGCACATGCCCCATCATCTCCCACTTGCACTAGGGCCAATCATACATGCATCTAATGCCTAATGATCTAACATGACCATCATGTTTTGCTTGTGGAAGAGTTTTTGTCAATGGATCCGCAACGTTGTCTTCAGTAGGTACTCTGCAAATCTTTACGTCTCCCCTCTCAATAATTTCTCTGATGAGATGAAAACGCCGGAGTATATGTTTGGATCTGTGGTGTGTCTTGGGTTCTTTGCCCTGTGCTATTGCCCCGTTATTGTCACAATACAAACAAACAGGGTTAGCAATACTTGGAACCACACCTAGTTCGAAATGAACTTTTTGATCCAAAGCGCCTCCTTTCTTTGCATCGACGACGCGCAATATACTCGCTTTACATTGTAGAATCCCCACGCCTCTCTTCTTGAACTTTTCCACTTATTGCACCCCCATTCAAAGTAAACACATATCCAGATCATGCGATCTAAAATCATCTATATCGCTTGAAAACTTGCATCTGTGTAACCATTTACAACTAGATCATTTTCAAAACCTCCATAGACCAAGAACACTTCCTTAGTCCTTCTTAAGTACTTAAGGATGTTCTTTACTGCTATCCAGTGACTCTCACCAGGATTTGACTGATATCTGCTTGTAGTGCTCAAAGCATATGATACATCAGGTCGAGTGCATAACATGGCATACATGATAGATCCAATAGCCGATGCATATGGAATCTTATTCATACGGTCTCGCTCATCATTTGTCCTAGGACATTGATTCTTGCTGAGACTTATGCCATGAGGCATTGGCAACAATCCTCTTTTAGAGTCTTGCAAACTGAACCTATTCAACACCTTGTCTATGTAAGCACTCTGACTTAGACCAATTAGCCTCTTCGATCTATCCCTATAGATCTTTATCCCTAGGATATAGGCTGCATCTCCTAAGTCTTTCATTGAGAAACACTTCCCTAACCAAGACTTGACATTCTGGCAATGTTGGGATGTCATTTCCAATGAGTAATATATCATCGACATACAGTACCAGAAAAACAACTACACTCCCACTGACCTTCTTGTATACACAAGGCTCATCTTCGTTCTTAATGAAACCAAAATCCTTGATTGTTTCATCAAAACGAAGATTCCAACTCCGAGAAGCTTGCTTTAATCCATAAATGGATCTTTGAAGCTTGCATACATTCCTAGAATTCTCAGGATGTACAAAACCTTCAGGTTGTGTCATATACACGTCCTCAAGCAGCTTTCCATTAAGAAATGCTATTTTTACATCCATTTGCCATATTTCATAGTCATAATATGCAGCAATGGCAATTAAGATTCTTATGGATTTAAGCATGGCTACTGGCGAAAAAGTTTCATCATAATCAACACCTTGAGTCTGCCTGAAACCTTTTGCTACAAGTCTTGCTTTAAAAGTATGCACATTGCCATCCATGTCAGTTTTCTTCTTGAAAACCCATTTACATCCAATGGTCTTACCACCTTCAGGTAAATCAACCAAGTTCCAAACTTGGTTATCATACATGGATTGCATCTCGGAATTCATGGCACTTAGCCATTTATCTGAGTCT
This sequence comes from Stephania cephalantha, assembly GCA_039657325.1. Lineage (NCBI taxonomy): Eukaryota > Viridiplantae > Streptophyta > Magnoliopsida > Ranunculales > Menispermaceae > Stephania > Stephania cephalantha. Next base: position 14,076,210 of record CM077577.1, read on the forward strand.
GGTCCAGACATAGCCTCCTGATAAGTGGTGGGCTCATTTTGATCCATAAGCAACACATCACGACTATCAGTAATGAGAAATCCAAATCTCTCTGGCTCATGTCTTACCCTACCAGATTTACGTGGGCCTTGTGTCACTTGCGGAGGTTCAACTGGTTCAGAACGTTGTTGAACTTCCAGTAGCGGTTCAGTGTTTATCTGTGATTCTTGAACTTCTTCAAGATTTATTTCTCTCCCACTAGTGTCTTTTGAAATAAACTATTTTTCCATAAAGGCACCATACCGAGCAACAAACACTTTGTTCTCAAGCGGGATTATAAAAGTAATATCCTTTTGTTTCCTTAGGATACCCCACAAATAAACACTTATCAGATTTAGGTGCTAGTTTTTCTGAGACTTGTCGCTTTACGTAAGCCTCACAACCCTAAATCTTAAGAAAAGACAGACTAGGTCTCTTCCCGTACCATATCTCATATGGTGTTTTATCAACCGCTTTAGAAGGAACTCGATTTAGAGTGAAAGCAGCAGTTTGTAATGCATAACCCTAAAAGGATAATGGAAGATCTGCATGACTCATCATAGATCGAACCATATCTAATAAGGTTCAATTTCTCCATTCAGAAACTCCATTCCATTGTGGAGTTGCTGGTGGAGTCAATTGGGAGACAATCCCACAATTTCTAAGATGATCATCAAATTCTTGGCTTAAATATTCACCACCTCGATCTGATCGAAGTGTTTTGATAGTTTTACCAAGTTGATTACGCACTTCATTTTGAAACGTTCAAACATCTCAAATGATTCACTTTATGTTTCATAAGATATACATAACCATATCTCGCTTTGAAATCATCGAAATGTAATGAAGTACTGATAACCTTATCTAGCCATTGTGTTTATAGGACCGCATACATCAGTATGTATTAGACCCAATAAATCACTTGCCCTTTCACTGTGTCCAGTAAAGGGACTTTTAGTCATCTTGCCTAGTAAACAAGATACGCACGTTTCATATGTTTCTAAATCAAATGAATCTAGAAGCCCATCTTTATGGAGTTTCGTTATGCGTTTCTCGTTTATGTGCCCGAGACGATAATGCCAGAGATAGGTTTGATTATAGAAATGACAATTTCTTTCCTTTTCTTTTGGGTGTTTTGAAGCAGGAACAGGCTGGGGCTTGACTTGTTCCATAGGCTTTGCGACATGTGCATTAACAGCCTTGGCAACTCTAGCCTTGCCTTTGCCTTTCTTCTTCATTCCCTTTCCCTTTTGGACCATCAACATATTACTAGAGGGTTTCTTGATATTTTGTTCAGCAGTTTTGAGCATCAAATGCAACTCTGAAATTGATTTCTCCATAGTATTCATATTGTAGTTGATCACAAATTGTGAGTAACTTTCTGGTAATGAATTCAGGATCAAATCCGTAGCCAACTCTTGGCTTATGGGAAATCCGAGTCTATCAAGCTGGTCAACATAGCCCTTCATCTTCAGAACATGAGGACTAACTGACGCACCCTTAGTCATCTTGCAAGAATGTAGGTTCTTGACTGTCTCGAACCTTTCTCGCCTAGCTTGTTGTTAGAACATTTCCTTCAGCGTTATAGCCATGTCGTAGGCTTCCATTAGTTCCATGTCCTTCTGAAGTTCAGGAACCATAGTTGCCAGCATAATACATGCAACATCAGTAGAATCGTTGACATGCTTATTATGCGCATCCTTCACAGCTTTCGTAGCATTGGCTGGTGGGTCCTCAGGGATTGGAGCATCCAGGACATACAATTTGCGTTCATGCTTAAGAACGATTCTCAAGTTTCTGAACCAGTCAAGAAAGTTAGTCCCATATAGCTTATCCTTCTCAAGGATGGATCGCAGTGACAGGGGATTATTGTTACTTGAAGAGACCATTGATCTACAATAAAGATTATGCAAAGTTTATTTTAGTATAGAGGAATAGACTCCCACTAAATTAACAACCCTCCTAAAACGTACTATTTATTTAGGGGACTAAAATCCATATTTTCCCTAACTCTATGACAGCTATGGCATGAAACACAGAACTAGATTATTTACGTAGGTAACAGTTACCAATTACATCTTATGTAATTTTTAGATCCTTTTATGAGATACAGGACATCTTATGTCTTAGCATGTTTTTATCTCATCATTTGCCTAAAGCTCAAAACTATTTTGATGGCTTTATTAAGTCGAACCATTTTAAACATTAAGGTAACTCTTACCCAACTTGTCTCACCAAGATAACACAATACACCTAGCTATGGCTGAAACTATATTAGTGTGATCGAGGCCTTGACAAGTGTTTAAAATGGATGGCACGAGACTTAAAATTTAATAGAGGGATTTTATTCAGTTTTAGTGATTTTATGTAAACAATGAAATATCATATATTTTATTGATTTGTTCAATCACTAAACAATTTGGAATTTATTTATTTTTTTATACTTTTCACTAACAAAAGAATTTTCGTACGCTAGGATTAGTTAGTTAGGCAGGCGGTAATGCGCGCTCCCTTTTTTTTTTTTTTTTTTTTTTTTTTTTTTTAAGACGAATCTCAATTTCAAAAATTAAAATTCACTATAGAAAATCATAATTTTCGCTGATTTTATTATCATAAATTAACCCCTTAATTTATCTGAAATTAAGTCAATTAAAACATTTTAATTAACCCGGGCCCACATCTAACTAATCATCTTATCCTAATCCAATTAGGATTTAAGATATTTGAATCCTAGTATATCACAAATAACAAGATTCTTGATATTTATCTCCTATCTAATAGGGATAACGAAATCGATTTTGCTTATATCTCCTAATCTAATTTGTTATCTATCTTTATCAAATAGAAACTTCATAACAAAATAGATATAACAAGATAAATAATTAATTTCGAAAATTAATTATTTATTTTGAATCCTAGATTTAAGATATTTGAATCCTAGTATATCACCAATAACAAGATTCTTGATATTTATCTCTTATTCTAATTTGTTATCTATCTTTATCAAATAGAAACTTCATAACAAAATAGATATAACAAGATAAATAAATAATTTCGAAAATTAATTATTTATTTTGGATTTAAGATATTTGAATCCTAGTATATCACAAATAACAAGATTCTTGATATTTATCTCATATTCTAATTTGTTATCTATCTTTATCAAATAGAAACTTCATAACAAAATAGATATAACAAGATAAATAAATAATTTCGAAAATTAATTATTTATAAATAAATAATTTCGAAAATTAATTATTTGCAATTTCGGTCTTCATCCAAATAATCACAAACATGTAATTGAATCATGAACTACTATCCCAATCGAACCTAATGGTGTCATGGATCATAGAACACGAAACTCAATTCATTAAAATTATTCAAATTAACCTAACATGGTTACTAGCATGTACGAAACTAATTTCAATTAAATCACGAATATATGTATCATATACACAAAACATGATAATAAATCTCACAAAAACTTATGTATATCACATATACATCAACTATTAACATGCTTTCAATTATATATCATGTATATATCAGAAGAAAACATGCAATGAGTTTAATGGAATCAAACTCGAAGGCTCTGATACCACTGTTGGGTTTTGGGGTTTATACGCAGCGGAGATTACAAAACAATTTTGACAAAAACCCCAACAGATCCGAATCTAATTCCATTAAAAACGTTTAAACCATGAAAAACTTAATCATACCTCGCCGCAATATACCTTTCGAAGGTTGATCGATCTCTAAGGCGCGCTAACGAGAGAACGCCTCTATCGCCAGTCCACACACGAACGGCGGCCGAGATTCGAAGTGCTAGCTTCAAGAGAATACCAAACCTTTTGTTTCTCTCCAAAACGATCCTGAACATACCAAAAAACCCTAAGTCGTTTCTAAAACGAAAATAGAGTTTCGCTCTTTTAATCTTTCGTACGTATGTTCTAACTTAAAGCGTCTATTTATACAACCCTTGTATATAGACGGTTAAGAAAATTACACATATACCCTTACTTAAAGAAGTATAAGTGTAATACACCACAAGGACGTTTCCGTCATGAATTTTATCATATAAAATTCATTTTTCTGAACCATCTTAAAATCTCGCAAAACCATTCTTAATGTATGACCCAATAGGCTCATACAACGTTGGCAGTGTACCAAAACACATTTTGGTATACAAGTCATAAGCAGTCTCTAGCAAGACATTATGACTACCCAAGTTGTACGAATATCAAATCGATACAACCTAATCAATAGTGTATATAACATCCTTTTGTCACACGATATCATTTTGATCAAACGTAAGGCATGGAATTGTCATCCAACATGTTCAATCGTACTAGTCTCGATCTCTAGGTAGATCAAAACATCCAAGTGACATTGATCAATATCAATTCACTTAGACTAGGCCTTTTAACAATCTAACACATCGAGGATCCACTAGATATCTCTCTTTATATGAGAGGGACAAATTCTATCTCGATTACACAACTTCATCACATTGCTCACACAAGGTAACCAATCACAACCTTTATAATCGTCCTAGGTTAAAGACAACGTTTGATTGTGTCAAATTATTGTGTTCCTAATGTTGAAGTCTCTGCAATCTCAAGTCGAGGACCGAAAAATATACCTATCATGAGATACAACTATGACTTAATCCATGTGATGTTCTCATAGCGGTCTGGTCCCAAGACTTTGTTCCCTAACAAGTACTCGTGATCTTGATTCGTATCCCTATACGTATAATCATCATATGATCATCAATCAAGACTCACACTAGTCTTAATTCATTATAGTTCCCGGATAATGATCGATAGGGACATTTAGGATATTTATGTAAATACCCATGGATCTTATTATAATGTAAACATGCAAATTAATTATAATAAACAGCAAATGAAATCCTCTATTTTATTAACTAAAAGTATTCATAAAGACAGTTAATGGATTGACCTGGGGCACATGCCCCATCAGCAGTACCTTCCACTACGCTTAAATCGATGCGTTTCTCGGAAAATATACAAACGTACATCAAATATTGATTTAAATGAGTAAAATAATTTAGGATTTCTTTTTATTCCCTAACTAATGTAAAACGCATTTTCAAAAGGCGTCAATAGCGGGAGACAATTTACATTGCAACGAGGTCACACAAATGGCGCATTTTCAAAAGGCATTGTTATGGACCGGGCTGATTTCCCCACACCAACAAGCCCAAATGGAGCTCCCATCAGGCCCAAACGCACTAAGCAGAAGCCCTTTTGGATGAAGGACTATCTGAAATAGGCCCATTCGAGGATATGTTTCTTTTTGTTGTTGAGACCAGAGTCACATACAACCGTTCCCTGTTTTGTTGTTCCTAACCCACACACGTGTCAATTGTGGATTATGGTTTTCGGATGTATTTAAACTCCTTTTACATTGAATGAAGACAAGAAGAAAGTTTTATCTATTTTTTTTACTTCCTTGTCTCCTACTCGATTTCTCTAAGCCATTTGAGGTCACCACCGATGCTTTCGGCACCGCCATTGGCACAGTTCTATCTCAAGATCACATCCTCATAGCCTTCTTTAGCAAGAAAATGTGCCCTCGTATGCAGTCATCCTCCGCTTACGCCAGAGAGATGTTCGCCGTCACGGAGGCCGTGAAAAAATGGCGTCGATATCTGTTGGGCACCAAGTTTAGAATTTTCACTGACCAACGCAGCCTAAAAACCTCTACACCCAAACAATTCAAACTCCGGAGCAACGAAAATGGCTTACCAAGCTCTTAGGGTTTGACTATGACATTCTTTACACCCCCGGCAAGGAGAACAAGGTAGCTGACGCCCTATCTCGCATCCCAGACGTTTCACCCCTATACATGGATGTCTCTGCAGTCACTACCCCCTTCTTGGATAGGCTGCGTGCTTTCTACCTCTCTGATCCTGCAGGACAGAACCTCCTCAACAAATTTATTACTAACAAAAAAATGCAATTGGTTTTTTCTTTGAAACAGGGCTTACTGTTCTACAAGGATCGCATCTTCGTACCCCCTATAGCTGATCTCCGCCGCGATATCCTCCGCGAATTCCATAGCTCACCTCTGGCTAAGCACTCCGGTATCAAAGCCACAACCATTCGGATCGCCGCTTCTTTCTACTGGCCAAAATTCTTGAATGACATCAAAGAATTCATTACAAGGTGTTCCATATACCTCCAAAATAAGTACTCTATCGAGCGGTCGTACGACACCCTACAACCTCTCCCGATTCCATGTCGGGTGTGGGGAAGACATATCAATGGATTTCATAACACACTTACCGGCATCTCAAGGAAAAACTATTATATGGGTGGTTGTAGACCGCCTCTCAAAGTACGCACACTTTATTGCTCTTCCAACCAGTTTCACTGCCTCTGACCTTGCGGCTATCTACATTGTAGAAATTTTTCGTCTGCATGGCCTACCACGTTCCATCGTCTCCGACCGAGACGAGTCTTCACCAGTCATTTTTGGCGTGAGCTTTTCTCCCACCCGGGCACTTCCCTCCTCTTCAGCAGCTCCTGTGATCCGCAAACGGACGGTCACACGGAGGTGCTCAACCGATGTTTGGAGACTTATTTGCGCAGCTTCGTTGGTGAGGAACCTCACCATTGGTTTCGTTTCCTTCACCTCGCGGAATACTGGTACAATACATCTCGCCATATCGCTACTGGCTTTACACCTTTCCAAGCTCTCTATGGTCGTCCACCCTCGTCTATCCCTTCTTACATCGCTCATCAGTCCTCCATGGCAGCCCTGGACGAACCGTTACAAAAAAATATGAACTTTTGAGTACCCTCCGCCACCATCTCCACAGAGTTAAACAACGCATGAAAGATCAATCCGACAAACATAGACAAGACAAGATCTTTAATGTGGGTGATCTAGTTTACCTCCGTTTGCGCCCTTATCATCAGCACAGTGTCCAACGACGTGCCTCCCACAAGCTTTCCCCACGGTTCTTCGGCCTCTTTAAGATCATTCGTCGGGTTGGTGCAGTTGCCTATGAACTCGACTTGCCCCCAACTGCAAAAATCCATAGGGTGGTGCATGTCAGTCTCCTTCGCCACACAAAGGCGACCTTTTTCTAGCCGTCCCCTCCCTCCATATATGGATTCTTTATGCCTCAAGCCCTCTCCAAAACGCCTCCTCGGCACTCGCATGGTTTCAACCAAGATGGGTACTCAACTCCATGGTCTCATTGAATGGGATGGCCTCGATATTAACGAGTCTTCTTGGGTCCCGTTTGCACGCCAGCCTGTTTCCTCCCTCGGTCAACACGCCACTGCACCACCTGCTGCACCACTTATTGAAAATATAATCTTGATGACAAGATTGTTTTAGAGGATGGGTGTATTGTTATGGACCGGGCTGATTTCCCTACACCAACAAGCCTAAATGGAGCTCCCATCAGGCCTAAACGCACTAAGCATAAGCCCTTTTGGATGAAGGACTGTCTGAACTTGGCCCATTCGGGGATATGTCTCTTTTTGTTGTTGAGACCAGAGTCACATACAACCGTTCCTTATTTTTTTGTTCCCAACCGACACATGTGTCAGTTGTAAATTAGGGTTTTCAGATGTATTTAAACTCCTTTTACATTGAATGAAGACAAGAAGAAAGTTTTATATATATTTTTTACTTCCTTGTCTCCTACTTGTGTAATTGAACCCTAACAGGCTTGTTCACAGTTTGTTTGTCGAAGAGTGTTTAGATTTAGTTTACCTTTCTTAGATGGCAAGGGTGATGATTTTGCTACTGTCAAAATGCTGCTCGACCGTTAAAACTATTTTTTTCAAGAAGTTTTTTGATTGGTTAACTGAGTGGTATTTTGGGCTCGTTGTGGTTGAATTTAGCTTGCAAATAAGGAGGCTATGCAGTATTTTACTGCGAGTTCACCTTGCTGGCTTCTTTTTTCATTTGTTTCTCTTATAGTAGTTTATTGTCATGAGCTTATTATTATTATATGCTACGCATACTGATCCTCACGACTAACCACTCTTCATTTTGTATCCTTGAGTTGATTCTAGTAGACTCAGAAGTGCTCAGCGCATAACTAAGTGTCAACCAAAGGTTTGCTCGACGAAATCAGGTGAAGCCCTCCTCAAAGCACCAAGTGTTCTCGTAATGGAAGAGTTTGATTCATTTGTATCTGGTAGAGTATTATTGCCGCTGCAAGCATTGGATGATTACTCATTGATGACAAGGTTTAGAAGTTCACTGGATCAGGAGAAATGAAGCGTGGATTCAGTTGATTACTGACTTCACCATTTACATTGTTGATTCAGAGACTAGTACACTTAAACGGCGGATAGCACTTGCAGTTGAAGCTATTAAATGATCTTGCTTGAGTGAGCTAATTAAGTGACAACTTCTTGCCCTTGCATTTGGTGCATCTAGTGTCAAAGAATACTAAACTTTAAGGAAATTGAAGGTCTGTCTATTTTGCCGACAAGTTATATTTTGATGTCGAACTTGTACCTGCACTTCGGACTCGTGAAATCTAAATTTTTCCTTAATTCATAGTTTTGATTAGTTATCAATGAAATCCCTCTTGTAGAATGTAATTCATTCTCTCTTAGTTGTGTACTCAAAGATGTAATTGGACAAAGTTTTTTGAATTTTGGATCAATAGCTATTTGATTTTCTTGATTTGAATTAAGAGGGATGTAAATGGTTTGGAAAGCTCACCATTGCTTACCATCAATTGCACTAAATCAACCCAACGGAAGAGTTTGACCCATGTAGCCAACTCTAATTAAATTGAGACTGTTGTTGTTGTTGTTGTTAAGGGCGTTTGTAATGAGGGGTTAAAAGGGGTCTAATAGACCCCCTTATATATACCCTCCCCATACCAAGTGAATGGGGGAGGGTATAGAGATTTTGGGGTGTTTGCATCTATGCAAACGCCCCAAAATTCGGGCCACAACAGCAAAAGCTGCTGCCGTGCCCGGATGTATTTTTTTAATTTTTTTGTGTTTTAACATTTGTATTATTAAACTATTTCACTATTGATTTGATTGTGGGTCTCATTTAAGTCTAAAGAGAGTCTAAATTATTGTGGAGAAAAAGTAGAGATGGGAGAGAGAAAAGAGTGGGTATAATAAATTGATAATGTGGCATGTTAATAGCCCTTTTTTGGTACAACCACTGCGGATGCTCTAAGTTGTTCAATTTGCAAAAAATCAAATTGATGGGATACTACTTTAAAAAAAATAATGATGAGATATTTTTGCAAAATCTTGAAAGTTTAGGATATATTTGCCTTTTGGGCCTAAGATAAATATATATTAATCTGGCTATAACATCCATAGTGACATTATGGGAGACGAACCTTTTATAAAAATGGGTAAATGTCAAATCAGTTAAACTAAGTCATGTTCTATGTGCACTCCACAATTTTGTAAAGGCAAGCCACTTTATTTTAGTATCCATTGTTTTGATAAAGGCACACCAATGTAAATGTTGATGCCTCAAATTACCTTTTTAGTTGAGAAGGGCAACCCATCCACTAGGTTTTCGATTCGTCGTTGACACCGTCATCCCCTTCTACTAACCGACACTAGGAAAAAAAGGATGGAATAGCAATGGGAGATAGCAACGAGCTATCTCCCGTCGCTAATTAGTGAGGGATTGGCAACGGGGAAGGGTTTTGATCGTTTGACCAGAATATCGACGGGGTTAGCGACGGCTCCCCTTCGCTAAACTTCGAGTGGGAAAATTCTCGCTCGTTTGCACCGCATGGCGTTCCGGACGCCACGTGGCCGAGCGTTACGTGGCCACGTGATGGATTAGCGACGGGCTGCCCGTCGCTAATCCCGTCGCTAATCTCAAATTAAAATTGTCGACCAACGCCCTCCTTTCCCTTTCGTCCTTTTTTCTCTTCTCCTTCTGGTCTTGTTCCTCCCTGAAAACCCTAAAAAAAATTTGTTGGGCCTCGCCTTGCCTCCGGTTACTCTCTCTCCCCTCCGGTTCTCACTCTCGGCTCGGTTCCCGCCTCCCTCTCGCCTCCGGCTCGGCCTCACCCCCGTCCGCCGCCTCCCCTCCAACCCCGAGCGCCATTTTTGGTGCAGCATTCTGCGGGCCGTAGGTATAAATTTTTTTTTATTATTTTTTCAATTTGTTGAATGTATTTATTTAATTTATTTTAGTTTTAGGATAAAATTTGGTGATGAAAAAATTAATTTGTTTGGATAAAATTGTCTAAAATGTTTTTTTAAGATTTTTATTAATATTTAGGAATAAAATTTGTTTAAAATGAATTTTTAAGAATTTTTGTTATGGTGATATAATATTTATAAATGAAATTTGTTTAAAATGAATTTTTAAGAATTTTTGTTATGGTATTATAATATTTATGAATAAACATTGTTTAAAATGATTTTTTAGGTATTTTTATTAATATATTTGTTTAAGATTATATTGTTTGGATAAAATTGTTTAGAATTTGTATTAATATATTTGTATGAAACTTTTAATATTTATGGTGAAAAATAAAATTATTTTTAAATTTGTATCCATGGTGATATGTATGATTTTTATTAATATATATTAGCATGTTAATTAGTTGAAGAACAATTATTGTTAAAAAAGTAAAATGAAATATTAATTAATAGTGTACACTTTAGTAATAAGATTTTATTTAAATGATAAATATAATTAGATAAATTACATTTCAATTAGGAGAAAAAGTAAAGGACTAATATAATATTATATATATGTTTTATCACTTTCTATATATATATATATATATATATATTTAAAGCACTTTAAAATGAATATGGAAATATATAATTGATTGAAAAAAAAATATATATAACAACGCTTAATTGTATGCTATATATAAATATTAATTACTTATATAATATGTTATGCAAAAAAAACTAGATTAAACCAAAAATGTTAAATTAGATTGAAACACTTAAAAACTTAATTATATATACTATATGGATTGATGATATATGTAGGAATTATACTATATATATATAGAACGTGTATTATTAATTTATATGTAAGAGAAAAGCACTTAATCAAAGATTAATAAATATTATGCAAAGTATGTGCAAATGTAACCAATTCGACTAATTATGGTTAAAATTCGACTAAAAATGTATAATAAACATTACGCAAAATATGTGCAAATGCAACCAATTCGACTAAACACGGTTAACATTCGACAAAAATGTATATAGTTATTAGTGCGTATGTCTGTTTAACTAGGGTTGTTTAGGTCTTTCGAGATGTCTGTGTCTCTAGATTGGATGTCAACCGCATTAATGGCGGTTACACTCGATTGGATTTTGTGGGTGGCGTGAAGAAGTTCATAAAATTTGCCATGCAACACTGCACGACTTTTCTAAACAAAGGGAAAATTCGATGTCCATGCCGAAAATGTCGCAACGAGAAATACTACGATGTAAGCACGGTAGAGCTTCATGTAGTGAGTCGAGGATTCCTTCATGATTATTATTGTTGGACCGAGCATGGGGATGAAGAATTATCAAACGATATGGACGACGAAGGTGATGATCCAATGGACGAATATCCGACATCATATCATCAAATGATACACGACCACGCGGGACCGAGTTTTGATTAGAACCGTGAGGAGGAGCCAAGCCCTTAGAGCGAAAAATTTATTCGAAATGATTAACGCAGCGAATCAACCGCTTTGGCCGGGTTGCGAGAAGATGAGGAAACTGTCAGCAATGACACGTTTGTTGACGGTAAAGTCGAATCACCACATTTCGAGCAAGCATTCGATGAAATCTTGTAGTTCTATAAAGATATGTTGCCCGAAGACAACTATTTGGTAGATAGCTTTTACAAATGTAAAGGTTTACTGCATTGGTTGGGTTTGCCTTATAAGCGAATCAATTATTGTCCTCAGTTATGCATGCTTTATTGGGGGGCCTGATTCTGACCTTACGTCCTGCAAGTTTTACGGCGAAGGAAGGTTTAACTCCAAAAAATGCCTGCACAAGAAAGTGATTTACTTTCCATTAGCCCCTCATTTACAACGTTTGTTCGCGTCGAAAGCTACAGCGAAACACATGCGATGGCACGCAGAACACATTAGAATTGAGGACCATATGCAGCATTGCCCTGATTATATTGCATGGAACCACTTCAATCAAGTGAACCTTAGCTTCAGCTTGGAAGTTCGTAACGTTCGACTTGGGTTATGCACTAATGGGTTCCAATCTTTCGGAATGACCGGCAAACCGTGCTCCTCGTGGCTGGTGATTTTAACCCTGTACAACTTGCCTCCGTCGATGTGTATGAAGAAAGAAATGATGTTCTTAACAGTGATTGTACCTGGACCGACCAATCCCTCACAAAAATTGACGTGATCCTCCAACCGTTGGTGAAAGAATTGCAAGATTTGTGGAATGTCGGAGTGCCTACTTACGATGTATCGACTAAGACGAACTTTCAAATGCACGCCGCACTTATGTGGACTGTGAGCGACTTCCCAGCCTACAGCCTACAGCCTGTTGTCGGGATGGAGCACGCATGGGAAGACAGCTTGCCCGTATTGCATGGATGATACAGACGCCTTTCAATTGAGGTTTGGCGGGAAAACGACTTGCTTTGACTGTCACCGACGTTTCTTGTAGCGGTATTCTAATGCGAGAAACTACAAGTTTAGTTTTCGTAAAGATAGAATTGTGTCAAGTAAGCCATCGGCCTATAAATCGGGTGAAGATATCTTGCGTGAAATTGAGGCATTAAGGTTGATGAAGGTTACTGAATTGGGATCCAATGCTATAAATAGTGAAATCTCGAAGAATAATAGGAAGAGAAAATGAAGCATATTGTGGGACTTGCTGTATTGGAAGACAAACCTTGTAAGGAACAATCTAGATGTAATGCACATAGAGAAAAATGTGTTCGACAACATTTTCAACACAATTATGAGTGTGTCAGGGAAGACGAAAGATAACGCAAAGTCTAGGGATGATTTAAAGGAGATTTTTAATCGGCCAGAACTACATTACGATCCAGTATCTAAGAAATATCCAAAAGCACGATACGCCTTAGACAAGCAGAGAAAACAAGTGGTGTGCAAGTGGATTAAGGAATTGCGATTCCCTAATGGTTACACATCTAATATCGAACATTGTGTAGACTCCAAGAAGTTGAAGATGTTTAGAATGAAAAGCCACGATTGTCATGTATTCATGCAACGAGTGCTGCCGATTGCATTTCGAGATCTCTTAGACGAGGACATTTGGATTGCAATCAGCGAGTTTAGCATTTTCTTTAAAGATTTAACAGCTAGAAATTTAAATGTTACGAATTTACGACTTTTGCATGAAAACATTCCTAAATTATTGTGTAAGTTAGAAAAAACCTATCCCCCAGTTTCTCGATTCAATGGAGCATATCTCGGTCCATTTGGCGCATGAGGCTATCCTTACAGGCCCAATACAATTTCGGTGGATGTATCCGTTTGAGAGGTAATAATTTATACTTATTGTTTGCTACTTTTATTGTACACAATTAAATTCAATTGAAATGTATGTCTAACTAGTTTAACTCTATAAATGTAGGTATTCGGAACATTTGAGAAATAATGTTAGAAATAAGGCAAGGGTTGATGGCTCAATATGCAATACTTATTTGGTGGAAGAGGCAACATTGTTTTGTTCATATTATTTTGAGGAACACGTCTTCACATCGCACAATCGCCCGCCCGACAACTATGATGGTGGAGTCGGTCCAAGTCAAAATTTTAATGACACATTCTCAATCTTCACCCACCCAGGTCAAGCCATTCGGAGATCAAAGAGGCGTTATCTTACGGATGATGAGTGTAGCGCCGCACACGCTTATATGTTGTTAAATTGTCCCGAAGTTGCTCCTTTCATGAGGTATACATAAATATGTCATTGTACAAAAAGTTTTTAATGTCATTTGTGTATTCTTGTTCGATTCAATCGTAATTCTTCATTTCTTTCATGTTCTGTAAGGATGTACATATCGGAGTTGCGATCGAAACAACCGAATATCACACAAAGTGCAATCGATCAACATCTTGATAAACAATTCTCAACTTGGTTCCAGCATTTTGTAAGTTATCAATAAATTCAGTGTATTGCACAATTCTTCTTATTTTGTAATATAATTGAACATATGGTTTATTATACGAAATTGTTTCAAATGTAGGCACCATTGTACATTCATGCTCTAGCTCTTCTAATGCTTTCGTATGGCCCAAGTCGTCTTTGCACCATATATCACACGTATCTTGTTAATGGCTACAAGTTTCAAACAGTATCACATAGCGCAACCAATGATACTCGTGGTAGCGGGGTTTGCGTTAGAAGCACAAATTACGCGAAATGTGATAGCGACTTCTATGGGCAATTGGAAGAAGTGATAGAAATCGAATACGGTAGTTGTTTACATACCGTGATGTTCAAGTGTGAATGATTCGATCCCACGCCAAACGTGGGGACAAGAGTTCATAGTTCCTTAAAACTCGTCGACGTACATCGAAATCTGCGACCGAATAAGAACGAGCCTTTATACTAGCAATGCAAGCTAGTCAAGTGTACTATTTTTCTTATCCGAGTGTAAGAAGTGCGCCGAACAATTGGCAAGCCACCAAAGTTCATCAATGAACACAACTTGGTTGAAAACGTAGACAGTGCGTCTACTTAAGAAGACGTTTTTCAAGAGCAGCTACTTGAGCATGACACTGAGGCTGATATTGACAACAATATTGTAATTTCGTTAGCTGATCCTAGTGGCGCACAAATGTCAGACGTCGACGATAAAGACGATGATACCGATAATTATGAGTATTCATCGAATGATGGGAACAGTGACAACGAACCATGATATAATTAGTTTTCTGTAGGTAAAAGAATATGTAACGTAGTCTTATATTTGTTGTCTTGTTACGTAATATCTAAAATGTAGAACATTTATATATAGATGTTTCTAACTTAATCCTATTTTTTTTAATAAAGTCATGTCAGGTAGACGATACAGTGGCGGACGTTCCGGTGGACGGTCCGGTGGCAGCAGAGATAGTCGATCTCGCCATTCGTATTGTTCAGACTTCCAATCTCCTGACGATGTCGCTCCAGACTCTAGTCAGAGGCAGCATCCCCTTCATCAGCATCCTCGACAGCATCACCCTCCGCAGGCCCCCTTTATATCATCCGTACCCATTCCCATCCTCTCAGCAGGTCCCCTTCCTCCATCAGACACCCCCTCTTATTTACATCCACCACCTCCCTCTTCAGCGTACGTCATGCTTTTCCCATCTGTATTTGCCGACGACCCGCCTCCATGTAGATGTACTATACACTCATGTCTTCATTATCGACACCTCCCGTCACGGGTCACGTTACCACGCGGCCATATTATGGGCCTACATTTTCATCGGGTGGATCAGTGTCTCCATTGCATCAGCCCGACCAGCAGACCATCGCAAGGTCAGGCCCATCTGATTTACATGCCTCTGAGTCGCCGAGTTCTACACCACACCCTTCTAGCGACCCGTCCATCGGCACAGCCTCACGAGGATGGCGACGAGGCGCTCAGGCCGCTAGAGCACCTAGAGGCAACACTTCTACGCAATCAGGGGGTGAATATTCTTGGTTGTTAAGGACGATAGATAGTAAGTATACGTAATTTAGTTATAACTTAAATGTGTTTCGTTAATTGATTAAAATAAGATCTAACATAAATTTTCAATTTAATGGACGAAAGTTGCACCCGTCCGATAGAGCTGCATGGGAGATGACGATGGCTTACAAATACTCCTTGCATAAGGATGGCTACTCATGGGAGCATGTTCCCCAGCACATGCAAGATGTATATTGGAATCAGTGGAAGGTAACAACTCTTTACCCAAAACTGTTTCTTTTACAAATTAGAATATATAAACTAAATTACATTATTTTTGTACATAGCTTTCTTTTGATTGAGATCCATCAGATGACGCGGCTATCAAAAAAGCGTACGACAGGCAGATTGTCGCGCGTTACTCCGACTTCATCAGCAAGATGTGCTCAAAGGATAAGAAGTCGGGTCATGTATCCACCGAGATCTTCGACCATTTCAAGAAGATGCGGTCAACCCCTGACTTCAAAAAGAAATTTGAGTGATCAAGCAAAAATAGGAGAACAGACACAGGGGGACCTGATACAGGTATTGTTGTGCATACAGGTGGTTCCATATCCATCTATCAGCACGCAGAGAGTCTGGTGAGTTGTCCTATAATAAGTTCATATACAAATATAATATTACTTAATCTTAATTAAACATACATTTTGTTGGCGAGAAATTAGGTCGACCTACGCTGCTTTGGAGCAATGCCTCTACTTCCACACCAAAGATCATGATGACGTCACTTTCCTGGATGAGAGAGTAGAGAGGATTGTCGTAAGAAAATAGTTTTGTTTTTAAACTTTGTTTACTTAATTAATGATAGGTATCAATGACTTGTATATACGACTTGTAAATGTTTTAATTCTTAATTTAGACGGCGATTAGGAACAGACGCATTGAGCTCACACAGTCGCAGCTTGACACTCTGATTGATGAGACCGAGTTATATTTGTCCGTCGTGGAGCGTGACAACAAAGGACAGACATATGGATTAGGGTGGACACCATCAGGGTCACGACGTAGACATGCTGAAGCTGGAGCTGGTGATGGAGCTAGATCTTCTCGGCCTATTTCTGCTCCTAATGAGCCCATTAAGCTATTGAGGATGGACTTCAAGGAGATGCAGACAAATCTTCTTCGAGTTATACAGGATAACACTTTAACCCGTGATGAGTTGCGAGAGGTTCTGGCACAGTTACGTCGCATGGAGCATGCTCTAATGGATAGACTTTATATTTCATTCACGCCTCCGAGAGATGTTCCTGATGACTCAGAGACCGACGACGATCCCGACGATTGAGTTCTCACTGTTGTATACCCTTAGGTTTTTTGACTTGGCACTAACACATACTTCTTATCATGTTATGTACATTTTATACTTGTAATTTTCTTTTGTTCTATTTATTTCATTTAGTTCTTTATTTACTTCAATTATTTAGTTTAATTTGCTTATATTTATTTGCATAATTGTTATTCCAAATAAATTGTTCTTTTACTAAGCAGAAAAACATAATTTTTTTTTGTAATTAACTTGTTTTATAATGTTTAAAATCACAATTAGCATTTTAATAAAACTAGAATATGTTCTCTAATATGTTCTCTTCATAATTTAAAATTTTTAATAAACATTTAAAAATAATTCTTTAAATTTAATATTATTTAAAAATAAAATAATATATTTTAAAACCAGTTCATTCTAATATTAATTTCGATTAAATTAAAAAATATTTTATAAAATTTTTAATTAAAAATTATTAGTTTTTATATTATTTTTAATAAATTTAAATATTTTGAATATTGACAAAACTTTTTTTAAATTTTTTTTCAAGTTATTTAGCGACGGGGTTTAGCATCGGGACTCCGTCGCCAATTGTCCTCCACGTGGTTGATTTGTCAGCCACGTAGACATTTGGTGACGGGGTTTTGCGACGGGATCCCGTCGCCAAAACCGTGACGTGGCAGAATTTTGGTTTGAACCAAAAACGCGTGGTGTCGTTAGCTACAGGGTGTGGCGACGGGATTAGCGACGACCCGCTGTTGCTAATACTGACACCCCATCGCTAATCAATTTAGCGACGAGGAGAATAGTGTATCCCCATCGCTAACATGTTTTAGCGACGGGGTTTACCGGATCGGCGACGAGTTTTCCCTTCACTGATCCGATACATTTTGTAGTGCGAGCCCTAGGTCATTAGTCCTGCATGGCTAAACATAAATGATTGATCGACCATGTATGACCAAAATATATGTCATTTTGTGTACTTGTCGGTCATAGAGGTCGAATAAACACATATAGATCAATATCACATGACCAAACCATACATGATTAATTGGTCGGTCATGTATGATCAACCAAAATGGATTATATGTCCAAGTATTGGGTCGATTAGACATGACCGAATAAACATATATAGTTCAGTCATGCATGACTGAACAATGTAAGATTGTTCGGCCACGTATGAGTATGACCTACCTACAATATGTAGTTCGGCCCTATGTAGCCTAACCGGAGGCGGACCCATGTTTTGAAAACGCAAAAAAAAAGAAACAAATCGAAGGAAAACTTAAGAAATACCTCTCCATATTTTTCATCCACGTCCCTACACGTTCATCCTCCATTTTGTAAGGTCAATATCACTAAACATTAACGCAAATGAACAATACCTTAGCAAACAAAAAACTTTGTTCGAACCTCATAAATGCACACAAAATAGTAAAAATACAACATTTTTCATCATAAAACATGAATAAATCGACTCTTACGATGATAGTGAGTTCCAAAATTGCAAGTTTGTCGTTGATGGTCGGATGGGATCATTAGAGTCGAAGGGTTGTCAATTTGTGTGGGGTGCACAATAAGAGAGTGACATGTGAGGGATTGTAGGGGTTGTGAGGGTTGTGAGGGGTAATTAGGTCATTTCGTTTGAGGGTAAATATGATATTAAAGTGCCCCAAACAATTTGTGGCTTGCCCTTACAAAATTGTGGGATACACATAGAACGACCCTTGACTAAAACAAATAACTTTTTGCAATCAAAACTTGTCCCCAAGACACAGTTGTAGACTTCTTTATTTTTTAGAACGCAAAAATAAATAAAAGCTTTACCCATTTAACTTGACGAAACTTATAAGTATTTTCAAATTTAAAAGAATAAATGTGTTTTTTTTTCAGATCAGCTACAAAAAAAAAACTTAATTGAGTATATAATCTGAACAAATTGATATTTAATTCTCATCTTAAGAAGTTAAAACTTGAAATATCTTTTTTGAGGAAAGAGTCCCAAAATTAAAGATGACCGTTGCCTAACGTTGGTCAAAAATGAATTACATGAGACCGCGAGTTTTGAATTTTGGCGCCATTTTTGATGTGTTGTGCCGTTGTGATCCAATTACTGGTCACCTAGTCTCAACGGCTAGTTCGAAGGTGACCAACACAAAACAGAGTGCCCCCGCCTTCACAAACCACAATCTCTGTTCGCTCTCTCGCTCTCTCTATTCTTCTTCTTCTTCTTCATAATTTGTTCAATTTCCGGTGCAATCTGCTTCTCTAGCAAGTTTTCTTTGAGGGTTTCTCTCGATCAATGGCTACAAACACGATTCAAAGACCACTCGAGTACTTCTTCCACAGCGATCTCACTCCAGACGAGTGGTCGGTGATGGAAACTCTTCTTCAAATCCCCGTCCTGACCTGCGATCGCGAACAGGAAGCGCAGAGGTGGAGATGGGGTGGTTGCATACTTGCATGAAAAGACGATCTGCCTCGCAACGGCGAAAACCCTGTGGGTTTTCCGTCTACTCTTGTGACGATCAGTGGTGCAGAAAATGTGTTCCCCGTCCTCAGCGAGTTGATAAAGGCGCAGCAAACTCAGTTTCGCATATTCTCTAGTGACGATCACTGGTACAGAACGAGGACAAAGCGAGGCAGAGATTGCTGGACGATCGGAGGATTGAGTTCTAAGCGGATTAGGGCAATTCTTTGAAATATTGATTTTTTTTTTCTGTAATTTTGGGTTGGGGTTTCTGTTGAATGAATGGCTGTACATGGGACTGATTTTATTTTTTTTTTTATTTCGATTCTCTTTTACAATGTAATTTTTTTTGTTTTTTTGTAAAGCTGTTTGATATTTGATCAAGTAAAGGGTTGCTGAGAATTGGGAACTAAAAATTTGTGATTGAAATTTGTTGAGTTTTGACTCGAAGTATTTGTCCGAATATCGGGTGACTTCCGTAAGAGCTATACCGATGAGAGTTTTGACTCTATGACAGCTATGAGCTATATTTTCTAATATTTCATTGAGGAATCATTTAATCTTTGGGGTGTTCTTACTATATTGTACATAACATTTTTTTTTAAATAGACTCCTATGTTTATTTGGTTTGGAGGGTATGCAGCCTTTTAGTGTAAGAGCGACTCCAGCAAGCGCCAAAATAGCGCTGATTGGTGTATAGAAAAACACAGGGATAGCGTTGGAGCAACAGTGCCACACCATTTTGGTGTGACACTATTCACACATATTAATACTATTCATCAATTTTTTTATTCTTTTTTATTCTTTCTTTATTCTTTTTATATTTTTTATATTTTTGTGTTCTTTATATACTTTAATTTATATTTATCTTATTTAGTATATGTTTTTTATTTATCTTGTTTTAAAATCTTAATTAATTAATTCACTAACTATTTTTTTAAAAGAAATTAATTAATTACTCAATTATCTTCTTATAATTTTAATACATTTTATTTGTGTATTTTTTTAAAAAAAATTAATTTTATTATATTTTTTCAAAACATTATTTATATATTACAAATAATTAAAGATACTTTTTTAGGCCAATTAAAGATACTTATATATCGAAAACATACGACATACTACATTAAGATAATAAAAGTCCTACACGGTCAAACAAAAAAAATCCTACATGCGATCTTGCAATAAACACGCGCTAAACGCAAAAGTGATATACGATAATTAATGACCTATTACATGCAACATATATAATCCACATCTCTAGATGTGATAGAATTAGTCTCCCAAATATGCTCTTGGAGGTTGGATATCATTCAAATACGAGTCAATATCCGAAGATGTGATGGAAGAACCTTCTTGTTCAGCCCTTTTTTGTAAAACTCGTGTTTGCTCACTAACGAAAAACGCTCGTAAGATCGGATCCTTAATAGAATCCACATCTTTCAAAAAGATTTTATTTTTCTCCTTCATTTCCTTCACAGCTAACCTTCTTGCGTCGTTTTGCTCAGATGATATGGTAAGTGCAAGTTGTCGTTCCTTATCCGAATTGATTTTTTCCAACTACTCAAATAACTTGTCATTGCCTTAGTTGATTGACGTGGCGATAGTTGACATGCCCTCATCCGTTTTTTTTTCTTTCAACTTTGCCCTTTTTATTCCAATTGGGCATTGAGATTGAATGCCATCAACATCATTAGAGTCCCCTAAATTGAGCGAGAATGACAACAAACCAGGGGATACCAAATGGATAAACTCAGGAGTAGGATTGTCAGACTGTGATGAGTCGTAATTTCTGAATGGCAATTGCGAAGCACGTGTTTTTTTGGTCTTAATGCATTTGAACTTCTCGTAGTCTTTGAAGATTTCCCAAACGTGATCAAATCTAAATCCCTTTTTGTTCTTTGCCTCTCTTACAAACATCTCCTTTGTCTGACTCATCTATACAAAAATGTGATACAAGGTTAAGAAATATCGAGAGTAAAAAAAGATTATAAAAATTTAAAAAGTAATTTCAATGAATAACAAAAACTTACGATATCTTCATTAAATGCACAACTTATGTTCCTGTATTCAACTTAATGTATACATCCATTCAACTTCTTAAATTCGAATTGTATAAGATTCATTCGTGGTTATAGAGATCTATGCGAGCATTCATCCCAATTATTTGGCTTTTGTTTTCCATATGCTTCCTCTATACGTGCCCAAAACTGGTTTTGACTCTGATTTTTCTTATAATTGGATCTTGTGAGATTTATAGGTATACATGGCAAAGGAGAACATCCTTAGCTTGAAAAAAAAAGATGCACCTCTATTCGACATTCTAACAAGAAGGAGATGTGGTGGATGAATGAGATATTTCACGAATGAAAAAAAGTAGATAAAAAAGTTGGATGAGAAATGAAGAGTGTTCTTGGCCCATAATATAAGCAATGAAAATGGATGAATCATCATCATATTCAGAGAATATATTCTCTGGGATGATGTTGTTGATGATGGTTCGGAGAATATATTCTCTAAATTATGATGATTCAGAGAATATATTATCTGAATCATGATGATTCAGAGAATATATCATCATCTAGAGAATATATTCTCTGAATGATGATGGTTCAGAGAATATATTCTTTGAATCATGATGATTCAAAGAATATATCATCATTCAGAGAATATATTCTCTTGATGGTTCATGATAGTCTATGAATGAATAGAGACATTGCTATAAATACCATATAAATGCCTTTTCTTGTCATCCTTCACTCGACCATTAGTTTTCTCACCCTTATTGATTAATCTTTACACGAGAAATGAGCCCCAACTTTGGTGAGCCTTCTCACTTACCACCTACTTCTGAATCATCATCTGATTCATCTTCGAGTAGTGATGCTGAAGTACGAAGACGTCTATGAAAATGTCAACAATTTAATAATTCTGAAGAAGAAATCATATGTCTAGCAATTGCACGCAACAATATGATCCTTGCACAAATCTTAGAGCACCATTCAAACCATGTCAGACGTGGTGGTTCAGTACCAGGACATATTATCATCGATCGTGAGCGAGAAATTGCCAATCATAACCTTTTCATCGATTACTTTACCGAGCACCCATGTTATGATGCTGCTACATTTCGACGACGTTTTCGAATGTCTCAGGAGTTATTTTTGCGAATCTTTGAATTTGTGAAAGCGCACGATAACTACTTCGAACAACGAGCAGATTGTCTTGGAAGACTTGGATTTTCACCACTACAAAAAATAACTGTCGCATCTCGTATGTTGTCATACGCCATTCCAGCTGATGCAGTGGATGAATGCATTGAAATAGGCGAGTCTACGACAATAGAAAGTATAAAGAGAATTTTGTCGTGCGATAGTGGAGATATTTGGAGAACGATACCTCACGACACCAACAATGGAAAATGTCGCAAGACTACTACATGTTGGTGAAATGCGTGGTTTCCCAAGGATGCTAGTAGCCTTGATTTTATGCATTGGAAATATAAAAAAATAGTCTAATAGCATGGGCCGAAAAATATGCTGGTCGCAGTGAGTCACCGACGATTATTCTTGAAGCTGTAACAGATTATGACTTGTGGATGTGCCATGCATATTTTGGTATGCCAAGAACAAATAACGATATCAATGTACTAGAATCATCACATTTTTTCTCTAATTTTGCACAAGGTATTACCCATCCTGCTCATTATGTTATTCAAGGAAAAGAGTTTAATATGAGATACTATTTAGCTGATGGCATACACCCAAGTGGTCCACAATTGTCTAGACAATTCATAAACCACAAGGTCCAAAAAGAAAATACTTTGCCATGAGACAATAAGCATGCATAAAAGACATTGAACGTGCATTTGGTGTTCTCCAACAACGTTTTGCTATCGTAGCTGGACCAACGACATTTTTGGCGTAAAGAAGTGCTACATGATATCATGACGACATGCATTATTTTACATAATATGATAATTGAAGATGAACGTGATTACAATGTACCTATTCAAAATAATGAAGTTTATAGAGAAACGCCAATAGCAGACGTCGAAAGATGCAAAGGGAAGGACAATGATTTCAATAATTTCTTCAAAAGAATCAAGACATCAAGGATGAAGATGGTTACTACAAATTTTGAAATGCATTGATTGATCATTTATGGGGGCGTAATGGTTAATGTGACGATTAATTAATGTATTTTGTGATAATTATGTAATTTTAAATGTATGGTAAGTATTTATGTTGCTTTTAAAATCTTTTTTAAGCAATTTAGTGTAATCTTTTATATTAAGCTTAATTAAAGTTTTACTGCTTGTGTTGCCTAAATATGCATGATTTTATAAACATAATTTAATTTATTTTAGTTATTTACTAAATACATAATTATTAATTATAAGAATATTTTTTATGGGTATGAAAGTACTTGAAATACATTAAAGATTAAATGTATAAGAAAAAAAGATTAAATTGAATAAAATAATGATAAAAGTATAATAGTAGTAAAGATAGTGTTGATGGGTTGGAGACGTGTTGATTAAATGGAAAAAAGATTAAATTGAGATAAAATAATGATAAAAGTATAATAGTAGTAAAGATAGTGTTGATGGGTTGGAGACGTGAACAGTGTTAGTGTTACTATTTACTCCAAAATAGAGGTGAATAGTATTAGAGAAACTCTATTTTAGAGTTTGTGGGTTGGAGATGCCCTAAATAACTTTGAGATTAATATAACTTTGTAAAACATGTCTCCATTCCTAAAAAAAATTCGTTATTGAAATAGATGCGCATGTTTTTTTATTTTATTTTACAATGTTTTTGATTGAAATGAATGTAATGAGAGAGAGAGAGAGAGAGAGTCATTAAAAATTGCAAATTTGTTAGACAATTCAGTGTCATAAGAAACCTGTGGAACATGAATACTTAGTTTTGGGTAACCAAGCTATGCTACAATGTTTTCATAACAAAGATTTTGCAAAGAAACAGACCTAAATAAAGATAACACATTCTCTCGGAAATGGCCTGCTGGCATTTCATGAGGACTGTAACTGAGGCAAGCAACTGAAAGATCTAAAAAGAATAAAGGGAAAACGATTCAATGTGGTGAGGAAGAGGATTCCACCGCAGCAGTTGTTGGCAATGGTGGCGTAGAGCTTTCTGATCTTGCACCTGACGACTTGGCCTCTGAAGACGGCCGGTTACCGGTGTCTAATCGTCGAACATCCTCTACCATCTTAACTACATCAGCCATCTTAGGCCTCTGCTCTGGCATTCTTACCACACAAGCCATTGCTATCTGTAGCATCTCCACCATCTCTTCTTCAATGTTTGGATATCTCAGTAGCTCCACGTCAAACACTTCTGCAGTCCATTCCTCACGAACAACAGACTGGACCCATCTTACCAAGTGGACAACCTCACTGCCGCCTATAGTGTGAACCGGAGATTTTCCAGTGAGGAGTTCCAGCAGTACCACTCCATAGCCATAGACATCAGATGGCTGTCCAGCTTTTCGTGTGTCGACTACTTCTGGGGCACGGTATCCAGTTGCCCTTGATATTGCAGGGGCAACTGGGCTCATTAGGGTACTCGGCCCTAGATCAGAAACACAGCCATAGTTTTGAGAGTTGAGAAAGATGTTGGAGGCCTTGATGTTTCCGTGAACTAGTTTCCCTCCATTTTCAGTGTGAATGCGAGCAATGCCTCTTGCAGCGCCTATAGCTATCCTCAGGCGAATGTCCCAGTCCAAGGGAATCTTCTCTTCTTCTTTTTTTCCTGCAAATTTGAAGACAATTCAGATGAGGATAATGGTGTAACTTACAATGCCTTTCGGAAACTGGGAACTCGTATGGAAGGCATTGATAATAATGGACAAGATAATGGTCCAATAAAATTCATTTCTTTTTTGTTTAAGAAAAAAATCAAGTTCTTTTAGTGACACCATGGTTTCGTCTGAACGAAACTGAACTCATCCAAGATGAATTTAGTTTTCTCTGAACAAAAAAAGCTTTCCAATTATAAATTAATTTAAGACTTTGCAGCCTTTGTTCAGCAGATTTTGGGACAAGCGCTATAAGTTATGTATGAAACAATAAGAACACTGCTTACAAAATCGAATATACCATATCATCTGTTTCAATAAAATGTATGCTTCTAATTTATAAATCATGCTGAAGCTACTTAATTAATTTGGGATTGAGGCTATGTTGTTGTTGTTGTTTTTGTTGTTGTTGTTGCTGCTGAAGCTACTTAAATAATTTCAGCAAGTCTGGCAAACACATGACATGAAGGCACACTGTAAACTCATCATCTAGTTGATAACCAATTTAATGAACAAAAATTCAAATATAAAATACCTCGCATTTTAGAAATTTAAAATGATAATTGCAAAATGAAAATGATTAAATATCCTCTACCAACAACAAACACTTGTATGTAGTCATTCAAGGTGGCTATGACAGTGATTTTTGGACACTCAAAACATAAAATTTACAACTACCACTAGTGCAGATAGGAACTAATGCAAGAAGGCCATTTTGACTTGCAAAGGTGGGATGCGATGGCTAGTGATAATGTTGTTAGCGTTCATCATTTCTCTATGGTGCAAGTTATCCTAAAATTTCTTTTAAGATTACAATATGATCGTTCAGCAGTTCATGAAACTTTAGAAATCCTGGAGCACAATAAAATCACTCAAAAGGCACTTGCTGACAATTCAAATCTCACAGGGTATCCTTGACAGAAAAGATCTCACAGCCACAGGTAAAGACAGCGCCTAAAGCATGTTAGCTATACTCCATATCATCAGCGAATTGTGCTTGGATCTCAACTGTCATAATATTTGGTTGGAGTCCGAACTTGTTCAAGCCTTTTACAATTCCACACCTGGATATTTTCCAGGGAATAGAATAGAAGTTACTATTTTATTCCACTGATCTATAAATGTCTAAGTGAGGAAAATCAGATGAAACTTATTTGACACTGAGTCATACCCCATTCTTTTTTTCACCTTATACATAAGAAAATAAGTATTCATGGTTGAGAGCCTCCTCTCTTCAAATGAATAGGTAACAGAGTGAGAGCTGAGAAGTTAAATGACAACAATTTTGGAGCATGTCATTTGAAGCAAACATTTGTCGAGAAAGATGCTTCAAATGTAGATATGATTCATGAACATCTTGGCTAAAGCCTTTGAATTGTGCAAATCAACAAAAGATTATAGGCCAAGATCAGGAATTGACTATAAGTTAGAGAGCCTTAAAATCATCCTGTAGGTAACATTCTTTACCACGTTCTTCAAGAAAATTGCAAACTCAAGTGAAAGTCTGAAAGGCCTGAAATTGAGAAGATGCTTGACTAGAAAGTTATTTACACAATCTTTGTTTTGAATATTAACTATATCAGAGTTCTAATTAGTTTGGAACATATAATCTTTCCACTCAAATCTTATGTTAATCACATTATGCTACTTTTAAACATGAAGAAGTAAAATAATGTCATTCAAAAAGAAGAGAAAACATAGCGCAATTTCAAAGAATTTTAGTTCCATGAAATTTGAAAAAAAAATTTCATTGAAGTTTTTATTTTGAAACCTCTTTTATTTAAGTTATTTATCCATATCCTCTAGGAATGAATATTAAGAGTTCCTAAAAAAGATAAAAATAATAAGATGAAGATGATAATAGCACACATAAATTATTGTTGGAAAGTCCCCTAAGTTTCCAGAGACAGAAGGCATTTACTTCTCTAAGTAGATTTGCGGTTCTAGTCATACGACAAGAAGAAACAATCTAATACATTTCAAGGAAAATATAAGCCCTTTCTCTCCTCACTAATGAATCTACCTCAAGGATATTGTAAAGTCAAATCCTTAAATAATAGTAAGTGGCGTCTTTACTGATGATGAGAGGAATTTCATATAAGTTGGCAAGGTGAATTCCACCGCTTGCAGCTATTCACTCTTGCCAAAGTTTTCTTAGTTGAAAAAGGAGAATACCCTGGTATTCATAGGCCTGGTAGTCATAGGCATCATATATCATAACTAAAATGTTTCTTCTCTTAATTATAGTCCTTCTACTAGAGAAAATAAACTGTCAAATTATGACAAATTTACTAGGTTGATTTGTTTTATAAACAGAAGGAAGTGTGATGACAGAACTACATGTTGGTGACTTTGATGTTCAGGCCCATGGCCTCAATTAGGTGCTTGAATGGGGTACAAGGTGCAAGGTGCCATAACTAAGATTGCTAAGTGGTACAGAAATAAGTTAATATTGCCTGAAAGATTTATTGCAGTTTCTCCATCGTAGTTGTTTAGGAAGTCACTCTTGCTTGTGGATGCATTATTCTATGACTACGTACTAATTGAGCTCAACAGACAAGATCATTTGATAACTTCAGAAAATAGTCTCCTAGGGATCCCAACGGCTGTCAGTCTGTCACTTTGAAGCACCGAAGGACTCTGCCCAAGATGAATCCTGTGCAGTTGATGAAAATCTTATGGACAAGAAATCACCAGTATTGCCAAAAATTTTGAACCTAGGAGTGAATGTAAGAAGGATGGAAACGCTTTACAAGCAGTTTTGGGAATTACACAAATGTAAACTTTACAATTAGTTGATCCCCTTTCTCCAACATAAGCTATATTACCTTGATAATATTGGCTTCCAAGTGCCCCGAAGGGGTGTAGTGTAGTGGTAAATTAAGAAAAGAGCACTTTAACTCTGACCGAGGCAGAGGTCATGCGTTCGATTTTTGGCAACAACATTATATTTCTTTGGTTTCTCCCACATTATGGGGTTGGAGCGCCCAACCAAAGTAAGGAGGGCTGAAAAAAGGTTCGAACACCGATAGTTATCAAAAAATAAAATAAAATTGGCTACCAAGTAAATGCAAAGGAAATAAAGACACGGCAGAAATAGGTTGTAAGTGCTAGAAATGTAAGCATGTCAACTTTTGGTACTTTGAATAAACCAGTACCAGTATATCACAATTCATAATTCTCCATACTCTCACTTCTCCTAGTCAGCACCTTAAAAAACTACAATGAAGCAAAGTAAAACTAACCACTAAATGAAATATCCAACAATAAAGAGTAGAATCAACTATGGACTATAAAGTATGAAATTCTGGGAAGAAACTAGAATCATAATTGGTAATCAGGGAAAGCTTAATTTGATTAAAAAAAAAAATGCTAACCAAGAATGACAGATACGAGAGAGAGATTGGGCGCAGAGACATACCATGTAGCATTGCAGATACACTCCCCTGGCTGTAATAATCATAAACCATAAGCTTCTCGTCTTTGGAATAGTAATATGCCCTCAACTCAACCACATTCTCATGGTGAATTCCCCCCACCACCTCCATCTGCTGCTCAAATTCACGTTTTCCAACACCCACCTCCTTCAACCTCTTCACCACCACAGCCGTTGCATCCTCCAAGACAGCCTTGTATGCTACTCCAAATGTACCTTTCCCCAGCACTTCGGCAGAAGCCCTCAACAGGTCTTCAAGATCAAAAGCATAATTACAACCCTCAAAGAACGTAAGCCGGTTATTAGCATCGTGTCCTCCAACAATGCCTTTCTCCGGCGACCCTTCCCCCTTCTGTACCTTCCTCGACAAAACAATCTCCCTTTCTCCCTTCTTACAACACATAATCATAATCACCGCGCACACCACAAACCCAGCAACACAAGCCCCCACTATAATCGCCAACAACACAGACAAACCAAGCTTTCTAGAATGTCTCGACTTGTGAACCGGTTGAGACACAGGTGGTGAATTAACTGGAGGAATTGAAGGTGCATAATTCACATAAGAAACATTATTCCCCGAAAATGCCGAATTCGGGAACCTTCGCAGCGAAAACGGAACAACACCAGTAAGATTATTGTTGGTTAGGTTCAATTGTTGCAAACTAGGAAGACCAAAATCAGGTATTTCACCAGTAAGCCTATTGTTAGCTAGATTCAAAGCAGTAAGACGAGTGAGATTCCTAATTGAACCAGGAATGCTACCATTAAACTCATTATTCGATAAATTGATGTTAGTGAGATTCTTCCAAACAGAGAAATCAATAGGTAAATCACCACTAAACTTGTTGAACTGAAGATACAAGAAGCTTAGGTTCTTAAGGTTTGCGAAATCTGAGGGGAATTTACCAGTGATAGCATTGGATCTCAAGCTCAAGATCTGCAGCGCAGACAAGCGACTAATCGTGTTCGGCGGAAACTCTCCATGGAATCCAATCCCAGGGAGATGAAGCTCAACTACTCGCAACTCGTCGTCGTCACACACCACACCAGTCCAGTGATTACACACTGTGGAGTTCTCTCTCCAGTTGAGAGAGCGCGTGTGAGGCAAATTCATAGCAAATTCAAGCAACGCCTTCTTGTCTTCGACTAGATCGGAATTCACATATGTGGAAACCAAACCAAGGAAGAGAATCGCAGAGACAACGACGAACGAAGCGTCCATTCTCGCTTGAATTCCAGAGTTTTTTAACATTCAAAAAACTACTTATCTCTACAAACTTTTGACTTCCCGAGCACTCAAGCTCAAGATTCTAGAACCAAAAATCTGCAGAAATTCATCGATTTCTATGCGCTTGTCCCCAAAAGCAGAACAATATCTCAGGCTTCAACTTCATTTTTTCAGTCAAAAGTCAGTCGATTCGGTACAGAAATCGAAACTTTTCTTCACTTTCCCTAATTTTTTTCAACTTTAAATCAGATCACGAAACCGAAGATTCAGACCTCTAAACCTTCTTCACAGATTTAGAGGGGTTTCTCACAAACTGTGAAGTGAAATCTCTATATACAACTTCAATACCAGATCTTCAAAGGCGAACAGAGATTGAACAAGTTTCAAGTACTTAAATCTTCACCAGATCAACCGATTGGCTCTCTTGGACATGCGAATCGGAGAAGAAATGGAGCTGTTGTTCAGATTTGGAGAGGTTTTGGTTACATGAAAGCGAGTCGTGGATTCAGTTGAGAGAGAGAGAGAGAGAGAGAGCGCAAATTGAATCAACGATTCTGAGCGGTGAATTGAAAGTGCGTTGAAAAGAAGAGCGAAAAAGAAAAGCTAATGATTTCGCGCACTAGGATGTTCATTGCAGCTACATTTCCGCCATTAATAAGCTCGCGAAGCAGAGAGGGCAGTAGTGGAGGAACTTGTGCATTTATTTACTGATTTCTCCTCTGAGAATTCCCGTATTTGACGTGAGCCCCTGTACTTCTGTTCACTTTAATTTAATCTCTTTATTTTTTTTTTATTATTATTTCTTGTTAGATTATTTTAAATGTTGATTATTATGACTATTTATTGTGCATGTCAAGTAATAAACTGTTGCCAACAAAAATTAAATAATAAACTTTTTTGGTCTGGAAATAATAATACATTTATTTTAAGGAAGCAGTAACACACCTTGGACATAAAGATTGGGCATCGACCCACTCAATTGTTGCGCGATACACCTTGAGATGTGCACAAGCGTATCGCGAGACGCATCGTGTAGCAACTGAGTGGATTAGTGCCCAATCTCGTGCCTAAATTGAGTTATTGAAGCTTTTTTCTTATTTTAAATGTTACTTTAGTTTTAATTTAATGCTCTCAAGTTTTTTTCAAACCCACTCTAGCTACTTAAAGCTTGACTATTATATTTCTTAAGAGTCCCATACTCTAACCTCATAATCGGGGGAGAAACTAATATATTAAGAGTTGGATGACAATTTTGTAACTTATTGGTCATCAATCACATTTCACTCTCTCTGTTCCACAATATTTGTTACATTTTATGACACCTTTTTTGTTCCACAATATGTGTCACATTAGAAAATCAAAAGTAAAATAGTTTGTGCGGAGATGAAAAAGGTGATGTGTGGAAGATGGTGTAATGACCAAAATTAATTAAATTAGGATAACGTTAATCTCAGAGATTAACCGCAGTAATTCGGGCATTATGTGGAGAACTCTGCTTACTCGGACATGAGAATTGAGGGTATATGTTATTTATGGATAGGGATGCAACTGGGGTGGGGTATCCTCACGGGGGATAAGGATTTCCCGCAACGGGGATGAGGATAAGGAACTTAAATGGGGATGGAAGTGGAGCTAGGGATAAAATCTCATACCCACGCGGGTTAGGGTACGCGGATGGAGAAAAAACATATATTCGCGGGGATCCCCGTAGGGATCCCCATTGGTAATATTCGTGGGGATCCCTATGAGTATCCCTATTGGGGATCCTTGTGGGGATTACTCATGGAGATCACTACGAAGATCCTTGTATATATCAAATACATCTATATACATTGCATATATCAATTTTATATAATATTACAAGGCTTTCACCCAAAACACTAGTGATAAACAAACTCTAATGTGATTTATAATTTTAACTTGTTTGGTTAATTATATGTTTTGTTTTGAATTGTTTGCAACAATATTTATATGTTATACTTTATTTGGGACTGAGGCTATGTTGTTGTTGTTGTTGTTGTTGTTGTTGTTGTTGTTGTATACTTTATTTGGTTGGAATTTTCAACAATTGTGATCATATGTATGTGTACCATACTTTTTATAAATTTTTTGAAAAAAATAAGTGTGAAAAGTATTTTCCCGCGGTGATTCTTCATAAATTCCCCACAAGAATCCCCGCGGGGATCTTCAATGGGGAATGAAATAGGGAAAATTTTTCCCCATAGGGATTCTCCATCCCCGCGGGGATTAGGCGGGGATGTGGATGAGGATGAGGATAAAAGTTCATCCCCGCGTGGGGATGGGTATGAGGATGGGGGATGAATTCTTAAGTGGGGATGAGGATGGAGATGAGGTCTTCATCCCCTACCTTCCCCATTTGCATCCCTATTTATGGATGATAGTTGCTTATAATATGGTGTTTAAAATCATTATATTATTGTATTGCATCGCATGTGTATACGTTGCTATCGAGAGAATGGTGTGACAGGTAGGTACATTGAGAATCGTGTCGACGCGGGTATTAGGTAGGAGTTACCCGGGATGTTAGACTAATTTAAATAGTAGGATATGGTGTCTAATTAAAACTATAGCCTAAGTTAGTTCATTCAATAAAGTAAAATATGACGTACCTCGAGATGCGTGTCGGGATGCGAGGCACCGGATGCTGGGTAATCGAGGTTAGTGTGACTGCAAATATGTTAAATATATGACTAAACACACTAACTATATGTAATTATGTGGCTATGTGAATTAATTTGATTTAAAATAAAATAAAGTCCTATAATTTGATAGGAATTAATTGAACCCTTGATCAACCTAGTGATGATCATATAATACATATAACAGGTGTGACGACCCTAAATTTCGAGGCAAACCAAGCACTGCCACGTCGCCGGACACGTCACCAGGTCATGCCATATTACCTACACACTTGTCCATAACGACCCACGAACTAACCATCTAATACTCTGACTTAGTCAATTTTGATGTTTAAATGATTATTTTGTCGAGATATACTAAGTTATAAAGTTTTACAACTTAATTTGTTTATTTCGATTTATTTAAGTTATTTTAATAGCTTGTTCATGAATTTTGCATTGATTAACAAACCTATGAGGTAAAAACTCAGTAAAAGGATACCATGTATATCAATAAAAACAACAAAAAGGTGTAATAAGTGCCAATATACATGTATCAGGTAATAAGTTTCTCAAAATGATCCTAAAATGTATTATGTACATACATGAAAACACATACAAGTGAAGCTACTGTGGCTCTTTAGATTCGGCTCGCTGTATGATCTGCAACTTACCATAAAAAACAATGACAAGTTCTAATGAGTAGATCCCAAAGAAGCTCAGTTAGTATTTACAGGAAATCCAAAAAAAACAACTACAATTCATGCAGATAAAGTAAATGAACGAAAATGTAAAG
Organism: Stephania cephalantha; assembly: GCA_039657325.1. Classification (NCBI taxonomy): domain Eukaryota; kingdom Viridiplantae; phylum Streptophyta; class Magnoliopsida; order Ranunculales; family Menispermaceae; genus Stephania; species Stephania cephalantha. Next base: position 14,109,565 of record CM077577.1, read on the forward strand.
CATGAATATAAGTAAGGATGCAAATGGGTAAGGGAATACCCATAGGTGATGAGGATTTACCATAACGGGCATGTGTATGAGGATTTTAAATGGGGATAAGGGTGGAGATGGATACAAAATCTCATACCTACATGGGTATGGGTACGGGTATGGGTAATAAAATATACCCACGGGAATCTCCACATATAATCCCCACGGGGACCCCACGGGGATACCCATCTACCCATGGGGATCCTCATATATCAATTTATACACCATATGATATTTATTATTTATATATATACCATATGATATTTATATATAAATATTACATAATATTACATAGTTTCCACTCCGAAACACTCATACATATAACAAAAAACCTCTTAAAGAAATTTATAATTTTAATTTATTTGGTTAATTAATAACTATATGTTTTGTTTTGAATTATTTGCAACTATATTTATATTTTAGAATTTTAGAATCAAAAGTAATGAAAAAAGTTGATGACTTGGTGGTTTAAAGAGATATTGACTTTAAAGAATATTTTGAATTTGAACTTTTCGTTTTGCATATACCAATGATTTTGTTGAAACTTAATTATAAGTGTTAGCACTTAGTAGTTACATTTTTTTTTTGCATGATGTGTTGATTTTTTTTTATTTTTGTTGGAATTTTAACAATTGTGATATTATGTATGTATATTTGACACCTTATTTGTTACAATTCTTTTTTTGAGAATCTCCGCGGGGATCCCCAATGGGGAATGGAATGGGAAAAAAATTCTTCCCATAGGGATTCCCCATCCCCATAAATTTTTCATGAAAATCTCCATCGAGATCCCTAATGAGGAATGAAATGGGTAAAATATTATACCCATGGAGATTCCTCATACCCGCGGGGATTTGATGGGTATGAGGATGGGTATGAGAGTTTATCCCCAGATGAATATGGGTATGGGTATGAGTGATAAATTTTTTAGTGGGTATGGGTATGAAAATGAGGTCCTCATCCCCTACCCTACCCATTTGTATCCCTAAATATAAGTCGCTGCGATAATCAAGAATATGGAACGCGAGTGTGGTGTATAGTTGTCGAGCCTTGGGACGCAAATACTAAACCGAGAAGGCCTTGGAGGCAAGGTAATCCTCGCCTCGTCTTCACGGTCGAAATGAGGAACTTTGTTGATCGAAAGGTAGACTTCCGCCCAACGCCTCAAACGAGAGGAAGTCTCTGACAGAGGCGAGCCTCACGTTAACTCACTCTTGAGATCATCGACTCGCGGAGAGAAATCCCACGCGTAGTTTAAGGTATGACCAACACCTTAACAACAATCCGATCTTCATCAACGAGAAAGCCAGAAAGGGGTTATACTGTCCCTTCGACCATACACAAACACACACGGGGATATAGTAAATATGCAAGTCGAACTGGCGAAAAGTAAAATAGAAATAAGTAAATTCTAAGATGATTTTCTCGTGGGTTTACTTACCTTGATGCTCGTGAAATCGTTCTAAAATGACCCGCTCTCACGTCTCGAACTACGTGCCCGACACTCGACTAGTCTCCTAATTTCGTGGTGTCCAATTTTGTTATTTTAAAATGTTAGTGTCATATTTTAAGATCTTATTAACAAAAATTTAGAATTTTATTTCAAATTTTGGTCGTGGCACGCTTTTCGAGTAACACCGGGGTGCCAAACGCCCGAAAAAGTCTCGAAACCAATTTTTCTATATTTTTCCAATTTTTCATATTTTCTCTGATTTTTTTGAATTTTTCCACCATCTTTTACCTATTTTTCATATTTTTCTGTAATTTATTTAATTTAAAATTATATTAAATTATTATTTTCTTAAAAAATAAATTATTATTTAATAGGGTGAGCCCCCTGAACCGGGTTAGGCCTGACCCAACCAGGTCGGGCCCGAGTCGGCCCAACCGGGTCGGGTTTAGGCCAACCCGGCTCAGCCTATCCCTTCCTAAACCGTCTCATCTCCAGAGACGAGATATGAATTCGTCTATGGAAAAGGACGGGTTTGAATATTATTTTTTTATTTTTTATTTTTAACAAAAACATATTCAACAACAACAATAACTACTACATCAACATCAACACCAATAATACAACTACAATAACATCATTAAAACCACAATTTCTCCACAAAAATTAACAACATCAACAACCACTTACCTAGGTCAAGAAAGAGGTCGCCGACGAGGGAGGTCCCACTGCCGAGATAAACGCAAATCGAGAGGAGGCCGAGATCTTGAGGCTGTGTGTCAGCCCCCTCGTAATTAAGACGACTGACCGACCTAGATTACCTTAATCCTCTGATAATCTAGTCAGCCTAATCCATTCTTTCAACTTTGACCTCAAAATAATAATTATTTTAATCATGTGTAAGGCTCTAAAACCATATTTATATCCTTAATAAAACTCAATTCATGATTTGTTCAATTTGAGCAAATTAAAAGATCATATCCATATTTAATAAAAATTTTGGCGGCACCTCCCCTAAAAGTGGCATGCCGAAGATTCACCTAATAGAAAACAAATTGGGGAGAGGCCTAGAAGGACTCACAACTCCCCGCAGTTCATAATATATATCAAATTCAAATTTATGAATTAACTTAAAGTCTCTGATAGCTTAATCACAACTTCACAATATCAAATAGACCAAAACTGAATACAAACCTTCTCAACTTATTTAAAACTTCTAACTTAGGAGACTCTCATAACTATTCAAAGTAACTTCACGTCCTACACTCACCCCAAGAGTCCCAAAACAATATGTATAAACTATTTACAACAAGAATTAAACTTTAAAAACTTTAAAAATATCACCAAAAGTTTCAGAGTTTTGTTCATTCTTCATTGTCTTCACACAGAACCTGACATCATAAAAAACAACTCGAAGATGTTAGATAAGTAAATTCCTACATTGATTTGTAATCCTGCATTTCCCAATAAATAATAAGATATATGCGTCAACATGACATGCAATCTACTATATCGCTGTCTCCTAACTATAATCAGACGTCGACTTCCAAAAATAGTACAGAGACAGTATTAAGAGATCATGAAATGCAGAGATAACTTGTCGGCATTAGAATCCGCTAGTCTCACTAGACGGCGTAGAGGCAGGACTGAAATCTAGTTTCAATCAAACCAGACTCCGAAACAAGCTTATCCCCCACACTCACTCTATGTATGCATTACCAAGAATGACAAAATGCAATGCAGACTATGATACAATTACAAGTACAAAAATACTTAATCAATAGTAAAGATCACTATAGGGTTTACTTACAACCAATCAATTTTAATCCTAATTTTCGGGGTTCCTGGAGCGTCGAATCTCCTTAAAAATAGATCCAATAGCTTCCCTACATACCCAATTATATTATGGGTCAAGGTTTAAGTGAAACCAAATCACGAAACCCAATGAAAGCTGCAGCCAAAGTACGCTCAAGTACAATTTTCAAAAATATTAATTTATATAACTGTTTCAACTGCCTTTCAACTTGCCAACTTGGGGTAACTTTTTAGCCTTGAAAACCTCAATATCATGATGACCTGAAAGGAACTTGTAGTACTCATGTCATACTTTTCATAGACTTTAAGAACACTCAAATCAGATCACCAACGGAGAAGTTATGAATTTTTTAAAATGACACATCAACTAGGAAAACTTTATTTTATTTTGAATTGAAAAACTTCTCCAAATCAATATTTTCGCAATTGAATCTTCAAAACTCGACAACAAACACAACAAAACCACTCAATTCCAACATCAAAATATTTTCACAGCCATTGGAGTCAAATTGGATCAAAACCATTAATCCATTCATCCAGAAACCCAATTTAAATCAATATCAACTATAAAAACATATCCAAAATAGTTATCAACTGAATTATATTAGCTCAATTTGATGAATTGAACTAACGTAATTCCAAATTGATCCAAATCAACAGAATACATTAGTTAACGATGATTTCTACCAATTTCTATCAAAACTACGACAAAAGAAATTGAGAAATTGTCAGAATTCAAATTGAATTGAGGAAAATGCCCAACATTGAATATTTACAAAATTACGTAGGCTGAGTACCTCGTTTTCACCATGGAAAACTTAGCTTGAATTGACCGTCTCGCGATGCTCTACGATTTTGCGAAAAGAAACCGAGGGCAAAAATCGGACGTCGAGAGCTTGCAGAACGAAAGTAGGAGTGGAGAGAGTTTAAGAATGAAAGTTTCAATCGTTATGTTGAAATCAATTGAAACATTTTATTTTGATTTCATTTATATATATTTATATATAAACCATCAACTACTTGTCAGTAGCTTAATTTCTTTTTATTTGTTAATTTCAGAAATCCCTATTTTGATGTGTTTTGGCTTTCGATGCTCGTTTTCGATATAGTTTTTTTCACCAAATTGAATCAAACTCTTGACAAAATAGTATATCTTCATAAAATATCCATAATACTAATTTTGGTCACACTAATACCCTAAAAATCTTATCTTTATCCATGACATACTGAAATCTTATGAACCAATTTTTTTGCCATATTTAGCTAAACGTGCCATGATTTAGACCTAATCTTAATCGCGACAACCACCAACTGATACAAAACTCGAGGCAAAGTTTTGTACCAACTTTGTTCTCACATTACGTTACACAAATCCCAACTTGCACGCAAACTGAGACGAAATCTCCACGTGAGGATTAACACTTGATTAATTAGTTTTCAAACAACTAATAATTCCCTTTAGACAAGCACTTGCTACCCCGAGTATTACTAAATGAGGATGCACCTTAACATACCCTGACTTCCCAACAAAATAACGTATATTACATAAAATAAGCATTCATCATACAAAAATAATAGTTTGACTTATGATCTCCGGTCCGAATGCGTGGGTTCTACCTCAAATACTTAAATCTCAAATTAAATCTGAAAATGCTTAATTAGCCGCCTAATCAAGTTTATGAAATTCTTGGATGTCACAATCTTCCCAACTAATTAAAAACTTCGTCCTTGAAATTTAAACTTACAGGTTATTGAACCAAAAGAGATATGAGAAAAATAATCCTTTATATATAACTCTTTTAATCCAAAACTATAAAACTAGATCCAAGGTGAAACGTTTAATGGACCCAATCACTTTTGTTGTATTCAACAACTCGGTGGTAGAGATCATAACCACTTTAACTTCTCATTTCTAAATTCTTGGTTTAATGAAAAATTCTCCCGTTGCTTTGCCAATCCTGGCAATTTGTGAAATTGTAACGAGTTAAACAATCAACTTTGTAGAATCTTCAATTACCTTAGTTTACTTCATATTCCATGCCTTAAATTGCATTCAAATATCTATACATAGCAAGACCTAACCCATCTTGCTTTTTATATGACACTCCTCATTCATAACTAATAATAATTCCACAAATCGTTGATAATTCTTTATATATCCACCAAACTCTGGTACACATCCCAGTTTATGTTCTCATCACTAATCATCCCTTATTAAAATTGTCGATCGACCAACTCATAGACTATCATTAGTCTAAAATCACATAGTGATGTAAATAATACTTGGGCACAACATTAAATACAAAGAAGAGTTGTGTGTCTATCTGATCCATTCTCATTCCAGCATTTCTCAACAAAAACTTGGAATTACATAAGTCATCCCATGATTATAGATCTCTAATTACATCTGTCATCCCATGACAAAAGATCTCAAATTACAATCCGATCAGAAAATGAAACTCGACATATCGTGCAACTCTCACTCATTCTCTAAATGTCTACGGATTAGAAAACAATTATCAATTCCAACTCCTCAGTCAATTCACTAAACTTTTTCTTTGACTGGTTGGAAAATTAACGGCTTTTTCAACTTCGTCAAATCATTTTCTATCCATGAGTTCACCAAGAAACTCATTCCATTCAATTACTCATCAATTTCAGTTATTTCTATTCACAAGACTACTCTCATTACCTGAATAGAGACATTTATCCTTAATTTGAGTAGACATACGTATTTAAATAGATATATCTACATATTTCATAATTATACTCACATAGTATAACTTTTAACTTGTATCGCATACAAGTTTATAAATATGTTATCTCGTTTTCATTTTTACTCAATTACAGTGAAATAATATTCAATTCTTCAAACATACAAAGTCAAATACACTATCCTCTATTCAACGTTTTCAACCAATACGGATAATACTAACTAACTGAGCTGTAAGTTGTACGTCTCTTTTTATTTCATTTGTATCTTCACCGCCCTTTCAAGTATCTTACATTAACTCCAACACAAGATAACATAGTGCTTAAAACTTCACCACTGCTTAATCAGGTGGTGTAGCACTAAAATTGATCCAATGTACAACGTATTCACTGATATTAGTTGTATACTGCTTTGGTTCCAAAACTTTCAACATTCAGAGTTTGACTTCTCGTAAGGTACTGGTGAAAATATATTAATTTTCATCAAACTTATAATTTGACATCCTAATTTGATCGAGACTTGTTAACCTGAAATTTTCATTTTTCATATTAATGTGAGAATTTATTACCATTTGTTTACTTATACTTAAGCTTCCAATTGACTATAACGAAACTTCATAGATTATCTTATTCTAACTATCATCAATTCATTCAATTATTCAAAGACGAGTGAACGCATTACACTAGTATTCTACACTGTGAATGAATTGTGATTATGATACGAAGTTACTCAGTTTGGTCATGCACAACTACTCCAGTGTCTGGCCTTAACTAAAAGAGTCCATTCGTGTCACTTCCATCAGTCATAAGTCATCTCTACGTCTCATTTTATTTTATACACATAGTCTATTCCGTTAGGTTTTTGTCAATTCAAACTATTCTTACATTGATCTCAATCTTAGTCCCTTTATAAACAAACCATGACTTTCGCTCAACAACCAAGCCACTTACTGCTCCTTAATCTTGACTTAGAAAGACAATTTATACCTCTTATCTTTTCGAAAATTTAGCTAAGGATAATACGACTTCTTATGATCATTCAATCAATTGAAGTCTTCTTTGGCTAATCTTTATTTGAAATAGAGAAATTTTGCGACTTCAATAGTTTTGTTGTTTGTTATTGCCTCATTTGGTTTCCATTAGTCTTAGATTTCCCGACTTTTCTATTTCTCAAAAAGAAATTTGGTACTTTTCAAGAGCATGTGTAAAATAAATTTGTATCTTACTATTCATCAAATTACTTTTGATGAATTCACCTGTCCGTAATTGTTTATTTGAAGAGATAGAAGAATTTAAATTTTTAATACTTTGATTAACTTAACAATTAATCAAACTCTTAAAGGCTACTGTTTCAATCCTTTAATTCATATAAATGGAAATTCTTGCAATATAGGAGCTCATACTGACGTTCTATATAAAACACTTATTGATATTCAATCAGTACGTCTATCTCTTCCTTAGTTATATTTTAAGTTGTAGTGATAGACATCGTAACTTAATGTCGTTAGAAGTGATTATTGGGTACTTTGAATCTCAAAACACAATCACTTGTGTTGATTTTTAATAGCTAATTCATGCTTTGAAGAGATTCTTGTACTCCTTTTAAAGCCTCAAAAGTGCTGGATTAGAGAACTAAAGAACAGCCACAAAGATCTCCTTTTGCTTCTTCACAAAAATCAAAGTTCTTCTCTTTGTAGATTTTGAGTTTTTGAGTGTGTTTCTTCCTTCTTTTGACAAAACCATGTTCTTGGTGGTTTTATAGTGTTAGGTATTCCATCTTGACAGTTTATGACCGTTCTAGGGATCCAAGGGTCCAAAATAGATCAAGAATTCAAATTAAAGTGTGTTTTCCAAATTGTAAAAAAAAGTCATCGGATATGCAATTAAGCGCGCTAATCTTTGAGACCCAACACAGCGCTAACTCGCACTTAGCGCGCTAACTCTGCGGGACCTCAAAACAATTATTTTGTCTCTTTGTGTTAGCGACCCTTAAACTCGTCCGGGACCTAACCAACCCTTATATAACATGTTATACACGTTTATTATGAGTCATTAAGCCTAATTGGGTGGTCCTGGATATTTTTACAAATCCCGAAACGGAAATTCACGATTTCATAATGTATTAGGGGTTTTTCTGCAAATTTACTGATTTTCTTTTCGAAGACCTTTCAAAAACGAGTTTTTCTTTTTCGAAAACATTTACAATGATCTGTAATATGCAAATGACCATCCACACAAAGTTTCACATTGTTTAAACTCATAGTCCTAGTTATGTGTTTAAATTCCACTTTGAAACTTGAAGTAAACTTATAACTTTTGAAGAATGGTTTAAGAAACTTGATATGCATGGACTAATGCATTTGGCTTGCGTGAAAGAATTTGTATACCTTACATTGAAATTACAAATTGCGGTTTGAACTTTCATCTTCATTTCTTCATTAATGCCGAGTCTTGAACTTGTATTTCTTGAGTACCCTTGATATGTTGTTTTGCATCCTTTAACAAAAACTGAAATACACTAGATGTTTATTAGTACATTTTCACCTTGTTTGTTTCCATCAAAATCTCGGTCGGAGTGTGAGTGACTAACCACTTAGTCCAACAATCTCCCCTTTTTGATGATAACAAACAATGTGAACTTTAAAGGTGTAAAACGTAATCTAAATGTATATCGCATTCATGATTTTATATTTCATATATGCAAGTTCAAAACACATCAACCTTTTCAAGTTCAACCACATTTTTCTCCCCGTTTGATACCATCAAAAAGTGGGGCCAAGCATCTCCATAAATAAACACAAGAGAAACAATACGAGAGACATATACTCTCCCCCTCACTTTATGAATATCAATAAACAATAGTTGGTAGCGATACAAATGCATAGACGATAAAACATAGTGAAGCAAGAAATATCCATATAGAAAACTCAGAGATACGCAAAAAAAATTCATGATATAGATAGCATAAAGCAATGAGAGCATAGTTGTGGCTTAAACATGAGTTTGACAAAAAAAACGAAATCGGGTCGATTCATATTCTGGGCCAGTACGCTATTAGCGCGCTAATGGGTGTTATTAGCGCGCTAATTTCCCTCTGGAAATTTTTGATCAGTACATCATTAGCGCGCTAATTTTAACTATTAGCGCGCTAATTCCTCTCTGGAATTTTTTGAAATTTTTTTTTTGGATTTTTGCAATATAGCTCCGATTGTCCTCAAACTTCATGGACACTTTACTAACACCATATAAAAAGGTTTGGAATAGCTAAAACATATGTAGAAGGTCCGATTCTCGAAACATGCCTAACTCACGCCGAATTTTAGAAAATTGTTCTCTAGGCAAAGGCTTAGTGAATATATCGGCTAGTTAATCCTCTGTGTGCACATGGATGAGTTTAACATCGCCCTTTTGGACGTGATCACGAAGAAAATGGTGTCTAATCTACGGTGCCACAACCATGCATCACATTCACTTTGTGCTCTCAAACATGAGACATTTTGCATATTCATCTCATCAAAGTTAATGGCATAAACATTTTTATCTCTATATGCAATAAATAAGGTTTCATGCTTCTCATTCCTAACAATGCATTTCGATGATTCAAACATAACATGAAATCCTTTGTCACACAATTGACTAATACTTGAGCAAATTATGTTTCAATCCATCAACAAGATAAACGTTAGAAATAGATAGTGAATTGTTACCGCGGTTCCGAGACCAATAACTCTTCCTTTGTTGTTGTCTCCAAATGTAACCTTTCCACCATCATGCCGCTTTAGTTTAATAAATTGATGTGCATCTCCCGGTCATGTGTCTTGAGCACCCACTATCCAAGTACCATGGGGTGCTCTTCCTCGCTTCCTACTCAATGGGAAACACACTAGATTTTGGTACCCAAACACCTTTGGGTCCGAGAATGTTAGTGTAGTAAACATTTTTAACTACCCATGCTAGTCTATCCACTTTGGCCTTTTGTAATGCACATTTCCCGACCACATGAGTCTTGTTGCATTTAGAGCATCTATGATCATCATTTAGCAATTTCTTGTAACTTAACAAGTTTGCTCCATAACCTATGCCTCTTTTGTTGAGTGCACGTCGTTGTGCTCCCAACATCATGTCAAACATTTCTTTACCATTTGTAAACTTATGCACCGTGCTAGTCAAGTCCTCTACTTCCTTGACTAAAGCATCTCTCTCCTCTATGACTTCATTTAAGTCACTTTGGAGATCATTAATGGTCTCATTTTGTGACTCTATTTCACTAATTGCAATGGTCAAGCTCTTTTTGAGTTGTTTGGTCTTTTTGACCTCCTTTTCCAACTCTTTCCTAAGCTCATCAAGATTTGGAACATCATCCAAATCATCAACATTATCAAAGTTAAAAGAGTTAGAATTTACCTCGCCTTGTGCCATGAGACAAAGTATTGCCTTCTCACTTTCCGATTCGGATTCCGAACTTGATGATGATGAGTCATCCCAAGTTGCTTTGAAACTCTTCTTTCCTTTCTTCTTGTCAAACACCTTCTTGGATTTGCAATCCGCCATGATGTGACCCGGTTTGCCGCATGCCGAAATCATATGATTTCATTTGAATTTCCTCCCTTGCTTCCACTTCGAAACTTCTTCTTATACTTGTCTCGCTTGTACATGGCCCTTGTTGAGCTTTCTTGAGAGCATAGCTACTTCCTCCTCAAGATCATTGTCATCACGTGATTTTTCATTTTCAATGATCTCTACCGATGCACTAGGGGAGCTATTTGCCTTCAAGGCGATATCTTTTCTTGAACTCTTAGTACCTCCACTTAATGCTTCCAATCTTGCTCGGTCTTTAAGTTCAAATTCATGGACTCGTTAGCTCTCCACACAATGCATCAAATGTGTAATCTCCAAGATTTTGTGCCGATTGGATAGCATACTTCTTGGCATCCCATTCCTTAGGCAAGCCTCTAAGGAATTTATACACCGAGGTTTCTTGATCATAATTCTTTCCAAGATTCTTGATCTCATTCAATAGTTTAGTGAATCGAGTGATGGCGGTGGCTATGTCTTCATCGGACCCAACTCGGAAAGTTTCATAGTGCTCCTCAAGAATTCTCAACTTGGTCTTCTTCACTTGCATGGTACCTTCATAGTGTACCCCAAGCTTCTCCCATACTTCCTTAGCCGTTTGACAAGCACTTACTCGGTTAAATTCATTTTCACTTAGCGCACAAAACAAGTGATTCATGGCTTGATCATTTGATAGCTCAATCTTTATCTCCTCGGCGGTGTACTCTTTCAAGGGCTTATCCGGTGGAGTGTAGCCACTTTCAATTGCATCCCATAAGAATCTATTTTGTGCTCTAATGTAGAATTTCATTCTCACTTTCCAATGAGCATAGTTAGTTCCATCAAAATACGGAGGCCTAATCGAAGAGTTGCCTTCCCGAAGCGAGCCGGATCTAAGGTTTGCATCCTTGCACAAAAAGAACACTCAAAGATACGTTAGTAATACTTTGAGCAATAACCCGCTCGATACCAATTGAAGGTCACCCAAGAGGGGGGGTGAATTGGGTTACCGAGTAGTTATTGCCCTTTTAAAACTTTATGCGCAAATTGCAACTATAATGCATACACTATCAATGAATATATATATGCTATGCAAGTGAATGGAATGGAAGAGATGGAAAGTGACACACGATTTATAGTGGTTCGATCCAACGATCTACGTCCACTACTTAACCTCCCCGGTTAGGATTTTTAACCCCCACTTATATTACAAATAAGTGTTACAACCTAAGCATACAAGCCTAGAGTGCCTAATTACAATTAGGACTTCCCACCTAGCCGCAACTAGGATTTGTGTTCTTCCCACCTAGCCGCAACTAGGATTTGTGCCTAGTCTCAACTAGGTCTTCCCCTTTGACTTAGATTCCACTAAGTCTTACAATCAAACAAATACAATAAGTTGCTGAAAAATAATGAGATACACTTTACAACACAAAGTGGTATCAAATTCAAACACTAGCAAGCCTCCTAGAGCCTAACAACTCTTATGCATGCAAGTATGAGAATAAATGGAATATGCAAATATGTCACTGATTTTGTTGCAAATCCCAAATGTGAAATCGTTTTAAAAACTTAATATATTAGTGTAAAACCGATTTCAAGTCTAAGAACAATAGTTTAACAAAAATCAAGTTTAAGTGCAAAACTTTTGTTCAAATCAATCTTAGGGTTTGATAAAATAAATTTAAGTGCAAAACCCAAGAAGGGTGTTCAAACACACAACAAAATGATTTTCAAATCAAATACACAAAACTATGTAGATTAAGCACAAGCAAGATTTTAGATCTAGGACTTTCTTACAAACAAGAGAATGACAAAAGAGATCAGCTTTGAAGAGATTCTTGTACTCCTTTTAAAGCCTCAAAAGTCTTTGGATTAGAGAACTAAAGAATGACCCACAAAGATCTCCTTTTGCTTCTTCACAAAAATCAAAGTTCTTCTCTTTGTAGATTTTGAGTTTTTGAGTGTGTTTCTTCCTTCTTTTGACAAAACCATGTTCTTGGTGGTTTTATAGTGTTAGGTATTCCATCTTGACAGTTTATGACCGTTCTAGGGATCCAAGGGTCCAAAATAGATCAAGAATTCAAATTAAAGTGTGTTTTCCAAATTTGTAAAAAAAAGTCGTCGATATGCAATTAGCGCGCTAATCTTTGAGACCCAGCCAGCTAACTTCGCACTTAGCGCTAATGAAATCATTAGCGCGCTAACCGCAGGGGACCTCAAAACAATTATTTTGTCCCTTTGTGTTAGCGACCCTTAAACTCGTCCGGGACCTAACCAACCCTTATATAACATGTTATACACGTTTATTATGAGTCATTAAGCCTAATTGGGTGGTCCTGGATATTTTTACAAATCCCGAAAACGGAAATTCACGATTTCATAATGTATTAGGGGTTTTTCTTCGCAAATTTACGCTTTTCTTTTGAAGACCTTTCAAAAACGAGTTTTTCTTTTTCAAAACATTTACAATGATCTGTAATATGCAAATGACCATCCACACAAAGTTTCACATTGTTTAAACTCATAGTCCTAGTTAAATTCATGCTATTATTAGACAACTTACCCAATACCTTAACTTCTAACATGTTGATCTTATCACTACACTTTTCATTTTTAGTTAGAAGTTTTTGTTAATCCTTGTTTCATGACAACACCTAATCTTGTGTTAACAAAGATTACTTTTAACTCGTATATTTTCATTTGTTTTATCATTTCTTTATTCAACTCATAGAACCACAATACTCAACGTCACTTATGGATAAGTAACTCGAGTAATAAACAATCAAAAGTTTCAGTACTTTTTAGAAGTCATTTGATTGTTTTAAACCATGGTTCTACTCGACACTTCACTTGATGTTTTGTTTCGAAAAGGAGACAATACTTTACTTTAAAGTATTTTATTTTCATAGAAACTGACTTAGGCAACTTAATTGATCTAATCACAATCCCATTGTGATTTCTCAGTACAATTCAATTTATCTAATCAATTTCTACTTTCAAAACCATGTGTCTCCATTTTTCTTATTGAACCTATTTTAACATTTTTCTTAGCATTTTATAATTGTAATAATTCAACACTTTCGATTTCCAAGAAATCCATGTTCAGTACTAATGTACCTGAATCATTTGGACTTCCCTTTCAACTCATTTCCTATTAGTTTCATATCAACACTTTCATAAGTTATATGAGTACCGAACTACTTACAACACTTCTGTGAATTTACACTTTACAAGTCCATTTCACATCCAATCACGTTCAATTTCGTTTCATAAGTCTATTATCTCTTTTAATAATTCGTTTCTAACCTTACTCGTCATATCTTACGAGTTAAGTATCGAACGGACAAGGAGAATAAATTTCTTATCACATATCTAGCAATAATACATACTTACAACACAAATATAACAAAATAATTCATTATTCTCAACTAACAGTCACTTCCCAACTAATCGCGCTCAATCACCTTTTTGTGTTTAATCGAAGTTTATCCTCAATTGAGCCAAACTTAGGCTCTGATAGACCGACCTAGATTACCATAATCCTAGATTACCATAATCCTCTGATAATATAGTCAGCCTAATCCATTCTTTCAACTTTGACGTCAAAATAATAATTATTTAAATCCTTTCTAAGGCTCTAAAACTATATTTATATCCTCAATAAAACTCAATTCATGATTTGTTCATTTTGAGCAAATTAAAAGATAATATCCACATTTAATAAAAATTTTGGCGGCACTTACCCTAAAAGTGGCATGCAGAAAAATTCACTTGATAGACAACAAAATTGGGGAGAGGCCTAGAAGGACTCACAACTCCCCGCAGTTCATAATATATATCAAATTCAAATTTATGAATTAACTTAGAGTCTCCGATAGCTTAATCACAACTTCACAACCTCAAATAGACCAAAACTGAATATAAACCTTCTCAACTTATTTAAAACTTCTAACTTAGAAAACTCTTATAACTATTCAAAGTAACTTCACGTCCTACACTAACCTCAAGAGTCCCACAACAATATGTATAAACTATTTACAACAAGAATTAACTTTAAAAACTTAAAACATATCATCAAAAGTCTCATAGTCTTGTTCGTTCTTCCTTGTCTTCACATAGAACCTGACATCATCAAAAACAACTCGAAGATGTCAGGTGAGTAAATTCCTACATTGATCTGTACTCCTGCAATTGTTAGTCTGATACATGGAGACATGTAATTGCATATCCCAATAAATAATAAGATATATGCGTCTACATAACATGCAATTCACTCTATCGTTGTCTCCTAACTATAATTATACGTCGACTTCCAAAAATAATACAAGGACAGTATTAAAAGATCATGATATGCAGAGATAACTTGTCATTGTAGTGTTCCTATCATCGAGTGGTAATATGAAATTCCTTCCACTCCGAAACATACCACCATCTTTGCCAAGTGACAAGGTCATAATTGGGATGACACACGTTAATGGCAACCATTTATGAGGGTAAAATGCACCATTTTTCCATCCCTACATTTACTTGATTAATTACTACTATTTAGTTATTCATCCATCTCTCTTTTACAAGTGTTATTCAAGGTGAATTCCCCTTTCCCACAATTGTATCCGGGCTGGCCAAAAAATATACAACCAGAGGCGATAGGATGGAGTGAAAACTTGAACATCAAAGACCCACCGAGAGTTTTTAATTCTCAAATGGGGACTTCTTTTACAATAGACTTGGGCACACCTTGATGAGGGATATAGATATTTGACGGTTTATAAACGTAGGTTACATAGACAAAACGTTTTTTTGTACATCCTTTACACGACACATCATAGATAAAAGTATAGATGAGGTTGTCGTATTGGACTTGCTCTTTTTTATGCACATCGAATGCATGACATATAGTTGGTGTCACGACCCATCTCACTAAGTCCGGACCTAGCCTAATTACTATAATTAGGCACCTAAACCATACAATTAACCATATGCCTCAAAATACTTTCCATTTTAATCCTTAGTAAAGATCCAATACTAAAATTTATATCCTCAACGAAACTCAATACTTGTTTTACTTAATTAGAGAAAATTAGGAAATCTGACGGATTATCCTCCGTATTTTTATATGAATTTCAGCAGCATCTCCCTTAAAAATGGCATGGCGAGAACTTTCACCTAATAGACAACTGAATTCGGGAGAGGCCTAAAAGCACTCACAACTCCCCGCAATTCACAATACATATCAAATTCAGACTTCAAGTACTAACTTAAAGTCTCTGATACTTTAGTTACAACTTTATAGTCCCAAAATAAACCCAAACTGAATCACAATCCTCTTAACTTACTTCAACCTAATTTAGGAGACTGTGATAACCTATTCAAAAGTATTTCACGACCAACACTCACCCCTAAGCCCAAAACAATATATATATATAAAGTGATTACAACAAGAAAATTAAACTTCGAGAATTAAGAACATTCACCAAGATCATCGTGTCTTGTTCATTCTTCCTTTTCTTCACTGAAAATTTGACATAATAAAAAACAACTCAAAGATGTCAGGTAAGTTAACTCCTACACTGCTCTGTACTCCTGTAAATGTTAGTCCGAATACATGGAGACATGTAATTGCATTTCCAAATAACAAGAAATTTATCTAAGAACATGGATCCCTCATTTCCTATTTTAAACTCATAACAAGCGGGCCCACTCACGATGAACTTAGAACAGTCCTATGAGTTCGATGCATGTTACACCAGAGTCAACATTACCCGCCTTAGACGCCTACAATACGTCTAGTCCGAAATGGAGCACCTCGCACTCTTACGATTGAAGCAGGGGCAATTCTATCCGGATGCCATGTATGCATGACCAAGAATGATGCGAAATGCAATGCATACTAAACACAAATGTAGGTACAAAGATAAATTCTATAAATAGTAAAGACCATTGTAGGGTTTACTTACAACCAATCAACTTTGAGCTAATTTATCGGGGTTCTCGAAGTGTTGAATCACCTTGAAAATGGTTCCAATAGCTTCCCTCCATACCCAATTATATTGTGGGTCAAGCTTCAAGTGAAACCAAATCTCGAAATCTAATAAAAACCGCGGCCAAAGTACGCTTGAGAATAGTTTCCAAAAATATTAATTTATATATAACTGTTTCAACTAGCTTTCAACTAGCCAACTTGGGGTAACTTTTTAACCTTGAGAACCTCAATATTTGTCATGATGACCTAAAAGGAACTTGTAATACTCATGTCCTACTTTCCATAGACTCCAAGGACACTCCCATTTTGTTGTCTATTAGGTGATTTTCTCGAGAGGCCACTTTCAAGGGAGGTGCTACCGAAATTCTTACAAAATATGGATATGAATTCCTAAGTTGCTCCTATAAAATAAATTAATAATCAAGGTCAGTTAAGGATCTAAATTATGATTTGGAGCATTTTGGAGCATTATTAAGGATTGAATTGAAAATTATTTCGAAGTTAAAAGATGATTGTATGATTTAGGTGCCTAATTAGGATCATTAGGGATAAGTCAGGGCTTAGCGAGATAGGTCCTGACAATTGGGTGATAATTAAAATTTTTTTGTACATCCGATACATGAATGTATATTTTTTTACCTCAAATGGAATGAATGGAGTTGGGGTTTGGGTGAAATTTGTGTTTTGTGGCAATTGTTCAATCAATTACAACCGAGTAGACTTATGTACTTCGGTTGTGAATGATCGAACAAATCGTTTAATTTTTGTTTCGTTTGTTCGATCAGGTATGGCCAATGAACAATGAAAATTTCGTTTGCAGATGACCGAAAAAATGTGATTTACTCGGTCTAGAGTGATCGAATTATAATTTCGTGTTCGTCAATCATTTAATTGGTAAGACACTACCGAGCAAATGTAATTAGTTCGGTTTGCACTTACCGATCCGTAAGCTATAGTTCAGTATGCACTCATCGACCAATCAAATAACAAACTATTTACCCGTTCGCTCGGTCTTACATTACCGAGTGAATATATACTATTCGGTGACAGCCCACCGAACATAACATTATATTTCTCCTAATCAAACATTTAGACGAAATGAAAATCAGATACGCAATCAATTTACATTATATTCATCAAATGTACAAAAATCACTAAAAAATCTAATGTCGTAGACACAATCTAAAATTGAGATAATTCAATTTCGATTCCAATTTCTATTCAAAATGTAAAATTAAAATTTCTTCATCTCAAAAATTCATTTACAGTTCAAAATGATGAAATAGTACACAATAAAGAGGGTCTTAATTCTTGCTTTCTAGCCCTTGGTCTTAGAAGGTCTAGTTGCCATCACGGTTGCCTTCCCCTTAGACGCTGCAGGTTGGGACTGAGTGCCACTAGATGTTGTGGTACCGATGTACCAACCAAACCAATCATCATGAGGTGCTTTAGCACCTCGCCGCCATCTTCACCGCAGAAGCCCTATCTCATAATCCCAGTGGTAACGCCTTCTAAGCCATGACGACCTCCAATCAAATCCTTTAGTGTGCTAATTGCCATGATATCATAAAAATTTGCAATTTTCTAAATTTGCCTAAACACTATAAACAAGCCTAACACCCTAAGTAAAGGTCTAAACACATGCAAAAAGATGTTATATGATATCATGAACTTAGGAAAGGGTTACGAGGGCTCGAATATGAGATTTGGAGTGTCGAGAAGTGGGTAATGCTAGGATTTTACATTGCTTGATGTGAGTGTACCCGTTAATAGTTTATTTACATTTCATATCCAGTTTACACTTATTTGTTGTAGTCTAGATTAACTATGTCCAGCTTTATTGTGACGACCCCAATTTCCCACAAATTGGGCCCCGCCCGGCCTAAGCCCACGTGGACCCCCCGAGCCAGTCTCGCAAGGTCAACGCAGGCCTAGTCAGCCTTCCAATCCCTCATCATACGTAAATTCATAATTTTAAGTTGAGTTATTAATATTTTGCAAGTTTTACAATTTAGCGGAAGCAATTACTACAAATAAATAACTCAACAGTATTTGAAAAGAGTTAGGCAACCTAATTGTGGAACCCAGTAAATATGTTATCATCAGAGGAGAGTAAATACAAGATATACAAAAATTTATGGATGGAGCCTTCCCCTTGCTGGAACGTAGATCTGCACTCAGTCAAACCCAAAAATGACGAGCCCAGGTAAGTAAAGCCAGTAGGACATATACAACATTTCAAAATACAAATAGAACAGTCGAATTCATGCAATTAGAAAGAAATGAGCAAGTAACGCATGAATATAAAAGATTGTAAACAAATCAATCGATGAGTGATGCCAAATAACAAGGAGTCCAGACCAAAAGGTCGTTGAGTCGCGACAAAAGCCCAGCAGACTTCGGGTTTAGGACGAGACCCCTGCCTCCCAGCCCTAACCCTTGCGACTATGAGATATCACAGACCCGGATCTAGGACGAGACACCTGCCTCCCAGCCCTAGCCCGTATGGATCGCGGAGCGGCAAAGATTCATGACGTCTTGGCCACACCAGATCATACGAGGTCAAGCATCTTATCAGCTTCGTGGTTCGGCGAGGCCGATGTCTGGTTGCACACTACGGTGGCGTTGATGTGGACGCTCAAGGATTTGGGCTGAGTTCAAGGATGGGGAAGTACATTCCTCCTACAGTTTGTAACCTGAAGAGAACTGATTCTCAAACCATTCGACAGGGGACCGGAGAGTCAGTTATGCACGGTCTACTGGACTCGATTGGTTCTGGAGTAGTGATGACGGATCGAGCACATTATAGGAGGCCTATAACACACGCATCGGAGTACTAGTCGCATCATCGGTATCGTCACATTCAGTGCGAGGGTCTGGAGATGATCAGAGAAAAATGAGGGATAGACGGTCGTGGCAAAGAAATCAACCTCAAAGCGTATTGTGTTTCCACCATATGCGGCGTATATGGCGCCAGTGTTAGATGGTCCAGCGCAGAGTTACGCTAGTACATTACAATAGCCAGCAAGCACCGTCAGATCCTTAACAATGGCTAGAGACAGGGTCGAGATCCAGTCGAGTGCACTGACAATGACAGCGATCTAGTCATGCACAGGGACAAGGACATGGACATGTTCCATTTGGATCGAGATTTCAACATATTTGTATGGGCGTACGGACAACCGGGTACAGCAGAGCTGGAAACAGATTCATGCTATTGCCTACGAGTTGGGTTGAGACTCACTCGATAAGAGAGACTAACGGATAGTCAGAGAGACTGATTTACATTCTCGGGGACATACAGCGGATATACGTATGTTAGTAACAGTGGATCATGAGATTAAAATGTTCATTTGTATTCCAATATATGTTGCGAGGATGTTGCCCTGGCATATATTGATGGGACGAGACAGATGGTGTGTTTTTTGCTTGGAGGTCTCGGAGGAGCCCAGCTCGTCACGGAGGAGCCCAGCTTGTCGCGGAGGAGCCCAGCCCTACAGAGTAAGATGGGGGTATGGCCTTGGGCGAGTATGGCCTTGGGCGGGTATGGCCTTGGGTCTTCATTCATAAAACACCATTTTTCTTTGAGACTTGCTTCAATTTCGAGGACGGAATTCCAATTCGTTAGGAAGACTGTAACGACCCGAAAATTTGACTTGTGCCATGTCTCAAGTCAAAGTCGTATGTGGGACCCACTCGTCGAAACACGTATGTCCGAATCTCGGGTGGAGACACCGAGGTATGATATTTTTCCATGATGCGCGTATTATTTAATAATGTCCAATTTGAGATTAGAATGCTAATCGTTGGGTCGTTCTACGAGAAAAGTATATGCGGGGAATGCGGTGAGCCGAAACACGAACGGGGACGCGCCTCGAGTCGCGTGCCGACGTGGGACCGAGATAGTGGTTTAATGTGGCTATAGTGGATTTATGTGGTTTTAATGTGGTCACGTTAAAATCGTATACATTGGATGCGCCTCGTGATGCGAGTTGCGCGAGTATCGAGATTTGTGAAATGAGGCGGGTTGGTGCATCGAGATGCGCGCTGCTCAATTTGTAAGGAAAGCATTAAAAAATATGTTTTTGATGTGCCTCAAGTTTCGCTCCGCACGGATCTCGAGGACACAAGTTTACTTAATGAGGAAGAAATAAAAAAAAATAATATATATATATATATATATATATATATATATATATATGTGGATAAGGTGTGGTTTTTATCCACACATTCAAAAAAAAAGTGAGAAAACAGTGGCGAAGAGGAAAAAAACGAGCCAAGAAAGAAAACAGTGAAGGAGAAAGAGAGAAAGAAGAAGAGACCGGGGGAGAGAGAGAGGGATCAAGCTTGAGCAAGGTGAGGGAAATCCCCTTGTTGTTGTGTTGTTTGCTGTTGTTGATGTGTGGGTTGTTGTTGGGTTCGGGTGGCTGGCGAAGTTTTAAATACTCGACTCTTGATTTAAATCACAAGCCATTGAGACACAAACCATCGGAAGTTAGGAATGACGGAACTTAGAGTGGAACCCTATGATCCTGACTTAAGTCTTCGTTGGGAAGTGAGGAGAGTATTTGATGTGTTGTATTATACTACTATCGATAGAGATACGATAGAACTACTTTGGTAGCCGTATTTACTCTTGTGTATCACGTGAGACACGATGAGTAAATTGAAAAAAGATTTACGTTAAATTTATCAGATATAGAGAAATGGATTAGGTCCAGCTCAGTGGTACAAGTTTCGCAAAATCAGTGGTCTTAAGGACGTAGGTTCGAGACTTGGGATACGAAAAAAAAAAAAAAAAAAAAAAAAAAAACTATGCCTCATATGCGTTTCGATGTGGGCTTGTAACCCTGGCGTATATGGGGGACATAGATGGTGTGAGTGGGGTTGCACCCACACTGCATTGGAGGTGCTGGAGCCTAGCCCTACAAAGTCAGATGGGGGTATGG